>WOXC01009729.1:600000-1193831 GCA_011680675.1 Gymnobelideus leadbeateri
TCATTGGAGGTAGTTTCACCCTTTTCATTTTTGATGCTCATAATTTGGTTTTCTTCTTTCTTTTTTTTATCATATTGACTAAGGGTCTATCAATTTTATTGGGTTTTTTTTTTCATAAAACCAGCTCAATTTTATTTATTAATTCAATAGTTTTCTTAATTTCAATTTTATTAATCTCTCCTTTGATTTTCAATATTTCTGATTTAGTACTAAATTGGGGATTTTCAATTTGTTCTTTTCCTAGCTTTTTCAATTGCATGTCCAATTCATTGACCTCCCTTCTCTCTGCTTTAATCAAGTATGCACTCAGGGATTCCTGGAAACTTTCAAGTGAGGAAGAACCAAGATTGTGGTGGGCTTCTGGGTCAGGTGGTAGCATCGGGCCTTCTCTCCCGTCTGACTGTCAAGTGTCTGTGACTACATGGCACCTCTGTCGCATTTCTTCTTTCCTTATCTTGGATGAATAACTATCTTGCCATGATGGTAGCACCCAGGCAACCAGTGAGACCCGGAGATGTTTCAAGGGGTTCCTCAAAGGTACTCAGATCCTACCTACAGTCAGAATCCAGGAACTAGAGACAACAGTAGCTGAGTCTAGTGAAAAACCACACAGTAGACCAGAGATGTGACCTGCTTGATCTATCCCAACAAACAGCCAGCTCTGGTGAGCAATGGGAGACCTATCCATTCATCAGCTACACCACACCCAGAAGGGAAATTGGTGAAGACTCCTTGAAGGAAGAAAAGGACTCCCTGGGCCAGGCAGGATGCCTCCTGGGTTGGGCGTGGGGCAGAATGGATATTTGGTAGCAAATACTTTGAGTACACTGAACTCAGACTTGATTGAGGGGTCAAGTGAGAGCCGAGGAGATAATCCACCTCTGGTTTGTGGGTGGGGGTAGAGGTCATTGGGCTATTTTGGTCCTTACTAATATATACTTCCTCAGAAAATGTCCCTTTGTGATAATTGATGCAAAATAGTATTAATTGGGGAGATATTATCTGGTTAAATGATATTGGAGAAATAAAGCCAGTGGAAGCTCATCCACAACTTTTCAGGGTTATCCCTAGGACCCTGGAAGGAGAAATAGCTTTTCTCTAGGGTCCCAGCCCACCAGAGGCCTGGGAGAGGGAGCCCACAGTACATGAGACACTCTAAATGACCTGAAGAGAAGGAGGACATAGATGAGAAGTTAGAAGAGCTGATTAAAGCTGGTACAGAGATACAATACAATTATACTAGCAGGAATCAATGGATGGAGAGCTAGGCTTGGAGTTAGCAAGATCTGAGTTCAAATCCTCAGACACTGAGGAGCTGTGTGACTGGGCAAACCACTTTCAGCTTCCTCATCTGTCTAATGGAGTTAAGGCCATTATGGGGATAGGGTGAAAATCAAACATGGTATTTGAAAAGCTCTTTGCAAGCCTCTGAGCACTGTCCAGTTGCTGGCATTATCATTACTGCTTCCAATGGAGGACTTCTATAACCTGGGCATCTGGGGAAATGCCATGGGAAAAGTCACTTGGCTCAGAAATCCTTGCCTGGCTTTAGTGACCATTTCATTCTTCAACAGGTAGAAGTGACAAGGGGAACTTCTATTTAGTCCCTAGCTCTAGCAAGGAGGAACTTGTTGCAGCAATGGAAATGGGAGGAAGTGTCTACTTCTTAAAAGTCATGAGAATAGAGAAGGAAGGTCAGCCCAACCTTCTGTGGGCCCCAGGTCTAGCTGAGCAGCCTTCAAGTGCTGCCATCTAAGAAGGGATGGGTAGAGATCCTGCCATGGGCTCCAGCGACATGGGGGCAAGCAGGCTAAGACAGAGAGCAAGGAGAGTCAAGACACGAACAGAAGAACAGAAAAGTTTCCTCTAAATGAGCCATGTCTAAAGAGAGTCTTGTGACTGGACAGAGAAGTTGTATATAAGCTTCAATTATACATAGACTTAGATAGGAGGTGGAAATGAGAGCCAGCAATAGAGAGTGGCCATAAAAGTGTGACATGGCCCTGGGAAAAGAAGGTGCGTGAGGGAGTGATGAACAGTGAAATCCTCAAAAGGCCCTTCTAAAAATAAAAGAAATTTTTTGTGGGGAAGCAGACAGAAGTCAGAGGGTGGTGAATTTGACTTTGACTCCTGATGCCATCCTAGAACAAATTATTATTGGGACAGTTTGTGAGCATTCAGAAATGAAAGACCCCAATAGTGAAACCCAGCAAGGCTTAATCATGCTGCTACTACTGCTGATAACTGGCAATTATACTGTGCTCTAAGGTTTGAAAAATATTTTACATATATCTCACTATATTCTCAGACCAACCCTGGGAGATAGGTCCTATTATTAGATGAGGAAATGGAAGCAGAAAGAGGAAAAGTGACTTGCCCAGGGTCACACAGCTAGTGTCTGAGGCCAGATTTTAACTTGTCTTCTTGATTCTAGGCCCTGTGCTCTGTGCACTGTACTGCCTACTTTCTCAAGAATGGTTCCTGACAGACTAAGGTCACTTCCTTCCTTCCTTCCTTCCTTCCTTCCTTCCTTCCTTCCTTCCTTCCTTCCTTCCTTCCTTCCTTCCTTCCTTCCTTCCTTTCTCTCTTTCTCTTTCTCTCTTGCTCCCTTCCTTCCTTCTTTCTTCCTTCCTTCCTTCCTTCTTTCTTTCTATGACTAGGCAGATTAGAGAAATTCTGTAAAGATATATTTTACCTAGATTCTAGCAAACCACTCGACAATTTTCTCATGCTCTTCTTGTGGACAAGATGAAGTGACTTCATAGTCATGTTTTTCCACCTGGATGAATGACCAGATGCCAAAAGTAATCAATGTCAGCTTGGGAGGATGTTTCTAGTGGAATGCCTCAGGGATTTGTCTTTGACTCTGTACTAGTCAAAATTTTTTTTTACATCAGTGACATTGATGAAGACACAAGATGTAGTTGGCACACTTATGAGGTTTGGCCAGCACATGAAGCTAAGAGGGTCAGCTGACAAACTGGATAACAGAGTAGGGCTCCAAAAGGATCTTGTCAGGCACTAATAATGGGCCAAATAAAATATGAAATTTAATAGAAACAAATATAAAATCCAATATTCAGGTTCCCCCTCCCAATGGATTCCACAGCTCCAGGGAGGGGGAGATATGGCCAGATAATAGCGGGTGTGCCAAGACCTCAGGCTTTGGTGGACTTGACACAGAGGCAAATAAATGAATAAAAGATCGCTGTCTTCCACTGCATCAATGGAGGTCTAGGGTCTGGAACAAGAAAGGGAATGGTCCTGCTCCTTGCTGCCCTCCTCAGAGCACACCTAGAGGGTCTTGTTCAGTTCTGGATGTCAGGGTTTCAGGAGGGCATCGATGAGATGGGGATGTTCAACCTGGACAAGAGAAGATTTCAGGTATCTGAAGTATTTGTCTCTTAGGAAAGGGATCAGCCTTGCTTTGCAAAGCCCTTGTGGGCAGACCAGAGCAATGGGTGGAGGCTACAGATAGGCAGATTGAGGCTAGATGTTTTACTCATGGGAGCTATCTAAAAGGGGAAGAGAGGGACCTCCCCATTGCTGGAAGTCATGGGGTGATGTTGGATGTTGAACTCCCAGATCCAACTCAAAGTGGTCATTTCCCTCTGGAATACCCCGCTCTTTCCTAATAGTCATTTGAACTTGGCTCTGGGTCCAAAATCTGCTCTCTGTTCTTCCAAACAGTGTGCTCTGACTTTGAGAATGGCCTGTTGAGTCAGGCCATTTCCCAGTATGGAAATGATGTGGTTTTGAAGGGTTCAGGGACCCCTCAAGGACTGAAATACTGGAGAGGGTCATCTGGAATAAATTCAAAGACTCAAGCATTCTTTACGTCGAGCTGACAAAGGTTTATTGCAACACCAGTATGGTGGGCAGAGTTCCTTAAGGAAATTGCAATTTAACAGGAATGATGCTAAAGCTTATACAGGAAAAGTAATGGATTATCTGCAGATGTGCTAATGAGGTTACAACATGCAAACTTGGTCACAGGCATCATTCACCTCTGGAAACCAGAAAGGGGATTTCCTAAGGGGTGTATTTTTGGTCCGTTGTGTCTGTAGCAAGATAGCTTCGGGAGTTGACGTCTCTAGCTTGACCTTTGGATTGTACGATAACAGTGAGAATCAAGATGTGATAATTCCACTGGTACAAGACAGTCCTACTCTTGCATGAAATTCTGCAGAGGTCAGCTTGTTCTTGTGACAGGAAGAGATAGTTTGCCTCACTGGGGCCCATTCATGAATTATTGCTAGACAGAGTGTTCTTGGGCTGGGGGAAAACTGTCAGGGATAGTGAAGGGTGGGGAGAATTGGGGTCCAATCACCCATCAGAATGAGCAAGTGAAGCATGACTGAAATATACCCATGGCCCCCTGGGACCCTTGTGAGGCTCCTCACTCCCACAGAGCTGCCCAAGAAGCCCTATCCCAATCTCCTGCCATTATTGATCCCTAGTCTTGAATTTACATTGGAAGAAAATGACCTTAATAGCATGGAACACAGGAAGGAGCTCTGGAGCATAGGAGTCCAAGGACCTGAGTTCAAATTCTGTTTCTGCTATTTATTTGCTGTGTGATCTTGGGCAAATTACTTAACCTCTCTAGGCTTCTGTCTCTCTACTGATGAAGGGTTGGGCAAAGTGATCTCAAAGGTCCCTTCCAGTTCTTGGGTCCATGATCCTTGACTTCTCCCACTCCCTTACTCCCTAGAGCCATCCATTCCATTGCCAAATCTTGTAATCCTGTCCCTGCAGCTTCTCTTCTACCTGCCACCTTCTCTCCATCCACATCATCACCACACTGGGTCAGGCTGTTTAACCTTTCTCCTGGATTAAATACCCCTCTAATTGGTCTCCTTGCCCTCTCCAAACCATCTTCCACAGACTTGTCAAAGTGATTTTCCTCAAGTAAGGCACTCCCCTGCTCAAGGAGTCTCTAAGGCTCTCTATTACCCCTGAATCTACCTTTCCAGGGATTACCCCTTTCTACTTTTTCCATGTTTATTATGCTTTGCTCCCCTTCACATAGTCTGTGATCCAGTGAAACCAGTGTTTTACTGTTCCTCATGCATAGTATTCCCTGTCACGTAACTGTGAAAGCCCATCCTTTTTATTAAAAAAAGATAAATATTTATGTACCCATATATTTTATATTAATTTCCCAATGTATTCTTCATTTTGCCCCACTCCCAGAGAGCCATTACCCACTCCTTATCATTAAGAATATTTTTAAAAGGCAGAAAAATGGTTAAGTAAAACTAACCAACATATGAGCAATTAAGTGGTGCTATAGTGTGCAGAGAGCCAGACCTGGAGTCAGGAAGACTCATCTCCCCGAATTCAAATCCAGCCTCAGACACTTAGCAGTTGTGTGACCCTGGGCAAGTCACTTCACCCTGTTGGCCTCAGTTTCCTCATTTGTCAAATGAGCTGAAGAAGGAAATGGCAAACCACTATAGTAGATACTTGCCAAGAAAACCCAGATGGGTTCGTGGAGATTAGAAAATGGCTGAACAAGCACAGCAACAAATCAACATATAGAAAAATCTGATGTTCTATGCAGTATTTACACCTTTGGTCTCCCATCTCTTTAAGGAAATGGAGAGAAGTGTCTTCTCATATCTCATTCTTGAGGCTAAGCGTAGTCAGTATAATTTTGCTGCATTTGGTTTTGATTTTTTGTTTGTTTTATTGTTCTTTCCATTGGTGGGACAGGGATAGAGTGTTGGACTTGGAGTTTGGAAGACCTGAGTTTGAATCTTGTCTCTGATACTTATAAGCTGTGTGACTCTGGGCAAGTCATTATAACTCCCTCAGTCTTGGTTTCTTCTTTTGTAAGATGGAAATAATAATGATTTCACCACCCTTAAAGAGTTACTGTGAGGATCAAATGAGATAATATATGTAAAGTGGTTTGTAAATTACAAAGTACTATATATCCTCCTTCCTGTTCCTCCTCCTCCTCTTCCTCCTCTTCCTCCTCCTTCTTTCTCCTCCTCCTCTTTCTCCTCCTCCTCTTCCTCCTCATCATATTGTCTTTCCTGGTTCTCGTTTTACCTTTCAATCATTCGTCTTTTCAGACTGCTCTGTATTCATTATGTTCATCATCTCTTATAATTGCTGTAAGATTCCATTATGTTCATTTACCACAATTAATTTAGTCACATCCCATTCAATGTGTTCCTGCTTTGTTTCCTGATCTATGCTGTCATAAAATTATTGAAATGAATTATTCCCTCCCTTACAACTTTTTAAATGGCTTCCACATCCGTTACCTGATTTTTATCTTCATAACAACTCTTTGTCACAGAACCAAGCAGGACATATACTGTTGTCCACATTTTATAGATGGGAAAGTAGAAGCTAAGTGAATCCTTGCTTGGGCTGGAAAGGTTCTTGGTCAGCAAAATAATTAAATGGATAATCTGGGAAAAGCTGGGACTTGGAACTATGCCTTCTTGACACCTAATCCTGTACAAAAGACATCATTTCTATTTCTCTGACCTACAGCCAGGCTACTTTCCCTCCACAGTGAATTATGGAATGTCAACTGGGTTCCATTTTATGGGCTAGAGAACCACAACAAAGGAGGGGAAATGGTTTGTCCAAAGACTCACAACCCACACTAGAATCAGGATTCCTGAGTCCCACACCATTACTAAGATTCTGGTGTTCTGAAGGGTGATAGGACCTTGGGAGTAGAGATGGAGAACTAAAAGGGACCCTGAAGGTCATTGGGCCAAGCCTCCTCATTTTGCAGATCAGGAAACTGAGGCCCAGAGAGATTGCATGACTTACCAAGGTTCACACAGCCAGTGTTTGAGGGAGGATTTGAGTCCAGTGCTTCCTGACTCAATGACTCAATTATGCTGTACTGCCTTTCTTGGTCTCTTCATCTGTGTGTGGCAGAGTCCTGTGTGATTGTGTAAAGTTTTGCCAGGCTTGTTTTGTCAGAAGGTGATGGGTGGACTCTTTCAACCTCTATTGAGGTTGAAAACATCAGGGCAATTTTCCTTGAGAGTTTCTTAAAGGATGATTTCTAGGCTCTTTTTTTGATCATGGCTTTCAGGTAGTCCAATAATTTTTTAATTATTTCTCCTGGATCTATTTTCCAGGTTAGTGGTTTTTCCCATGAGATATTTCACATTGCCTTCTATTTTTACATTTGTTTGGATCTGTTTAATAGTATCTTGATTTCTCATAAAGCCACTAGCTTCCATTTGCTCCAATCAAATTCTGAAGGAATGATTCTCTTCAGTGAGCTTTTGAGATTCTTTGTCCATTGGGCAAATTTGGCTTTTTAAGGCATTCTTCTCCTCATTCCCTTTTTGAGCCTCTTTTGCCATCTGAGTTAGTCTATTTTTAAGGTGTTATTTTCTTCAGTCAGGCTGTTGACTCTCATTTCATAATTTTCTTACATGGTTTTCATTTCTCTTCCCAATTTTTCCTCCACTTCTCATATTTGATTTTCAAAATCCTTCTGAAGCTCATCTATGGCTTATAAGCAGCTTATTCTTTTGTTGGAAGCTTTTGGTGCAGGAGTTCTGACTTCACTGTCTTATTCCTGTTCCATGCTTTGATTCTTTTTGTCCCCAAAATATGAGTGTAAAGTTGGGTTGCTCTGTGTGCTTTGCTTCCTTTACCTGCTCATGTTGCTCCTCACTTGCTTGATTTTGGGGCTTTTTGCCACAGTAAAACTCTGCTAACAGAAACGGGAGCTTTATCCCAAACGCTAGGGTTTTCTCAGCTGCTGATGGTATTAGTTGGGTGCCCACTCTAAAGCCTCCACATGCTCTGGCAAGCTGGTCACACACACCAGGACTTCCACCCTAGACCGAAATCCAGATCCAAGCAGGTTAAAGCAAGAGCGATTACCCCTCAGACTGGTTGCTCGGTCCCCCTACACTCTGCAGCCCTGGAGCTGAAGCTGCCACATGGCTGCAGGGCTGCTCATCTATTTCTCACCCCAAAGGCAGAGGTTGACCACACTTCCAGCTACTGGATCCCAAAGTCCACACTGCACTTTGTCCTTGGCATCTATGTGTTGATAATTCTGCCACAGCTGCTGGTGATCTGAAGTCCCTCCAGCCAGGGCTGGTTGGGCTAAGACCTCCAGCTCATGCTGGGCTGGGGTCAGCTCCCAGAGCACTGCTCTGGCTGATTCCTGCCAGCCTGCTGGGCTGTCCTCAGCAGGAGGTTAGCTTCTCTGTGTCATTTTGTGGGTTCTGCAACTCCAAAGTTTGTCTAGAGTAATTTTTTATGTGAATTGGGGGAGGTGGGAGCCGGAGCTTCAAGGAAGTCCTGTTTCTACTCTGCCATCTTGACTCCGTCCCCACCTTTTTCTTTTCTGAGTCTTTTTTGGGTTTCTGTGTCCAACGGCTGGCTCCCAATATTGGGCTGCATGGGGCTTTAATCTGCTCCATTTTCCCCACCTGGGTAGGTTCATCCCTCCTTGGCCAGCATGGGGGCCCTCCTCTCCCAGGGCTCAGACTTCGTGGGGATGCTCATTGTTGTTAGTCTGAGCCTCAACCTGGAGAGCTGCCATGGCCAGGAACATGGGGCAGCATCACCTTTGGCATCAGAAAGATCTGACTTTAAGTCCTCCTTTTAATACCTACAGACTGTGTCACCTTGGGCAAGTCACTAAGGTGCTGATCTGAACTTGTGGAGGGACATTTCTCCCTGGGAATTCCCTAAATGGATGAAATCACAGGTCTTATAAAAAATGTGTCAGACACTATGCTAGGCACTGTAGATTCCAGGGAGGAAACGACCCACACACAGATGAGAAACTCAAAACCCAAGGAAAACAAAGCACTTTGGGGGTTAGACAAGGTCTTGAAATGGGGAAGGCATGGGTAGGAGCAGGCACTTGAGTTTAGCTTTGAAGGGTGCTAGGGATTGTAAAAGCAGAGTGATGGAGAAAGAGAGCATTCCAGAAGCAGAGGGAAGTCTGTGCAAAGAGGCTGGAATTGAGATGTGGAGAGGGCTGGCTTCTTGGCTGTGGTCCTCCGTCTAGCTTTACTTTCTCAGTGAATCTCCCTGACTGAAAGCTAATCAGTGTTAACTGGTTAATTTATGTTAAGGAGATATTGACAAGTTAAATGATATGGGAAGCCAGATAGTACTGAAGAGACCAGCCGGCCAATGGATGCTGGGGATGAGGGCTGATTGAACAGTGCTGGAGCTAATGCCCCACACAGAGACTCGTGAGCCTAAGAGAAGACACCCCTAGAGCTCCGAGGGGAGAGTGGAAGCTCCTCCCCCAATGCAAGCTTGGATTGAGAGAATAGCCAAGAAGCAGAAATGCCCTAGAGTGACAGTTGATGACGACAGTGATTAGAAGTATCTCCCTAACAACTCCATGACTTGGGCAGCACAAGTAGTTTCCTACTGGACTCCAAGTCAGGGAGGCCTGGCTTCCAGTTCTGGCTCCTATGTGCACTTCTGTATGTCCGTGGCCAAGCCACTAAATGTCTCTGAGCCTCCATGTCATTATCTGTAAAGTGGGGATGATAATAGCTGGTCCCTAATCATAGGAGGATACAGAGGCTTAAGTGAGATGATGGGCATCAATTTTCCAACTTTAAAGCTCATGTAAATGTCAATTATCAGCCCTATTTTACAGACGAGGAAATGGAGGCTCAGAAGGGTGAAATTCCAGGGTCGAAGAAGAACTGCCTGATTGTGGGCAAGAATCTAGGTTTCCATCTTCTTTGTGGAGACTCCACCCACATCTCCTCTGCCAATGGGCCACAAGCTCCCCAGCGCCAACATCCATGCTTTCTTTTCCCCTTTCCTTTCCTTTCCTTTCCTTTCCTTTCCTTTCCTTTCCTTTCCTTTCCTTTCCTTTCCTTTCCTTTCCTTTCCTTTCCTTTCCTTGCTTTGCCTTGCCTTGCCTTGCCTTGCCTCTTTCCTTTCCTTTCCTTTCCTTTCCTTTCCTTTCCTTTCCTTTCCTTTCCTTTCCTTTCCTTTCCTTTCCTTTCCTTTCCTTGCCTTGCCTTGCCTTGCCTTGCCTTGCCTTGCCTCTTTCCTTTCCTTTCCTTTCCTTGCCTTTCCTTGCCTTGCCTTGCCTTGCCTTGCCTTCTTCCTTCTTCTATCTACATGTGTTTAATTACCTGAATATATTTCCAGGATAAGCATCTCTTGCACCAGTTTCCTTTTCCCCCTTTCTATCACTATTTTAAATAGTGTTTTTATAATTACATGTAGAGACAAATTTAAACATTAATTTAAAATTTGTGAGTTCCAAATTTCCTCCCTCCCCCCGTAGTTCGATCTTGGTTATATGCGTCATGCTTCTTTTCTTAATGGCTGAGTGATCTTGGGCAAATCATGCAAGTTTTCTGTGCTTCCATCTCCTTATCCAGAAAATAGGACGGTGAGATTTGTCGTCTTACCACTAGACTGATAGCTAGCTTGGTTTAGTGGAGAGCGCATTGTACCTAGAGGAAGGAGACCAGTCTAGCCAGACTAAGGGTCCAAATGAAAGCAAACAAGACTGGCTCTGCCCTCTAGGAACTTATATTCTAATGAGGAAAGACAACCCATTAGTTGGAAACTGGAGAGAAGACAGCTGCTGGTCAGACATTGGAGATGCAGAGTGAGCAGTGAAGGGTCTCCAAGGCCCCTTCCAGTGCCACGTCATGATCCCATGATTCTTTGAGGCATCTGGGAGGGATGTCTCAGGAAAAAAGAAGGACCCAACAAGGCAGAGCTAAGGCGGATTCCAGCTTTTCATCAGAGAGAGCTCTCTGACTTCAGGCAGAAGGCTCATGGGAAGAATCTGTCGGTGGAGTCAGAAGACTTGTCTTCCCACCCTGGCTCTGCTACCTATTAACTGTGCGACCCTGGGCAAGTCACTGACTTCTCCCGGTCTCCATTTCTTCATATGTAAAACGGAGAAAACAATATTTGCTTCCCTCATCCCAGAGTTCTTGTGAGCGTCCTGCGAGGCAGCGCTCGGGAAAACGGTTTGTGAATTGTCAGAATGCCAGACGGCCCTCGGGAGCGCTCGTGGCCGCTCGGGAGCTCCGGCAGGATGGAGCCTCCCAGCATCCGCCTCCACCTCCACCCAGAGCCCACCCGGAGGACTTCAATCAAGTCAACTTAGTTCAACAAGTATTTACTGAGTACCTTGGATGGACTGCTGGGCTGGGGGTTGGGAACATTCGGGAAACGGTTATAATTAAATATTATAATAATAGTAATGATGATTTTTGTTGTTTAATTGTCCGATTGTGTCCACTTTGGGCGCCCCCGTTTGGGGTGTTCTCGGCAAATCTTTGCTGAGTGGAGTGGTTTGACATTTTCTTCTCCAGCTCATTTTGCAGATAAGGAAACTGAGACCAACAGGGTGAAGTGACTTGCCCAGGGTCACCCAGCTATAAAAGTCCGAGGTTTTGTGTCGTAAACTTGAACCCAGGCCTTCCTTATTAACGTTAATATGAATTGAAATAGCATTGTCCAGCAATGAGATGGCCTCCCCTGCAAGGCGGGGTTGCTAGAGGTATTCAGGCAGAGTGTGGATGCCCTCCCACGGGGGGCGGGGTGGGGGAGCTTGAATCGAATGCTTCTGCATTAACTGGAATATTTTACATTTACACTTAACAGGGGCTTATTCTGCCCTCTGGTGGCCAACGTGTTTCTAGAACCGGGTCTGCCCTGAGCAGAAAGCTAGCTTAGGGATGGGAGACGGGAAGAGAAAGAGCAGTGGCCTCTGAAGCCCCTGTCCCATGGCCAGCTCTAGACCTGAGACTCTGCCCTGCCATGACCTCCTTAACCACTGTCTGCTTCAGTCTCTTCAGCTGCAAAGTGAAGATGACGACAGCAGCCGCTTCATGGTATTTGCACAGGGCTCGGCACATGGCACTTATATGGCACATGGTGGGCACTATATAAATGTCAGCTACTGTTACTGTCGTAATAATAATTTGTGTTGTTCTTCAGTCATTTTCCAGTCGTGTCCGATTTTTTGTGCCCCCATTTGGGGTTTTCTTGGCCGAGATATTGGAGTGTTTGCCATTTTCTTCTCTGGCTCATTTTACAGATGAGGAAACTGAGGCAAACAGGGTTAAGTGACTTGCAACGATAACTGTCGTTATTCCCCTCCACTTCTGGGCAGCTCCCGTTGTCAGGGAGCTTCTTCTGTTTTTCTGACATTTTGCTAGTAGGTCTCAGTGTGTCTCTTTGCCACTACTATCTATTGAGAAAGAAGGCAATCACTTGAGCATTTATTAAGCACCTACTATGTGTCGACATTGTGTTGGGTTCTGGGGATACAAAGAAAAAGATAAAAAGCCCCTGCCCTCAAGGAGGTTATACTCTGTCAAGGAAGATAACCACACGCATGTATATGTATGCATATATATATGAATATGTAAGACCTATGCAAAATAAATCTGAAGATTTGGTGGGGAGGGCTGTCATGTGGAGGGAGGAGATCAGGAAAAGCCTCATGAGGCTACAAAATGCTGCAGAAACGTGAATTATTATTCCTGCCCCTGGACCACTTCTCCTACTAGGATCCCTGCCTGATTTGCCTTTCTCAGCCTATATCTTTCCAGTTCTCCCTTGAAAATCCAGTTCAAAGCCACCTCCTGCAGGAAGCTTCTCTGACTATCCCAGCCCTCATCGACACAAACAGCCCTTAGATTCATAGGATGAGGTGCTGGGAAGAACCTTAGAAAGGATCCCCTTAGGCACCCCCACCCCACATTTGGAATCAAGCATGGACCACTTTGCATCATTATTTATTTTCTGTGTGTCTGTGACATCCCTTCCTAGCCAGATTTTGAGTTCCATGGAATTCTGGCAGACAGCAAGGCTGACGACTTTGCACAGCTCTGCCTCGCTCAAATCCAATTCCAAGTCAAGACATGCCACCCATGTCATCATCCTCTTCTGGGAGGAAGGACACACAAACAGCAGCAGGGATTCTTCATGAGGCCTCCACAGAGAGGGATTCCCAGAGCAGTGATGTGTGCTAAACCTCCTCATACATACATGCACTTCACTACGATTATGGTCTAAATTGAAGCCTGCTCCTCCCATGGCGGCTGTGTGCACTTGTGGGAAGGAGTGAACCAGGTTCTTATACAAGAAGGTTTTATATTAATTGTCTCAGCCATGGTGTCTGAGAGAAGTAGGAACTGCTCTTTGGAGACCCAAGCCACCAACTGGACAAAAGCTGGGAAACACTGCCATTATGTTGAAAGGAGAGCTCTTCCTTTGGACTTCACCCAGATTAATAAGGCAAAACTTAATCCAAAGAGAATTAAAAGGATTTTATTATAAGTATGTCTGGGTAGCCACCCACTGATGGGTGATCACTGAGGACCAGCCATGGCTTTGAGGTGGGGCCAACTTTCTCAGTAACTCTAAGACATTCCAGACAGGTCTGCCTCGGCATTGGGCATTGGGCCCTTGCATCCCATTCCTCCTCAAGAATGTGACAACTTGCTGGTAGGGGTAGGTGACCAAGCCCCCGTGATACAGAAAGCTGCAGACGTATCCTTCCCCAACACTGGTTGATGTGCAAGGTTCAAAAACTCCCCCATTGGACCTAACCATATAAACATAAATGACTGAATAACAGAACCAAACATATGTGTGTCAGCACCACATTCAATCTCATAGCCCCCTTTACCCCCAACTTCATGATCCTAATCACTGCTGCTGATTGGGCCTAATTAGAGCCTATGAATGAGGGAACGTAAACTCACAATAGGAAACAGGTGTCATGAACCAGAATCCCTGTTTCCATCAATGTCATAAAACTGAATAAACTTAGACGGTCACAATCTCATGTGTCCCCCAAGGAGACAAGCTTTTGTAAATAGGCTCTACTTGTAAATGAAGGCACACCATGTAACAATTTTAAAGGGGATATGTACATATCAGCAAAGTCGCCAAGAAAATTCAGTAAACATAAATACCATGAAACAAGGGCAAAAGCGATAATGATCATCAGTATCCAATAACAAAAGCCCTTGTAACCTCTAACCCTCTCCCTTTCACCTGGAGCCCCAGATGTCCCATATGGGGCCCCTGGATATCCCAGAAGGGGGCTCCTCCTCCTGTAGCTCTGGAGAGGTCTCTTTGCAGTGGGTTTTCTGGGTTTCTCTCTTTCCAGGAGGCTTCTCGGACTCCAAGGCACTTGCTGTCCTAGGTGATTCTATGAAAATCTTTTGTAAAACAGATCTCTGCTCATTTAGAGCACTCTCCTAAATTTGCTTTTTCCAGTAACGAGGCAATATGGAGAAAAACGGCCCAAGCCTTGTGATTCTGGGCACATTGGTGACAGAGCCAGACAAACATCAAATTTAAGAGCCCACAATTCCCTCAAAACTCAAGAGCGCTTCACTCATGACACACCATGTCTTTATAATGCCACTGTCAGCTTATGCGTAAATCTCTGAGCCCAGCCAATGTCTCTGAAGGAGGGAGAGAGGCTGGCAATTTTGCACCTGGCTCCAATCCAATTCACAGGCAAGTCAAGGCGTTGCCTCCTGCCGTCCTTGGTACTTTTTAAGAACAAAGGATGAAAAATCACGAAAACAGAATCGAGCTCCATGAGGGTGTGGGGTATGTCCTGTCCTTCCCTGGTGCTGAGCAGAACCACATAAACACATGGGAGAAATGTTTGCTCTTGTAGATGATTGCATGTGCTGTTGCTAATGGAGGAATGAAACAAACCGGAGGGGCCTCAGTTTCCCCATTTGTAAAAGTAGAGGATTGGATCAGATGATTTCTAAAGTCCCTCCTTCAATGATCCTGTGACTTCTCTAGGCCTCAGTTTCCTCATCTGTAAAATGATGGGGCTGGACAGGACCTGTGGGTACCAAGAACAACCATGACAAACATCGCCACCTGAGGGCAGCAAAGGAGCTCACGGCAGCCTTAGCCCAAGAGGAAGTCAGCAAAGCCCCGCCCGACTTCTAGAAGGGGAGGAGCCAAGAGAGGAGGCTTCCGTGCTCCAGGAGAGCTGGGGAGGAGAGCCTCCATCCTGGGATCCTGGGTCAGCTGGTGCCCCACAACAGACACCAGCTTTGGAGTCTGAGGAGCTGACTTTGCTCTGCTCTCTCCTGCGCCAATCTTGGGTCATTTGTATTCTCGTCATTGCCCAATGCCAAGTCCTTTCAGACTAATCTGCTTGACAGAAGCACCCAGAATCTCCCCCCAACAGAAGCCCCAGGCTCCCCACATTCAAAGGCCTGAAGAAATGGGGGCTTGGGACCAAGTGAATAGGAAGGGATACTTAAAAGGTGAAATTGAGAGGTGAGAGAGGAATATAATGAGAGGAGATGGGGAGAGACAGAACGGGGTAAATTATCTCATATAGAAGAGGCAAGGGAAAACTGATACAATGGAGGGAAAGAACAAGAAGGCAAAAGGGAATGGGTCAACCTTACTCTCCTTGAATTTGGCTCAGGGAGGGAATGACATACACACTAAATAGGGTATCTCACCCTACAAGAGAATAGGGGGGAAGGGGATGAGAGGGGGGCATGATGGAGGGGAGGGCAGGCTGGGAGGGAGGGAAGTTGGAAACACCCACTTTTGAAAAGGGACAGGGTCAAAGTGGGGAATAGAACAAGTGGGAGGCGGGATAGGATGGAGGGAAATGTAGTCAGTATTTTACAATACATCCACTATGGAAATGTTTTGTGTAACTACACATGTACAACCTATATTAAATTGTTTGTCTTCCCGGTAAGGGGGAGTGACGAGGGAGGAAGAGAAAGAATCTGGAATTCAAAGTTTTAAAATCAACTGTTTTAAAAAAACATATTGTTATTATTTTTTACATGCAACTGGAAAATAAGATACATTCTGCTGGAGGCCTTCCAGGGTCCCAGTGTATCCCCCCAGCCGTCCATCTGCAATACTGCTTTGTATTATCCCTTCTAATCTCATAGGCATTTATGAAGCAATCACTATGTGACCAGGCGAGCTCACAAGGCTGGAGGAGTCAATGAGCTTCACCTGAAAATGGAAAAGAATGAAAGGCTGAGCACCAAGGTCCTTCCACGGCCACAGGGTCTCTCATCATTTTGTCTCTTACCCCAAGGAGGTTACCTGAGAGACAGCAGAAGCGGCCAAGCCTTCTGAACGCCTCTGGCCGCTCAAAGAGGCCCCAGGCACCACAAGACCAGCTGGCAGAGCAGTCTCTGCAAGGCACCTGCCTTCCACTGTGTCAGAATTGTCCCAGAAGCCACGGGACATACCCTCCTAGGCACTGAGACATCCTGGCCCTCCTTACCCTACTAGGATGTGGGGAGACAGAAATAGAAATAAGTAGCTTCCGTCCTCAGGAAACTGATATTCACCCACAGATGGGCCAATTCAATTCAACTCAGCAAATCTTTATTAAGCCCCTACTGTGTGCTGGGCACTGGAGATATAATGACAAAAAAATTAGCCCGTGCCCTCAGAGATCTTACATTCTACTAGGGGGGTTACAACATGAATACACATAACACATGATCATTGGAAGAGGCAGGAGAGAACACTGACATGGTCATGGATATATTCCTCCCCCCCACCCCTCCTCCTCCTCCTCCTCCTCCTCCTCCCCCTCCTCCTTCTTCCTCTTCTTCCTCTTCTTCTTCTTCTTCTTCTTCTTCTTCTTCTTCTTCTTCCTCCCTCCTCCTCCTTCTCCTCCTCCTCCTCCTTCTTCTTCTTTCTTCTTCTTCTTCTCCCCCCTCCTCCTTCTTCTCCCCCTCCTTCTCCTCCTCCTCCTCCTCCCCTCCTCCTCCTTCTCCTCCTTCTCCTCCTCCTCCTCCCCTCTTTCTCTCTTCCTCCCTCTCTTTGTCTCTCTGTCTCTCACTCTGTTTCTCTCACAGAGCAGGAGCTCAGTGAATATTTATTGAGTTGTTTATGGGTACCCATTACTGCCCATCCCTATGCCCTCCTATGTGACTAGTGCCTTTCATTTAGTAGGTGCATAATTGGCTTTTGCTGGGTTGCACCAAATAATCCTGGGAAGACCCAATGTGTTAGAAACACTTAAGTTCAGCCTGCTAATGGCTTGACTATATTCATTTAATCATATTTTGTGATAGAAAACTCCAGAAAGGAGGGCTGGGCTGAGAGATTCCGTTGTGTGCAGCCCCTTCTCTGTTTGATCATGTGTCTGGTTGTTGATGTTTAAGTTCAAAATAAAAAGTGGGGAAAAGACAGCAGAAAAGTAAGGCTTTGTTTCAACCTTTATCTTAAAGAGACCAAGTCTATCCTGAACATTTTTGGATTGGATGGGCACAGGAAGCCAGAACAGTTCATCCTTCAATGCACATCCATACTGCACACTTTTATGAAGCATGTTGTCATTGAGGGGTGGACAGAAGGGCAGGCCTTAGAGTCTTAGATCTGGAATGCAAAATCCTAGACTGCAGTCCTGGTTCTGGGTGTGACTCACCTGTGTGACTTCCTTGTCCTAGACCTGTCTCCTCTGCTGTCATATAGAAGGGTTATGAAAGCTAGTATTTCTATAGTACTTATAAAAATGATTTTACTTTTCCTCACAACCATGAGAAGTAGGTGCTATCTTAATCCTCATTTTACATATAGAGAAACCGAGGCAAACAGAAGTTAAGTGACTTGCCCAGAGTCACACAGCTAGTAAGGATTTGAAATCAGATCTTCCAGATCCCAGCTCTAGAAGGGACCTCAAAGGTTATCTAGTCTAACCCCCTTCTTTCACAAATGAGAGACTGAGGCAGTAGTTCAGATTCTATGATTCTGTGTTCTCCATGTGACAACAGGGGTCTAAAAATCCACACTGGTTCCTCAAGAGTTTAGGTAAATCCCGGATGATAGCTCCCCTAACACGTCCGGAAAGGGGAGTGTTCCTTAACTCATCCGGGAGGAGACATCCACCCACCTCCCTCAAAGTCCGACTCAGAGCTCCCCACAGAGACAGGTTCTTAGACTGGTGGACCAGGGAGGCTGACCCCCCCCCCCAGTGCCTGCGTGCCAAGAAACTGGAACTAAACGGTTCCCACTTACTGGCTATTAGGCAAGTCTGAAAAATAAACCCATTTCCTGATAGGACTTTCACAAGATGTCACCCAGTCAGCTCTGAGACCACAGCATAGAAACCTTCTGAGTCAGCAGCAAAGGCAACAGGAGGGGGCCATGGAGGGAATTTCCCTAAAACATTCCTGGTTCCCATCAAGGACTTACGGGGAACTAGGGGTGAACATGGTGATGATCACTGAGCTGGAAGGAGACCCAGAGGCCCATGGGACCAGCTTTACAAGCTCCTCGAAGAGGAGCTGTCCAGAGACTCCCTGAAAACCTCCAGGGAGAGGAAGCCCTCACCTCCTCAGGCGGCTGCGGATTCTTGGTAGGGGGGGGTGGATTCTAGTCCTTAGGGAGGAGTTGTTGTGACCTCCCCCCGTGGTGCCTGGCTCTGCCTTCTGGAGTCAGGCTGAACAAAGCTGATCCTTGTCTACAAAACTGCCCTCCTTGAAGACAGCTCCAGTGTGCCCCTTGAGTCTTCCCAGACTGAATATCCTTAGTCCCTTTCAGTGATCCTCAGATGACATGCCTCCCTGACTCTACACAGCCACCAAGCTTATTTTGGTGAAGTATAGGTTGTTCTCCCCCTTGTCAACATCTTTCTTAAATTGTGCCACGCAGAACTGAACACCATTTTCCAAATAATCTCTGACCAGGGCCAAGGACAAATACCTGCCACTTTTACTCCTAGAAGCTGTGCTTAGGAGAGGGAGGACAGAGAGTGTCCTGGCTCAAGAGGAAATCTTACCTAATACTTACCACCTATGTGACCTTAGGATAGTTGAGTCGCCTCCCTGGGCTTCAGTTTCCTTTTCTGAAAAATGAAGGAGTTCGTTAGATTGGATGCCCTGTGATGATGCAGCCCAAGACTGCGGTACCTTTGTTGGTTGCCACATTGCAGTGATGACGAAGGAGAAAAAATGTGGTCTGTGGGAAAGGGCAGGGCATTTGGAGTTAGAACCAAAGATGCTCTATTATTGTTCTGTAGTTCCCTGCTCTCTGCCAATGTAGCACAGGGCTCCTGCCCTCAGAGAGCTTGAAGTCTAAATGGAGGCATTTAGCAGAGGGCCCTCTAAGACTCAACACCACCAACTAGACTGTTGGGAGCGGGAGCTGGGAAAAGTAGTGAGCATCAGGGAATAGGGAGAAGATAGAGGTGGAGAAGGAGGAGGAGAAAGAAATAGAGAAGAAGAGGGAGAAGGGAAAAGAGGGAAGAATGAGAAAGGAAGGAAGAAAAAGAAATAGAGGAGCAAAAGGAAAAGGAGAAGAAGGGAATAGAGGAGCAGAAGGAGAAGGAGGAGACGAGGGAAAAGGAGAAAGAGAAAGAGAATGAGAAAGGGGGAAGGAGAAGTAAATAGAGGAGCAGAAGGAAAAGGAGAAGGAAATAGAGGAGTAGAAGGAGAAGAGGTAAAAGGAGAAAGAGGGGAAGGAGGAAAAGAAAATGGAGAAGCAGAAGGAGAAGGAGAGGAATCGGGAGTGTTAGAGCCCATCCCACCCAACCCTGTCATTTTTCAGAACCCCAGGAAGGTGGAATGACTTGCCTATTTCTCCCTTTCATTCCCTACTTCCCCTCCCAACCTCCATCCTCCTGAACTTCCTAATTCCTGTAGCCTACATCAGCATTCTTCCAGTCACCCAGGCTCAAATAACCCAGACCCATTCTGGACTCCTTCTTCTTTCCCATGCTACATGTCCAATCTATTATTTCTGTCTTCACCATCTCTCTCAAAACTCTACTTGTCTGTGCCTCCCTCTGCACTTCCTTCTGATCTCTTCTGTTCATTAAAAAAATTTTTTTCATGCCTTTCTTTCTTCAGCCATCGCTATTGCTAACCTCCTTCCCCTCCCCCATACACAACCTGAATGCTCTCCTCCTAGTTAATGAAGAGAAAATTAGAGAGGGAAAAACACCCATGTAACAAATAAACAGAGTCAAATAAACAAAAACATCCACACAGTGGCCACGTCCAGAAATGTTTATTTCTGCCCCTTGTGTCCATCCTCCAGTCAAGAGATGAGCCACACACCATCACAAGTCCTCTGGAAACATTACCGGTCATTTCTTTGATCAACATTTTTCAGTCTTTCCATTGTTTTCTTGTTACAATGTTGTTGTCCTTGAATGCATTTTTCTGCTGGCTCTGTTCATTCTCTCACTATCAGTTCAGGATTCTCTGAAATTGTCTCTTTCATCATTTTTTGCAGCCCCACAATAATCCATTACATTCATATAACTTTTTGTTCAGCCATAAGAGGCAATCTAAGGAGCACTTCTAGATTCCAATTCTATTACCTCTCCTCAATCCCCAAGTTTAATCCTCCCTTCAGGAGCAGAAGATTCGCCTTGTTTGTGACTATTCCCTCCCCTCCTTCCTCACTGTATATTCTTCTCAAACATCCCTATTAGGAAGACTAGCAAGCCCTGCTCCCTTCTTCCTAATTTTTACACTCACGTTTTCCTTTTATTCTCCCTTCTCAGACTCTCAGAAACAACCCCTCTCCACTATTAAAGAAATTCTTTAACTCAATACCCTTTGAAGACATTAAGGTTCTGGAGGGATACTTATTTCTTTTCCATCATTAGGTAACCCCGTCCAAATTGTACAAATAAAAGTACCTTTTTAGATTCTCTGTATTTGTGTTTGTATTTCAAAATTCCTACTCAACATAGTCTTTTCATCAAAAATTCTTGAAAGTCTATTCCATTAGACATCTATAATTTGTAGGATTTTACTCAACTTTCCTGGGTAAATTATTCAGGATTTTTTGTATATTTGGCCTTTGGAATATTATATTCCAAGATCTCCTCTGTTTTTTTTTTTTGTTGTTGTTGTTGTTGTTTTTAGTAAAAGCTGTCAGATCTTGTGCAATCCTGACTATAATTCCATGATATTTGAATTTCCTAGTTTCTTTCTGGATGCTTGCAATATTTTTTTTTTTTATATGAGAGCTCTGGATTTTGGTTGACATTCCTGAGACTGTTCCTTCTGGTGTTTCTTTCAGGAGGTGTTTTCTCACCTGTAAAATGGATAGAAAAATGTGAGGTAAAGAATCCACCTAAGTGGATAGCCCATTCCACCTCCTGGTTTGCAGCCAACCCCATTGCTTTCTGGTTTGGCTTTTCCCTCAGTGGTTATTCCAGGTTCACATAGGAGATTGTAACATTTGACACAAATGAAACTAGGAAGTCCTTGAGCTCAAAATGACAGATTCTAACGAAGAACAATTTCTCTTCTGCTTATATTTAGCAGGTATCTCCAGGGGTGGGGTGGTGGCTACTGCCTGAGTTGGAAAAAATATTAGACACTAAAAAAAACCCAACAACTTTTCTTTCCTGTTATAATGACCTGTCTCATCCTCTGTTTTCTGTGAGTGTATTCTTTCTCCCTTGCTAGACCACAAGCTTCTTCAGGGAATGGACCAAGGATTTTCCCTCTCTGTCCTCTCCTCAATGCCCAGATGAGAATTGGAAACATCCATTAAATGTTTATTAAACTCTAAGATCTACATTGTACTTGACAAAGTTGCAGAATGTTAACTATAATAATAAAATTTCATGCTGGTTTGACTGTGGGGAACCAGGTATACTATTAAAAAGGGCCATAACTAAGGGTGGGCAAACAGAGTTTTTCCCCAGGACACCTAGCATCTGGAGGCATGTTTCCTTCACTTGGAAGCCTTTCTTCACCTCATGGTTCTCTGACTAGCCCTGGGCTTCTACACTTGACGGTTGCAAAATTCTCTCCAGGAGAACATAGTCAGCCACATCCTTGAGTCAAGGAAGATAAGGGTCATACTCCTGCCTCCCCACAGGGGACTAGGAACCCCAGTTAACCTGAGGTCACAAGATTGGTTTCCTGGGGTCTGGAATGCCTCTTCCCCAAAATGGTGGAAGCTGACCTGAGTGACTTACGTGAAGTCACCCATGATACAATGAAAGTGAAGACTGGGTCAGTGCCAAATGGAGTCATATCCCAAGACCTTGCCTTGTTCCAGGTGAGGCCCACCTTAGCCTGCCAGCAGCCTGCTTCCTGTCAAGGTGGCCTATCCTCCCCTCATGGCTCTAATTCTCCCCCTTATTGCACCTGCTGCCTCAAGATCTTCCCTGTCACCCTCCTACCATGCCCCACAGGCACCAGAACTCCTGACTGAAGCTCACACTGCTGGTGTGGCTGCAAAGAGGCGTGACCTGTTTAGGGAAATATTATATAATTAAAAAAAAATTAAACTACGTCAAAGGCCTTTGACCCGAGAGCCCCCCACTTGAGTCCATATCTTAAGAATGCTATTTACACTCTCACCTTTTCCCCTTGGAATCCCTAGGTTTTTAAAAACACCAATCAGGTGTCACCTTCTACAACAAGACCTTTCTCCTCTTCACTGCCCAACAGTGAACTGGAAATAGCCAACAAATATAAGCTGAAATTCTGAGAGAAATTCTATGGGTATGGAACCAATATGGAAGAGTAAAGGCAGGGACTTGCCTGAGCTCTTCCCAATTCCCCTCCAAACAACTTTAAAGCAATGCCTCAGAATGAGCTGTGGAGTGGCAGAAAATGATTTTCCAGCAGAAGACAACTTAAAAGATTTGCAGGGAAGGGCTGTCTCCCTGGAGTGAGAGCAGATTGAAGTCCAGACATAACTCGTGTCAAATTACTTGCCTTCTTAAGGAGGGAAGGAGGGAGGGAAAGAATTTGGAACTCAACATTTTAAAAAGCAAATGTTTAAAATTGTTTTTCATGTAACTGGAAAAAATGAAATATTTTTAAAAATTTCTTTAAAAAAGAAATTCTAAGATTCCCTGTTATACCTGCCAAATTTGCAGAGTATTAAAAATGATTTTTACAAATCCAGTGCTTATTGGATTGTGAGGGAGAAAGGCATCTTATTAAAGAGTCATAGGTAAGGGTGACAGATGGGCTTTGTCCCAGGCCATGTGTATCTGGGGGTGTGTGTGTCCTTCCTCTGAAAGTTCTCTAGCATTTTATGATTCTTTTAGTTCTTCCAATTTTTAATGATGCTCCCCTGTGCTGGTGACACTGTATTTAATAATTTTGGTTTTTTAGTGACATTGTATTTACTTTGTCTGTTTAAATGTATTTGTTGTGCAAATATTTCCTCCCAGTAGAATGTAAGCTTCTGGAGGGCAGGAGCTATTTTCATTTTGTGATTGCATTACCAGTTCCTAGTATATTGTGTTATTCTAATGGTGTTGGGGGGAGGGATGTGGAGGGGGTTGGGTCTGCATCTATGATGATGATGAAGATGTGAGGATGTAAGGATCTCCCTTAAGGATGGAAGAAGGAAAGGCCTTCTATTAATGAAGATCAGCACCTGCGGGATGGTCAGCATCTGAGTTACCCAGCCCCTACTCAAGGAGTCCCCAATCTAACAGGGAAGACAGTTTATAAAAATCAAAACCTTGGAGATAAATACGGAATAAATCAAGGGTAACCTTAGAGAAGGGTGCTTACCTCAGGGGCTGTGATCTTACCTGCCTCCTGGTTTCCCTGGTTTCCTTCAAGTCTCATCTAAACCCTCCCTTCTACAGGAATCCTTCCCTGATCCCTCTTCATTCTGGAGCTTTCTCCTCCTTTGTAGCTTGTGTATACAGTTATTTGCAAGTTGTCACACTTTAGACTGGGAGCTCCTTGAGGGCAGGGACTGTCTTTTGTCTTTCTTGTATCCCCAGTCCTTAACACAGAATCCAGGTCATAATAGACACTAAATAAATCTTTATTGACTGACTCTGTGTGTGTGTTATATACAAATGTATATATAACTATTTCAATATAATTGTTTTCCTTCACAATTTTGTGTATTGTTTTTTATGCACTTGAACACATTTTTATGAGAAGGGGCTCATAACCTTCAGCAGACTGCCTGAGAAATCCAGAACACACAAAAACTAAGAACCCCAGCCTGAAAGTAGGAAACCCCACCAGCCAGGGGTGGGAGCAGAGCAGGCCTTCTGGAGGAGGCGACGTTTCAGGAAAGTCTGAAAGGAAGTTATGTTTTTAATGGTCAGGGTTTGGGAGACAGAATATTCTAGGCACAGAAGAGCCTGTGAGTCGTTCCTAGGCAGCTCATACTCTGCCTGATCTTGGGTTTCACACATTTGCTGACTAAGCCACAGTGGTAGGAAGACAAAAGAGTTGTCAGGCTCATCCCCTGTCATCTCACCAGCCATTCAGCCATCAGCATCCACCAGACCTGGAAAGACTCAATGCAACTGAACCAGTCTTTTGTCTTTCTGAAGACACGGGAGCTACAATGAAAAAAAATGAGCCTGTTTAATGCTCTGAGATTAGGTGATGGGGTGAAACAATGAGCGAGTTCCCATCACCTCCATTTCCATAGATACCCAATAACAGAAAGCACAGCCTTCCCAGAAGAAAGGCAGAAATCAAAGTGAAGTGCAGAATCTGACCTCTTTTCACCAGGCCAGCCTCCAGTATCTTTGGTGGGGGTCAGTAAGCCCAACTTTTTGTGAGCAATTAAACATTCTCCTCACCCAATGGCACTGAGTAGACAGACTTGAAAATAGGAAACCATAGATGGTGAGATATGTCTCCCCCACCCACACAGAAAATGATGGTCACAGTTTCCAAGGGAATAGCTGACATCAACCAAACCACGGAGTAGTTAATGGGTCATAGGTAGTGATGTATTAAAGGAAGGCATACATGGTTGGGGACTTTCATGGCCTAGATAACTGAGTCCTGGAGGCTGCAGGTGGGAAGTTTGTGAACTGTAGCATCCTGCCAACACAGGCTGATCTGACCTAGGCCTTGTGACCATAGGACTAGCAAGAAAATACCATTGAAGGTAGCTAGAGGATATGGTGAACTGATGAGAGCATCCCTGACTCCAAAGGAATCCTACCAGCTCCCATATTTAGGCTTTTCTGACCCACTCAAGATGAAGTCCAGGTCCCTTCATTAATCCTAAACTCCTAAAATCTGTGGGCCTCTACAGTGGTTGGGGATGCTTGGCTCTCCCACTTTCTGGGAGAAGATGTATGGGTAGCCACAACTGTCTAAGTCAAAAGGTAAAGGTGGCAGAAAGGTAAAGAAAGGTATTATGTCCTTTGTGCTTTTCCTATCAAGGTAAGTGAACTTATCCACAGCATGCAAAATCTATTTGGGGTTTGGGGCTGGCTGGTGGAGAATCTCTGTTTTCTTGGTGTTAATTGTCAGGCCAAAATGAGTACAAGCAGCTATACTCATGGATCTCAGCCTCAGAGGCTGCACTGAAAGCACAATCATCTGCAAACAAAAAGTCATGTACCAACTCTCCCTCCACTTTAGTCTTGGCTTGTAACCTTTTCAAGTTCAGTAATTTATTGTCAGTGCAGTATCTGACCTTGATGTTGTTTTTGTTCTTTTTGAAAGCATCTGGCAACATGACTGAAAGTATCATGTTAAAAAGCACGGGAGTGAGCCCACAGCTTTGCTTCATTCCGTTGGTGACTGGGAAAGGACAAGAGTATTGTCCGTTATCCAGAACCCATGAAACCAGGGACACTTGGGCTCAAGTCCCTCCCCTGTGACCCTGGGCAACTCTCAGAGACTCTGAGTTACAGACTGGGTGGCTATGTGCTTTGGCAGAGGAAGTTTCATTGGGGAGATCCCTGTAGCAGGGATGAAACCACCGGTTTAGGTCCCAAAACAGCCTAGCACAATGGGTTCCTGGATTTATCACAAGGTTAGCAGCTGGACAAATGAGGAAACCAAGGCCCAGAGAGGGGACAAGTCACTTGGCTAACAAATGGCAGGGCAAGACTTGGGCTAGTTTCTTCAGACCCAGTGCTCTTTCCACAAGGAATTTCCAAACAGGAATCAGAAAAGTTAGAGGTGACTGTGGGCTGGGCCGTTGTTGAAGAAGAGGAAGCTCGAGCTAGGCAGGATTTGGATAAATGGCCACAAAGAAGGAGGGCATGATAGAATGCCATGACCAAGTTATAGAGGAGGAGGAGGAAGAGGCGGATGAAGGACATTTCTATCGCACTTTGTGCCTGCGATGCCATAGCTGGTTCTGTGATCCAAGGATATTATTTTGCCCATTTTACAGCTGAAGAAGCTGAGATTCAGAAAAAAAATAAGCTGAAGGGGGGGGTGGTGGTGGCACATCCCTGATTCAGTCCATAGACCAGAATAGTAGGAGAATCCGGTAGATGGAGGAGAGGAGAGATCGGCTGGAGTGGCAGATGGGAAGCAGATTGTGGTGTTCCTTGAATGCCAGGCTAAACAATTTGGACTCTTTTTTCTTGTGGATGAAGGGAAACTCTTTCACTGCTGCTCAAATCCAGTCATTTCCTATGTGGGGAAATGCTGGTGATGGCTGAAGTTTGCTCAGAATATCCAGGGGGGTGAGGTCAGGCACAAGGGGTGGACAAGTATGGATAAGAGTGGGTGTGAACCTGGAAAACAGAGCTTTAAACTGTCTACATCACTACCACCCCCCACCCCCCCTCATCAGTTGTCTCCCCTAGGACTTCTGTGACTGACATTTCCACCTTCAGTTAGCTTCCTTTTGTGATTATAAGCTCTTTGAGGTCAGGGGCTGCCTTGATCTTTTTGTACTTGTATACCTAGCACAATGCCAATCACATAGAGGGCATTAAATAATGTTTGTTGACTGACACCATCCCCTTCACCAACCTCATCAGTCATTGACCATTAATGGCATGGAGTAGCAACTGTGACCCAACCAGAACCAGGAATCAAGAAGGGGCCACTGGCTTCGAGTTTGGGAAGGGAGATGGTAAGTCTGGTTTTAAATGTGAATTTGAGATGATGCCAGGACTTCAATGTGGGTGATGTGGAGCTGGCTGGAGCCCAGGAGAGACAAGTCTACAAGACCTATGCAGAATCCTGTATTTAGAGATGGAAGGACCTTGGACAGCATCTAGCCAGAGGATCGTCGCCTTGAAATGAACCATCACAGCCACTGAATCCAAGCCCATCATTTTACAGACCGGGTGGCTGAGCCTCAGACAGGTGAAGTGACTGGTCCAGAGTCACTAAGTGCCCAAAGGTGGAATTTGAACGCAGCTCTTTCTCCAGCACCCTCTACTGCACCACACTGTATCTCATACTTATTCCAGACACGACATTACTTCCTACTGGCCGAGTGCCACACTGAGCTCTGGGGACAGAAAGACAAAAATCACAGGCTGTTTTAGGGAGGGGGCAGGGCAGGTAGGTAAATGCATAGAGACTTCTGGGACCAGGACCCTGCCAACTGGGGGCAGTAGAAAAGGGCTGAACTATGAAAGCGTTCTTGTTCAGTCTCTTCATTGTGTCTGACTCTTCCTGACCTCTTCAGGGTTTTCTTTTTTAAAAGTTTTTTTAGATTTAAAAAATTAATTTATTATAAACAAATGCCAAAATTTAAATACACAACAAGAAAAGGAAAAGAAACATTACAACCTTAAATGCAAAAGGGGAAAAGGAAGAAAGCATTGCCATGTGCACAGAGGAACATTCAGCAAAAATCTCCACTTCAGGAAAGCCTCTGCAATAAATCATGGCCATCGTGTTCCGAGCTGGCTGTCTTTTCTCTGATTCTTTGTCAGTTTTGTTGGGATCTCTGCGGTGCACTTTTTGCTTTGTTTTTTTTCCCCTTCCTCTCCCCAGAAAACTACAATTAAGCTCATGCGCACACATACACACACAAACATATACACATACATATGCACATGCACATACACTTGCACATACGTATACATAGGTGTCCATTATCACACGCATATATAGACACATACATTCATATTCATCTATGTAAGGCTGTACTATCCTTGTTCATTCTGGTTCTCTGAGGGTGAATAATGTCTTCATAGGTCCAAGTCTTTGCCTATTTTTCTAAGTCCACTAACTCGTCTTTCCTACCCCACCCTTACACTCTAGTTATTTTAAATAGTCTAAAACAATATTGATTAATATCATTGACATATAGTGTAGTTCCCCTTTTTTTTCTTTTGCTTAGATTGATTTTAGCTTTACCTTTGTCTGAGATCATGATGACCACCTTGGGATTTTCTTGGCAGAGGTACTGGAATGGTTTGCCATTTCCTTCTTCAGCTTGTTTTACAGATGAAGAAACTGAGGCCAACAGGGTAAAGTGACTTGCCCAGGGTCACACAGCTAGTAAGTACCTGAGGCTAGATTTGAACTCAGGTATTCCTGACTTTAGAGTTGGCACTCTATCCACTATGCCACCAGCTGCCCAGGGAAATTAGAGAGGTGAGCTTGGAAACCAGCCTATACATAGCATGGAGGCTGGAGATAGAGAGCCAAGTATGAGGAGCGGCCAGACCAGGGCGGCTGCAGCATTGTGGGCAGGCCTCGGGCAGCATTTAGAAGCACAAAAGTGCGAGCATCTTATGGCCCAGACGTGCCCCCTACTAGGCATACACCCAAAGACCAGTGACAGAGGGAAAGGATTCCTTTGTCCCGAAATACTTATTGCAGCAAAATATTAGAAACAAAGGAAGTGCCATCAGTTGGGGAATCAGTGACCAAATTGTGGCACCTGAATGTAATGGAACATTCCTGAACTGTAGTCTCCTCCTTTACTTCTTCCTCCTCCTCTTCCTCCTCACCAGCTACCTTGGAATCCTGGACAAGGCCCTTGCCTCCTGAGTTGTGACCACCTTCCCCAACAAGCATTTCAGGAGAAGCTCCTCCAGGCCTCCCTTCATTCATGACTCTAGACAAATCCATCTCCCCCTCCCCCTCCCTCTCCCTTCTCCTCCTCCTCCTCTTCTTCTCCCTCCCCTTCCCTGGCACAGGCATGCTCTCCCCCAACTTTCCAGCCTCCATTTATTCATGTGTGTGTGTGTGTGTGTGTGTGTGTGTGTGTGTGTGTGTGTGTGTGTGTGTGTGTGTAGTAGTAGTAGTAGTAGTAGTAGTAGTAGTAGTAGTAGTAGTAGTAGTAGTAGTAGTAGTAAACCAGAACCCCTGTCTTCCTGGATTTCTGTCTTTCTACCCACAATACTCCTGCCTCCCTCTCAGACCTCAGAGACACAATGAATATGCTGTACTGGACTGGACTGTCCCAAACCAAACAGAACCGAATTGAATTGAACTGAATTGAGACAAGTCACAGTGTCTCTGGAAAGGCCTTTCCCATGTTTGGGGTCAGGGTGCTGCCTGCCCTCCCAGGGCTACCTCCACCCCCAGCCAACTCTCCCTCCATCCCCCCACTTGGGGCAGGCTGTGGCCACACCTCCCCCAGCCCCAAAGCTTAGCCAGCTTCCCCTTCTCTCCTCTCTGCCTCCCACAGAGCTGCTGTGGGTTTGGCTTTTTATTTTTTTTAATATTTAATGAATTTATTTTTAACATACATTTTTCAAAATTTGAATTCTAAATTCTCTTTCTTCCTTCTTCATTGAGAAGGCAAGTAGTATATCAATTATACATGTAAAGTCAGGCAAAACATATCTCCATGTTAGCCATATTGCCAAAAATGAGGAAGTTAAGTGACTTGCCCAGGGTCACACAGGCAGAATCCTAGGATTCTAGATTTAAAGCTGGAAGGAGCCTTGGAGGCCAATAGTTCAACCTCCTCATTTACAAGTGGAGAAAGTGAGGCCCAGAGAGGCTGTGTGATTTGCCAAAAGTCACACAGCATTAAGCAGAAGAGCTGGTATTAGAACTCAGGGACTCCTCCTGATGGCAGGATGGCAGAAGCCTAGATTTTTGACCCTTGACAAGCATTTTGCAGCCAATTGCCTCATGTCAGGATGGCCCTGTGAGGGAAGGACCTGAAGAGTGATTATCCCCATTTTACATGTGAGAAAACTGAGACCCAGAGAATGAAATGACTTGGCCAAGATGACCCCCCCAAGGCAGGATTTGAACCCAGGTCCCAGGATTTCTGATCTGCTTCTCATCCCATAATGTCCTAAGGTCAGAGAAGATAAGAAATGGAAGTCCCAGCAGAAGCTGCAGATTTCCTGTCCTGTATCTTCAAAAAGCAGGGAGCTGGAAGTGAGAGGGATTCAGCTGCCCCCAGGGTGGGGGGGCGTGGCACGAGTGCTCCACTCCTCTCACCTGTAGAAGCAGGGGTGGGGGCAGGGGCCCCCAGCCTAAATAAACCCTCAAATCCCCTCTAGTTCTGAAATTCTGTCTTATGTTCTAAGCCTGCCCCTGCCCTGACATTCAGCGTTCTAAGGTCTCTCTCTGATGTCTTCTAGCCCAGCCAGGCTGCATTCTGTGGTCTATGATCAAGAAGAATTTCAGGAAGTATCTACTGTGTTCCTGGCCCTGGGGGTGGGGAGGGGAGGAGCAAAGACCATAGAGCACTTACCTCCTACGATCCTAGTTCTCTGGTCCCTTCAACCCTAGAAGTTCTGTTCTGAGTCTCAGTCAGTTCCCACATGGTCTGCAGGACACCCTTCCACTTGGAGGACACTGCCAGTTTTAACATTCTCCGCTTGGAGCTTGGGTGGGCTGTAGCTTGGTGACCACCTCGTTCTTGATTGTAATGGCAAACTCAAGCCAACATGGCATCAATAAACCAGGGCTGGATTGCTTCAGTAATCTCCATAGCTGGTAATATGAATAGAACCAGTCTGGATCTGAAGAGGAAGCTAAAACCTGCCTGAGGTCTTTCTCCCAAATCAGCAGAATTGGGTGGGGGAAGGGCCGTTCACGTTGGTTCATGCGGGCCAAAAGCATTTGTGGCTAAGGAAGCATAAAGGGCTAGCCCCTCCGAGCATTCAAGCAGATATACAGTAAGGAAAAGGAGCAGACCGCTTGACAAGCAGAGAGGGTGAGAGGCTGAGCCCGCCTGCCACTGGATGTAAAGCCCTTGAGCTGGCCAATACACTTAAAGCGGAGAACTTTAGCTTGGGAAGGACTTTAGAAGGAAGGATGCCCCAGGTAGAAAGGAGAGGATGTGGCGTCGGAGCTGAAAGAACCCTGAAATATAGGACTTCTAAGTTAGGAGGAACCATACAAAGGTTGTGGAGGCAACCTGCTTCATTCTCTGTCCTGGGTCAGCGCCAAGCACATAGTTGGTGGCTAAAACATACTCATTGACTGATTGATTTAGAGCAAAGAACACAGTCTGTCTGGGCTGGAATTTTAGAACTGGAAGGACCTTATAACCAAGAATGTAAGGACCAGGAGAGATGAATGAGTGAGGGAGTGAGTGAACTAAATGTTCTAAATACTAAAATTTAGTAGATTTAGCAAAATTTAGTAATAGTAATTATTAAAAAGAAGTACTAAAAGTATTTACCAAGCATTCACTATGTGCAAACACTGTGTCAATCCCTGGGAATATCCTTATACAAAAGCCCAGAAGGGTGACATAGGATGGTAACTCACAAGCCCTTTCTGGAAAACAATAGTGTTGATTTAATGACTGGTCCCACAGCAAGAGTTGGGAAGGGGCAGGGCCAGGGTATGGGTGCAATGGTATATCAACAAGATGCCAGGGAAGCGCCTGGAGTAGACATAGGGAGCTCTCACTGATCAGGACAGCATGGCTCCAGAGATACGGAGAGGACAGTGGAAGTGATGGCAGCAGGGTAGGGTAGGAGGAACTCAATGAAACATGGGTATGAGGGTGTCGGCTCCAGACTGCTGTAGGTAGGAGTAATCCCTCAGTTCTGGGTTTCTAATAATAGGGTCCAGCTGCCAATTCTATCCCTGTGCACTTTCCCCTTTTCTGCAGACCAATCAGATGACAGCAAAACTAAGCACAAAGAGTCTCCATACACAAGCTACGCCAGCCCCGGGAGCCCTGATGGCTGCTCTGTAACAGAATACACAAGAACTCTCATGCATGCAGCTTGAGAGGGGAGTTCCGGGTCCCCAAGTTCTAGAATCCATCCTTCTAGACAGAGAAAGGGGAACTTCTGGGCAGCCCTAGCCTTAGAGTTGCCTTTTTTTTTTTGGAAAGCCAAAATCAAGAGTTTGGGGTTTCTGAATTGATAGAGAGGGAAGAGGAGATACATTGGGGCTTGTTCTAAGATTTCTCAGAGGTAACTATGCGTGGGAGCAAAACAACCCAGGAGAAATGATCTAGGGAGCTACCCCGAGATGGAAGCCAATCAGCAATGAGCTTGGGGATGCTGGACCTCAGCTTATATTAGGGTTGTACAAGTCTTCTTGTCTTGAGGGGCCACAGGTCTGGGCGGTCTGCATCGGAGGCAGAAGAAAGGAGTCACCTCCTGGAAATCCTTGGCCACAAAGTAGTAGCAGATGGCGTCCAGGCAGCAGTTGCTGTGGGCCATCAAGGTGACTATTTTGAAGACCCTTCTGAGTCTGTCGTTAGACCCCAGGAAGAAGCTAAGCAGGATTGTTATGTGCAAGGGTAAGAAACAAATGACAAACACCAGCAGGCTGGCCAGCACCATGGACACACTCTTGTGAATTTGTCTGACCTCGGATAGCTCCTTTCTCTGCACCCTCAATAGGCTGCGCACAACCTGGAATGTACAGAAGACCAGTACCCCGAGAGGGATGTAAAAGCCCAGCAGAGAGAAGATTACCACTGAGATGTGGATTTCTGGCCTCCTCCAGAAGCAGAAGGCGCCATCTTGGATCTGCCATATGACACGAAAAGCCAGCATGCTGATGACCAGAGCCCAGAGGAGGGCACAGACAATGGCTGCCCGGCCCGGAGTTCGAAGGACCTTGGCCTTTAGTGGGAACCTGATGGCCACATAGCGGTCCACACCAATCGCCATGGGGATGCTGATGCTCATGTATGCATTGACAAGATAGATGGCCTGGGGCACCTGGCAAGAGAGATCCTCAAGGCAGCTGGCATGGGTGAAGTACATGACCACTGGGAAGAGGAGAATCAGGAAGCTGTCTGCCACGGCCAGGTTGACCATGTACACCCGGGTCTCAGTCCACTTCCTCATCCTAAAGCAGAAGCTCCACAGGGCCAGGCTGTTGAAGAGGAATCCAAAGATGAAGAGGAGCCCATAAAAACTCACGTAGATGTATGCTTCTTCTGGGAAGCTGAGCATTGAGTTGCAGCTGTTGGACACATTCATTTATGCAGAAACCTGCCGAAGCAGAGAAAAGCTCCATCATTCATTGTAATAAGAAAAATAATGCTGATCTCTATCAGTTTATTCACCTGCATAATAGTTTGCAGAATAGTCCAAGAATGGTAGCAACACAGCAACCTTTCCCAGGACCATTTCAATTTGAACACCATTGAAAGGCTGAACTAAGAAACACCTGAGAGCTCCTCCTCCTCTCCTTCCTGTGCCCCTTCTCCCTGGATCCTGTTTCTCTCCCCTTGTTTCCCTCCTTCCTTCTCCCTTGCTCCTGGTCCCCACCCCCCTGAGCCTCTGAGAGTCCCTGGGAGAGGACTGAAACATCCCAGTGATCCCAGGAATGGTTCTGCTTGAGAAGCTTGGGCTCACACCTGGCATTCATTCCCCTTTGGAAGGAGAGCCAGCTAAGTGACTTATCCAAGGTTACAGATACGAGTGGCAGAGACAGGATTAGAAGCCAGGGCCTCTGGCTCCATATACTGGAGACACTGCTTAATAGCTTCTAACTCAGAGGGCATTTTGAAGTCTCCTCTGGGAGGAAAAGAGAGAGGATGGTCTGGCCCGCTTCTGCTATTAAGTGAAAGAAGACCCTGATTTCAGAGTCTGAGTGACAAGATGACCCCTCCAATCCCTTGGATGTAGGGAGTAGGGTGAAGGGGCTCTAAATCTATATTCCACTGACTGTGTAACCTGTCCACGGGCCCATACACCACATCTTCTACCTCCGGCATTCCTTCCACTTCAGCCTCAGCTAAAATTAGGAAAAGCAATAGCAGACTCTCTTTATTGCCCTCCCCTCTGCTCACCTTCCCTCTGGGAAATTTGTGCAATGCCCACACCATGAGAAAGGAAGTATTAACTCACCTGGGTTTTACTGTGGGAATCCTGAGGGAGGGAGGGCCACAGGTCAGGATGTGAAAGGTATGATTCCAGAGGCTAGCTGTTCTCACATAGGTAACTGGACCCCCCAGCTCAGAACCCCCAGCAGTGACTGGAGCCGGAGAAAAATGGGCCACCAACTTATTGCCAAAGCCTGGGCTCTTGGCCCCTCCAGAGGTTCATGGGAGTGGTTTCCTCTGCATTGGCTATGAGATCATTTGTGGCTGAAAACCTGGAAGGTGGGTGACAGAAATGCCTCAGAGAAACCTCTCCTGCTCCTACTTCTTCCAGCCATCAGGGTACTCACTCCTGGTGACACGGAAGGCAGAAGGGCACCTGGTGAGTAAAGGAGTCTGGGGGTTTGCCTAACTGTCAGTCAGGGAGGAAACACCCTCAGTCAAGCTGCATGAACGGAAAGTCTGCTGACTTCATCTCATAAACTGAGTTTGTGGTTTTCAAGGCTTGGACTAGCCCTCCCCGGCAGATCAGACGCCCTCTGCTGACTGGCCAGATGTGCACACAGCCCAGTGGCCAGAGGCAAGAACCTAGCCCAGTCCAGTCCAAATCAACTCAAAGAGCATTTATTATAAAATGAATAAATTGTTTATGTTTATTCTGTATGTGCTTATATATTGGCAGGTCCCCTCCCCCAATAGAAGATTAGTTTCTCAAAGTGAGAAAATGTTTCATTTTTGTCCTTGTATTCCCAGGGTCTGGCACACAGCAAGGGCTTAACAAATGCTTGTTGATTGCTGATTGAATCATAGGTCCAGAGATGGAAGAAACCTCAGAGGTCATGTAGCCCGACCCCTCCATCTCACAGACGAAGAGAGAGACACGTGGAGACATGAGCCACCTTGCCCAGGGTGGCTTAGGTGAGATCAGCAGAGCAGGTCCTGTGACCTCACAGGGTCAATGCTCTGCTGACCTCTGGTGACAGGACAAAAAAAAAAAAAAAGATTCTACCGCACTGGGCAGATCGTCCAAAATCACAGTGGAGGAGGAAGGAGGGAAGATGCCCAATTCCATGAGCAGCTTTCTCTATCTCATGGCCCCTCTATCGCTAATGCTTGAAAATATTCTGTCCGAACTTTATAGGATCATAGATCTGAAACAGGCCTTGGAGACTGTCTAGTCCAATAGCCTCATTTTACAAGTAAGGGAATCGAAAGCTCAGAGAAGCCCCATGAGGTAGTAAATGGAAGTGGAAGGATTTGAACTCAGGTTCCTCTGATTCCAAGACCATTGTGCTCTGTTGCTTTGTTGGACTTTTCTCAGTGGAGGAGGGAGCCTTGAATAGACTGTGTGAGTCCCACAATGAGTGTGAGAGTACATTGTGTGAGCCTTTGCTAGCTTAGAGCACCTTCTGTGAAGCTGTACAAGCTCATTTGTTCTGGCGCCAAGACACATGCACCAAGTTGAGAAGACACCATGGGCTCCCTTGATGGGTTCCTGGTGGCTGAATGACTAGTTGACTAAGTTAATAAACCAAACTATTGGAGGCACCTTCCCCTCTGTGGACTCTAATAGACCTGAGGAGAAACAGTCCCTTCCATCTCTTATTGACACTTCCCAAGTACCTTCTCTTCCTTGCAGTTCCTGACAGAGAAAGGTAAGGTGGGGAAGACCAGCAGAAAATGATGGCTTACAGCAGAAACACATGGCCATGGGAGGCATGAGCTAATTCACAGCTGGGGCTAGAAGTTTCTGGCATTCTCAGTTTCTGGTGTCTTTTTCTGCCTTTTTATTTCCTTTTCTGAGCACAGGTCAGTAATTAATGATCCTGAGAAATGGCTGCCTCTAGCCTTAATTGTTATGTCATATATTTTGAGTTCCTGAATTTGGGATTTGGGCATCAACTGACCAAGGGGAGGAGATTTCTCTAACAACACAATTCTCAAAGACCATCATTATCGGGATCCTCCTCTGCCTGAAGGATTAAAGTAATCCATGCCCTGGCTAATCAGGGGATCAGAGAGAAGGAAGGGAGAATTCCCTCTCTTTCCCTTCACCTCCACTTTCTCCCAAATAGCTCTACCAGCAATTCCTAAAAATCCCCTTTCAAAACTTCATAGGATAATAGATTTAGAACCAAAAGAAGACTTAACTTTTTATTTTTTGCAATTATGTAAAACATTCCTATATTAGTAAATTTTTACAAGAAGACTTGAATAAAAGAAAAAAATGAAAGAAAGTGAAAATAGCATGTTTCAGTCTGTCTTCAGTTAATATCAGTTCTTTGTCTGGAGGAGGATAGTATAGTTTGCTTCCTCATTATTCCTTTGGGATTGGCTGAGAATAACTAAGTCATTCACAATTCTTCATCAAACAATGTTACTGTTACTGTGTCCTGGATCTGTTCACTTCACTATCAGTTCATGTAAGTCTTTCTAAGTTTTTCTGAAATCCGCCTGCTCATCATTTCTTAGAGGACAATAGACATACATTACATTCATATTCTGCAGCTTAGCCATTTCCAATTTGGTGGGCATCCCTTTGATTTCCAATTCTTAGCCATCACAAAAAGAGCTGCTATATATGTTTTTGTACAAATAGTTCTTTCCCCCTTTTTTGATGTCTTTGGGGTAGACCTAGCAGTGATGTTTCTGGATCAAGGGCTATGCACAATCTTTTTGTTTTTGTTTTTGTTTGTTTGTTTGCTTTTTAGGGGGAACAGGGGGAAGGCAGGGCAACTGAGGTTAAGTGACTTGCCCAAGATCACATGGCTAGTAAATGTTAAGTGTCTAAGGCTGGATTTGAATTCAGGACCCCCTGACTCCAGGGCTGGTGCTCTATTCACTGAGCCACCTAGCCGCCCCTAGTATACACAGTTTTATAGTCTTTGAGGTATAGTTCCAAATTGCTCTCCAGAATGACTGGATCAGTTCACAACTCTACCAACAATGCATTAGTGTCCCAGTTTTCCCATATCCTATCCAACATTCAACATTTTCCTTTTTGGTCTTATTAGCCACTCTGATTGGTGTGAGGTGGTACCTCAGAGTTGTTTTAATTTTCATTTCTCTGATCAATAATGATTTAGAGCGTTTTATATATCTATAGATAGCTTTGATTTCTTTACCTGAAAACTGTCTGTTCATATCCTTTGATCATTTATTAATTGGGAAATGACTTGTATTTTTATAAATTTAACTCAGTTCTCTCAATATTTGAGAAATGGGGCCTTTATCAGAGATACATGTTGCAAATTTCCCCCCAGTTTTCTGCTTTCCTTATAATTTTGGTAGCATGGTTTTGCTTGTATAAAAACCCTTTATTTTATATAATCAAAATGATCTATTTTGCATTCTGTAATGCTATCTGTATCTTCTTTAGTCCTAAATTCTCCCCTCATCCATAAATCTGACAGATAAACTATTCAAAAGAGGACTTCAGAGGTTATCTAAACCAATCCTTTTACATATGAGGAAACTGAGGCCTGGAGAGCTCAAGGGAATTGCTGCATGTCACACAGAGAAGACAGCCTAACCCTCCGACAGTATAGGTCTAAGAGAAATACAAAATATTGATTCAGGAGTCCCAAAGAAATCTTGAGTTTCTGGGCATGATGTTAAATATTCCCTGTATTTATTTGCACTTGACTGAGAATCCTTTGCATCTTACATAGTTTTTGCGGTAGAGGAAATAAATGGCTGTTCTACATGTGATGCCCATATTGTACACTGAGTACCTTTTCTGGAACGGAGTGTCTTACCCTCATTTTGAGTAGGCTCTAGACATGAGCTATCCATAAGCTTGGTTTTTAGAGAGTTCCCTAGAGGAATCCAGACAGGGTAGAGGCAAAGAGAAAATCTGACCCTCTAAGGGCAGGTCCTTTGGGATACACTCCAGTCCGTATGAGCCCATCCTTCTCTTGATGGGTTCCCCTGGGTTATCAGTGATAAGTTGGAGGGTTATCCAGGATGTGAGAGTATATTGCCAATATTGACCAAGTACTTGTTTAATCTTTTTGGGACCCCCAGTGAGGCTGCTTGTTTTACTAGAAGGTGAATTCAGACTGCCATTTGGAATACCTTATGTTTTACAGAGATCCATGAGGAAATTTTAGGCTGCCTCTGACATATACTGACAGGGCATGCCACTTACCAACTTCCTACCCAGGCATCACTCTGAAACTGTAAAGAGAAGAAAAAGCTGATTTGGTGTGGGGCTTCCCCACCTGAGAGTTCTCTGTATCAATGAATGATCCTAGTTCTGATCCCTATCTCTATCCCTGTGTGCTTCAGAGGCCCACTGGAGAGGTTTCTCCTCTGGATCTGAGCTGTCTTATGCCTTCATCAGGGTCTGTTGGAGGAATTTCCCACTCAGACAGAATACAAACATGAGCACGCTAGCAAACCTTCTGTATCTCAATTATCTTTGCTTAACCGACTTGGCAACAGGAAAAACCTGGATTTGACTCTTGCCTTTGACACTTCCTAGTTGTATGGCCCTGGGCAAGTCACTTGACCCCCTTGGGCCTCAACTTCTTCATCTGTAAAATGGGGATAGTGATAGCACCCACCTCCAAGGAGCACTGTGAGGACCAGACAAGAGGATGTCTTTGTGGAGGTCTCAGTTTTGATTGCCCTTATTTTTACATAAGTTCTAATGTCTTGACCAGCCCAGCTAGATAAAACTTCCCAATTAACAGTGATCCAGAAAAGAGGAAGGGAGCATTTCCCCTCTCCCATCTCTCCCCCACCCTCAAGGCTCTTGCTTTGCCAGCAAAGACTGACACCCACCACCCACACTTCATAGAATAATAGATTTAGAGGGCATCTGATCCAACCCCTTCTCCTAGTACAAATCAAGACACCTAGTCCCAGAGAAGTCAGGTGGTTTGTTGAATGTCACACAGCCTAAACCCAGGGCGTTGTCCATGGTAGCTCACTGCCCTGTTCCTTTGGATTTGACATTACCTTCTCCAGGCTCTACTTAAAACAGACCCTGGGGAAAGCAAAACATTCAGAATCACAGAGAATCCTGGAGTTCCAGAGCTGGGAGGGACCTCAGAGATTCCTAAGTTCAGTCCCTCTATTTTCCTGAGGAGGAAGCTGTCATCTCAAGAGGGGAAGTCATTTGCCCAATGTCACCTAACTAGGAGGTATCTGAGGCAGAGTCAAACCTAGATTTTTCCTGCTCCCAGGGCCATACTCTTTCTGCTAGACATCCAAAAATGATGTCTGAGTTCACCCCACACTAGAACAAGCAACCTAGTTCAGAAAGAAATGGAACAACCTCAGATGAGTTTGTGCAGTTCCCCAAAAGGGATTAAGCACTTAGAGTGGGTTGGAACTCCAACCCTCACATCCTGGATGAACCTCTAATATGTTACCATTGGTCCAGGGGAACCCATTAAGGGAAGACCTGGGCTCACTGAGCTGGGCTGGGCCCTTAGGGAGTCAGGTAGTAAGCAGAGAAAGTCCTTTTACACCAAATTCCGAATGTTTCTTTGTGTGCCAAGCTACCACACAGGTCCCCTTAACTGAAAGGCAATGCTTGGGAACTCTCTGAGTCTATCTGCACTTTTCCTTGCTCAGGGAGGTCTGGGTGGTCAGTGCCTGGGCTGCCTTGAGTCTGACTCTGGAGGAATTTAGGCAAGCCTAAGAACATCCCAACTTCTTCCTGGAACTCCTGGGCCACAAAGTAATAGCCCATGGCATCCAAGCAGCAGTTGGCATTGGCAAGGCGGGAGGCTACCCTGATGGAAGTGACCACATGCTGAACAACAGGGCAGGAGGTCTCCACATAGTTGGTCACGAGCTTGGCCAATAAAGCCACATGCTGGGGGAGGAAGCAGACCACGAAGATGACCAGATTAGCTGAAACCACACAGAGAGCTTTGTGGATCAGTCTCCTGTCCTGGGCTTGCACCTGTGCCTTTTTCCTGACCAGGTTCTGGAGTACCCGCACGGAACAGAAAACAAGGACTACAAGAGGGATGAAGAACAGGACCAAGGAGAAAACAATGGCCCAGGTGCCCCGAGTCTGACTTTTCCCAAAGCAGAAGTTCTGGCTGTCTTGCTTCCAGGCAGCAGGTAAAGAAACCAGGCAGATAACGAGCAGCCAGAGGAGAGCACAGGTCCCGGCAGCCTGACGTGGGGAGCGCCATATCCTTGCCCGCAAAGGATACTGGATGGCAGCATATCGATCCACAGCAATGGCAGTGATGATGCACATGCTCATGTAACCATTGATCAGGTAAATGCTCTGGGTAACCGTACACAGCAAGTCCTCTGAGTGGTCCCTGACCATCGTGTATAAGACCATGGGCAGGCTCAGCAGCAGACAGCAGTCCGCCCCAGCCAGGTTGGCCATGTACACCCGTGTCTCTGTCCACTTGCTCATCCGGCACCAAAACACCCACAGGGCCAGGGCATTGAGCACAGTCCCCAAGACCAGGAGGATGGACAAGTACAGAATGGTGACAGTCTGGGAGAAGTCACTCCTCGAGGTACTGCAATTAGCGGGATTCATCTGGACTGCCAAGGACTGAAACCCCACGATACCCAGGCAGCAAAGAACGCTGTGTGAGAGAACATGAGAAAGCTTATTGGAGGAAGCATGAATGGGTAAAATGAGCCAGGAGGCTAGACGCTGCCACTAACTCTGTGAGTGTGTGGGCATGTGAAAGAGAGAGATAGAGACAGAGACAGAGACACAGAGACAGAGAGAGACAGAAACAGAGACACAGAGATAAAAATAGAGACACAGAGACTGAAAGAGGCAAGGACAGAGAGATAAAGAGAGACAGAGAAGAGACAGGGATAGGGGGACAGAGTGACTTTAGGCTTGAGGTCAGGAGCAACCTTAGTTTGAATTCCACCTCCCATGCTGACTAGCTGTATGCCCATGGGAAAGTCACTGTCCCTCTTTGTGCCTTGGCTTCTGCATCTGAAAAATGGGGATAATAAGAATGGAAGGAAGTGCCTGCCTCCCAGAGACAGTGAGCTAATGTCTGTAAAGTGCTTTGTAAAATTTCTACCACTGAACCAATGGCAGTGACGATGATGGTGATGATGTTAATGATACTGATGATACCTGCCTCGGTTTCCTTAGATATCTGGCATCTGAAGCTCTTCACAACTTGGCCCCTTCTCATCTTTCTAGTTTTGTGGCACCTGCCTCTCCAGACATTGTCCCACTTGTAGAGGCTTGAAGGAGACTCCTCATCTCCCCCTTCTGGGCCTTTGCCCTAGCTGTCTCTCATGCTTGGGCTGCTCTTCCCCTCCTCTCTGCTTCTCAGTTTCCCTGGCCTCTTTCTGGACTTTGCTCCAATGCCACCTCCTCCAAAAGGCCTTTATGCCCTGCTCCCACCTGCTGGTGCCTTCCTTTCCCAGAATTCTCCTCATATATACCCGATGTTTACCTAGTTGTTTACATGTTGGCCTGGGTCTGGAGTCAGGAAAGACACAAGTTCAAATCCAGCCTCAGACACTTAGCATCTGACCTTGGGAAATGAATCTCAGAGTTGTTGTGAGGATAAAAGGAATAAATACCAGATAATGCTAGTTATGATGAGGATGAGGATGGTGAGGATGCTGAGGGTGGGGATGATGAAGGTGAGGATGGGGATGAGGATGGTGAGGGTGAGGATGGTGAGGGTGATGAAGGTGAGGATAGTGAGGGTGGGGATGGTGATGGTGAGGATGGGGATGAGGATGGTGAGGGTGAGGATGGTGAGGGTGATGAAGGTGAGGGTGAGGATGGTGAGGGTGGGAATGATGATGGTGAGGGTGAGGATGGTGAGGATGATGAAGGTGAGGATTGGGATGAGGATGGTGAGGGTGAGGATGGTGAGGGTGGGAATGATGATGGTGAGGGTGAGGATGGTGAGGATGATGAATGTGAGGATGGGGATGATGAAGGTGAGGATGGGGATGAGAATGGTGGGGGTGAGGATGGTGAGGGTGGGGATGGTGATGGTGAGGATGGGGAGGGTGAGGATGGTGAGGATGATGAAGGTGAGGATGGTGAGGGTGGGGATGATGAAGGTGAGGATGGGGATGAGGATGGTGAGGGTGAGGATGGTGAGGATGATGAAGGTGAGGATGGTGAGGGTGGGGGTAGTGATGGTGAAGGTGAAGATGATGATTGTGAGGATGAGGGTGAGGATGATAAAGGTGAGGATGAGGATGGTAAAGGTGAGGGTGAGGATGGTGAGAATGATGAAGGTGAGGATGGTGAGGGTGGGGATGATGAAGGTAAGGGTGAGGATGGGGATGGTGAAGGTGAAGGTGAGGATGGTGAGGGTGGGGATGATGAAGGTGAGGGTGAGGATGGTGAAGGTGAGGATGGTGAGGGTGGGGATGATGAAGGTGAGGGTAAGGATGGTGACGATAATGTCTTCATGGCCTCCAAGTTCTGCTCCAGCTCTAACTCTATGAACCTATGACCTGTGTGACCCTCAGGAGCTATGGTGGGAGTGGAAAAAAGACATGAGTAGATCTTATGGAGATGAAAGGTCCAAAGACAGTCTCTGCAATGAGGATCCAGGAAGCAGGAGGCATTTGGAGGAGGAAGGCTGTTTGAGGGAGGCCTATGGCCACTGCCCACAACCTCAAATTAGACTCTGGGTAGTTTTTTCCGCTCTTGTACTCATTCATTATTTCCTGAAGGTGAGCGTGGGTTCTCCTATCAGACCCGGAGCTCAAAAGGGGCTGGATCTGTGGCCCAACTCATATCTTCTCCTGGTCTCCCCTCCCCCTAAGAGCGGGGCTCAAGGACTTACTGAATCTCCTATATTTAAAAGCTGGGGAAACTGAGGCCCAGAGGGAGGCTTGAGGTCACACAATTACTCTGCATCATAGGCCTAAAGCGAGGAAGGCTCTCATAGGTCATCTTCATTTTACAATTGAGAAAACTGAGGCCAATGGGGGTTAAGTGACTTTGCTAAAATCACATAGGCAGTAAAAGCAGATGAGAGATTTGAACTCATGTCCTCTGATTTCAGAGCCAGTGTTCTTAATAATAAGAGCAAACACTATTATTGGGTTGTAAGGTTTGCAGACATATGCTAACTCAACAACCCAGAAGGGTAGGTGCTATTATCACCCCACTTTTACAGATGAGGAAACCAAAGAAGACAGAGGTAAAGTGACTCAATCAGGGTCTGCATTCAGATTTGAACTCAGGTCGTCTGGACTCCAAGTTCAATACTTTATCCACTGCACTACCCAGCCACATCTGCCCTGTGCATTCTCACTGTCCAATTCAGTTGCTTTAATAGGCAAGAGTGACTGCTAAGTCTCCATACCTTCTTGGGAGAGGCGGGGGCTGACTATGGAGCAATGCCTACCATGCCCAATTTGGTTGATGTAGTGGTTAATTTTGCTGAAATGTTCTTTTTTCTCTTCCTTTTTCAGTTTTTATTATGACATCTGGTTTTCTACATGGAGGAGGGGATGGACATATCAGGAAATGAAAGTGACATAAAATTATCTCAATAACAATTCTTTTGACAAAATGAAATTTCTGCAACGTCCAAGGAATGGGGATACAAAGATAAATACATTATAGACCCTCTTCTCAAGAGCCTTACCATATTTGGGTAAGAGAATCAGACCTTCCCTAAGGCTGAAGGGTCCCAACACAGTGACTTTACCCATAGTGATGAAGCCTCCAATGAAGCACACAGCTGGGTCCCACACCCCAGTGATTGGCACCTCAGCCTGGGTCCAGAGAAAGGGGTACATTCCCACAGGCATACCTCAGTCCCCCCTCAAGTTATCCACACCACAGTCAACAAGCATTTAATTGTAAGAGATGATTAAATTTGTTTCCACAAAAATTATATGAAACATGATTTGAAGTCATTCTGGGGGCTGTCTGGAATAAACCTGCTTGGGGGTGGGGGGAGTTAGCCACCTGATAATCAGCATATCTAAAAGCTGAGAAAGCCTTGTGAAGGATGATTTCCCAGAAATGAAGCCTCCTCAAAAGGGTTAATAGTTTTTGTATTATTGGAACACGGTTTCCTGCCTTTTCTTGTCCTTTGTTCTTTGTTGCTGGGGGAGATTCACAAGAATAGATTGTGCCCCCTGAAGCCCAGCCAATTGGATAAGGGGAAAGAGGTTAGAGAGGGGAAGGGGGCTCTGTTAGGGTATAAAAGGACCTTGCTTTCTGGAATTAATTTGTACTTCCCTGGCTGGCACCATTAGAGCAACACGGGTGGGGGTGGGGTGTCCTTTCTCATTAGAAAGTAATAAGCTCATTTCTGCTTTCAGGTATCTAAGTCTTTGTACTGATTTTTTTTGGTAGCAGTCTCTGCCCCACACAGCCTTTTCCCTGTGTATCAGAACCAGTCAGACCAGGTGTGACTCAACAAGAATGAGGTCCTTGGACCCAGGCACAGTCTTGGATAATCAGACTTTTTTTCTCATGGATATCCTAGGCAGATTTTTCAACTCACAGCTTTTGTCAATTCTCTTAGTAATTAGGAAAATTCCTTTCTCATGCTATGGATGGTGTAGAAAACCTGAGATGAGACTCAAAGCATTTTGTGGCCTTTTCTTTATATAAGTATGGAGAAAAATGAAGATGAAAAGGGAGGGGGGGATTGAAATATGGAAATGAGAGAGGGCAGTTAGGGTATAAAACCACATGCTGTGGTGGGGGGGCGGGGTTAGGTATTTTCTGTAAACTCTGACCTGACCAGTGGGGTTCAGGAAAGATATTTGAATCTGGATGGACTATAAAAGGGCTTTTGGTCTGGCCCCTGCCCCCGGAACTAGAAGTGGCAGAGGTGCAGTGGCCTGCTGCCACCTCCACATGGCTGCTTCAGAGCTCCTGGCCTACAGATCCTAGGGGGGCGAAGTGGACATTCAGAGGATACTCTCTCTTGCTTTAACCTGCCTGGATCTGTATCTAGGTCTTGGGTGGTTGTCCTGAAGTGTGTGGCAAGTGAGCCAGAGTTTGTGGGGGTTGCAGAGATGGCACCCTCCTAATAGCTCTGGCAGCTGCAAAAACCCCAGCAATTTAGGACAAAGCTCTCCCCTCTGGAAGCAGAATTCTATTGTGGCAAATAGCTCAAAAGTCAAGTAACTGAGTGGCAACATGAGCAAGCAAAGAAAGCAAAGCAAGCATAATAATTCAACTTTAGATTCCTTTTTTGGGGGACAAAAAGGGTCAAAGTATGGAACGGGAGGAAGACAACAAAGTCAGAACTCCTGCACCAAAAGCTTCCGAGAAAAATACAAGCTGGTTACAGGCCATGGAGGAGCTTAAGAAGGATTTTGAAAATCAAGTAAGAGAAGTGGAGGAAAAATTGGGAAGAGAAATGAGAATGATGTAAGAAAATCATGAAAAGGGAGTCAACAACCTGACTGAAGAAAATAACACCTTAAAAAATAGATTAACTTGGGGCAGCTAGGTGGCACAATGAGTAAGAGCGCCAGCCTCGGAGTTGGGATGACCCGGGATTGAATCTGGCCTCAGAAAATGAGCACCCACACACAAATAATGACTAGCAATGTAACCTTGAGCAAGTTACTTAACCCCAATTGCTTTAAAAAAAAAAATAGATTAACTCAAATGGCAAAAGAGGCCCAAAAAGCCAGTGAGGAGAAGAATGGCTTAAAAAGCTGAATTGAATCTTAAAAGCTCATTGAAGAGAATCATTCCTTCAGAATTAGATTGGAACAAATGGAAGCTAATGACTTTATGAGAAATCAAGTACTATTAAACGGATCCAAACAAATGAAAAAATAGAAGTCAATGTGAAATATCTCATTGGAAATTAGAAAATTAGAAAATATCTCACCTGGAAAAGAGATACAGGAGAGATAATTTAAAAATTATTGGGCTACCTGAAAGCCATGATCAAAAAAAAAAAAAAGAACATAGAAATCATCCTTCAAGAAGTTCTCAAGGAAAATTTCCTTAATATTTTAGAGGCAGAGGGCAAAATAGAGGTTGAAAGAATTCACCAATTACTTCTTGAAAAAGGTCCCAAAGAGAAAACTCCTAGGAATATTATAACCAGGTTCTGGAGTTCCCAGATCAAGGAGAAAATATCACAAGCAGCCAAGAAGAAACAATTTGAATATTGTGGAAACACAATCAGGATAACACAGGATCTAGCAGCTTCTACATTAAGGGATCAAAGAGCTTGGAATACGATATTCCAGAGGTCAAAGGAGCAAAGACTAAAACCAAGAATCACCTGACCAGCAAAACTGAGTATAATGTTTTAGGGGAAAATATGTTCATTCAATGAAATAGAGGACTTTTGAGCATTCTTGATGAAAAAAACAGAGCTGAAGAGAAAAATTGACATTTAAATACAAGAAGCAAGAAAAGTATGAGAAGGTAAACAGGGAAAAGAAATCATAAGGAACTTATCAAAGTTGAACTATTTACATCCCTACATGGAAAAACAATAATTGTAACTTATGAAACTTTTCTCAGTATGAGGATAGTTGAAGGGAATACAAATGTATATAGTGTGTGTATATATGTGTACAGGTATACATAGAGGGAACAGGATCAATTGAAGAGGAAGGGATTATATTTAAAAGGTGAAATTGAGAGGTGACAGAGGAATATAATGAGAGGAGATGGGGAGATACAGAATGGGGTAAATTATCTCATATAGGAGAGGCAAGGGAAAATTGTTACAATGGAGGGGAAGAACAGGAAGGTAAAAGGGAATGCGTCTACCTTACTCTTATTGAATTTGGCTTAGGGAGGGAATTACATACACTCTAAATAGGGTGTCTTGCCCTACAGGAGAGTACAGGGGAAGGGGATGAGAGAGGGGATGATGGAAGGAAGGGCAAGTTGGGGGGGGCGGGAAGGTAGTTAATAGCACACACTTTTGAAAAGGGACAGGATCAAAGTGGAGAATAGAACAAGTGGAGGAGGTGGTCAGTCTTTCACAACATATCCACTATGGAAATGTTTTGTTTAGCTACACATGTACAACATATACTGAATTGCTTATCTTTCCAGTAAGGGTGGGTGACAAGGGAGGAAGGGAAAGAATCTGGAATTCAAAGTTTTAAAATCAAATGTTTAAATATATTACTATTACTATTATTATTATTATTATTATTTTACTTGCAACTGGGAAATAAGATATACAGGCGCTGGGGCATAAAGATCCAACGTGCCCTGCTAGAAAGTCAGAGGAGGGATGGGAAAAGTTATGAGAGAGAGCAGATTGGGGGAGGGGGTATACAGTGGGATCCCTGTTTTGGGTTCATGGGTAGGGGAAACATGGGGAGAAAATTTGTAACTCAAAATCTTGTAGTGGCAGCTAGGTGGTGCAGTGAATAGAGCACTGGCCCTGGAGTCAGGAGGACCTGAGTTCAAATATAGCCTCAGACACTTAACACAAAAAGTAGCTGTGTGACCTTGGGCAAGTCACTTAACCCCAATTGCCCTCCAAAAACCAAAAAAAAAAGGGAAAAAAATTTTGTGGAAATGACTGATGTAAACTAAAATAAACATAAAATTTAATTAAAATTAAAAATAAAAAAGCTGTCATACAAAAAAAAAAGAAAAGGGACAGGGTCAAAGTAGAGAATAGAAGGGGGGGCAGGATAGGATGGAGGGAAATATAGTCAGTCTTTCACAATATATCCACTATGGAAATGTTTTTGCATAACCACACAATGCACAACTTGTATTGAATTGCCTGTCTTCCCAGTAAGGGGGAAGCAGGGGTGATGAGGGAGAAAGGGAAAGAATCTGGAATTCAAAGTTGTAAAATCAAATGCTAAAAAAATTATGTTGCTATTATTATTATTTACATGCAACTGGGAAGTAAATAATACAGGCCCTGGAGGATGGAGATCTATGGTGCCCTACCAGAAAGTCAGAGGGAGGATGGGGGAGGACATAAGAGAGAGCAGATTGGGGGAGGGGCTATAGAGTGGGATCACTGTTTTGGGGTGGTGGGTAGGGGAAAGACAGGGAGAAAATTTGTAACTCAAAATCTTGTGGAAATGAATGCTGTAAACTAAAAATAAACATAAAATTTAATTTAAAAAAATAAAAGAGCTTTTGTAACTATCTTAAGGTGTGCTTGTGCCTACAAAGTGACCCTTTTACACAAGGGGTTAAAGGCCAGGTTACCCATCAGAAATGATGTGAAATAAAAATCTTTTTTTTCTAAATTCATTCATGGACAAGTGGAATTCTTGGCAAGACAATTATTTATTTTGGCAAGAGTGTGGCTCCTGGCCTTCTCTGTTCCTCCAGGGGCCACAGCTTTTACCCTCTTCTGGTGCCTTCTCTGGCTAATAAGGACTGGGGGCAGTAAACTCATTGAGTGTAGTTTTGTACCTGACTATAATGTTAATGAAGTTTAAGATCTTCCCACCCCTTAATAGGCCTCATGTGGAGCCCATCCATTAAGGGAAGCTTGCTTAGGGGAGGCTTGCTTGTAGGAAGGCTTTCACACCTTTTGTTACTTTATAATTAGACAGTGGGTCACTAGGGTTGTGAGGCCCTCTAACCCTGAAGAACTGTATATATATATTCTGAAGTTAGCATTTTGCCCTGGGGCTCACTCATTGGAAGAGTGTTCTTGTGATTTGACCAGATGAGACTCTGCGCAGCTGTTAAGGAGCCTTCTGGCTTTGAAAAACCCAGATGTTGGTGCTTCTCTCTCTGGGAAGTATGTATGTATTGCGTTGGTCAGACAGTTGAATCTGGATTGTGACATCCTAAATTACCAACCAATTTACATATATTTTGCACTATTAAGTTTTTCCCTGTACTAGTTGGCTCTTGTAGTAATATGATATTTCTTTTCCTAATTATTTAGTATACACATTATGGCATGTGTGACTTTTATTGGGTTGTAGTTGTTTAGTTTGAATATTTTAAATAGCTTTGTGTCATCTAAGTTTCTGGTTGAAATGCAACCTTTTTCTCAAACGAATTCATAGGCAGTCATATATTTGGAAAATCTAAGCAATACCATTTCCATTATGGTTTTGATGATTATTTCTCCTCCTGGATTTGATGTTTGCTGTACGTAGCTGTCTGGCTGATCAACTAGCTAGTATTCCTTGTACAGCTTACATATGGCTGATGACACAGTTTGTTCTTTTTTGTTTTTTTTTCTATTTTAATTTTTTTGGCTTGCAGTTTGAGTTAATTGGTTGGTTTTCTTTCACTAGTTCTTTAATCAACCAATCTCATCTCTAATTTGAAGTCTAGTATTATAGTCTAGGAAGTCAAAGCAGTTGTTGTTGTCTATGGTTCTGACATAAAATTCAGTTTCATTTAAATATTGTGGTTTTAGGGGTGGCTGGATGGTGCAGTGAATAGAGCACTGGCCCTGGAGTCAGGAGGACCTGAGTTCAAATCTGGCCTCAGACACTTACCACAAAAACTAGCCCTGTGACCTTGGGCAAGTCACTTAAACCCAATTGCCCTCCAAAAGAAAAAAAAAAGCCAAACACACATAAATATTGTAGTTTTTAAGTTAGAAAATAGTTTATGATGAATTCTCTCATATTTATTTCTTTTACATACATTTTTTTAGTCTGTTGATTTTTTTTGCTTTTTGGAGGGGGGAAGGTAGGGCAATTGGGGTTAAGTGACTTGTGCAAGGTCACACAGCTAGTTTTTATGTTAAGTCTGAAGTCAGATTTGAACTTAGGTCCTCCTGACTCCAGGGGCCGGTGCTCTATTCACTGCGCCACCTAGCCGCCCCAGTTTGTTGATTTTTATAGCACATTAGATCTGCCCATTCATGCTCCTCGACTATCTTTCTAAATTGAATGCTCTCTCGCATTGTAAGATTTGTATCTAGAATGGCTAGTAGGTAAATACTAAATAACCCCATTCTATGGCTAATCCTTTTTGAACCCATTTTGCACTTTTGTTATTATTTCCTTGAATATGTAGTAGGACATGGATATGTCTTCCTAGATATTCACCAACTTCAGCTTGTAAGAACATTATGACATCCTCTGGCTGTAATTTTTTAACCATGAAAAAATTAAATAAGCATTTTTGTGTAGTAGCGAGTAGGTTACTCACAATTACTTGTTCTTCTGTGGCAATTTGCTGTGTATCTATGCATTCTGTAGCTCTGATGTGACTTTCAGCAATTTCTGCAATTTCTTTTTGTCTTGATTTGTTGTTGAAGTTGTTCCACAAGATGTCTGTGTTGTTCATTTTGACATCTTTGGTTTTGAAAACAAGACCAATACATCTCCTGTCTGTGTCTTTTTTTAGCTATTCAGTTGCTTTGTAGACAGCTTCCATGATTTGTGCTGCCATCGTATACACTTTTTGGAGTTCTGTTTTTCTTAGGTCATGAACCTCCTTTTATAGACCGAGTTTTCTTATCTGTTTGGGTTTGATTCGTTTGGTGTGTGTGTGTGTGTGTGTGTGTGTGTGTGTGTGTGTGTGTGTTTATGTTTGTGTTTCTCTCTATTTTTTTTTGTTTATTTGAGTATGAGCAGGAACATTATTTATTGGATTCTTTGAATTACTCTTATCTATTGATCTGTGCTAATTTCTCAAACAGTTAGAAGCCCTGTCTATTGGTCTTTATTTTTCTGCCTATATTTTCTCTGTATTTTCTTTGTATTTTCTCTGAAGTTCAGGGTGCTGACTTTCTCCCTGAACTAGTGAATATAATTTCAAAAAAGATTGTTGACCTCTTAAACAGCTATCTCTCCTAGTAAAGCAGATCTAAAAACCCTTGTGAGCAGCCATCCCAGGTATACCAGTGTGGTTGCTGCTACACTGACACAGAGGAGGGACTTCAGTAATGCTTTTTGGTCCCTTCTTAGTCCCTGTCCTCACCTTCTGAGTAATGTGTACATGGCTATATCCTCTCCAGTCAGAGGCTATTCTGTGATTAAAAGTGGCTGGTCACAGAGCCCATCAAAGATGCTGTCACCAAGACAGAGCAGCCTCAGGGTAGAGAGAGAGGCAGTGAGGTCTGAGGACTTGGGTGTGGGGGTGGGCTACTACCTGTGGGACAGAATTCACAATCTCTCCTGGGGATCCCCCCATCCCAACCCCTCTTTCAAACTTCCCTGCCCATTCCCCCAGGTTCACGACCTCAGGGTCATACCCACCTCTTCATCCTCCCTCCCCCACCCCAACCAATCTATTGTCTAACCTCTGTTCTCCCATCACAACATCTCTCCAACACATTCTCTTCTCTTGTCTGATGCTGCTACTCCTAAGCACAGGGTCTCATCACCCTTCACCTGATGGTGGGTTTCCCTGCCCACTCAGTCTGTCTTTCACTCAGTTACCAAAGCAATCTTCCTGAAATGCTGGTCTGGCCATGCCACAATAAACTCAATAACCCTCAGGGACTTGCTCTCACCTCCTGGATCAAGCTTAACATTTGCTGTTTGACTTTTAATTGCCTTTCACAGCCAGATCCCTTAGGACATTTCCAGTCTTTTTACATTCTGTGTACTTTGTGATATAGCTACACCGATCTTCTCACTCTTCCTCAAACACTATTCATCATTTCCAGTCTCCATGTCTTTGCGATAGCTGCCCCTATACTTGGATACGCTTCCTCACCTCTGCCTCCTGGTTTCCCTCACTTCCTCCAGATGCCACCTTCTACAAGAGATCTCAGGTTCTTTTTCAGCTGAATCTGCTGCCCTTAGGGACTGAAAAACAGTGGGGAGACAGGAGTTAAAGATGCAGTTCCTGAACTCAATGAGCTCAGAGAGTACCCAGTCCTATACCCAGAAAACAATGAGAGAAGAAAGGAAATCACTCTAGCATCTAATACAATATAGTGGAGCAAACAAGTAACCACTGACCACAGACCCTTCCTAGCTGGCTTCTGACTTGGAGAGTTTAACTCTCCCCTAACTCCAGAGCTTTGGTCTCCCCAACACATCTCTCATTTGTACCCCACCACACTTCCCTCTACTCTCACGACAATCTCATCCCACCAATGTGAGAAAGAAAAAAGAAAACCCAAACCCTCATAACAAATACATGGAATCAAGCAAAACAAATCCTCAAACTGGCCACTCCCAGAAATATCTGTCTCATTCTACACTCAGGAAAAGGATAGCATGCTTCATCATTGGTTCCCTGGGATCTTGGTTGGTTTTGGTAGAGTTTTAAAGTCATTCAAAGTTATTTTCCTATACAATGTTGTTGTTATTATATAATCTCTTCACTTCACTCTGCATCAATTCATGCAAGTCTTCCAAAGTTTCTCTGAAGCCATCCCTTTCCTCCCTTCTTCCAGCACAATAGTATTCCACCACATTCATATGCTGTGATTTGTTCAGTCACTTCCCTGTTGAGAGTTTTCAGATCTTCTCTACTACAAAAAGACCTGCTACAAATATTGTTGTACAAATGGGGCCTTTTCTTCTTCTTCGGATCTCTTTGGGATATAGGCCAAATAGTGGTATCTCTTGGTCAAAAGATATACTCAGTTAAGTAGATTTGGGGCATAATTCCAAACTTTCCAGAATATTTGAGTGAATTGATAGTTCCAACTATAGTACATTAGTGTGTCTTTTCCCCTACAACTCTCAATTTTGTTTTTAGTCCTATTTACCAATCTGATGGGTGTAAGGTGGAACTTGAGTTGTTTTAAATTGCATTTCTGGGGGGCAGAGCCAAGATGGCGGAGTAGAAACAGCTCATCCAAGCCACTCTGCCCCTAGATTCCCCCCAAACTATGTAAAAGGGGACTCTGAACAACTTCTGGAGCCCCAGCACCCACAGAACGACACAGAGAAGCTAACCTCCCGCTGAGGACAGCCCAGCAGCCCTGCAGGAAGGACCAGCGCAGCGGTCTGGGAGCCAGCAGTGAGCAACGCACAGAGCGCAGGAAGGAGCCGAGCCGAGCCCAGGTCCGCGTGAGCCAAGGTTTTAGCCCCAGGGAGGCAGGGCCAGCAGCCAGCTGGAGGAACCCCAGAACACCAGCAGCTGTGGCGACTCCTGAATTATCAACATAGACATGCCTAGGACAAAGTAAGAGGTTAGTGTCCTATGGACTTTGGGACCTGTATTTGGGGGAATGCATCGGCTCCCTCCCCTGGGGGCTAGAAGTCGCTGAGGAGACACGCCATTTTGTAGCTTTCAGAGGCAGATCCGGCTCCCAGCCTACAAATCGTGGGGAGATCCAGCGATCAGTCTTGGGGGGTAATCGCTCTTGCTTTAACCTCCCTGGATCTGGATTGTGATCTAGGGTGGAGGTTGTGGGTGGGTTTACAGCTTGCCAGAAACGGAAGTTGCCCCCCACACGTTCGGGACGAAAATTCCTCTATCTGGCCTTAAAGCCATAGTGTGGCAACAAGCCCAAAAGTCAAGCAATTAAGTGGCAACATGCCAAGGCAAAGGAAACAGAAAAATGCAACCCTAGACTCCTATTTTGGGGGCATAGAGCAGGAAAAGGACTGTGAGGTCAGAAGTCCTGCTCCAAAAACCCCAGGGGAAAACATGAGTGGGTTGCAGGCCATAGAGGACCTTAAGAAGGACTTTAAAAATCAAATAAGAGAAGTGGAGGAAAAATTGGAAAGAGAAATGAGAAGGATGCAGGAAAAGTATGAAATGAGGGTCAACAGCCTGATTGAGGAAAACAACACCTTAAAAAATAGACTAACTCAAATGGCAAAGGAGGCCCAAAAGGGCAATGAGGAGAAGAATGCCTTAAAAAGTCGAATTTGCCAGATGGAAAAAGAATCTCAAAAGTTCACTGAGGAGATTCATTCCTTCAGAGTTAGACTGGAGAAAATGGAAGCTAATGACTTTATGAGAAATCAAGATGCTGTTAAGCAGATCCAAACAAATGAAGATTAGAAGGCAATGTGAAATATCTCATGGGAAAAACCACTGACCTGGAAAATAGATCCAGGAGAGACAATTTAAAAATTATTGGACTACCTGAAAGCCATGATCAAAGAAAAGAACCTAGAAATCACCCTTCAAGAAATTCTCAAGGAAAACTGCCCTGATGTTTTAGATCCAGAGGGCAAAATAGAGGTTGAAAGAATCCACAGATCACCTCTGAAAAAGATCCCAAAAAGAAAACTCCCAGGAATATTATAGCCAGGTTCCAGAATCCCCAGATCAAGGAGAAAATACTACAAGCAGCCAGGAAGAAACAATTTCAATATTGTGGAAACACAATCAGAATAGCACAGGACCTGGCAGCTTCTACACTGAGGGATCAAAGGGCATGGAATATGATATTCCAGAGGGCAAAAGAACTGGGAATGAACCCAAGGGTCACCTACCCAGCAAAACTGAGTATTTTGTTTCAGGGGAAAATATGGTCATTCAGTGGAATAGAGGACTTTCAAGCATTCTTGAGGAAAAAACCAGAATTGAATAGAAAATTTGACATCCAGACACAAGAAGCAAGAGATGCCTGAGAAGGTAATCAGGGAAAAGAAATCAAAAGGAACTTATCAAAGTTGAACTATTTTCATTCCTATATGGAAAAGCAATAACTGTGACTGATGATATCTTTCTCACCATGAAAATAATGGAAGAAGGGTGTGTGGTCATATGAATACATATGTGAATGTGTGTGTATATGGTTACAGTTATATATGGATAGAGGGCATAGGTTGAATTTGTTGGGAAGGGAGAATACTCAAGGGATGAAATTATGAGGTGAGAGAGGAAAGTGGCAAGAGGAGATGGGGAAAGACAGGGTAGGGTAAACTATCTCATGTAGAAGAAGCAAGGGGAAGTGGTTGCAAGGGAGGGGGAGAATAGGAAGGGAAAAAAAAGGCAAATCCACATTCTCATTGAATTTGGTTCAGGGAGAGAATGACATACATACTAAATGGGATATCTCAACCTGCAGCAGAATAGGGGGAAGGGGGATGAGAAGAGGGATGATGGATGGGGGGCATCCTTGGGGGAGGGGAGGTTGGAAGTACCCACTATAGAAGAGGGACAGGATCATGTAGGGAATGGACCAGGTGGGGGGTGGGATGAGTGGGAGGGAATTATAAACAGCCTTGTACAATATATCTACTATGATAATGTCTTGCATAGCTAGACATGTACAACATATACTGAATTACTTATCTCCCCAGAGGGAATGGGTGACAAAGGAGGAAGGAAATGGATCTGAAATTCGAGGTCTTAAGATTAAATGTTTCAAATATATATAAATACTATTATTAATACTCTTTTGCTTATAATAGGGAGATAAGATGTGCAGGCATTGGGACACAAAGATTCACCTTCCTCTAATAGAAAGGTCGAAGGGGGTATGGGAGAAGGTATGGGAGAGAGCAGATTGGAGGAAGCGATATCTTGTGGGACTGCTATTCTGGGAGGTTGGGTAGGGGAATAATGGGGGGAAAATGATTGTAACTCAAAATCCGGCGGAAATGAATGATGTAAAACAGAAGTTAATAAAGCATTTGTTTAAAAAAAAATAAATTGCATTTCTCTGATCATTAGTGATCCAGAGTAAAAATATTAAACACATAGGCCTACCCACTGCAGCTCATGCAGTCTGAACCAGATTAAAATGTATTGGGGAAATGCTTAACAAAATAAGAAAAAATACAGTAGAACACAGATAATGATAATGTGTGGTTTTCTAAATCAACATGCAGCCTGCAAGAATCCTTATGTACAGTGTAGTGACTCCTGTTTTTATTTGAGTTTGATATCATTGATTTGGAGCATCTTTTTCATAGGTTGTTGATAGCTTAGATTTCTTCCTTCAAAAACTACTAGCTCTGGGGCGGCTAGGTGGCACAGTGAGTAGAGCTCTGGCCACGGAGTCAGAAGGACCTGAGTTCGGATCTGACCTCAGACACTTACCACAAAAACTAGTCATGTGAGCTTGGGCAAGTTACTTAACCCCAATTGCCCTCCAAATAGCAAAAAAACAAAACAAACAAACAAAAAAAACCTACTAGCTCATGTCCTTTGAACTCTTGTCAATTAGGGAGTAGCTCTTGTTCTTATAAGTATGTATCAGTTACTTTTGTATTTTGTAAATGAAACGTTTAACAGAGAAACAGTGAAAAGATCTTTGTCCTAGTTAAGTCTTTTCTTCCTAATTTTAGCTACATTAGTTTTATTTGTGTAAAAAAAATTTAATTTTATATGGTCTAGATTGTCTGTTTTATCTTTATTATATAGAGAGCTAGCTCTCGTATCAGGTGATAAAAGCAGACTGTTCTTAGCTTCTGTGCTTTCTGCTTGATACAATCTATATTTTCTCCCCTGCTCCTATTCTCTTCCTCTCACCCAGGTCCCAATTGCATTTTCCTTCATTTCTGTGAAATCCCTCATCAGGATCCTTCTTCCAAGGTCAGAGTTTGCTTTGCTTCTGACTCACCCTTTTTACCTGCTTATTCCCTTCTCTCCCCTCTTCCTGTTCCCTCTTATTTCTCTCTTGGGGTGAGTGCATTTCTGCACCTAAATCTCTGCTTGTGCATCTTTTCTTTGACTGGTTCAGGTGACATTCAAGTACTCCTTTCATTCTGTTCCTCCTTGTTTGTATTGAATTGGTTTTGGTTTTGGTTTTGGGGGTTTTTTGGAGACCAAGTCTCCCTATTTCAAGTGGGCTGGAAATGCAAAGACCATTCAGCAGTGCTGATCAGCACACAAGATTTGACCTGCTTCGTTTCCAACTCAGGCTGGTTTAACCCTCCTAAAGCAGCCTGGTGGTCCCCTGCTCCCCTGGGACTTCATGCTGACAGCAGATCAGCTTCAGTCCTCCAGTAGCTTGGAACTCCTGAATTCAGAAGATCCATCAGCTTCAAACTTTCCAGTAGCACAGACACCGGCACGTGCCACCACAGTTGACTTGTATGGGTTTCTAATGCACACCCTGCTTATATGGGATAGCAAATTTTCCCATCCTTCCTCCTGTCTTACCTAGTATAGTCCTTTCCCCCTCCCTTTCCTTCCTTTACTATCACCAGAACATAACACAGCCACTCCCAGAATCCCCACTCTGCCTTATTTAGCTCTCTCAATGAGCCCTGGTAACCTTAGGGCTATGTGGGGACAGTGGCATCATCTATTAGAATATAAACGCTACAGCCTCATATTGTGTCCTCTGGTTGGTCACTCACATTTACCTTTTTATATTTTTTTGCTCCTGTTCACTCCAAATAGTTACTGTCACATGCAGGGACCTGACCAAGGTACTGTGGGGTGGGGGTGGGGTCTTGGAGAGAGGTGAAGGTAGGGAAGGAAAGGCTTTCTTCACACCTTGGAAGCCCCTTCCTCCCCTTACACAGTCACCAGAAGCCATTGAGTTAATCTCAGTCATCAAACTCAAGCCCAAAGAAATTTCTGATACACTGAAAGTGACAATAATCAGTCTTCTAATTTGGGAAAGGGAAAGGAAGAACCTGCTCTCTGTTTCATCTTGACCAACTAAAGAAATTTACTCGGACAGAAGGGACAAGGCAGGCAGAGGGAAGAGGAAGAACCAAGTCAACAATGGAGAAAATAACCCTGCCTGGCCATGATCAGAGGGAATCAAGTCACAGAAAGTCAGAGACAAGAAGAGATCTTGGAAGTCCCCTAGCTCAGTTCCCTTATTTTACAGAGGAGGAAACTAAGCTTCATCCAGTTGAAGGGACTTGACCAAGATCATCCCAGTAGCAAGCAAGAGCATAAAATTTAGAGTTCGAAGGTGCCATAAAGGTGATTTATTCTAGTCCCTGTACTTTAGAGATAAGCAACAGAGGTCCTGACAAGTGAAGGAACGTAAACAATGTGACAAAGCTTGTGGGTTGTAGAACCAGGACACAAGTCAGTTTTCCTGGAGCCCTGCCCTGTGCTTTTCCCCAGGCCATACTTCAGGAGCTCCAATCTTTCCCTGCCCTAAGCCATAGAAAGGGTCAGCAGTGTCTTCTTACTCCCTGGTCAGGGCAGCACCTGAGATTTTCACATTTTCACACCTCCATTCCTTCAGAAGGGTTCTCCTCCCTGCCCCTTCCCCTTACCTTACTGGTGCTGATGTCTCCAGTTGAGAAAAGTAATACTCTCTTCCAGCCAGGTCTTTGGGCAGCTGCCTTGCCTGTCCCCCCCACCTCCCCAAAATGGCTGGTCTGAATCCAAGGATGGCCCCTGGCAGCCCCTCTGCCTTGAGGGGTCCAGCAGCTCCCTTCTGCTGCTTGTGCCTTCTTGTGTCCTGCCACCAGGAATTGGTGTGCAGTTAGGAAAGAATGATCATTTCAGACATCCTGCCCTGACTGCAGGGCTGTTGTGGATGCTAGTCATAACTGAAGCCCCTGCCCCTTTCCCGCATCCCCACCCCCTTCTTGTGGTCTGAGGTTAACACCTGCTCTGTGTTCCCGTATCTCTGGGCTTGGCATTTCACGCAGCTTCCTGCCAGGCTGCCCAGATGCTATGAGCAGAGCCTAGGCTAGCCATAAGAGGAGAAAAGGAAGGTGAGAGCGCGCGCGTGTGTGTGCACACACACAAACACACTCACACACACACATTCACACACGCGCACACACACACGCGCGCACACACTCACACACACTCACTCACACACATACTCACACACTCATACACACATTCACACACACACTCACACACGCACACACACATTTACACATGCACGCGTGCGCGCACACACATACTCACACACTCACACACACATTCACACACACACTCACACACGCACACATGCGTGCGCACACACACACACTCTCAGACACCACTAAAGATTCTTTTTTTACCCTCAGGGTATAGAGAGTATCACCAAATCGTTCTTCCCTTTTCCACAGTCCCTCTCACCCCCCAGCGCCACCACTTACGGGAAGCCTTCACTGATCCTGATCTCAGAGGAATGTGGGCTGCCTGAGGGCAGGGCCTACTTTGAACTCCTCAGAATATTCCAAGTACACAGCCTGATGACTGACATCTAGTAAATACTTAACTAAGGTTTTTTTAATTGAATCAAAGTGTTGATTTATATGTGAACATGGTAAAGACCTGACTGATACAGACTGACTGAGTGGCCTTGGACAAGCCAGTGTTATCTCTTGGTTAGACTGAATATGTTCTGCAGCATAGTCTAATGTGTTATCAGTCATGGACACCTAAACATGAAGGAGGAATCTGATGGCCAGAAATGGCAAAGGGATAGGGAAGATGTGGTCTCTAGGGACCGGGAGGCATTTGCAGGTGATAGGGAGCCCAGGGACTTATTTGGATGCCGAGTGTGTGTGTGTGTGTGTGTGTGTGTGTGTGTGTGTGTGTGTGTGTGTGTGTGTGTTGCTGCACATGCACATCTATACTATCAGACCAAGAACTCTGAGAAGGCCGGAACCTTGCCTGCTCTATCACCTTCAGAATCTAGAAGAAGGCTGGGCTCAGAGCAGATGTTAATGATGGATTTGATAATCTGTTCAATCTAAAACTAAAAGCTCTTGGGTTGCCTCTCTGCTCACTTCCTAGGACCCAGCCCAGCTGATTTATGGCTGAAGGAGGGCACACTAGTCTGCTCTATCTCCTGGCTGGCCAGAGATCCCAAGCTCCCCAAAGCATTCAGCCCCCCAGAAGGGCCAGCTCTTCATCCTGCCTCCCTGGCCCACTTGAAACCTCAGCCCCATTCCCTCCTACCTCTCCTGAGATCTTCCCTTCTTTTTCACTGGCCTTCAAAGGCTGTCCATCTCCATGTGCTCTTTCCCCTCTACCTACAAACAAGATTAAGTCTCCCCAAACCACTCTCAACGCCCCCTAAAATAACCCTTCCTCAAAGGAACCTCAGAAATAGCTCACCTGACCTCTTCATTTTAGAGGTAAGGAAGACATGATTTCTCCAGGATCACAGAGCCAGTAAACAGCAGAGCTGACATTTGTACCCGGGGCCTCTGACACCGAAGTCAATGTCAGATCTCCATACTGTTGACTGACCACCCACCCTATTCTGGGAAAACACTTCTGCAGGCTCCAGACACCAATGCCCTCCATCGGGCTCTGGGACTTGGGCTCCGTTCTACCCCTGAGCCAAACCTCTTTTCAGTCTCTTTCAGTAAGATCAGTTAGCACAAGTTGTGCTCAGTTTATTCAACTATAAAGCAAAGGTAATAATGGCACCTGCTTCTCAGGGTTGTTGTGAACATCAAATGAGTCTGTATTTGTAAAGCACCCAGCACAGTGCTGACACATAGTAGGTGGTCATGAAATGCTGATTCCTTTCCTTTCCACTCTGGGGTCTCTTCCTTCTCTAGATCCTATGAAAAGACCCTTATACAGTGTGAACACAAACACCACTTTAGAACCACAATTTTCCCTCCCCCACCTCCTCCCTTATTGGGGAGCAAACCATAACAAATATTCATAGTCAAGCAAAACAAATTCCAATGTCAACCCTATCCAAAAGTTTCTTTCTGTCCCCTGCTATCCCCCTGTCAGGATGTGCTCCCTGGAATCAGGAGTGGTCATTGTTTCAATCAGTTTCAAAGTCATTCGAAGCTTTTTGTGTTAACGATGTTTCTGTTGCTGTATCATCGTTGTCCTGGTTCTGCTGGCCCTACTCTGCATCCATTCATCCAAAGCTTACCAGTTTTCCCCGAAACTATTCATTTCATCAATTCTTTTTTTTTTGAAGTTATCAAAATATTTTTTAATAAATTCATGGGTCCTAGGTTAAGAACCTTTTTTTTTAAACAAATGCTTTATTACCTTCTGTTTTACATCATTCATTTCCGCCAGATTTTGAGTTACAATCATTTTCCCCCCATTATTCCCCTACCCAACCTCCCAGAACAGTAATCCCACAAGATATCGCTTCCTCCAATCTGCTCTCTCCCATACCTTCTCCCATACCCCCATCGACTTTTCCATTAGAGGAAGGTGAGTCTTTGCATCCCAATGCCTGCACATCTTATCTCCCTATTACAAGCAAAAGAGTATTAATAATAGTATTTATATATATTTGAAACATTTAATGTTACGACCTCGAATTTCAGATCCATTTCCTTCCTCCCTTATCACCCATTCCCTCTTGGGAGATAAGTAATTCAGTATATGTTGTACATGTCTAGCTATGCAAAACATTATCATAGTAGATATATTGTACAAGGCTGCTTATAATTCCCTCCCACTCATCCCACCCCCCACCTGGTCCATTCCCTACATGTTCCTGTCCCTCTTTTATAGTGGGTACTTCCAACCTCCCCTCACCCCAAGGATGCCCTCCCATCCATCATCCCTCCTCCCATCCCCCTTCCCCCTATCCTGCTGCACGTTGAGATATCCCATTTAGTATGTATGTCATTTTCTCCCTGAACCAAATTCAGTTGGAATGTGGTTTTGCCTTTTTAGCCTTCCTTATTCTCCCCCTCTTTTGCAACTACTTCCCCTTGCTTCTTCTGCATGGGATAGTTTACACTACCCTGTCTCTCCCCATCTCCTCTTGCCACTTTCCTCTCTCACCTCATAATTTCATCCCTTGAGTATTCTCCCTTCCCAACAAATTCAACCTATGCCCTCTATCCATATATAACTGTAACCATATACACACACATTCACATATGTATTCATATGACCACACACCTTCTTCCATTATTTTCATAGTGAGAAAGATATCATCAGTCACAGTTATTGCTTTTCCATATAGGAATGTAAATAGTTCAACTTTGATAAGTTCCTTTTGATTTCTTTTCCCTGATTACCTTCTCAGGCATCTCTTCCTTCTTGTGTCTGGATGTCAAATTTTCTATTCAATTCTGGTTTTTTCCTCAAGAATGCTTGAAAGTCCTCTATTCCACTGAATGACCATATTTTCCCCTGAAACAAAATACTCAGTTTTGCTGGGTAGGTGACCCTTGGGTTCATTCCCAGTTCTTTTGCCCTCTGGAATATCATATTCCATGCCCTTCGATCCCTCAGTGTAGAAGCTGCCAGGTCCTGGGCTATTCAGATTGTGTTTCCACAATATTGAAATTGTTTCTTCCTGGCTGCTTGTAGTATTTTCTCCTTGATCTGGGGATTCTGGAACCTGGCTATAATATTCCTGGGAGTTTTCTTTTTGGGATCTTTTTCAGGAGGTGATCGGTGGATTCTTTCAACCTCTATTTTGCCCTCTGGATCTAAAACATCAGGGCAGTTTTCCTTGAGAATTTCTTGAAGGGTGATTTCTAGGTTCTTTCTTTGATCATGGCTTTCAGGTAGTCCAATAATTTTTAAATTGTCTCTCCTGGATCTATTTTCCAGGTCAGTGGTTTTTCCCATGAGATATTTCACATTGCCTTCTAATCTTTCATTTGTTTGGATCTGCTTAACAGCATCTTGATTTCTCATAAAGTCATTAGCTTCCATTTGCTCCAGTCTAACTCTGAAGGAATGAATCTCCTCAGTGAACTTTTGAGATTCTTTTTCCATCTGGCAAATTCGACTTTTTAAGGCATTCTTCTCCTCATTGCCCTTTTGGGCCTCCTTTGCCATTTGAGTTAGTCTATTTTTTAAGGTGTTGTTTTCCTCAGTCAGGCTGTTGACCCTCATTTCATACTTTTCCTGCATCCTTCTCATTTCTCTTTCCAATTTTTCCTCCACTTCTCTTATTTGATTTTTAAAGTCCTTCTTAAGGTCCTCTATGGCCTGCAACCCACTCATGGTTTCCCCTGGGGCTTTTGGAGCAGGACTTCTGACCTCACAGTCCTTTTCCTGCTCTATGCCCCCAAAATAGGAGTCTAGGGTTGCATTTTTCTGTTTCCTTTGCCTTGGCATGTTGCCACTTAATTGCTTGACTTTTGGGCTTGTTGCCACACTATGGCTTTAAGGCCAGATAGAGGAATTTTCGTCCCGAACGTGTGGGGGGCAACTTCCGTTTCTGGCAAGCTGTAAACCCACCCACAACTTCCACCCTAGATCATAATCCAGATCCAGGGAGGTTAAAGCAAGAGCGATTACCCCCCAAGACTGATCGCTGGATCTCCCTACAAATTTGCAGGCTGGGAGCAGGAGCTGCCTCTGAAAACTACAAAATGGCTTTTGTCCTCAGCGGCTTCTAGCCCCCAGGGGAGGGAGCCGATGCATTCCCTAATACCAGTCCCAAAGTCCATACGACACTAACCTCTTACTTTGTCCCAGGCAAGTCTATGTTGATAATTCTGGAGTCGCCATAGCTCCTCATGTTCTGGGGTTCCTCCAGCTGGCTGCTGGCCCTGCCTCCCTGGGGCTAAAACCTCGGCTCATGCGGACCTGGGCTCGGCTCGGCTCGGCTCCTGCGCTCTGCGAGCTGCATGCTGCCAGGTCCCAGACCGCTGCGCTGGTCCTTCCTGCAGGGCTGCTGGGCTGTCCTCAGCGGGAGTTTAGCTTCTCTGTGTCGTTCTGTGGGTGCTGGGGCTCCAGAAGTTGTTCAGAGTCCCCTTTTACATCGTTTGGGGGGAATGTGGGGGCAGAGTGGCTTGGATGAGCTGTTTCTACTCCGCCATCTTGGCTCCGCCCCCCCCATTTCATCAATTCTTACAGCCCAGCAACATCCATTACATTCGTATTTTATAATTTGCTTAGCCAATAAATAAATGGGTCTCCCCTGTTGTTGTGGTTTTTAGTCATGTTCTACTCCTCACAACACCATTTAGGGTTTTCTTGACAAAGATACTGGAGTGATTTGCCATTTCCTTCTCCAGCTCATTTTACAGATGAGGAAACTGAGGTAAATGGCCAGATTTGAACTCGGGGAGAAGAGTCTTCCTGACTCCACATCTGGCATTCTATCCACTGTGCCCCCTCAGTTTCCATTATTTTTTTGCTGCTACAAAAAAAAGCTACTACAAATGTCTTTTGTCCTTTCCTTCTTCAGTCTTTTGGGGTTTTGGTCTAATCATGATAATCTGCCTAATCATGATAGGTTAAAGGGTATGCACTGTTCATTACATTTTACAACATATTTATTATTTTTATTTCACAGATAATTAAATTGAGCCTCAAAGAGGGGTGATCACTTAGATCATCGATTTAAAATTTCCCAGAGGAAATTTAGTTCAACCCTCTCATTTTACATAATGAGAAACTGAGGCCCAAAGAAGAGAAAGAGTCTCGGATTGTAGCTCTAAAGCTAGAAAGGACCATAGGTGGCACCTAATCCAATCCTTACATTTTACAGATGAAGAAACAGGTCCTAGAAGGTTAATGCTCAAGGTCCCATAGGTAGCAAGCAGGGTATAACTAGAATTGGAACCAGGGCCTCTGGCATCTTGCCATAGGTATGATATGTGAGCCACCTCTCCCAGTTGTATGTTATATGAAAGCATGATTGGCCATCTAAATCTTCTTTAAGTCTCCATGAGATCTCCCTCCAACCTCAGACTGACCCCAATCCATTAGTCATCTGTGGTTCTCTCCCTCTATCCAGGCTTGCAGTCCTGAAGCTGCCAAACTTCTTTCATCCAGCTCATACATCTCCATCCTGCATGAAAGCAAAGTCAGGTTCTCTAATAACCCTTGCCAAAGAAGAAAATGAGGTTAGTGTGGCATGACATGCCAAGCACCAGCTCCAAGGTGGTATGTTGGGATAGAAAAGGGGTGGAAGCTAGAGGTGATTCAGGAGTTACTGATGGGGTGCTTGGGATCTATGTCTGTAAAATTAATTTGTAAAAGCAGTCTGTAAAATCATATTTCCCCCCCCAGTCTCAGAGCATTAACTCTGCCCCTTTCCCCTACCAGCACTCTGCCCAGCAACAACTTATGAACTGCTTGGAACAATAACAAGCTACACCTATGAATCCTTCACTAAACTATCTATAAACATTTTAGCTTAGCCAAATGTTATCTCCCCTAGTAGAGTGGCCAGCTGTGCCCATGAATCCCTCAATGCCCTATCTATAGGTTAACTCCTTAGCCAATTATACACATCCTGAGTCTCTGTTAGCCTTGGTTCCCAACATCCATCTTGTCAAACATGACACTGATGGGTGGCAGACTGGGCACTTCTCAGTCAGCCCTGACTGCTAGCTGACTTAGTGACATTTCAGGCCTAAAACCATACCTCTAGGTAGCCCCCCTTGGGCTATTTTGCAGTGAATTATGGGCAATACACCTGCCAGTTGATATTAAAAGTGCATGTTCCTTTAAGCACTGACCACTCCTTAACTCCTCCCTAATCCCACCCTTACTTACCTAGTTAGCATAATTGGCACCTGATTTACTGTCTTGACTCCTTAAAACTATACCTGTGACTTCTGTAAGTTTTCAGATTTCCTAAGAACCCCTGCCCGCTGTAAAGCATAACAATAAACTTTTACAATCTCAACTCCAAGTTTTCTTGAGCCTAGTGAATTCCTTCCAGACTTGGGACTCTAGTCATTGATCTTGACTGGAGCCCCTCTGGAACCTATTGCCCTTCCCCCCATCATTACCACTGCCTTACCTGCCTTCTTCAGTGAGGATTGAGGCTTGTGATAACCAGTGACTCATAATCTTTATAGGATGTCTCTGAGAACTTTTGTAAGTTACTAGGAAGTCACTCTGGAAAGTGTGAAGTTAACCTTGATAATTGGAAGGAAATTTTCTTTGAACTGTTGCTGCTGGGTTGCTGGGGAAATTACATCTGGGTGTGTAGAATGTGTGTGTATATGTGGAAGGAGTTATAGCCTTAGTGCATTGATTCCCACCCTGTGGCCTTTGAACCCCTGCCCTTCCCCACCCTAGGAGTTATTGCAAGTGGTCTATCTGTTTAAGTAAGCAGATATTATATGAACTGAATAAATACCAAGTCTCCCACATCTACATGTTACTACTCTGTATGTCAAATATGGGGGGTGTTGGTGAGCTTCACCTCTCCAATGGATTGGTGATGCAAATGGGGAGGTCCCCTCAATGATGCATTTCATGATTTATGTGAAATGTCCTGTCCATGTCCTCCTATGAGCTCACCATGGGGAGCCACCCAACATTCACTTTTTCCTGACATTGAAAGGGAAGAGGGGAATGGCTGAACAAATTATGGTAAATGAATAGGATAGCATACTACTGTGCTGTAAGAAATAATAAAAGAGATGTTTCAGAAAAACTTGAAAAGACTTAAATGAACTGATGCAGAATGCAGTCAGCAGAAGCAGGAGAACAATGTATACAATGACAACAGAATTGTAAAAAGGGACAGTTTTGAAATTCTTCAGAATGCTCTCCAATGCAATCACCAGACCTGCTTGGTTGGAGGACTCATGATAAAGCCTGCTATCCACTTGCTGACTGAAAGGTAATAGACTCAAAATGTAGAATGAGACACACATTTTTGAAAATGGCCAATATGATTTTGTTTTGTTTTGTTTTGCTGTGCATATTTGCTACAAGGGCTTGGTGCTGGGCGGGGGGGGGGGGGGCGTTCTGGAGTTAGAAAGAGTGACTGTTTGGCTATCCATCTGCCATCCCTTGCTTTTGCAATGTGACTTGCCCATTTTTTTCTCCCTATCATGAATTGCTTGGCACTGCAGTTCACAGGATGCCAATTCTTTCTGTGTTTCTGAGGCCTTGTGGCTTACTTGCCATACAGTATTAATTCAATGATCAGATAATGATGGCACAACTACTATTTTCAATTGCATTCTACTTTTTAGCAGACTAGAAGCTCCTTTGTATTCCCAGGACCCAGAATAGTGCCCAGGAACTGGGAGGTGCCTAGTAAATCTGTGCTTCAGAAATGTCTTCTCATTCTGGAGTGCCCCTCACTTCCTGGGGCCTTCTTATCCTGAAGTTTCCATATACCATAATAGTTCCCTTCTCCCACTGAGGACCCTCCATTCTGGGAACAGTCCCCAGCCGGCCAGGCTCTGACTCTTCAGACTTCCCCACCCTGCCTTCTCCCTTCTATGTGCTATCTTCCTCCATTAGAATGTAAGCTCCTTGAGGACAAGAACTGTATTTGTATCCCTAACATTTAGTACAGTGCCTGGCTCATACTAAGTGCTTAACAAAGGATTGAATAAATAAATAAAATGAGTTCCAAGGAGGTGTAGTGATATGTCCAAGGTCACACAGGTAATAGGTTTGAGAAGGATAATTTGAACCCAAAGCCAGGATTTTTCCACTATAATGTCTCCTTTCAGTGAGGGAGAGACAGAGAGAGGGAGGTGGGGGGAGAGAGAGACAGAAGCACAGAGAGAGGGAGGGGGGAGGGAAAGAGGGAGAGGGAGAGAGAGAAAGAGGGAGAGGGAGAGAGAATATGAATATCCAGGAGAAAATGAGGAGAACAGACTCCAAGGCAGGAGGAAGCCAGGAAGGCTGAGACTTGAAGAAAGCTATAGAATCTAGTCACTAAGAGATTGCTAGCAGCTTTAGACGGGGCTGTTTCAGTTGTGTGATATGACCAGAAGCTAGACTGTAAGAGGCTGAGAAATGAATGAGAAAAGGGGAAATGTAAGTAGAAGTAGCAGGTGTAGACAGCCTTCCCCCACCCCCAATTCTAACAGTTTGGGAAAGAGGGGAAAGCTATAAGACGTAGCTTTAGGGGACAGCAGGGTCAAGTGAAAGCTGTGCTTTTTATTATAGCTCCCCTAATAATTGGAAAGTTTTGCTTTGCAAAAGACATTTCAAAAAAACCAAGACTAAAAATGAAGTTAGTAGATGAACATTTCCAGGTCACAAATAATTTCAAGGTAGAGGTTTTCAAATATTTCAGAAGAGAAAACTGTTCAAAAATAATCTGGTTATCTTGTAAAGAATTAAGCCTGATTGTACTTATTGATAAATTTTCTGTAGAATTGACAAATGCCACAGAAGTGCGTGCGGAGCTGAGGCTTCTCAGCAAATTCTCTTGTCATGTTGGAAACAGGCAGCCCTCGGGGCCTCTTAACCTGGAGGCTGCCAACTTTAAAAGGAATGTTTTGATGCCTATGTAACAGTGACTATTCTGGCCTCCACTGTCCAAGGCCAGTGGGTTACATTTCACCCTCCCTTGGGTACTCTGGTACCCTTCAAAGGGTTGGGAAATGTCTAGTCTTAAGCCCCCAGTAGTTATGTGCCCCAATTTTAGGGGTTCCATGCACCAGTTCCATTTAACCATTTAACAGTCAAAGTAGCTTTTACAAAGGATTATTTGCTTTAAAGATAGAGTCAGAACAAACATACAAACATTTCCTCCTAATAACACCTGTGAGACATAATCCTCTCCTCTTAGCCCCTCAACCTCTAGGGAAGGGAGGGGAATTAAGTTCACAATTTAGCTCAGTGCCTAAATGGTCCCACCAAGTTCCAAGTCCAAAGTGCCCTTAGGCTCCTTCCTGGTACCCTGGTTCTCAGAGCTTCCCTGTCAGTCTGGCAGCAACATCTGACCCCGAGTCTTCCCTCCAAGATTTCCTTGGCTTGAGCTCTCAAAGTCTGCCTGGACCTAGAACTAAAAAGAAGAAATGAAACAGACCCAAACCCCAAACCAGCCTCTCAGGGGCCACAGGGCCTAAGGGTCAGTCCTTCCTTCTACCTGGCTTAGTTCATGGTGCCCATGCTGTGGGTGAACAGAACCTTCACCCCTCTGCTCTGGCCTGCCAGAGAGAGGGGGCAGGGAGGAGAGGGAGATGGGAGAGGGAGATGGGAGACAGAGAGACAGAGAGACAGAGAGGGAGAGAGAGACAGAGAGAGACAGAGAGGGAGAGAGAGAAAGGGAAAGAGAGAGAGGTCATTGAACAAGCATATGATGGAGTTCATGTTGCACCCCAAGAATGTTGGGGTGCCACCAGAAATGATGAGGAATAGATGGGTGGGTGTGTCCCAAAGAATTCACTTGGACTGCCTCCAAGTTAAAGAAAGGCATTTATTGGGGTGATGCTCCCACGTGGGCCTTGATTCCACATGGAAGAGACGGAACAGCCATACTTCCCATAGGAGACAGAGCAATTGTCTGGTCTTAAATACAGTGTAACAAGAGAAGGGGAGGAGGGGCAAGCCCAGAATGCCTGGGATCTCAGCTAGTCCTGAGGAGTATAGATGAGCAAAGAGAACAGGAAGAGGGGGGATCTAATTGCTGTGGAATGTCAGGTAATTGGGGTGCCTTGCAAAAGCATTCAGGTAAGTCCACAGTGGGGACCTTCAGTGCATTGCCCTCTTTGATCACTTTCCTGGCTGGTCACTTCCTGCATTTTATCTCAGTCTCACATCCAGCCACCTGCTTCAGCATCTGCCTTGAGCATTCCTTTCTACCACATCTCATACACACCCCCAATCCCAACAATACCTCTGCCAGCCCTCTACCCAGGGAGCCAGCTCATTCTGGTGAATGATTATCCAATGTTCAGTGTAAGCATTTTCATCTCAGAAATCAGCAAATGTTACAAATTAGGGCTTGATCTATTGTGTGATTGCTTTTCTAAATTTAAGAAGGAGTTGGAGGAAAAGCTAAAAGTGAGTCACCTATACAATTTTCTCCCCAGAAAGCTGGTTGTTCAACATTTACCAGCACACTACCCCAAGGAGTCAAAGAGAAAGGAAAGGGCCCTATTTGTACAAAAACATTTGGAGCATTTCCTTTTTGTGGTGGTAAAGAAGTGGAAACTAAGGAGCTTCCCATCCTTTGGTGAATGGCTGAGGAAATCATGGCATAGAAACATCATGGAATTCTATTCTGCTTAAGGAATAACAGGGAGGGTGGAGCCAAGATGATGGAGTAGAAGCACAAGCTTGGTGTGGGCTCCAGCTCCAATCACTTCAAATACATGTTAAAAAATGACTCTAAACAAACTTTAGGGCTACACAACCCACAAAGTGACAGAGAGAAACAAAGCTCCCACTGAAAGAAGCCCAGTAGGCTGGCAGGAAGGGACTATCACACCTATCTGGGGGCAGTGCAGTCCCCCATGAGCCAAGATGGGCTTCCAGCCCCAGGGCAGCCCTGACAAGCAGTGGCTAGACTTCAGGAGAGAGAATCACCAGCAGCTGTGGTGGTTTCCAGACTCCTCAACCCATAAACACCAAAGACAAAGTAAAAGGTCAGTGTGGAACTCTGTTGGAACAGGGAAGGACAGAAGAGTGCAGTCCTGCCCCTTCAGAGGTGTGGTGGCTGCCTCAGGATCTCCTGGCCTATAGATTGTAGGGGGACCAAGAGATCAATCAGAGGGTAATCCCTCTTACTTTAACCTGCTTACTTTAACCTTGATCTGGATCATGGTCATCGGTGGTGGTCCTGGGGTGTGTGACCAGTGAGCCAGAGCTTGTGTGGGCTATAGAGACAGCACCCTCCTAATACTTCCAGCAGCTGTGAAAACCCCAGCGATTTGGGACACAGTTCTCTCCATTCTGGAAGCAGAGTTCTACTGTGGCAAAGAGCTCAAACATCAAGTAAATGACTGGCAATATGAGCAAGCAACAGAAGCACAATCAGACCATAGAATCCTTTTTTGGGGACAAAAAGGATCAAGACATGAAGCGGGAGGAAGACAACAAAGTCAGAACATCTGCATCAAAAGCCTCCAGGAAAAAAAACATACAGGCCATGGAGGAGCTCAAAAAGGATTTTGAAAATCAAGTAAGAGAAATGGAGGAAAAATTGGGAAGAGAAATGAGAATGATGTAAAAAAATCATGAAAAGCAAGTCAACAGCCAGCTGAAGGAGACCCAAAAATACACTGAAGAAAAGAACACCTTAAAAAATAGACTAACATAAATGGCAAAAGAGGCCCAAAAAGCTAGTGAAGAGAAGAATGCCTCAAAAAGTCAAATGTGCCAGATGGAAAAGGAATTTCAAAAACTCACTGAAGAGAATAACTCCTTCAGAATTAGATTGGAGCAAATGGAAGCTAATGACTTTATGAGAAATCAAGATACTATAAAACAGATCCAAACCAATGAAAAAATAGAAGGCAATGTGAAATATCTCATTGGAAAAACCACTGATCTAGAAAATAGATCTAGGAAAGATAAATTTAAAATTATTGGACTACCTGAAAGCCATGATCAAAAAAAAGAGCCTAGACACCATCTTTCAAGAAATTATCAAGGAAAATTGCCCAGATATTCTAGAACCAGAGGGCAAAATAGAAATTGAAAGAATTCAAGTTGCTAGAAAGAAATGATTTGAGTATTTTGGAAACACAATCAGGATAACACAAGACCTAGCAACTTCTACACTAAGGGATCGAAGTGCTTGGAATATATTCCAGAGGTCAAAGGAGCTAGGACTAAAACCAAAAATCACCTACTTAGAAAAACTGAGTATAATGCTACAGGGGAAAATATGGCTATTCAATGAAATAGAAGATTTTCAAGCATTCTTGATGAAAAAACCAGAGCTGAACAGAAAATTTCAAATACAAGCAGCAAGAGAAGCATGAGAAGGTAAACAGGAAAAAGAAATCATAAGGAACTCATTAAAGTTGAATTATTTACATTTCTACCTGGAAAAAAGATAAGTGTAACTCATAAGACTTTTCTCAGTATGAAGATAGCTGAAGGGAATATATATGAATACATACCTATATGTATAGGAGGGTGTATGCATATATAAAGATATATGTGAGTGGGCATTTGTATGTTGATGTACACATAGACAGAGGGCACAGGATGAGCTGAATAGGAAGGGATGAGATCTAAACAATAAAATGAAGAGGTGAGTGAGGAATACATTGGGAGAAGGAAAAAAGGAGTGATAGATCAGGGTAAATTATCTCCTATAAAAGAGGCAAGAGAAAACTATTACAATGGAGGGGAAGAGCAAGAAGGTGAAAGGGAATGGAACAACCTGATTCTCACTGAATTTGGCTTAAGGAGGGAATAATATACACACTCAATTGGGTATCTTACCCTACAGGAAAATAAGGGGGGCAGGGGATAAGAGGGGGTATGATAGCACAGAGTGCAGATTGGGGGAGAGGGTAGTTAGAAACAAACATTTTTGAAAAGGGACAGGGTCAAAGAGAAAATAGAATAAGTGGGGAGCAGGATAGAATGGAGGGAAATATAATTAGTTTTTCACAATATAACTACTATGGAAATGTTTTGTGTAACTACAGATATACAACCTATATTGAATTGATTATCTTCCCAGTGGGGGTGGGTGAGGAGGGAAGAAGGAAAAAATCTGAAACTCAAAATTTTAAAAACAAATGTTTAAAAAAATTGTTTTTTACATGCAACTGGGAAATAAGATATAAAAGCACTGGGGTATGGAAATCCATCTTGTCCTACTAGAAAGTTAGGGGTATGATGGAGGAGGATATAATAGGGGTATTCAATGGGCTTGCTATTTTGGGGTGGGAGGTAGGGGAAAGACAGAGAGAAAAAAATTGCAACCCAAAATATTATGGAAATGAGTGTTAAAAACTAAAAATAAATAATTTTTAAAAAAAGGAATAACAGGGCAGTTTCCAAGAAACCTGGGAAAATTTGTATTAACTAAGGCAGCAGGAAGTGAGTGGATCCAGGAGAACAATTTGTACTACAATAAAAAGAAGCAAGGAGTGGCTAGATGGCACAGTGAATAGAGCACCAGTCCTGGAGTCAGGAGTACCTGAGTTCGAATCTGGCCTCAGACACTTGACACACCTACTAGATGTGTGACCTTGGGCAAGTCACTTAATCCCAATTGCCCTGCCTTTTCCTCTAAAAGAAAAAAAGCAAAAACAAAAAAAGGAGCAGTTTTGAAAAATTAATAACTCAGATCAATGATGATTTTAGGGGACCAATAATGAAGCATGCTACCCTCCCACTTCTTGACAAGAATTGTTGGTGTGTGTCCTTTGTTTTTGAAGAGGATCATGACATCAGGGAGATGATGACGTGACTTGCAGGTGACTTTGATCTGAGTGAGGGAGGACTGTGCAAAGCCTCACTTTCTCCTCCAGAGCCATCTGGGTCCAGTGGGATGATACTCATCGGGATGACTGGAGAGGATAGAGCCGAAATGAATTCATCTGCACAATGAGACAAACTCTTTGGGGAATCTGCTTGGCCTCACTCTATGCTCTTCTTAGAAGGATTTGGTTAGTCCTTTTAATTTTTTTTTTCAGTAGGCACTGGGTGGGATAGATGGAAGAAAAAAATAAATGCTTGATAAATGTTTTAAAATAAAATGTAATTTTAAAAGGTATCTTAAAAGATTCTATAAGCAAAACACCGTGGAGGATTTAAATCTTTAGCAGTCATTAATGTTGTATATTAATTGGCTGAACCCTTTGGGGTCAACTTGAAGAAAGAAAATTCCAGGCTCAGCTGCTGAGTCAGTCAATTCAGGCAAATGGGTGAAATTTCAGAAAGGAAAAATATTTAGCCTGGGGCAATCCCTAGATTTGACAGGCTGGGAAACAGAGGTATCATGCAATTCAGGTCAACAAGCATTTGAATGCCAGGTGTGAGGTGCTGAGAATATAAAAACGGCAATTTCTCAATTCCTGCCCTCCAGGAGCTTACTCTGTACTGAGAGTATACAACATCTTCACCTTGGCCTCTCACTTTCCCTCTTTTTCTTCAAGACATACTGTCTACAGGACCCCTTCTATGGTCCCTCCCACTGTCTTCACCTGTGAGATTATCTCCCATCTCCTTGGTCTATCCCTTGTTTGTACCTAGTTACTAACACGTTGTCTGCCCTACTAGGATGGGAACTCCCTGAGGACAGGAGCCACATTAGGCCCAGCATTTGGCACAATTCCTGGTACACAGCAAGGGCTTAATCAATGCTTGTTTCCTGACCTGTATGTGTCAGAAGCAAGATTTGAACCGAGCTTTTCTAAACTCTAGGGACAGCCCTCCCCCTATCCCAAGCTTTCTCTCAAAGACAAAATGGTTCCTGGCAAACAAAGTTCTGAATGTATGGTCAGGTGAGGTCTCAGGGAGCAGGGAACATCTGGGGCAGCTTAGAGAGAAAGGAGGGATTGGAGCCCAGGGCGGGTTGGGGTGGGAAGGCAGCAGTAGGAGACTGCGCAGAAGGACAGCAGGTGCACCCGCCATTCTCCAGTAGAACTGGGAGCCAGATGGCCCTCTGGGAGATGGTCCTGAAATTAATCACCTCCCCCTGCTGCCACTGCCACCGCTGCTGATGGTGGTGGTGATAATGATGATGATGATGATGGTGATGGTGATGGGCTGGGGATTAGGATAACTTCAGATACTATAATAGCACTTTCCAGTGTAATCCTTCAATCAACAAGCATGTTCTAAGGATCTGCTACCATCCCGGGGGGTACATGGATGGTCAGGGAGGATGAGTGTCCCGGTGTGAGCATTGCTGAGCCATTTCCAGGGCTGCTCAGCCACCTCTGGTGTCTGGCTGACTCACCCAACTCTACCTGTGGTTCTAGGAAACTGTAGCACATACTTTGGCCACACCCCGGGCTAAACGGGGCTGAGGGTAACTGTCAGGCCTCAAATCCAGCATGAGTTGGAGGGTGTCTATCCCAAGCATGTGAAGATTTTGCCCAGGAATGGGCAGGTGAGAACAATTGATTCCAACAGCCATGAAGGCACCCGAAGCAGGCTCTGTGGAGCACTCAGAGCTTGGTCAGGCATCAGAAATGCCAACCTGGGCCACGTCCAGTTTTCCCTGACTTCTGTCCTGTCACTGGACTCTGATGATTTGGGAAGAGAGAATGAGGTTGATGGCTTTGCAGGACTCTGCCTCACAGCCAATTCACACACAACTCAAAAACATCACCCATGATGTCATGGGTCCTCTTCAAAAACAAGGCCACAACAACCGCGTTCCCAGGTGCTGTGCTGGGCCCATGTTACACAGATACAAAAGCCAGATCCCTGTCCTCAAAGAGTTTACAATCTACATGCTGGCTGGTAAACAATTACAGGATCTCTAGAAAAGGCGTCCAGTGAAATTTGGGAGGGGCCTCTTGAAGGCAGTGGCCCTCAGGCTGAGGACTGAAGGGAGTTAGTGGCCTCAAAAGACAGCGAGGAGGAGCAACAGCATTCCAAGCATGAGGCCAGCACAGAGGCAAAGGCCCAGAGTCTGCCAAAATGTGGCTGCTGTTAAGAACAGCCCAGGCTGCTCTGGAACAACACATGTGTGGTCTTGGACTTGAAGTGATTGCACCCTGGTCACTGGCAGAGGAGGACCAAGAAATGGAGCTAACCAATGACACATGAACATTGAAGCCACTGCTTGGGAGAGAGGTATCTTCTTTCAATAGTTAGGAGACAAATGCTCCCAAGAGAAGACAATAAGTTGGGGTGCCATGGGATCCAATGTTTTTAGGGAAGAGTATGCAGCTTGGGCAACAGTGATTTGTAATTAACTTATTATGACTAATTAATTATTATTAATTAATAATCCCAGTATTTAAGACTGTTGGAACAGGTGAACTTTCAGGTTAAGGATGAAATAAGAGTTTAATTCTGCCCCAAATGCACTTGGCTTCCCAAGAAAATGGAATGGTGGAAGTTTCGGGATTGTTAAAGAGATCCTTTACATATGGCATTAAAAAACCAAAGTGAACATCATGAGTTACCGTATTAAAGCTTCAGGAGGGGTCACCTTGCTTTTGAACTGAAAGCCTCCTCACTCCAGTCATTCTCCTCATGTTGACCTTCTCATATTGGGAGTGCCTCTGCCCAGGATTCTCTTCTCTGATTGGCTGCTTCCTTCCAGAACCTTCATTTTAAGAAAAGTTCCAAGGCAGCCATGTTTTCATTGCTTTCCAAGTGCCACTGTCCCCAATTTTATCTTTGTTGTTCAGTTATTTCAGACTCTTTGTGGCCCCATTTGGGGTTTCCTTAGCAAAGATACTGGAGTGGTTTGCTATTTTCTTTTCCAGCTCATTTGACAGATGAGGAAACTGAGGCAAACAAGATGAAGTGATTTGCCCAGGGTCACATAGCTAGTAAATGTCTGAGGCTGGTTTTGAAGTCAGGGGTCCTCTTGACTCCAGGTCCAGCACTCTTGCCACTCTGCCGCCTACATTTTCTCTGCTAAGTCCCATTTGGGCACTTCTCGCTCCCCATTCCACTTCTTTCCAACTCCCCTTCATGCATTGCTTTCCACCCATTAGAATATAAACTCCATGGGGCGGCTAGGTGGCGCAGTGAATAGAGCGCTGGCCCTGGAATCAGAAGGACCTGTGTTCAGAGCCGGCCTCCGACCTTGGGCAAGTTACTTAACCCCAATTGCCCTAAACGGGCGGCTAGGTGGCGCAGTGAGTAAGAGCGCCGGCCTCGGAGTTGGGATGACCCGAGATCAGATCCGGCCTCAGAAAATGAGCCCCCACGCATAAATAATGACTAGCCGTGTAACCTTGAGCAAGTCACTTAACCCCAATTGCTTTAAAAAAAAAAAAAGAATATAAACTCCTTGAGGGCAGGTTCTGTCTTTCCCTCATATCTATCCCTAGTGCTTAACACAATGCTGGGGGTACATTGTTGTTGTTGCTATTAGGTTGGTCTGACTCTTCTTGAACCTGTGGACCATACTCTCCATGGGGTTTTCTTGGCAAAGGTAGTGGAGTGCTTTGCTATTTCCTTCTCCAGTGGAAACAGGCAAACAGAGGTTAAGTGACTTACCCAGGGTCATGCAGCTAGTAAGTGTCTGAGACCAAATTTGAACTAGAGTCCTCTTGGCTCCAGGCCTAGGGCTCTATCCACAGTCCCACCCCGCTGTCTCCTGATTGGCATAATAAGGGCCCAAATTAGGGTCTAGACATAGAAGGGAATCTCAAGATCCTCTAGAGCTGGTTGACCTCTAAGGTACAGGAAATGAAGGCCCAGAGAAGGGAATTAATCTGCCCAAAGTCACACAGGTAACAAATGACAGAGGCAGGATTTGAATTCAAGACCCCTGACTCCAAATCCAGTGCTTCTTTCCATTCAAAGATATTTTGAGAAAATCCTCAAGAGGGAAGAGTCACTTCAAAGGGCAGAGAATGAGTAGTTGAATCAGGGAAGGCTCCTTGGAGGAAGTGGTACCAGCACAGAGCTGAGCCTTAAGAGCATTTTCAGTTGTTACCTTAGGTCTTTTCTGAGGGCAGGGCAGGTTCTTTCATTGTGCCTCCCTTGAGTGGGGAATCTGGTTTTTAAATGAAATTAGAGCAAAAGAGTGGCATGGTTTGCCAGGGCTGGCATTTTACAGGTAAATAACAAAACTGAAGAACAGCTGCTGGGTCCACAGGGCTGGAATGTTGTGTCCAGTTGCTCTGTCTCAGAAACCGCTCTGCTATGGACCCAGGCACATGGTCTGGCCCTAGTCCATTCCCAGGGAGAGCCTAGCCTCTAATGAGAGCGGGACTATACTCTTTTCTAATATTTTTTGGCTCATCAACCCTGGTACCCCAAGGACACATTTTTTAAAGTTTAGGTTTAGGCTGATATCTAGGATCTCCCCAAAGGGGAGAGATAAACATGAACAACATACGGTATGAATCGGGTATGGAACAGCTATTTATTTTTTATGTACACCAAAGGAACACTAAACATAGCATATGCATAAACATACACTTGACAAGCTTAAAGCAGCATTCAGTACCTTATAACTACTGGCACAATCTGCTAAGACTATGATACTTTTCTAGAATCCCCAGAATTTTCTAGGGGAGTTCTGGGAACAAACTCCCAAGGATGGCTACTATAGACCAAGTCATTCTCTCTATTAGAACAGGATCTTGAGCTAGAAGGAACCTTAAGGCTGTCCTTTGACAGAGGAAGGACCTAAGACCCAAAGACAAGAAGAGGCGTGCCTGAAGTCACATAAACAGGAAGGAGTAAAGCCAATAAACCATTAACCTAACACCTTAGGTATTAGGTGAGTGGAAAGAGACAAACTTCAAGTCAGGGGAACTGGGCTCGGACACTGACCAGCTGTGTGACTTTAGGAAAGTCCCTCTTTCTCTGGGCCCAGCTTCCTCCTCCAGAAGATGAAGGGATCAGACTAGATCAATTGATCAACAAGCATTGACTGAGCCCCTTCTAGGTCCCAGACACTGCTCAGTACCTGTGATACAAAGACAAAAAGGGACTTCTAACTATTGCAGAAATAACACAAGACATACAAAATAATAAATAAAAAGCTGTGGTTTTGTTGAACCGGGCCTGTGATTTCCAGGTGAGGGAGCCTCCCTCGCAGTGCAGAAGGATGCCTTCTGTATAATTTATAGTCTTATAGAGCAGACTGGGGGCACCAAGCCAGAATAGCAAAGGCAGGACTAGAACCTGGGTCCCCCTCACTTTGAGGCCTTCTCGCTATCTGTAGCCTATGACTTGCTGTAGATACAAAGTATATGTGTGTGTATCCACACGTATCGTTTATGTATCACAGATAGACACAGATACGGATGTAGCAATGCTGCTGCTGCGGCCACTGCTCCTCCCCCTCCCCCTCCTCACTGGCCTCCATCTTAAGGTTTTGCAAAGTACTTCATGTGTCCTCTCATTTGGCCTCCACAGCAGCCCTGGGAGGTAGGTGCGGTCTTTGTTTTACAGACAAGGTGACTGAGGCTGGGAAAGTTAAGTGATTTACTTAGGGTCATACAGGTGGTTAGTATCTGAGGCAGAATTTGAACCCAGGGCTTACTGGCTCCAAATATAGTGCTCCTCCTAGCCATCAAGGAAAACACTCACTGGGAAAGGAAGGATCGGTATTAGTGGAAACTTGAAGGGAGCTGGAGATCCCAAGATGTGGATCTTAGGAGGCGAATGGGCATGGCAGGCATGAGGGAAAGCCAGTACAAAGGCAAGGAGGCTGGAGGTGACAGAACCGTAATCAGAGGTAGCATTTATCGTGCAGAAAGCCCCTCAGGGAGGCCACTTTGGTGGGGAGTTAGGCAGGTGAAGGAGCAGAGTCATGGGTGAGCAGCCTGGAAAGGCAAACGCTAGCTTTACTGACAAGCTGAAACCAGGTTTGCACTCCATATTCAAGGCTTCCTCCTCTGAAGGTGTTTCCAAATGAGGAGCTCAGAGGTCCCCTGCAGCCATGGGCCCTGCCCACTGCACCACACTGCCCCTGCTAAACTGGCTCTCAGCACTCCAGGCAGCATCCTGGACCCTCTTCTCTCCACAAATGCTAGAGGAGGGAGGGAGCAGACATGGTGTGGGAAGACCCCTGTGCTCCCAGCCTCACTCATCACAGCCTGGTCCCCCTGAGCTCTGGCTGAGGCTTTCAGAGCAAACTGCCCAGAAGCAGGTACAGAGAAGCCCTAAGCTCCCGGAGATCTCAGGAGTACCTTCCCTCTCTCCTCTCAGGGCTTGGCACCGGGCCTGGCCCAAAGTAGGCACTTCAGAAATGTCTATTGATTGACTGAGAGTCCAACTTCCTCATCTGTAAAGTGCTGCTTAGTGTCTGAGGCAGGATTCAAACCCGGGCTTCCTGGCCCCTATGATCCCCACCCCTCACCCCCAGCCAGGCTTCTTTCTAACCCATCCTCTCTTTCATGGCAGAGATCCAGAAACACACCTGGGCCAGTTCCCTGAAGCCCTGTTCTCTCCAGCTCCAGCCCTCAGGAAGGTCCTTGACCCAGACCTCTAATCATGCTGGGAGCCACTAAGGGGGGGGGGGGTCATCCAAACACCTGAGAGAGAGGGGAGTGAAGGGTTCAAGGAAAGGGAAAACATTTTGAATGCATTTGCATGTGGTGTATGTGTGTACGCATGCAAATGTGCCCACATGTGTATGAGTGTGTGTTTGTGCGTGTGTGTGTGTATGGGTGGGTGGGTGGTGTGTGGGTGGGTGTGCCTTGTATGTGTAGGGGAATGTCCGTACATGTGCTGTGGTGTGTTTGTGTGTGAGTTCATGTATGTTTATAAGTATTTGTGTGTCGTGCATTGTACATGCACATATTATGTGTATATGTGTGGTATGTGCTTAATTTGTGCTTGTGTGTTTATATGTGTGTGGCATGTGTATGTGTGTGTTGAGGGAGGAAGGGAAGAAAAGTCACAAAGGTATCAAGGCTACTCCTAGCCCAATTCAATTCAATTAACATTTATTAAATACCTACTATGTGCCAAGACATTTGAAGGATGTGCTCAGCACTGGGGATATTAGACAGAAACAGAATCTTGTATTGCTCCTGCTACCAAGGCATTTATACCTCAGGTGGGGAGGTGGGGAGATAACGTGTACAAAAATCCATCCAGTATTTATTAAATACCTACTATGTGCCAAGCAGTGTGCCAGGCACTGAGGATTCAGGACCAAAACCAGACAGTTTTCATGGTTCTCCTGGGGAATATGCCACATTCATAGTCACATAAGCACAAGTGAGATACCAAATCCATACAAAGTGATCAGAGGAGGGGGACATTAACAATGAGGGCACCAGGAAAGGCCTGTTGCTTAGCCAGAGATTCCAGCAGCCTATGCAAAGGCATGGAGATGGAAGATGAATAATGCCTGGGACCAGCAAGAAGGCCAGTCTGACTGGAAGGCATCATATATGAAAGGGAGGAATGTATAGTTTGCCTAGAAAGACAGGTTGGGGTCATGGTGGGAAGGACCCTGAGCCCCAGGCAAAGAGGTGATAGGGAGTCAGTGAAGCTTCTTGGAGGAATGCCATGGTCAAGCTTCCATTTTATCTGAGCTAGGACTGAGGACAGACCTTCCCCAATCACACAAGGCTGCCTTTCCAAAGCATTTCCCTGTGCCCATTATCTCCTTGCTTCCCTAGAACAATCCTGTGAGACCCTCTGCCCATTTCACAGATGAGGAAATAGAGGACCAGGGAAGCCAGATAGTTTGCTCAAGGTCACATAGCAAGCTGGTGATGAGAACTTAGACTAGGACATGGGTCTCCTGAATCCCAGTCCCAGGGCTCTGAAGGTGGCATGAGGTGAATGCTGAGTGGTAAAGCAGGAAGCACCAGCAGAGCATACGGTCCTCTAAGACCAGACACTTCCCTCTCCAGCCCACCTCAGAAGGTGTGGCAGCTCTGATGTCTACATTTGGCTAAACGATGGATGCCTATGTTGAGTCTTGGAGCTTGTAGGACCTAGACAAAGTGGAGATGGTTTGGGCTGATGCCTCCTGGAATTCCTTGGCCACAAAGTAGTAACAGATGGCATCCAGGCAGCAGTTGGCATCAGACAATCGTGAGGTTATAACAATGGCATTCTTCCAGGTCTGTAGGCTGGAGCAGGTCTTGGGCTCCATAATGAAGCGAACACTTAAGACCACATGCATGGGCAAGAAGCAGGCCAGGAAGACAAGCAGGTTGGCACTGATGATCCAGATGGCTTTCTGGATGGTTTTCTTCTCATGGGCATCCATCTTCTTCTTCCTCACCAGGATCACGATCACTTGGATTGAACAGAAGGTCAAGACGGTCAAGGGGATGAAGAAGCCAAGCACAGGGAAGATGAATGCCTTTGCCCCATTGTAATGTTCATTGGTAAAGCAGAAGCTGCCATCTTTGATATGCCAGGCCAGGCGGCTAGCTGTGGAAATGATGACCAAAGTCCAGAGCACAGCGCAGATGACAGCAGAGCGGCCAGGGGACCGCAGCCTCTTGGCCTGCATTGGGAACCGGATGGCCACGTAGCGGTCCACGGCGATCATGGTGATGATACTGATGCTCATGTACCTGTTCACCAGGTAGATGCTCTGGGATATCTGGCACAGCACAGTGTCTTCTTTCTTGCTGTACCTTTGGGAGTAGAGCATGATTGGCAGGGCACAGAGGAGGCAGAAGTCCGCCACGGCCAGGTTAGTCATGTAGATGACCGTCTCTGTCCACTTCTTTTTCATGCGGCAGCAGAACACCCACAAGGCCACGGCATTGAACACAATGCCCAGGGCCAGCAGAGTGCTGATGTACACAATTACAGCCATCTGCTGGGACTGGCTCTTGTCCCCAGAGGTACAGTTCATGGTGCTGTTCATCCCCGGGTGTTTCTGTGGGGAAGAGTAATTCAGTCAACACTGTGAAGAAGGGGTCGTACCCTTACTGCCCTGACTCATTTGTTCACCCCCAGCCCAGACCCTCCTGCCTGCCCCTCCCTCACCCAGGTCATTGGCCACCCAGAAGTGGATACCTCCATGACGTGCCTAACTCCAATTGAATTGACTTCAATAATTTCATTTCCCTTAATTGACTTCAATCAATCAGTCAAGTGAGTGATTGTTAAAGAGTTGAAGTGTTCCAGGCACTTTACTGAGTGTTGGAAACAAAGTGGAGCTATCCCAAAGGGAAAGCAAAGGGGAGAGATCAGGAGGGAAAGCATGGGGAGAAGTCTGGGCAAAGGTGTGGAGATGGGATATTGTGTTTGAGTAGTATCAAGGCGACTCATTTAGCTGGAGTTTAGAGGGTGGGGGGAGTCATATACAGCTGGCTTGAAAAGGTTGGTAGGATCCATATCATGAAAGGCTTTAAATGTCAATCAGGACAATATGCTAGAGTCTAGATGAGAGTCGATGGGGAGCCCCCAAGTGTTCTTCAGCAGGAGAGTGATCGAGTCTGACCCATGTCAGTAATATCACTTGGACAGTTGTGTGGAGGGGCAAATCAGAGACAAGCTACGAGTCTATTGTGATAGTCCCAATGAGAAGTGATGTAGGGTTCTGTGGGGAGGAGAAAAGAGAAGGTGAGAAGGTAGACTCAGGTGTGGGGAGGGGTGGGGAATGAGTGATAAAAGCGAATAAGAGCTGACATTTATAGTGGACACACTCTGCCCCAGATGCTATGCCAGGTGCTTTGCAATTGTTATCTCATTTGACCCTCACAAAAGCCCTGGGAGGTGGATGCTGTTATCATCCCCACTTTACAGATGAGGAGACTGAGACAAGAAGAGGCAAAGTGACTTACTCAGGATCATACACCTAGTAAATGTTGGGGACTAGATGTGAACTCATGTCTTCCTGACCCAGGTCCAGCACCACCTAGCTGTATCCCAGGTCACAAACCTGGGTGACTGGAATGATGGGGGAAGGATGAGTATAAGGGGAATGATAATGAGTTCAGTTTTCAACACGTTGAGTTTGAGATGTCTATGGGACATCCAAGTAGAGATATCCAGCAGACATGGGTGAGGGGAGCCTGGGTATCTAGACCTGGGAGTCATAAGCATAGAGATGATCATCCACCCAAGGGAACTGATGAGATCATTAAAATAGAGAAAAAAGAGGAGAGCATCCGGGATAGAGCCCTGGATGAGCTCTACAGAGGAAGCAGGAAATGGATAATGAACTTGCAAAAAAGACTGGGAGGGAGCAGTCAGATAGGTAGGAGGCTCTGGACAAGACAGTGCCTTAAAAACCAGAGAAGAAAGAGTCCAGAAGGACAGAGTGACTCCCCACATCAAATGCCACAGAGAGGTCAAGGAGGATGAGCATTTACAAAAAGACCATTAGACTCAGCAATGATGGAATCATTGGTCACCAGGGAGTAGTGGGCTTGGAAGCCAGGTAACAAGTGCTGTGTGAAAAGGGGTAGTATAGACAGACTTTTTTGGAGTGTGACTGGGAGAGGGGGGAGATAAAGGACAGGGGATGCCAGGGTCTAGAGAAAGTTATTTAAGAATGCTTAAGAGGGGGTGGTTAGGTGGCACAGTGAATAAAGCACCAGCCCTGGAGTCAGGAGGACCTGAGTTCAAATCCAGCCTCAGACACTTAACATTTACTAGCCATGTGACCTCAGGCAAGTCACTTAACCCCAATTGCCCTGCCTTCCCCCCTCCAAAAAGCAGCAAAAAACAAATCAGGAATGCTTAAGAGGACTCATAGGTAGAGCCAAGATGGTGGAGAAAAGGCAGTGACTCACCTGAGCTCTCCCCAAATCCCCCCTGAAAGACTTTAAATGATGCCATGACACAATTCATGGAGTGGCAGAACCTATGAAAGTACGGGGTGAGATAATTTTCCAACCAAAGACAACTTAAAAGGTCAGTTGGAAAAGTCTGTTGCACCTGGGTGAGAGCAGAGCACAGTCCAGTGCAGGCCACCCCCCAACCAGCCAGGAGTAAGCTTTGAGAGCCATTGACTCAGCAGTGGAAGCAGATGCTTCTGGAGCTCTCAACCCAAAGACAGTAAGGGAGTCAAACAACTGGTCAGAAGAAGATTACTTTGCTGACACTGAGGCAGGGCTCTACTGCTTTTCCCATACTCAGATCCAGGGTCTCAATCCTGGGAGGTAGTCCCAGGGTGAGGAGGAACACTAGTATAGCAGAATCTGCAGCCACAGTGGAATGGGGATCCTCATCACAGTTCCAGGCAGAAAAGAGTGCTTGTGGTCACTCACAGACCAGAGTAAGGGCCAGAAGAGTAGTAAACACACCTCTCCTTAAATCATACCATCTTGCAAGAACTGAAAACTTATAGTTCCATATAAGTATCTCTGAAAACAGCTGCATAAAACCCTTGAAGTTTGGGACAATGCACCCACCACCCTAGAAGCAGAGTCTCACTTTAACAAAGAGTTAAAAGTCAAGAAATAAGCTGGAAAAATAAGCAAACAATAGGAAAAAATTCTGACCACAGAGAGTTACTATGGTGACAAGGAAGATCAAAACACACCCTCAGAAGAAGATAAAGTCAAAGCTCCTACATCCAAGAAAAATATGAATTGACCTCAAGCCATGGAAGAGCTCAAAAAGGATTTTGAAAAATCAAGTAAGAGAGGTAGAGGGATCAAAACCCACTAACTGGATGAACAGCTAAAATCCATCAAACAACTGGGTGATCACATAACCAACCTGTGCAAAATAGGGGCCCCCAATTCTGGTATGGTGGACTATCTTTTTGACAAGCACACCCTTGGACACAGTGACAATGATAGCTAAGCCACACCTGACTTCCCCAACACCTAGGAACTGTGGGTGTGACTCTTATTATCTTTCAATGAATGAATATTTTGGTAATCTGACCTTTTCAAAATCTGTACCCAAAAAAACCTGTTACCATTTCCATTCCAATAAAATGACTTGGTACTGATGGGGGGTGGGGGAAGTAGAAGAGGAATAAGAGTGATGCAAGAAAATCATGAAAAAAGAGTCAACAGTTTGGTAAAGAGACACACAAAAAACCTGAAGAAAATAACACCTTAAAAAACAAACTAGGTCAAATGGTAAAAGACATCGAAAAAGGAGAAGAATGCCTTAAAAAGCAGAATTGGTTGAATGGGGGGGAGGGGAGGCACAAAAATTCACTGAAGAAAAACTCCTTAAAAAGTAGAATTGACCAAATGGAAAAATAGGTACAACTTTTGCTGAAGAAAATAATTCCTTAAAATTAGAATTGAGCAAATGGAGGTAAACAACTTTATAAGAAATCAAGAAACAATAAAACAAAACCAAAAGAATGAAAAAAATAAGAGACAATGTGAAATAAATATTTCATTGGAAAAAAAAAACCTGTCCTGCTAAATAGATCCAGGAGGGATAATTTTAAAATTATTGGACTACCTGAAAACCATGATCAAAAATAGAACCTAGACATCATCTTTCAAGAAAATATCAAGGAGGGGCAGCTAGGTGGCACAGTGAGTAAGAGCACTGGCCCTGGAGACAGGATGACCCAAGATGAGATGGGTTCCAGAACCCATCTGGCCTCAGTTACTTAGCAACCACACATAAATAACTAGCCATGTAACCTTGAGCAAGTTACTTAACCCCAATTGCTTAAGAAAGAAAGAAAGAAAGAAAGAAAGAAAGAAAGAAAGAAAGAAAGAAAGAAAGAAAGGAAGGAAGGAAGGAAGGAAGGAAGTATCAAGAAAACTAGAATCAGAGGGTAAAACAGAAATTGAAAGAATTCATCAATCACCTCCTGAGAGAAATCCCAAAATGAAAACTCCCAGGAATATGATAGCCAAATTCTAGAGCTCTCAGGTCAAGGAGAAAATACTGCAAGCAGCCAGAAAGAAAAAATTCAAGTATTGTGGAGCCACAGTCAAGATAACATAGGATTTAGCAGCTTCTACATTAAAGAACCAGGGGGCTTGGAATATGATATTCTGGAGGGCAAAGGAGCTAGAATTACAACCAAGAATCACCTACCCAGAAAAACTGAATATAATCCTTCTGGTAAAAAAAATGGATATTCAATGAAATTGAGGAATGTCAAGCATTTTTGATGAAAAGACCAGAGCCTTTAGAATAGAAAAAAAAATCTAACTTTTAAATACAAGACTCAAGAGAAGCATAAAAAGGTAGACAAGAAAGGGAAATCATAAGAAACTTAATAAGGTCAAACTGTTTACATTCCTACATAGGACGATGATACTTGTAATTTATAAGAACTTTCTCATTATTAGGGCAATTAGAAGGAGTATATATAGACAGAGGGCACAGGTGTGGATTGAATATGAAGGGATGATATCTTAAAAAATAAAATTAAGGGGTGAGGGAGAAATGCACTGGGAGAAAGGGGAAAAGAGAGGTAGAGTTGGTTAAATTAACTCACAAAAAAGAAGCAAGAAAAAGCTTTTACAGTAGGGGGGGGGGAAGATGGGGAACATGAGAAAGAGTGAGTGAACCTTATTCTCATCAGAATTGGCTCAAAGGGGGAGTGACATATACATTCAGTTGAGTATAAAAATCTATCTTACCCTCTAGAAAAGTAATCGAGGAAAGGGGGAAGAGAAGGGAGAGGGTGATAGAAGGTAGAGCAGATTGGGGGAGGGGATGGTCAGAAACAAAACACTTCGGGGCGGGACAGAGTGAAAGGAGAGAGAGAATAGAATAAATAGGGGGAGAGGAATAGAATGGAAGGAAATACAGTTAGCAATACTAAGTGTGAAAAGAATTTTGAAGCAAGTTTCTCTGATAAAGGCCTCATTTCTCAAATATATAGAGAACTGAGTCAAATTTGTAAAAATAAGAGCCATTCCCCAATTGATAAATGATCAAAAGATATGCAGTCATTTCCTCAGATGAAGTAATCAAAGCTATCTATAGCCATATGAAAAAAATTATCTCACTATGGATTGGAGAAGTGCAAATTAAAACAATTCTGAGGTACTACCTAATATTTATTAGGTTGACTCATAGGACAGAAAAGGAAAATGACAAATTAGGAGGGGATGTGGGGAAAAATGAGACATTAATGCACTGTTGGTGGAATTGTGAACTGATTCAATCATTCTTCAGAGCAGTTTGGAACTATGCCCAAAGGCCTATAAAACCAGACATACCATTGACCTAGCAGTACCACTACTAGGTCTGTACCCCAAAAGTGATTTTTTTTTAAAAGGAAAAGGACTTATATGTACAAAAATATTTATAGCAGGTCTTTTCCGGCTGCAAAGAATTGGACACTGAGGGGATGCCAATCAACTGGAGAACGGCTGAACAAACTGTGGTATGTGATTATGATGGAATACTATTGTGCTATAAGAAATGATGAGTAGGACGCCTTCAGGAAAACCTGGAGAGATTTACATGAACCGAGGCAAAGTGAAATGTACTGTGTACAAAGTAACAGCAATACTGGAAGATGATCAGCTGTGAATGACTTAGCTATTCTCAGCAATACAATGATTCAAGACAGCTCTGAAGGACTTATGATGAAAAATACCATCCATCCCCAGAAAAAGAACTGATGGGGTCTGAATAAAGACTGAAGCAGATTTTTTTTACTTTATTTTTCTTGAGCTTTTTTTGGTCTATGTTTTCTTTCACAATATGACTAATATGGAAATGTTTTGCATGACTACACATGTATAATCTCTATCAAATTACTTGCCTTCGCAGTGAGGGGAATGTGGAGGGAAGGGAGGAGGGAAAGAATGTGTAACTCCAAGTTTTAAAAGTTAAAAATTGTTTTTACATGTAATTGGGGGAAAATAAAATACTAAATAAATTTTTAAAAAAGAATGGTGGTGCCCTGGGCAGATTTGTGGGCAGCGGACAAAAAGAGCAAGGAGCAATTGAAAATTAGGGTGAGAGAGGAGGGATAATCACAAGGGCAGGAGGGAGAAATGGAAGAGATAGGAGGGAAGGGAATCAAGAGGACATGTAGGGGTATTGGCCCACAGAGCTGCCTCATCCTCCAAAGGAATACAGAATGAAGAATGTCATTGTACTGACATTGAGCATGGAGCTGCGAAATCACAGAATTTTGAGTTGGAAAGGACCTTGGCAACCATCTTGTCCAATCAATTGACCACAGGAATCCTGACTCTAACATCCCTGCGGAGTGATCTCACCTAGGGCTGAGGTGTGCTCACCACGTTCCCAGGAAGCTCCTTCCCCTTCCGGACAGTTCTAACTCGAAGGAGAATTTTTGCTCCTATTCAGCCTTAATTGTCTCCTTTGTAACTCGCTACCCCGTCCGCCTCCTGGTTCTCCCTCCTGGGGCGGAGTACTACAAGTCAGGGCTGGTCTACACAGTCCTTTTCTTCTGACTGAGAGGTGATGGGCGGAAGATGCCGAGGGAGAGAGACAGGGAGCAAGAGTTTTTGGATACAGCCAATGTGGGAATTTGGCTTGCTTGATCATATTTGTTACAAGGGTTCTGTTTTGAAGAGGGAGGTGGGACGGAGAAGTGGGATAGCAATATAGCCTGCCCCACCCCCCAAAAAAGGAAGCAAAGAACGAAAAGCGGTTCATTGAAGGATTTTTTAAAAGCCAGAAAGTAGGATAGTTATGTGTTGAATTTGAGTTACATGTCTGAATGTTGAGTTTGAACGTTACGTATCGAGTTTCTTATAGTCTTGAAAGGGAAAGGAGGCAGAGTATTAAAGAGATTTGCAGGTCCACCTGCAATCCTCTTTTTTCTGTTCTATTTTGTATATAAAAATGCTCGTTTTATTGAATGTTACTTAAATTCAGAATAAAAAATTAAAGAGATTGATGGTCTAAGGATATGAACAAAGTTCTCAAAAGAGTAGCAAACTATGAATAACCATATGAAAGAATCCTCCAAATCACTCTAGAAAAAGACATGAAAATCAAAACAACCCTGAGCAGGCAGCTAGGTGGTGCAGTGAATAGAGCACTGGCCCTAGAGTCAGGAGAACTTGAGTTCGGATTCAGCCTCAGACACTTGACACACTTACTAGCCGAGTGACTTTGGGTGGGTCACTTAACCCCAACTGCCCTCCAAAAAAGCAAAAAACAAACAAACAAACAAATAAAAAAACCAACCCAACCCTGAGGTCTCAACTCCTTCCCAGCAAATAGGCAAATGTGACAGGATTTTGGAATTATGCAAATAAAGTTGTCAAAGGATCCATATGATTTGACCCAGGGATTCCATCTATTGCTAAGCATATGTCTGAATGATAGATAGATAGACACACAGATAGAAAAGACAGTCAGATAGATACTAGGCGTATATACATACACATATCAACGAGGTCATTGACAAAAGAAAGGTTCCATATACACTAGAATCTTTAAGCAAGTACTCTTTATGATAGCAACAAAGTGGCTGCCCATCAATTGGGGAATGGCTAAGCAAATTGAATGAAATCAATTATTACTGGTTTGAGGCAAGCTAGGGGGCGCCATAGTGCACAGTGCCCTGGACTTGGAGTCAGTAAGACTCATCTCCCTAAATTCAAATCTTGCCTCAGACACTTATTAGCTAGGTGACCCTAGGCAAGTCACTTAACCCTGTTTGCCTCAGTTTCCTCATCTGTAAAATGAGCTGAAAAAGGAAATGGCAAACCACTTTTTTTTTATCTTTGCTGGAAAACCTCAAAAGGGGTCATGGAGAGCTGGACATAACTGAAAAAGACTCAATAACAACAAAGAAATGACCAGTATAAAGAAAGATCCACAGGAACTGATGCCAAGAGAAGTGAGTAGAGCCAAGAAAACAGTAGACCCGATGACTACAACAATGGAAATAAACAACTACAAAACAATGAAAAATTAATGTTATATGATTACAACACAGTCATACCCCCCCCAAAAAAAAGATTTGACAAAACACCTCCTCCACCCCTGGCAGGGGGAATGGGACTACAGGGATGGAACATTGCATACTTTGTCAGATTTTTAATGTATTAATTATCAATAATGCTAATTATTAGTCATTATTAATTTTCTGTCTCAGTTACTTAAGTATCAAAGTGTTGATCTTTTTTTCTTCATTTTTCTTTTCTTTTTTAAAAATTCTTTGACTTGGGGAATGGCTTGCAGTGAGGGGAAAAGGAGAGGGGTCCAGGAGGAATTTTGGTGAGGTAAAAACAGATATCAATAAAAAAATCAATAAATGATTTTCAAAAAAGGGAGATCGGCTATGAGCAGTCTAGCCGTGGCCTCAGTCGGCTGGGGGGGCCTCCAGCTGTGTTCAGCCTGGCGGGGGGGCCGGGTGTAGATGATGAGTTCTGAGGATGCTCTGTGTCTGCTCTGTACCATGGAGAGACAAAGAAGATGCTAGAACCCTGTTCCCAAGGAGAGTTCCGTGTTAGTGAAGAGGACAGGATGCACCAGAGGAACCAAAGGCCCTTCTTTTTCACCATCCTTTCCAATTTTATGCACATTTTGCCTTTTGATGGGAAGTGAAGTTGAAAGGAGCCCTGGATATATTAGCAAGAGACAGGAGTGTAAATCCTGGCTCTCCTACTTGCTTCCTGTGGATTTCTGGATATTAGAATAGCAAATATTATGGTCTCAAAGCTAGGAGGAATTAGGTTCAAATCTTCTGACATACCCTGACTGTGTGACCCTGGGTAAGACACTTCATTTCTATTTTTTTAATTTTATTTATTTATTTTTAGTTTTCAACATTCATTCCCACAAGATTTTGAATTACAAATTTTCTCCCCAATTTCCCTACCTACCACCCCAAGATAGAAAGCATACTAAATACCCCTTCCCCCAATCTGCTTTTTCATATATTCCCCCATCTCCCCCTAACTTTCTAGTGGCATAAGATGGATTTCTATACCCCAGTGCCTGTATATCTTATTTCCCGGTTGCATGTAAAAAACAATTTTTTTTAACATTTGTAAAACTTTGATTTCCAGATTGTTTCCCTTCTTCCCTCCTCACCCACCCCCACTGGGAAGAAAAGCAATTCAATATAGGTTGTACATGTGTAGTTATGCAAAGTGTTTCCATAGTGGATATATTGTGAAAGACTGACTATATTTCCCTCCATCCTATCCCACCCCGCACTTAATCTATTTTCTCTTTTGGCCCTGTCCCTTTTCAGAAATGTTTGCTTCTAATTATCCTCCCCCCAACCTGCCTTCCCCTCCATCATCCCCCCCTCTCATCCCCCTCCCCCCTACTTTCTTGTAGGGCAAGATACCCAATTGAATGTGTGTGTTATTCCCTCCTTAAGCCAAATTCAATGAGAGTAATGTAAGTCATTTCATTTCTAAAACTAGAAGTTGTAGAGGTTCCAGCCTGTTTTGGCGGAGGGAGTTTCCCACACCAGTGAAATCCTGTCTCTCTCTCATATAACCTCCATTTTACAGACAAGGAAACTGGGGATGAAAGGAGTAGTTTCCAGGATGAAAACACTGGGTACTTCCTAGTCCTGAGACTCTCCTCTTCTCCCAAGTAGGATGCTTGGTCCATTAACACTCAGATAGGAGAAAGTGCCCAGGAAGAGATGGTAGTCAATAGACCCCTGTGATTGTTAAATCTGGCAGAGGTTGAAAAGGATTACAGCTACCTTGCAGGGGTGCCCAGAGAGGATTTAACTCCAGAGTCAAAGTGTTCTTCTAATGCACCCACTGGGTCCTTTTCCAGAAAGCACCCTACACTGAGCTAACTGTCCCCCATCCCCCCCCCCATGTCCCCCAGCATCCCAGTAGGTCCAAAGAAGAGAATTCAGGTCTACTGATATCTGTTCAGGGCCCTTTCCACTTTACCATCCTGCCAGGTGGGACAGGGATCCCAGAGTGGACCTGAGACTGAAAGGGACCTCCAAGGCCTTCTGGTCCACACCAAGAGCCTTGAGGCACTCCACCATAGACCTCCTGCCAAACCGATATTAACCCACTAACAATTACTCTTGGAGACCAGCCATTCAGCCAGCTTCTGATCTGTTCATTAGCCATTTCTAGGCCATATGGTATTACATGGTAAAATTGTTTTTGTTTTACAGATGAGGAGATTAAGTCCCAGTTAAGTGCCCTGCCCAAAGTCACAGGGGCGATAAAAAGTTGGGCTGAGGCTTGACCTCGGGTCCTTTGGCTTTGGCTTTGGATGCAGGATTTGACCTTAACACATGTCCCTGGGTCAGTTCCAGAAAATATCATTCACCAGGCTAAGTGGCCCTCTCCTTCTCCCAGCTCAGGCCAGAAAAGAGAGGGGGAGGAGAAGTGGTCAAGGTAAGCAGAGAGGATGGCCCTCCCCTCTGCTCAACAGGGTCCTTCCTGAAGCTCAAGTAAGTTCCCCAGTGAGAAGTGGGATCAGGGTAGTTTGGGGCCCCAGAGAGGACAAAAAGACCCTCCAAATATAGGTTGTATGTAAGTGTGAACCCAGTGTCTGTGACCACTTCTCAGGACTTTGGGCACAGCAGGCTGCTTCCTCACCTCTCCCTCCTAATCTGAAGATTCCATACCTCAGGGGATCCCTCCAACATCTCCAGGGACATGAATTTTCTTCAAGGTTCCCATCTGGGATTATGACTCTTATGCCGGAAGGGACCATGGTTGGGGGGAGGGGAGGTCACCTGGTCTAACCTCCTCCCTTTACAGGGGAAGAAACTGAGGCTCAGGGGGCTGAGTGACTTGCCTAAGGTCACATGGTCATTAAATGTCCGAACAAGGATTTGAACCAAGTCCAGTCTATGCTCTTTCCACATTTGCTATTGTGACTTGACACCTTAACCTCCTCTTCTCCCCACCCCCAACCCCTCCAGGGAAAAGGCCTTTAAAGGATAACATAGTAGTCAGAGTGCCTCTGACCCACATTGGTTGTGTGACCCTGGCCAAGTCACATAACTTCTCAGAACCCCAGGCAGCTCTTTAAGACTAGAACTCTGAGAAGACTTGCCCATTGGCAGAGAGAACTCCACACAGAGAGCTCCCTATGATACAGAAATCTCACAGGCCCAGGCCATAAAGGCTAGACCCCCTTGAGACCTTCTCCTTTACCCTGAGCACCTGGAGTCAGTGCCGGCTTCCTCTAATCTGATCCCCTATGTTTCCTCTCCAGGTTTCTAACACTCTCACAAAGAAACTTCCTGCCTTTCCTCTCCAGATTCCTCCCATCCCAAGGAGGAGCAAGCTGTGCTCTTCCCTAGTGAGATCTGAGGAGCCCAGTTGGCTGATGACTTGGTTACCTGCAGGTCTGCGAGGGTCTGGCCCCTGAGGTCTGGCTCAAGGAGAAGGACTGTGTGGCCCAAGGGTCTCGCCTGTGGCTGGGCCCCTGATGTCTCTCCTAGTCTGGCTGAGGGAATCCACTCCTTAGTCTCTGAGCTCCTCTTTCATCCTCCGACTGGCTGCCTTCCAGCCCCCGCAGCTGTTCCTGCTGTGCTCTCTGCCTTCTCCCTGGCCCTCCTTCCCTCTGTTCTGGCTCCTGATCCACCCCTTCCGCCCTCCCCCCGCCCCCCCCCCCCACACCACTCCCCTTCCCTGAGGTTGGAGCACACTCAGCTTTCCTGACTTGCTCGATTTGCCTCCAGCTGTTTGTCTTCAATTTCTTATTCAGTACCTATTGGCAGTTCTTAATTGGACATCCAGAAAATGCTGAAAATCCAACATGTCCAAAACAGAGCCCATAGTCGTTTCCTGAAATCCAAGCCTTCGTATCACTGCTGTCCAGGGTACCGCCGTGCTCCCACTACACAGATTCACCACCTTCCCTCTTGGCTCCCTCATCCCACAGATCCAATTAGTGGCCAAGCCTTGTCTCTATCCCCACAGCCTCTCCTCTCGAAAAACCATCTCCCCAGTCCAGGCCATCCTGACAGGCCTCAGGTCTCTCATTCTTCCCCACAGGCATCCAAGTGATTTTCCCAAAGCACAGATTTGACAGTCATCCCCTCCTTCAGTGAACTCCAGCGCTCCTTCTCACTGCTAGGATTCAATTCCAATGTGTCTTCTCACCTCTTCCTACTTCTCCGGTCTCTGCTCGAAACTCTCTGAGATACGACCACACAAGCAGACTTCCCAGGGCCTCCTCACCACAACTCTGTCTTTCCCATCTGCCTTTTCACTGGCTGTCCCTCCTGCCTGGAATATTCCCATCCTACCCCTTTCCTCTTGGATTTCCCGGTGTCCTCAAGACTCCTTTTCCTGTTTCTTCCCTGACAAAGTTATCTTGTATTTATTTTCCATGTATCATGTGGCTGCCTATTTATGAGTGTATTGTCTTCCCATTAGAATGTAAGCTCCCTGAGGGCAGGAACTGTCTCATTTTTGTCATTGTATCCCCAGTGTGTTACACAGTATCTGGTACACAGTCTCAAGAAATTTTGATTGATTGAAAATGTTCGGGCCAGATCTCCTCAGCTGTCCAGAGGACTGATGTAGGGAAGAAAGCAAGCTTCCCAGGGCCACCCAGTCAGTCAGTGAACAAGCATAGATTAAGCAACTACCATGTAGAAAGACTGTTATATTTCAGTGAGAGGACTTGGGTTCAAATCCCAGCCCAGTCGTTTTCTACACATGCCGCCTTGGACAAGCACATCCACCAGTAATGGGCACAATGTGGTTAAAGGTCTAACAAAGGGACCCAAGAAAGAGTGAGCACCTGGGGTGGGGATCCCCCAGCCCAGATCATGGCTAAAAGGCCCTGGGGCTCAGCTTTCTCAGGGATGGCTCTGTCTGAGAAGAGAAAGGCATTGTCTTCTAGGTCAGGAGAACTGAATGCCAAGTTCAGTTCCAGGGCTGAATTGGAAGGAGATCTTGGCCAGATGTTCCCTCCACTAACACTGAATGGAGGCCCAGGGATGTCCAGAAGGCTGCTGGAGGCTCAGAAGAGTCACCAAGGCAGACTCTAAGCAGTTGGAATTCTCTTCTTCTTTTGATTCAATAAAGTTAAACTTGGGGGCGGCTAGGTGGCACAGTGAGTAGAGAGCCGGCCCTGGAGTCAGAAGGACCTGAGTTCGGATCCGGCCTCAGACCCACACAAAACAAAACAAAAAAACCTAGCCGTGTGACCTTGGGCAAGTTACTTAACTCCAATTGCCCTCTAAAAAGCAAAAAAAAAAAAGACTCCCAAGCCTATCGTGACTCATTTCATTCATATCAGAGCTTCCCCAGACACTTTCTAGGTGATGCCAACATCTCGATGGTTGACTGAGTCTCTCCAATTTCCATCAGGCTGCTCAGGGACACAGGTCCAGGGACCCTTAAGCAGCTTTATTTTAGGGCATCTCTCTTCCCTTGCCAGGTGGGCATGGAGGGATACAGACAAGGAGGGGAGAAAGATATCCTGTTTTGTCCTTTTTAATTCCCTTCTGCATACACTGAGATTACAGCTGCACCATTAAAACTGGAGACCAAAAATCCAAAGGAACAGGCTTTCTGTCTAGATGGGATCAATTAGCTGCCATTAGTGGTGAGACAGAGCTCCTTAATTCCATAAAGTCAGTTACAGCACTTCCCTTTGGGAGCATTCTGTATGCTGAATCATTAGGAAAATGAGAAATTAAATCCTGGCCTGTGATGGATACCTTAAATCACTCTGAATTCTCCCGTTCCTGTTGGTTCTCTATTGTTAACCACCCAAGCTCTGGGTACACCATGAACTCTATGTACAACTAATCCTTTCTTCTCTTAGCCTGGATTGTACTGAAGACATGGGCTTTCTCCTTTGACCTCTGACATCTTCCACCAACAGCATTTCAATTCACTTCCCTGGGTCTAAGAGTCAGTAGCCAACCTAGAACCTTCAGTAATGATTTCAGGACACCCTCAGTAACCAGCCCAGTGTTCTAGGTAACAAGTCTCTAATCCTCAACTGCCCACTAGAACTAGAAAACTGAGAACACACATTCCTGGGTCCTGCCCACCCCCAACAATTGACACTAAACCAGTCATCAAACAGAAGCTTTTGGGAACCATCAAATCTCTTAGTTTGAAGGAGTCTAAGAGGTGATCTCTTCCAGTCTCCCAAACAAGCCACGAGACCTCTTGTCTCCATATTGCCAAGATCATTGTATTTTTAGCCCACCATAAATACTCAGTAAATTCTTACTATGTGGTGAGCCCTGTGCCAGGAGATACTTGGGAAAGGGAAATGAAGAGGCATCCTAAGTCCTCGCTTTTGTTAACATTTTTATTTTCGGTTCCAAATTTTCTCTCTTCCTCTACCCCTCTCCTACCCATAGAGAAGACAAGAAATCTGATACCCATCATATGTATGAAGTCATGCCAAACATTTCCACATCAGCCATGTTGCACAGGGTTGGGGGAAGCAAGAAAAATCCAGGACAAATGCCTCAGTCTACATTCTGAGTCTATCTGTTCTCTCTCTGGATGCGGGGAGCATCTTCCATCACGGGTCCTTTGGAATGTTTGTGAATTATTGCATTGATCCGTGTAGCTAATTCTTTCCCATCTGGAGGTTATTACCATTATCGTTACCATATTGCCGTTACGGGGTACAGCATTCTCCTGGCTCTACTCACTTCCCTTTACATCACTTCATCTAAAGCTTCCGAGGTTTTTTTGAACCCACCCCCTCATCATTTCTTATAACACAATAGTATTCCATCCCAATCATATAACACAACTTGTGCAGCCATTACCTGATTGAAGGGTATCCCCTCAGTTTCCAATTCTTTACTGCCCCAAAAAGAGCCATCAAGCCATCTTTAACAGAAGCTTGGTCTAGCAATGCCCATGGCCCCCAGCTCAGGCCTGGGCACAAAGGATGGCAGTCATAGAGAAAAACCTCCCAAAGCATTTGTTAGAAGGCTGGAAGATAAACTTTTATCCTGGGACTCTTCCAGACCAACAGATGGACTTTTGCCTTTTCCCACAGACTGTGGGAGGGGGCAGGCTGCATTCTGTGGTGCTGGGTGCCAGGTTAGGTGGAGGGCATATACTCCACTTGGGGACAGATCCCATTGTCCAGAAGATTCTCCTGACATCCAGCCAACAGCTGCCCCTCCCCAGCTTCTGCCCACTGCTCCTGGTTCTCCCTTCAGGAGAACCTGGCTAGGCTTTCTCTATCAATTTTAAAATAATGTCTGGCTTCTCTCTCCCAAATCAACCTGGAGAGGAATCCTCCCTTGATATAATTAGTTGAAAGTCTTTCAAGGGCAAGTAAGAGTAGTATCCTTCCTCCCCATATCCTGAAGGGAGGAGAACTATGATCCACCTAAGAAAAGGAAAAGGTTTCTTGGGGAAAGAGGGATGGAGACCTTGACCAGAGAGAGATTGAATGGTTTTAAGAAAATGATTCTTCAGAATTTGGGGCCCAAAGATTAATAGACTACTATTCTACTTAATGAAACAAAATGTTAAGTCTAAGTTGTATAACTGTTTCAATATGACGTGAAATTTTCTTTGTTCAAGATGCCTTTAAATGTTATTTCAAAATGGTCTTGTGTTAGAAAGACATTTCTGAGGGAAACAAGGAGACTGCCAGTTTGGACATTTCTGTCTCAGGTGGAACAATGTTTAGATTTGGAGTAATGATGAATAAATAAAAGGTTGTTTCTGACAGACTTGTCCCTTCAACACAGGATTCAGTACGAATATATGTTTTTCTTTGATACCGTGAGACCCTGTTCAAGTCTGAATCAGCTATATTTCAGACAATGAGCTGTGATTCTTAGTTGGAAGTTCACAGGACCATAAGATTAAGAGCTGAAAAAATCCTTAGAAAGAGCTGTAACTAGGCCAGGTCAACCAGGGCTTTGTCCCAAGGCACCAAAATTTAGATAGCACTTATACTGAACCATAGAAACAATTGAATATAGCACTTGGTTACCAAGGAAAATTAAAGCATTCTCTCTCCATCTCACTCCTATGAACAGAGACCTCACTGGGTCCCAGGGTACAGGTATTTCTTGTTTCTTCTTACCACCACCTGCACTGCAAAAGCTGATTTTATTTTTAGAAGGTTGTTGTGGGCATTCTTTTTGCTATATATTCCTGTCATGTTTTTATGAAGCTTGTTCTGAGCTAAAAAAACCAAACCAAACCAAACCAGGCAGCATGGCATGGTGGGTAAGGCATTGAGCAGGGAGTCAGGGAGTCCTGAGTCCAAATCCCAGCCCAGACTTTTACTAACTATATGTTCATGCCATCTCCTAATCTGGGGGTGGGCAGTTGGACTCAGTGGCCTCAAAGGTCCCATCCAGTTCCAAATCATGCTCCTGTGGTAGCCATGACCTAAGCCTGTCCTCTCTTTTTACAGATGAAGAAGCTAAGGACAAAAGAGGTTAAAACATCACTGAACCTGCCTAAAGGAATGTTATTGAATAGGACCTACCAAACTGAACATGGGCATGAGCTTCGAGGCAAGGCTGACCTCAAACGACCTCATTTCTCATTCCGTGGGGACCCAGGACCCCAGGCAACACTCAGAGTTATAGCAAAGATGTGCTTCAGCCCAGGAAATGTTGGCATTCCAGGACCTACCCTCAGTGCCCCTGGGGAGGGGGGACTTTCTTCCCACTCTCTCTTCCATTCTCCCCTGCTCCTTCTTGCACTTCCTTGCCGGGGATGGAAAACTGGTCTCTGATCTTGTGATAGTGGGGCTGGGTTCAGTTTCCAGAAGGGATGGGCCATCTGTGGCCACAGCCTGCAGACTTCAGCAGTCCTCCTGTTTGTGCAGATGGCGTTCCCCCCCACCCCCCGCCCCAGTCCCCTGAAAGTGCCCACCATTCCAGCTGAGCAAGTCAGTCCTGAAAAATGAATCGTTTTCATCAGTCATGCATCTCCCCCACTGGTTGGTCCCAGGGGGACATGTCTCCTCCTCCTCCTTCCCTCTAAAGCCTCATCAAGGTCTAGCCACAAAGTTTGTCTGGTGGGGGAGGGGAAAGGCAGGAATGGGCGGGGCCCTTCCCGAACACTGGTGAACCACAGGACAGTGTTTATATCTGCAAGGGATCTTAGGGGTCACTTGGTCCTACCTCCTCACTTAACAGATGTGGAAACTGAGGCCCACAGAGGGTAACTGGCTTGTGTGTCCCCTTCTCTGTACCACATACACAGGAACCAGGTTCAGACCTTCCCTGCCTCTTGCCCAGCCCATTGGCCCCTGTGCCTCCCGTCTCCCCCCTCCTCAAGCTATCTTGACACAACTGCCCAAGTACAGGTATGACCTTGTCACTCCCCAGCTCCACAGACTTCAGTGGCTCCCAATTGCCCTCAGGATCAAACACAGGCTCCTCTGTTTGGCACTTAGAGTCCTCTGTTCCCTGGCTTTAGCCCATCTTTCCATCCCCATTACACATACAACCACTCTGCAACACAGCCATACTAGCCATTTGATGTCCCACACACGGCGGCAATCGATCTCCAGCCTCCACACCTTTGTCCTGGCTGTCCCTTCTGCCCAGAATGCTCTCCCTCTTCACCTCCTAGGCCTCTTCTCCCCTGGAACTATCTATGAACAAAGGCTTAGATCAGAGCTAGGAGGGAGCTGAGAGTTCACAGAGCCACTTTACAGATGAAGAGACTCAAAAACGAGATTAAGCCACTGGGCCAGGGTCAATCTAGCCAGGTGTCTGAGGTAAAACTTGAGCCCCAGTCTCCTTGACTCCAGAGTCCGCTTCCTATCACCATTCCTTGCTCCTTTTTGGAGAAAGCTGTCGATCTGGAAGGAAGGCCTCCTCTGTCATGGAGAGGGATGGTACTTGACTCCTGAGGTTCCTCCCAGCTCTCAGCTTCAGTTTTCCCCTCTGTAAAACACTGGGGTTGGACTTGATGGTCCCTGAAGTCGCTCTCAGACTGGGCTGTGGTCCAGTCCTAGCTGGTGGACGGCAAGAGGGTAACAGAGGGCCAACTGCAGAGGCTAGAGAGACAGTCCTGTACTTCAGACTGACCCTGTTTCTCCATAGAAGCCAAGCTGGAAAGGCTGTCTTCCTAGCTGTTTTCACTCCAACCCCTTTGAAAGCCCAGGAAGCCTCAAAGACCACTGTCCAGGATGCCTTCATGCAGAGGCCCCCTTCTGCACTAGGGAAGTCAGGAGATGCTAATTCATTTTCCCAGTCATTTCCTGCATTAGGCATTCCCACCCTAGCCCCTGTTTGCAGTCTGGTTTGCATGAAATCCTGGGCTTCAATACTCAGCAACATCCAGAGACAAAAGCCAGAGAGGAAAGAGCCAGGAGAGGGACAATGGTCAATCTGGGGTCAGAGCTCCTGAGTCTGAGCTCTGGCTCTCTATGCCCAGCAGTGTGGCCTTGGCTAAGTCACTCCCCTCCCTGGGCCTCAGAAGCCTCACCTGTAAAATGGGCTCTGGGGGCCAGATTGTTGGTGAACATTGGAAAATGAAAGGCTCTGGACAGTGCTTTGAGGGTACTTAGCCCCATGTGGCCTTGGGTGACCGGTCACTAAGTGATTTTTCCATCACTCCAGGACTCACCAGGCCCCACCCTGCTTAGCTTCTGAGATAAGACAGCATATTCAGGCTGTGAATCAGCTCTGCGGCTTTTCCTCACACCCAGCAGATTGTGAAAGATTACAAAAAGGGAAAATGCCAAAAGTTCTTAGGGAGAGATTGGAAGCTTCACAAGTAGCAGAGGAAGTGTGACCAGGCAAGCCCAGACCTGGTGTGGGAAAGGGCTGGAGGGGTCGTCCTACCATCGACAGGTGAGGAAACAAGGCCCAGAGAGGTCCCGGGACCTGCCCAGACCCAGCCAGCTAGCAGGCAGGAGGGGGCTTGAACCCAGGCCTTTGGCTCCAACAGTGCTTTTTCTAGGATGCCAGACAGCCCAAGCTATTCTGGCTTTCATGTTGGAGGCTTATTTTAATAACCAGCATTTTAATCCAAGAGCATTTTCATGAGTAAAATCAGCAGTGTGTCTAAATGTGAGGGTCTAGACTGGACCCTGGTCACATACTCCCCATTATGACCTACGTTCCTCATGAGTTGGACACAGCCAAACACCAGCTTTGGTTTAGGGCCACTAGGCAGCGCAGTATGTAATAGAGTCAGGAAGGCCTGAGTTCAAATTCAGCCTCAGATACTTACTTACTAGCTGTGTGACCCTGGGCAAGTCACTTAACTTTGCCTCAGTTTCCTCATCTATAAAGTGAACTAGAGAAGGAAATGCAAACCACTCCAGTATCCTTGCTCAGAAAACCCCAAATGGGAAGAGTCCTTTGAACAGCAAATGAATAAGAAATCAAAACAACTCTGAGGTTTTACTTCAAATCCAGTAAATTGGCAAAGACTGCCAAAGATGAGAATATTCTGTCTGAAGGGGACCGTGGAAAGCCAGGCACCCTAATGCACTGCGGGTGGAGTGAATTAGTCCACTCCTTCTGCAAAACAACTTGGAATAATGCTAAGACAGAGAGGAAGCCATCCATCCCCTTTGATGAAGAGACTCCACCACTAGTCCAGAGCCCTAAGGAGCTCGGGCCCCGTAGACATCCACATGTGTATGGCAATGCTTCTTGGTAGCAAAGAACTGGGAACCAAGCAGATGCCCACAGATGGGGGAAGGGACAAATTGGGGCATGTGGATGTGACCCGACGGGCGGAGCTGTAAGAGATGACCATGAATATAGGACAGTCCGGGAAGGGGGATTGGAGTCGGAGAACTGGATGTGCACAGATTCCAGCAAATGCAGATGAGAAGAAGCACCCCAAAAGCAGCCACCGCACCCTGGAGTTGTTGTTCCAATGGGCAAGTCTGAGCCTGAAGCAGAGCTCTATTGGCTCATGGGCTTCTCTCTTTTTGTTACAAACCCTGGGTCTCTCCAGGGAAGAGACAAGACAGTGATACCGTCAGACATGAAAGTGATGGAAAAACAAAAGATCAACACCTTTAAAAAAGAACCCAAGCTGCTGAGGCTTGCTGCCTGGTGGCTCCGTGGCTAAGTTTAGACCCATGGCTCTCATGGTTCAACTTTTTCCTCCCCCTCCCCTTTGCAATCCACTCTTCCATAGCAAATATGTAAATATGTGCTCTGTTTGCAATAAAAATCCGTTTATCTTTCTTTAGAAATGAGACCCATGATTAAAACACAGATAATCAAAAGGAGTAAAAAGAGATGGAAAGAAAGCAGTAGCCTCCAAAAAGAGAACAGAGCCATTTCACTAAAGCAACAGCAAAGCAGGAGAGCAAAGGACCCAAGAGTGCAAGCAGAGACTCTGTGCAGGCGCCTCACTCCTTAAGGGAGGCAGGGACTCCAAAAGCTCAGGACCGGCTTCAGTTCAAGGCAGCAGCACCTTCACTTACAGTCGGCTTGCCACTGGTTCTTATTTGCTGTACAGTATTTTGGTCCCATGCATTTCCTACCCGTGAGCCTCACTCACATTGTCCTCTAAGTTCACACTCACTCTTGCCAGCCAAGGACTCTATGTGGGAGAATTTGCAAATTACGGACTGCTTTGTAACTCCTATTGTAGCTATGCTCTGAGTAAATGTCTTTTGTAAAAGCTAATGAAGCTACTGGCTCAATGTTAGGGGAAAACACCTCAGTGGGAGCTCATAAGCCACAAGTGTTGGGAGGACAGTCACCCACAAGGACCCAAGGGAGTAGCTGCCCATCTGGGGACCAGATCTGCCAGAACAAGGAGGCACTGGACAGGATGCTACAGCTCTACCCATACATTAGAGGTATCATTGATTAGAAATATAAGAAGCAAATAGACAGGCATTCGGAGACAATTTTCCACAGCTAAACACACCTTCCCAGGCACACGATGATTGTGTAGGGCAGAGAATCTAAGATTCCGTAGTACTTGTTTGTTGGTTATTTTAAAGGGGGGGGGAATTAACTCAGAAGAGCAAAATCCCAATTAAAATGCTTTCTTCGGACAATTGTCTTCCCTGAGCCTACTAAGTTCATATAAGGGTTCTTGAAAGATGAAGGGGTCATAGCCTTAAGAATTATAAGGGACTGCAGAGGGCATCTAGGCCCACTCCTCATTTTATGAAGGAAGAAATTGAGGACCTGAGAAGTCCAGTGACTTGTCTAGGGTCACAAAGATGGTTTAAGTGGCAATGTCAGAATTTGCACCCAGGTCCTCCAACTCTCCATGACCCCATCTTGGGTTTTCTGGGCACAGGCACTGGAGGGGTTTCCCATTTCCTTCTCCAGTTCATTTTACAGATGAGGAAATTGAGGCAAACAGGATAAAGTGACTTGCCCAGGTCACGCAGCTAGGAAGTGTCTGAGACATTTGAAATAGATTTGAACTCAAGAAAAGGAGTCTTCCTGACTCCAGACCTGGTACTCTACCCACTTTGTCACCTAGATGCCCTACATAAAACACAGATAACTACTACAGACCAAACACTGTGCTAAGCACTTTTTATATAAATGTTATCTCACTTGAACCTCACAACAACCCTGGGAGATAGGGGCCTACTTATCCTAATTTACGGATGAGGAAACAAACATCAGAAGTGAAGTGACTTGTCCAGGGTCACACAGTTAATAAGAGTCTGAGGCTGGATTTGAACTCAGGTCTTCCTGACTCCTGGGTCAGTGATTTATCCACTGTATGTAGGTCCTTTCCATCTTTCCTTGATCTCTTCTGGATGTATGACTAGTAATGGTATATCTGAGTAACCTTACGGGCGTAGTTCTGCATTGCTTTCCAGAAAGGCTGGATCAATGCCCCAGTCCTGGATGACGAGGCCACCTGTATGTTTTCCTGCAGCCCCTCTCACATCCATTCACTTCCATTTCTGATCCCTGTGCTCCTTTAATTTCCATTTCCCTCACTAATGATCTGGAGCATTTTTTCACCTGGGTGTTGATAGCTTGGATTTCTTCCTTTGAAAACTGCCCCTTTCATTCTCTGCCCATCTATTGGCAAATGGCTCTTTCTTCTTTGTATTTGAATCAGTTTTTTAGGTATCTTGAAATGACCTTTATCAGAGAAATGCTGCAAAGGTTTTTGTTCCCTTTACTTATTTTCCTCCTAATTTTAAATTAAACTAGGTTTGTTTATGGAATAAACAAATGTAATTTGTTTTTAATAGTTCATTTTATTTCGCGTGGATTCTCTCTCTTGTTTGTTTAGTCACAAACTCTACGCCACTCACAGATGTAAAACAGAATGCCTTCCTTGCTCCTCTGATTTCCTTATAATGTAACCAGCCTTTCATATCTAGGCCACCTGCTCAGTTAGACCACTCATAGTTACAGAGGAAAGGGCTGATCTGACCCTAATTTCTGCCCACTTTGCCCAACAGTTTTTGTGAAACAGTCAGTCCTTCCCCTTCTGGTTAGCTCTCAAAAGCCTTCATAAGCCAGACTCTTGCTCCAGCCTCATTTTTGTTCCAGCCAAACCAGCTCTCTTGTTTCTCACACAAGACTTCTTATTTCTTGCCTTCCTCCCCTTCCAGTCTCTGTCCCCACTGCCTGAAATGCCCTCCCTCCTTATCTTCACTTCAGAGAGTCTCTCTCTTTCTGTAAGCTGGGGCAGCAATGTGATGAAGCCGATAGTGTCAAGCTTAGAGTCAGGAAATTCAAATTCAGACACTAGCTGTGGGACCCTGGGCAAGTCTCTAAACTCTGCCTCAGTTTCCCATCTCAGCCAAGAAAACCCCAAATGGGGTCACGGAGAGTCAGACATGATAACAGGAGATGAAGTTCAAGTATTTCCTTCTATGTGAAGATTTTCCTGATGATCCCCCACCCAAATATTAGAGCTCACTCTCTAAAACAATCTTGTATTTGACTCCTTTGCATTTATACATACATTTATAATACATATATTTATATTATGTATATACCAATGCATGGATTAGTATAGACATAATATAAAAATATATCTTTATATCTATAGCTAGAAATAGGCTTAATTAGATAGAAATTTATCTATTGATAGACATAGATACAATATTTGTCCAGATATATCTCCAAGCATATATAGATACAGATGAAATAGAAATAGATCTAGTTATAAATAAAGATGTAGCTAGAGCTATGTCCTGGCTGGCATCCACATTAGAGTATAAGGCCCTTGCAAAGTTCAGGTTTGATGTCCCCAGTGCCTAGCACAGTGTCTGAAACTAGAAGGAGCTTAATAAATGCTTGTTGATTAACTGATTGGCTTCAGTGGCCACCTAATAAAATCCATACACTGGAAGTCTAAGCACTACAATGGATGATGGGTGGGGCCCAGAAAGGAGTAGAGGAAAGGAATCATTTTTTTGGTTAGCCACTTCCCAGGAGTCCCTTATCTTATCAAGGACCAGATCAGAAGAAGGGTTGGCCCTGTGGTTTCCCACCCACTAGACAAAAAAAGCAGGGAAGTCTTCCTTTTCCTAGAAGACTGACCTTGCCCCAAGATCGCCTTTACGGTTCAATTACGAAACTGTGATCTACTCCTTGGGCACTTCTGGTTTATTTTGTGGGAACTTCCTCATTCTTATTACATGGTTACTGACAGAAATGGCCTGCAAAAGACCCAGGTCAGGCAATGGGAGAAAGTAGAATGGGCATGCAGCTAGAGGGAGGACAAGAGGACAGCCCCAGGGCATTCATGGGTGCCCCCAGACCTGGTGTTGGCATTGGGACCTTTGAAGAAGGATTGCCAACAAGTCCGATGTCAGATGCTTTCACCTGAACACCTCATCCCCCACTGCTCCTGGGGACTGCCCTGCGGGGCTGAGGTGAACAAAGCCAGTCCCTCCTCCAAATACTTGAAGACAGCTTCCACGGGCCTCTTGAGGCTCCTCAAGTCAGGCTAAACATCCCTAGCTGCCTCCATCATTCCTCATCTCTGTATCTGTGGAGACACAGCCCTACCATCACCATCACTGACCACACCAACTGGTATGATGCTGGGCTACTGGTCTATTGGTTGGAGTGCTGCCCCATGGGAGACAGAGGAGACAGCACAAACAAGGCCCAAAATAGCAGCAACCATTACCCCCCACCTCCCATCACACCCTGTAGGGATGGCCACCCAGAAGCCCCTGCCCAAGAGCCCCATGAAGAGCAGCATTCCCCCCATTCCAACCACCAGCCTTGTTTCCACCTGTCATCTGGACAACAACCCTTAGCAAGGAGCTGTTGTTCAGTGGTTTCAGTCCTGTCTGACTCTTCATGACCCCATCTAGGGTTTTCTGGAAAAGATACTGGGGTGGTTAGCCATTTCCTTCTCCAGCTCATTTTACAGATGAGGAAACTGAGGCAAACAGGGTGAAGTGACTTGCCCAGGGTCACACTGAGCCACATTTGAACCCAGATCTTCCTGACTCCAGGCCTGGTGCTCTATCCACTGCACCACCCAGCTGATTATTTCTGCACATGCTTCTGAAGACTCAGGAAAGAGAGGTCTCAACACCAGAGTCCTTGGCACTATCAAATGGCTCAATTTCAGAAATGGATATGACTTAATTAATTGAAATGATGTTAAGATAATTGTGCATCAGCCTTCTCTCTCCTTGGTACTTTCCAGACAGGGACTGGATTACTTGGCATCCACACCCTTGTGTTCCTCCATCTGTCCTTCCATTGCACCAGAAAGATCCCGGGAACTTTCCATCTGCCTGAACCTGCCTCCTTGCTGTGTCAGGTCATGAGTTCTTGGAGAGCCAGACCTGTTTCTGCCTTTCTGTCTGCATCCACACAGTGCTAGGCACGCAGTGGATGCTTCATTTATATGACTTGGACTTGTCCTTAGCCCTTCAGCATCCTTTTGATTCTTTCTAAACAATCAGTGACCTTAAACCATGCCAGCCAGATCTGAACATGGCACCCCATATGTGGTCAGACCAAGGCAGAGAATAGCAGGGCTGCCATTTTCTTTACTCCTAGAGGCCATGTCTCTCTTAAGACTCCTTGATTCTCTGAGCATCCCTGCTCATCTCCCTGAAGACTCATTATTCCTTCTTTATGTGCTGGGTCCTAGGAGTGGGATCTCCTACTTGTAAGAATCTTCAAGCTGATGACCTGGCATTCCCCCTTTGGAGGACATGGGAGCAGACTGCAAGATCACAGGAGACTTGACTTTCCAAAGCCAAATGTCAAACATTGTGACAGCAGCCCTCTTTTTGAGAGCAAAGAATGAGAAAGAAAATTGACATCCATTGATTGGAAAATGGTTAAACAAACTGTGGCAAACAAATGGAATGTAATGTGACTGTGCTTTAAGAAACAATGAACTTGGAGGATATAGAGAATAATGGGAAGATCTGTATGAACTGATCAAAAGTGAAGCAAGCAGAACCAGGAAAACAATATCTGTAATGACTACAACAGCAGTGGATAGAGTCCTGGGACAGGAGTCAGAAGACCTGAATTCAAATCCCTTCTCCAACATTTCCTAGCTGTGTGACCCTAGACAAGTCACTTCATCTTCATCTGCCTCAGTTTCCCAAATTGTAAAATAAGGATAATCATGGCACCTACCTTTCCAGTTTGTTGTGAGGATCAAATAAGATAATATTTGTAAAAAGTGCCTGGCACAGAGTAGGTATCCAAATAAATCCATGTCTCCTTCCTTCCTACAACACCATAAATGGAAATGACAATCACAAAACAGTTGCAAATCAGTGCTCAAAATCATGGTCAGACATGAGCCAAAGAAAGAGATGTGGGAAAAAACCTTTCACTGCTGCTTTGCAGAGGTGGAAGACTGCATGTGTCAGTTTTTTTTTTTGAGGTGGGGTTTAATTTTACTGAACTTCCTTATACTTCTTTCATTTTTTGCTATAAGAGGGACAAGAGAGGGACATAGAAAGAAGAATGCACTGGGGAAATTATGTAAAAACAAAAGATCAATTTAAGAAAGAGAGAGAAAGGAAGGAAAGAGAAAGAAAGAGGAGAGAGAGAGAGAGAGAGAGAGAGAGAGAGAGAGAGAGAGAGAGAGAATTCAGGAGTTTCACTTGACCATGTCCCAAGCCAGAATTCTGTTATGTGGGGGTGGTTAGAAAGAAAGTCTCCTGTGACGAAGAGGATGCAACTGTCTGACATTCAAGAGTGTCCCAGCTCCCCTAGCCCAATAACCTTTTTTGCTTTCCCTGGCCTTTTCACTTGTACTCTGTCCCCCTCCCACACACATGCACATAGAACAGAACCTTCTACCTCATAGATCCTGCCTAGATATGAAGCTGCCCAAGCATGTGCCCCAGAGGGCTGGTCTCAGTCTCCTCAGTGCCAAACACATTGCCAGGCACATAGTAGGTGCTTAGTTGAGCTGAAGCCTGACTCTACTCTGTCCTGAGCATCCTCTCTGGCCAATGGTTTCTTTCTTTCTCAGTATTGTTCATATTTCATTGTCTCTCTCCAGTCCCCTAAGGGCGGGTGTCCCCCAAAGCTCAGCCTTAGCCCTTTCCTCTTGTCTCTCTCTATTCTCTCCCTTGGTGATCTCCATTAGGAGGAAGTCTCCTTGAGTAGTACTGTTATTCTTTGTCTTGGGCCCCCCAGAAGCCAGCCCAGTGCCTGGCACATAGCAAGGGCTCAACAAATGCTCATGGAATTTACTTGAACCTGAGCAAATCAATTCATTCTCTGAGTCTCCTTTTCCTGATCTACAAAATGAAGGGCTAGGGTCAGACGGCCTCCCTTGGAGTTCTAAGTCCCTATTCTAAGTCACTGAGGCTCCTTGGCCTCAATTCCTTCATCTGGAAAATGATGGATTTGGTCTCTTCCAGGTCAAGATCTCCAATATCACAGACTGAACTAACTGGGATGGACTGTCTGCTCTTTGCAAAGCTCTTTCTCTTAGATCCTCATAGAGCTGACCCTCCTTCCCAGTCTTCTCGCTGTTCTCCACAGCCAACCTTCCATGCCTTTGCACTGGTTGTCCCCCACACCTGGACTGCCCTCCTTCTTCACTTCAGATTTTAGGCTCTCATTGCCTCCAAAACTCAGCTCAGGCACCACTTTCTACATGAAGTGATTGCTGTTTCCTCCAGCTGCTAGTACAGTTGACCTAAAAAATTTACTTTCTATATTTGCATAGGAGTGCTTATATTTGTCCATGTCTCCCCTAAGCCAATGGAAGTTCCATGGGGACAGAGGCTGTCTCAATTTTTTCATTCCCAGTGCTTAGCTCAGTTCTTGGCACATAGGAAGGGTCTTTCCATTTCCATCAAGACTCAGAGACTTAAGCCTTCGATGGGATATGCCAGGCTCCGGCTGCTCTAGACTACCAGACCTTGCCCTTCCTTCCCAAGGCCTCTGGACTCTCCAGCAAAATGGTCATTAGGAATAGGACAAGCATTAGGCAGGGACAAGTGAGGGGCCAGGTGTGTACATGAGCCCACCATGAGCCCTGCTATCTGATCAATCTCTGAAAATCCGCATTTGTAAACTGATTGTTCTAATCTCTTCCTAACCTAGTATTAATTTAATCATTTAACAATAAACATTTATTAGAGTTAGGGATACAAAAAGAGGCAAAAGACAGTCATTGTCCTCAAGCCACTTATTATGGGAGACAACAAACAAATAGTATCTACAAAGCTGGTTCTATACATGATAAATAAGAGATAAGTGATGGGGTAAAGGCCCTGGAATTAAGAGAGGCTGGGGGTGGGGTGGCTAGGTGGTGCAGTGAGTAGAGCACCGGCCCTGGAGTCAGAAGGACCTGAGTTCCGATCCGGCCTCAGACACTTAATCCACACAAACAAAAACCTAGCCGTGTAACCTTGGGCAAGTTACTTAACCCCAATTGCCCTAAAAGGGGTGGCTAGGTGGCACAGTGAGTAAGAGCGCCGGCCTCGGAGTTGGGATGACCCGAGATCAGATCCGGCCTCAGAAAATGAGCACCCACACACAAATAATGACTAGCCGTGTAACCTTGAGCAAGTTACTTAACCCCAATTGCTTAAAAAAAAAAAAAAAAAGAGAGAGAGAGAGAGAGAGGCTGGGGAAGGCTTCCTGTAGGAGGTGGGACTTTAGTTTTCAACTTGAAGGAAGGCAGGGAGTGGGGGAGGGATAGCATCCCAGGCATGGGGGGGAGGAGTGAAACCAGAGAGAATGCTTGGAGCCAAAAGACAGAGGATCTTGTTCTTGGAACAGCCAGGAGTTGGGGTCAGTAGATAGAAGAAAACGTTTTGGGGAGTACAATAAAAGAAGACTGGAAAGGTAGGAGGGGGCTGGGTTATGTAGGGCTTTGAATGCCAAATGAAGCATTTTGTATTTGCTCCTGGGGGTCATAGAAGGCCACAGGAGTAGGGGCGGCATGATCTGACCTGCATTTTAGGAAAATAGCTTCAGTGTCTGAATGGAAGCTTAACTGGAGTGGGCAGACACTTGAGGCAGGTGGATCCCCCATCAGCTGTTGCAATATCCAGGTGTGAGATGATGAGGGCTACACCAGGGTGGAGCAGGGTCAGAGGAGAGAAGGAGGTGTGGTGGAGAGATGTTGCCCCAGGGGAAATTTACAGGCCTTGGCACCATATTGGATTGGGGGGGATAAGGGAGCATAAGGAATCTAGGTTGTTAGTCTGGGGGACAGGAAGGATGTTGTTGCCTTCTACAGTAATGGGGAAGCTAGGAGCAGGGGAGAATTTAGTGGAAAAGATAATGAGTTCTGTTTTGGACATACTGAGTTTAAGATGTCTACTAGACATCTATTTCAAGATGTCTGAAAGGCAATTAGAGATTTGAGATTGGAGATCAGTAGAGAGGTCAGAGAATTATGGTATCTAAGAGTTGGAGGGAACAGAATCCTCGAATCACAGAATTTTAGAGTCCGAAGGGAGCCCAGGGACATCTATTCTGATCAATATTGGGCAGAAATCCCACACTACTACACACCCAACAAGGAGTCCAGACTCAGTTTGGAGACCTCCACTGGGATACAGCACTGCCGCTGCTGGATAGTTCCAATTGTTAAACCATTGAAGCTAAACTTGACTTTGCCATTTGCCCTGGTGCTATTGGCTCTGCCCTCTGGGACCAGGAAGAACATGTCTCATCCCTTTTCTGCACTGGAAGACAGCCCTCTTTCCTCCCTGCCCATAATTTTTTCCTCTCTGGGCTATTCATCCCAAGTTCCTTTAAAACCTAACTCATCTGGGGCGGCTAGGTGGCGCAGTGAATAGAGTGCCAGCCCTGGAGTCAGAAGGACCTGAGTTCCGATCCGGCCTCAGACACTTAATCCACACAAACAAAAACCTAGCCGTGTAACCTTGGGCAAGTTACTTAACCCCAATTGCCCTAAAGGGGCGGCTAGGTGGCGCAGTGAGTAAGAGTGGCAGGCCTCGGAGTTGGGATGACCCGAGATCAGATCCGGCCTCAGAAAATGAGCACCCACACATAAATAATGACTAGCCATGTAATCTTGAGCAAGTTACTTAACCCCAATTGCTTTTTAAAAAAAAAAAAAACCTAACTCATCCTCCCATGGCACAGACTTGAGGCCCTTCCTTGTTCTGACCCCTATCCTGGATACTTTCTGGCTTCTTGACAGCCTTCCTTTCTATTGGTGCCTAGAACTGACCACAACACTCCAGGTGTGTCAGCCTGGGCAGAGGCCAGTGGGACTTCCCCTTCCTCTTTCCAGGAAGCTCAGCCTCCCTTACTACAGCCTACCTTGACTCATATTAAGCTAACAGTCCCTTGAAACCCCCCAGATCTTTCTCAGACAAACTGTTAGCTAACCATGCTTCCTATGATGGAAATTTGTGAAATGGATTTTTTTTCAAATTGAAATGTTTCCCTTTATATTTGACCCTATTAAATTTCATCTTAGATTCAGTCCAATGCTCTAGGCAGTCCCCAGGGACCTCTGTTGGTGGGTGTGGCAGCTGTCCCTCCCAGCTGGGTATCAGACTTGGACCAACCATCCAACCACACCTCTGCCTAAGGCACTGATACAAAGGTTAAATGGACAAGTGCCACAGGACTGGATTCCGCACCACTCCAGTAGAGGATGCCTCCCCAGCTAACATCCAACCACTCTGACTGGAAGCAGAGTCCAGACATTCAGCCACTTCCAAATCCACCTACTGGGAACTCATCTTCATCTTTCCCACAAAAATAGAATAAAATGTTTGATCAAATGTTTTGCCAAAACAGGGATAAACCATATCTAGGACATACATTCCTCTGATCAGCCAGTTTCATTTTTTGTTTATTTCTTTGGGCTTTGGGAGAGGGAGCTCCCCCAGGGAAGAGCTTGGCTCCAATGTGCTTCTCCACATCTTAGAAAGTGACCTGGGCACTGGGAAGTTAAGTCAAGTCACTGAGTGGTAGTCAAGGACACATAGCACATGGTAAGGGTAGGATTTGCATTCAGGTCTCCTAGACTCCAGTCCACTTCCTATCCACTTCTCCAATGGCCATTTATTTTTGGGGGAGGGTAAGGATGGTCCTTTTAAAATGCTGACCTGGGTGAAAGGGGGGTTGTTCAGACCCTCATTCTTTCCTGTCAATCAGAGATTTTGTCCTTGAGTGTAAGACCCTGGGTCAGAAGAGGGCTCCTCCCCCCTCCCTCAGGCCTGGGATGAGTCAGAGAGAAAGAGCAAAGATGGGAAAGGGGATCAAGAGCAGGGCTGGCCTCCAAACCATGCAAGGCTTAGTTCAGACGTCACCTGCTCCATCCAGACCTCTCTGTGGCATCCCCCACCACTACGAGGATGGGAGCTATCCGAGGCGTAGGGGCCTCTGGGTTTCCATGTTTATATCCCCAAGGATAAGCACATTTTGTTTTGAGCTCGGCCTGTGATCTTGCTGGCATGGAGACTCCCAGAGAGCAAAGTCCCTCCACACATACAAATCAACACCTGGACTGCAATTTGTCATCTTCAAGCAAGTATCAGAGGCAGGATTCAGACCCAGGTCCTCCTAACTCCAAGCCCAGCTCTCTACTTACCTTGCCAAAGTGGATTTCAATCCTTACAATCATTAAGTCAGTCAGCAAACATCTATTAAGTACTAAGGCCCCAGGAATAAAAAGAAAAAGCAAAAAGTGGGTCCCTGCCCTCAGGAGGTTTACATTCTAATGGGATGTGGCACAGAGTCAAGCCTTCCCAATGCCTGCTAGAACAGAGGTGGAAGGGACTGGGCAGAGGAGAGGAGGCAAAGTCCAGAGAGAGAAGGACCAGTCGCCCACACAAGCAGGAGGAGCTGGGTAGCTTCTAGTCTCTGAGCAGGCTTGCAAAGCTCATGCTGCCCAGATGTTTGGGAGGTGCAAAGAGCACTGGATTCCAATCCTGCCTCGAGGTAAGAAGTCTCAGCCTCAGTTTCCTCCACTGTAAAATGAGAGAATCAGACTGGATGGTCTAAAGAGCTTCTTAGGGAAGGGCTCAAGTTCAGCCTGTAACTGAAGAAGACTGCCCTCAAAGAGACCCTATTCTCCCACTTCCCTCACAGCACATGGGCATGGGGGTGTTGTATAATTATTGCATAATTAAGTATCTAACCTAGAAGCTTCAAACGTTAAAGCTGGAAGGGGCCTTAGAAGTCATCCATTCCAATCTCCTTAGCTGACAGAGAAGGAAACTGAGGCCCAGAGGAGAAGGGGCTGCCTTTGTGTGGCCAGGGCCTGGCCAGGGCTGGGAACCAGCAGGCTGAAGAGCGATTCAAGAGACTCCTTATCAGATATGCAGGAGAGAGTGCAGAGGCAGGTGAGGATGCTCCAGCCTCCAGCCCATCAGTAGAGAGGTGGGGGACTATGGGTGAGTAACGAGGCATCTACATGCTAGCCACCATGGCCTCTGTGCCGTGTCAGTTTGCTTGGCAGCATTTCTCGAGGTGGGGGGGAGTGGCTGAGTTATTGGGAAATGATGAGGATAGAATTACACCCATAAAATATTATTTAAAGAGGATGTTTAAAGGAAGACAAACACAGCTGGCCTCGTAATTCTGAGCCCCACTTCCCCCCCCTTTCATTGGTGTGGGGGATTGATGATGAGTAATCCTCCCACTCATGAAGGCTCAGTTTGGAGGGGTGCCTGGGGCCACAGAGAGGCCTCACCACCTTGAGGCATGCACACCAAAGGAGTCAGAAGAGAGACTTGAACCTGGGGCCACCCTACTCAACCCAAATAGAATGTCGAAGGAGCAGCTAGGTGGCACAGTGAATAGAGTACCAGCCCTGGAGTCAGGAGGACCTGAGTTCAAATCCAGCCTCAGACACTTGACACATTTGCTAGCTGTATGACATTGGGCAAGTCGTTTAACCCCAATTGCCTTGCCAAAAAAAAAGAGTGTTGAATTTGGAGTCTACCACCTACTATCTGCTCAGTGCAGTATTTTGTAAGAAGACTCAGTTTCTCTGCCCTAAAATGGGAATAATAATGCCTGTCCTGCTTAATTCACAGACTTGTTGTTGTTCAGCCATTTTTTTTCCAGTTGTGTCTGACTCTTCATGACCCCACTTGGGGTTTTCTTGGCAGAGATACTGGACTTGTTTGCCATTTCCTTCTCCAGCTCATTTTACAGATGAGGAAAAGGAGGTAAACAGGGTGAAGTGACTTTCCCAGGGTCACCCAGCCTTGAGAACATAACACTTTGTTGTGTGTGTGGGCTCCTTGAGAGCAGGCCTGTCTCACTTCTGTGGCTGTCTCTCCAGAACCCCCAAAAGCACCAGGTACAACATAGGCCCTTGATAAATGCTCAGTTGACTTCTAATCTGAGTGTGCTGGTAAATGTTTAACAGCTAGCTATTCAGGGGAAAAGAAAACAACCAAATGTACCCAAGACACACTTTCTAATTTAATCTACATTATTGAAATTTTCTTAAGTCTAGACAATTAAGAGAACAGTAAATCAAGCCCTGACTTGGCATGTGTCCTGATTTCTGGGATATAAATGCTCACATTGAGAATTTAACAAGTGGCTCTCTTTGAGAGTTTAACAAGTGGCTCTACTGGTGCTCACAGGCGCATGCACGCACACACACACACACACACACACACACACACACACACACACACACCCCTTTGCTTCTAAACCAGCAAGTGGGAACTAAGCAGATAGTATAAGTAGCATTGTCTTTACTATACAGGTGAGGAAACTGAGACTCATAGAGTTTAAGTGACTTGGGGCTCATAAATGTCAATGATGGGATTGGGGCTGAGCTCTCCACTGCCCAGCACCCAGGCTGCCTCAGTTGTAGGGTTCTGGGGGAGATCCATCAGGACAAGGCATGCCTCTCACATAAATAGGGCTCATTCTCGAGACAATTACAGTAAGTCACGGACTTGTCCTCATGCCCCTTCTCTTTCTGCACCCCTTTAGTCACAAGGCCAGACATCCAGACTTGCAAGAAGTCCTGCAGGTCTAACCCCTCATTTTGTAGATGAGGAAGTTTAGGGAAAGTGATTGATGCTGTGACAAGAATCCCAGACAGGATCTGAACCCAGCCCCTGAGACTCCCAAAGCAGCATTCCTTCCACTATATTGGGCACACTGGCACCCTAAGAGCCCCAGGGGCCAGAAGGGACCCCCGGGGAGGCAGGATTCAAAGCCAGGGTCTCAGACTCCAGATGCCACCTGCCAGACTGTCCTAGGACTAAGGGAAGAAAACGTCCCCCTTTATCTGGGCAGATTGTCCCCAAGGCTGGGAGTGGAACCTGCCCTGCTCAGAAGCATCAGTTTAGCTCCTTCCCTGGTTTTCCCATTGACTGAGGTTATGTGGAATTCCCAGTGATCACTGCCATGTGGGGAGCATTTCATCTGATGTTCACAACAACGCTGAGAGGTAGATCCTATTATCTGTATTTCACACAGGAGGAAACCGAGGCTGAAGGCAGTAGAGTGACTTGCCCAGGGTCACATAGCCCAATATCTGAGGAAGGATTTGAACTCAGGTCTTCCTGACTCCAAGTCTTTCATCCTTAGCCACTTTTGCTGCCTCCATTGACAAGTTCATGCTCTCTTTTTCCTCAAAGTCTCAGCAGGGTTCTTATTATCCATTTCAAAGGCCCCCTCCCAGAATCTATAATATTCTTGGATTTACACACTCCCCCCCCCCCCACTCTCCAACCATGGAATTATTGCCCTTATAGCTTAAGAATGCTCTTACTGGCACTCACCCGTAGGGCCACCTTGCACACAAGTTTGCACTCACTCCTCGGGGAGTTCACCCCTTCCTCCTCCAGCCCAAGTTGCCGGTGCCCCGTACAGTCCCTAAGAGCCAGCTGGGATACTCACCAATATGATCGGTGGTGGGGAGACAGGGGCACTGGGGAACCCGCCAGGGGACGGATGGTTCCCTTCCTCTGTTTCTCTCTTCTCACCCAGCTCAACTGTGTCCAAGGCTGTGTGCTGCCCTCGCTCTTCTTAGACTTTCTCAGTCTCTCAGCGGAGTTCCCTCTTCCCTAACTCAGTCCCCGCTCCCAGGGCTGGGCGGGGCTTCCTGGGGGCTCTGCACCACAGCCTGGCTAGGTCCTCTCTCAATTTCCCCTCGAATGGGGATGTTTCTTTTTCACCCTCAAAGGCCCTTCTTCCCCTTTCACAGAAAGGTTGCAGACCATGGCCAAAGGGAGGGAAATGCCCCACTGGCAAAGGAGAAGGGCGTCGCATCATCTGGGGATTCCTGCTATCCCACACTTGACGCTACTTTCTCAGCGTCAGAAAGGGGAGAGTCTGACTGAGGTTGGGAGTCCAGCAGCCCAGCTCCAACACAGGCTAGCTGTGTGACCTTGGGCAGATCCCTTGCCCTCTCTGGACCTCAGTTAATCGAGGGGTCTGGGCTGGATAACCTTTAGCATCCATGATCTTCTACCCTCCCAAGCCTCTCTTTTAGGGGAGGGGGCCACTGGGTGGAACACCTCCCTGGGCACTAACAGCACTTAGTTCTTCAACTTCTTTCTGCTCTCAGAAAATGTCAAGCCAGCCGAGGAGTACTGAGCCTCCCTGCCTCCAGTCCAGCACCATCTAAAGCATTGCTGTGAATAACCACTGTCCTCCTCCAATGAGGGATTCACCGGGGAGACAGCCTCGGATCGCTCCTGAAGCCTCTATTTGGGAGCAGGGGGAATGATTAACTGATGAAAAGCAAGCCTTGGAGAGATGGGGATTGGCAGGAGCAGTTACCCTCTTAGGACCAACCCAGCAACTTCCTACTCTGCCCTCCCCTTCCACTGTGCCCTCTGGAACCTCCCAGCTCCCACATTAACATATCGTCCAACATATTAATCCTTTTCTTTTCGTAATCCTTCTATCTTCTTGGATCTATGGAACCCTAACTGGCCCCACAAAAGACCTTGCCTCCCTGGCCATCCCCTCCAGTACCCAACACACATATTCTCCTGCCCCGCCTCCCCAAGTACTATGGCTTTTACTTCCAAGTCTTTCCCTCTGTTCCAGCCTCTCCCCGCTGAGGCTCACTCCTTCGGTCTGTATTCATGACTAACTCTTTATTGAAACCTCTACTTGTCCCCAGGCCATCATCCCTCTGTTCTCCAGATTTTCAGTACTTAGTTCACAGGCGTCTTCACTTTCTCCTCATTCTTGCTGACTTCAGTGTACAGAGGGGCATAGATGCCAGCAATCCAAAGCCCATTCCACCGAAGGCCTATTTTGCTTTGTTTTGACGAGGTTTGGCAACTGGCCATGTGTGGGAGGTGGGGGGGGGGGGGGGGATAATGGGAAGGTTATGAACCTGGGAGGCTTCTACAGAAACAGGGAAAGAGAATGCATTCAGTCTGGAGCATACCGAGTTGGGGATGACTCCGGGCCATCCAGTCAGAACTGTCCAAAAGTTCAGGTCGAACGGAAGCCTGGGGAGAGGCGGGGACAGTACACATCGAGCTGAGAGCAGATTTGCACAGAAATGACGGTAGAACCCCTGGAAGTTGAGATCACTGGAAAGAGACAGCACAGAGGGAGAAGAGAAACCAGAATGGAATTCTGGAGAATGCCCAGAGGGGGCGTGCCATGAAGCCTGAGAATGAGTAGGCAGCTAGAGCTGGGCCGGGGAAAAGCAGCCCAGAGAGGGGCAGAGAGTGGGTCACAGAGCACTAGGACTGTTCAGTTTGGCAGAGGTGGAGAATGAAGAGATCAAAAGAATCTCCTCCTTTTCCTTGGCTGCCCTTCTCATACGTGAAGACAGTGACGTCATATTTGCCTTCAGAAGGAAGCACCATCCCTGCTAAGGAAAAAGTGAGCTTCTGCTGAAGAGCTCCCTCCCCCAATACATTTCTCTGTACTAGTATCTAACTCTTTATTGAGAGCCTCTACTTGTCCCCAGGCCATCTTTCCTCTGTACTCAAGATTTTCAGTACCTAGTTTTCACCTAGAAGGCTTCTCCTTCACTCCACCCCTACCCTTTATCCTCATTCTTGCTGACTTCAGTGTGTGTAGTCTTCCAAAGTTGCTCAGAATGAAAGTGACTTGGCCAAGGTCACACAGCCAGTCCTGTGAGGCTCACTCTCCCTCTCCTCCACCATGATATCGTCTCTCATGATGACAATATCCCTGACACCCCAAGGTACTTTTCAGACCTTCTGCCATTCAGGGGGGGTCCACATGCTAACATCCTTCTCATTTTTCAGATGAAGAAACTGAATTTCAAGTTGGTTAAGTGGTCCCCTCATGATCACACAGCCAATGTTCAAGGCAAGACTGGAACCCAGGCCTTGGGTGACTGCCAAACATTCTTTCCAATACAAACAAAGCTTCTTGGTGCCTTTTTCCGGGGAGCTAGTCTTTGGTACACACACACACACACACACACACACACACATCTGCACATTCACACATTCATATATATGCACATTTATACACATTCGCACACTTTCACACATATGTACACACTCACAGACTCATTCACATACACTCACACACTCGACCACACTCAGATGCACACACATAGACGCTACCCCACTCATGTTAAGCCACTGCCCCTCCACCTGGAGCCACAAACACACTATAGGTTCCAGACACCCAGGTTCTCTATCACTCCTAGAAAGATGGCGGGAAATGATTTATGTGTTTCCTATAAAGCAGCGATCAGATGTCTGCTTTCTGGGAGCCAGGGAGGAGTGGGAGGCTCACGCTCCAAACCACAGAATACGTTTCAGACTATTTGATTTAATCTAAGCACTGACCTTGCAATCTCAAGAAGAAATCAGGGCCTGGATTTCCCATCTTCAATAGCTGCTTTGGCAGGCCTGGTAGGTGGCAGAGAGCCCCGGGGGCTGCCCTCCCTTCCTTCCTGAGCCTTGGCTCATATGGCCCAGGAGGACTGTGATTGATTCAGAGCTTCTTTGCTCCTTGGACTCTGCCAGAACTTGGGGAAGCTCCTCCCTTCACCCATCTATCCATCCATCCATCATCCATCTATCTTCCACACAGCTGCCAGAGGGATTTTCTTGAAACCCAAATCTGACCCTGTCACTCTTTGTTCAACCCACCCCAGTGGCTCCTTCTTGTCTTCAATACCGAATATAAATATTGAAATCTCTTTGCAAGGGCGTTCTTCCTGCCCTCCCCCCAGCCTCCGCCCTCCCAGCACTCTGCTCTGAAGCCATTCATCACCTATTACACCTGTGACCCTTAAAGCCCTTTCAGCTCTAAATCTATGCTTCCATGGAGATCTGGCCAATGCCCAAAGCCAGTCCAGCCTTCTGTCTCCACCCCCTAGTCTTCCAGGGGATGCGCCAGCAGCTTCTCCCCTCCCCCTCAAAGACCAAGTTATCCTGAAATTTTGTCCTGGCCAGGGCCAGTGAACCGTTCTCCTTCACCTTGGATAAAGTTTACGGCTGAAATCCAGCTCCTGCAGACCAGCTCCAGGATGCTCCAGGGCCTTGTTATCTCAGACTCAGAGGGTCAGGTGATCCTCCCATCATCCCTTCATCAGCCTTCACACTTTTAATATCCAGACCACCCAAATATGCAGGCTCTGAAGACCAACTAGCTTCCTCCCATGGGACATTTCTCTCCTCAAAGCTGACCCAGGCATGGAGAAAGAGCTCAAAGGAGCCAAGAGTGGGGGAAATTAATCTAGAAGGGGGAGAAAACTGACCCTGCAGAAGGAGGAGACAAGAACCAAGAACAAGAAATTAAAGCAAAATAAAACCAGGATGACTCTTCAGTCGGCCAAAGTCCAGCCCAAAGCATATAGGTCATGCTTTATGGGCAGCCAATCTTGAGTTTATTCATAAAGGCCAAGCCCAGCTGCTGGCATGTCCTAGCACCCACAGGGCCCCTAGGAGATGGGAGGCCAGTGCTGCTCTGAGCCCGGCCCCTTGGCCAAGGGTCATTTTCAGGAGCCCCACCCGACATCAGGCTAGCTCTCCAATGCAATGGACTTCATTGGGTATGGGTGTATCTGTCACCTTCTCTGGGCTACTGCCTGGACTTTCAAGGGCTAGCCTGCCCCCATCTCCCCTCCCACCCTCAGTGCTGAGAAAGAGGTTGAGAGGACCACAGATCCAAGAGCTGGGTAGGACCCTCAGAGTCCACCTTGGCCAACTCCTGCTTTTGTACAAGCTTGGAGTTCTAGTCATTGCACTAATTAGCTGCCCTACCTCTCCTTGGGCTCCCAAGGTCTACTCCTCCATGTATATGTGTTTTTAAAAGAGTGTATGTCTATGTTTACTCCGAGGTACCCCAAATTTTCTCAGGCTTCTAGATTGGGTATCACCTACCAATGGGGCAAGTACTTGCTAGACCCCATGTCCAATGGCCAAAGTAGGAAGGGGTTAGGGTTGGAGCAGACAGGTGTAGGAGTCATGTTCCCCTAGAGGTCTCTGAGCTTGGACCCCGAAAACCCTCTGGGCCCCAGCAGTGTGGGCTCTAGGGTGCGGCCAATTTCCAGCACTCCTCTTCTGATTGGATCAGAAAAACATTCACGCTTTGTGTTTGTGGCCCAGATTTTTACACTTAGCTTACCGATCAGTAATATGTGGATACATTACCTCCTTTATCTGCCATTTTTGGCTTTCTGGATTGTGCAAAATGAGCTGAATTCCCCCTGCCTCTTACAGAAACAAAGCCAATCCCAGCAGCAGCCACTCCCACTACCTTCCAGACCTGTAGCTCCTCTGGGTGGAAGAACAAACATCTCACCCTGTGCCCTGGAAGCAGGTCCCCTCCTTCCCACCACCCCTGGCCTCCAACCTTTCAGCTCATTTTTGTTCCATCTCCCATACTGGATTGTAAGTTCCTGGAGGGTGGAACTGTCTCAACCTGGCACATAGTAGGTGTTAATCAATGTTTATTGACAATAGACTGACTATTGTTAAATAGAGTCATTGGACTAGAGGACCTTTTAGAACCTTCCAGTTCTAACTCTGGAATCCTATGACTCCAGAGGACAGGTGTAAAGCAAACCTCCCTTTTCTTGGCAAGGAGGCAGGGGACCACAGGTGCAGAATGGGGCATACGTTGTCCCGAACAGCCAACATGCTTGTCTGCTTCAACATACTTTATTACAAGGGAGAGTCTTAGGAAGCAAAAAGAAAAAAAGGAAGGCACATGCATGGGGAATAGACTGGGGTTCAGACCTGACTGTGGCTCCTTGTGTGACCACTCAACCTTTCTGAGCTTCCAGAGACAAGAAGGCCAGTCAGTGAGTGACACCATCACCGAGTTCTTGTGAGTTTCATACAAAGTGGTTCCTCTAAAGCCCTTTGTGAGCCTTGAGAGCTGACATTTCTTTGTGTGTCGTTGCCAAGGGTGGCACAGTTCACCGGATGGCATGCAGAGTCAGGAGCACCTGCCTCTGACACTTACTGGCTGCACGATCCTGCCCTCCCCCAAGCAGCTCGCTGAGACTCCAGGTTTGGAGAGGAGGCATCGATCTGCACTGACAAAGGGAGTTTCCTCAGAGGGATTTTCCCATCTCAGTGGAATCACCAGTTTGGTGCATGGATCCCTTCCACTTTACCAAGAGAAAGCTAAATGGAAGCTGAGGCCTTGCAAACCCCTTCAGGCCTCTGCAAAGTGATGCTTTTTCCACTTGGTAAAACACTGGCCACATCACAGCTGATTTTTCTGAAAGATAAGGAAATCCTGCTCACTGCAGCCCCTGAATGCACGTGCGAGGTGAGCCAGGGCACTGATCTCTGCTCCAAGCCAGCTCAGCAGGCTGCTTAGGGCTCTGCTGCAGAAAGCTGAGCCCTAGCTTGCTGGGCAAATCCTGGAGGTCAAAAGCCTCAGTGACAGAGGCAGGGACTGAGGACATGCAGCCTGGGTAGCCATCACTGGGGCAATTGCTAAGAACAGCTGACATCAAGACAACAAATCAAGGTTCAGAAAGCACATTCCCTCCTTTGCATGATAAGACATGTCCTTTAGTGTCATTTCTATTGATAAAATTATGTCCGTTTCTGATGTTGGGCCCTCTGAAGTCAATGCTGTATATGTCATCTGCTGAGCCATAACCAGGGCAGGACAACTGGGGACTTGTCCTAGGGCGATAACTTCTGAGGGCACCAACAGGACCTGGTTAGCAGGAGGAATATTAGAATGAGAAACTGCCCTGGTTACCTCCCAGGTGGCACCTCCCTGGCACCACTCCTCCCCCCATGCTGTGTGTCCTGGAGAGGAAGGTGACTGGAGGACTCATTTCCCATCGATTATTCTAGGCATGGTTTGTGCTCTCATCTGGAAAGTTCCTAGTTATGGTTCTGTCATTCCACCCCTTTGAATAAATAAACACAGTGGCTCCCTATGGCCTCCAGGATCAAATACAAATTCCTCTGTTTAGCTTTAAAGCTTTTCAGGGTTTGGGGGCAGCCTCCCTCCCCCTCCTGTCCTTCACACAGGACATTGCCCTACTCTGGCCCCCATGCCTGGAGTGCACTCTCTCCCACCTTCACTTCGTGGAATGTCTCTTTCCTTCTGGGGCAGCTAGGTGGCACAGCAGCTGCAGCACCAGCCTGTAGGCAGGAGGACCTGAGTTCAAATTTGACCTCGGACACTTACTAGCTGTGTGACCCTGGCTAAGTTACTTAACCCTGATTTCCTCCCCCACCCGACAAAAAATTCTCTTCCTTCAAGACACAATTCAATCCTCACCTTCTCTCCAATGCCTTTCTTCATCCCCCTTCTCTAACTCCTTACACTTAGTTGTAATAACTCTCTTTGTATTTATTCTGCATATACTTATATATATCTTTGTTGTATCCCCCAGAGAGAGGGGCTGTCTTACTCTTAGTGGCTGGATCCCCAGCACCTAAATGGGATACAGCCCTTGGGGAAAGTCTCCTCTGTAAGTCAGCTGGTCCTTAGGGTGCAGCAGCAAAGCCAATCAAACGCCTTTTCTGGTGTCTCTCTATTGATAAACACACCCATTTCTGAGGCTGAGCCAGTGCCAAGACTTTCTCTTCTGGGCTTTCTGTGGTCCTCTTTTCTGAATACATGTGGCAGTCATTTCTGACTGTGGTGGCACCTGAAGAAAGGAGTGGGTCAAGTTTAATACCTGCAGAAGTAGTTACCCTGCAGGGGTGGGTGGGGGGCTCCTCTCCAGACCAGGATGGGGAAGCAGAGAATGGAAATGCACCCATTGGGCCAATGTTTCTAGGTTTTTTAGAATTCTTGATTAAAAACAATTCTAGATGTTTAGAATGAAACTTTGAATGAATTTAGAATGTTCAGAATGTTTCTAATGTTCCAATTAAATGCTTTTGATGTTTCTGTGCTGTTGTTTGCTTAGGGGGCCTGTTAACAAGCCTTGTATTGAATAGGATGCTGCAAAATCAGACTCTCAAATATAGAGGACGATACACAGAGGTGGGAGGAAACTCAGAGGCATCTGTGTGCACACATGAAGCTACCATAGCACCTGGGTCACGGCTGCCAGTCAGCCCGATCCCTCACAGTAATGACGGACCATCTCCAGAGCTCCCCAGCCTCGGGCTTGGGCTAATGGGGGAGCTTACCAGAAAAGAGCTCCATAAATGTGAAGGCCAGACCCTGAGTGGCTAACACTGCTGGGCTATGAGTACCATTGTACAATGGAATGATGGCTAATCCTGTATTCCCAGAGCTCAGCAGTGTCTGGCACACAGTAGGTACTTAATAAATGTTTATTGATTGAGGAGGAGGGAGGCACATCTGGACTCAGGAGTCCATTCAAATTCTAGCTTAACTCCTTCCCGTGTGACCCGCTCTGTGGGCTCTTGAGGACCATGGGCTAGTGGGGCTCGATCTGACCCTGATGGCTAAACAAGCCCCCTGAGGTGAAGGGCTTGCTGCCAGGCCTGGAGGGGTTCCCCATCCCCCAGGAAAAGAACTCTCACACTCACAGGTGTGAGGATTGGATCCTGGAGATAACGTGTGGTGTTGACGCCCAGCCTGGAAACACTGAAGGGTGCAATGTCCCCAGGGGGATCCATTAGGAAGCACCCTATAAAAGGCTTTCACTTAAAGACAATAAAGGAGCCTCTCTTTCGCACCACTCTTTGAGTCCCCGTCCCTCTTTCATCTCAGGCTCTCTCAGCCTGGCTGTAGCAGCACTCCCCACATTTTCTCAGCTCTGCCACAGAAGGCAGGGTTCCCTAACTTGGCCCACCACGCTGGGCTACAGTTTTCTCCTGTGGGAAGTGAAGGGGTTGATTTGCAGGTCCCCTTCCAGCTCGGCCCCGGAGAGCTCCCCTCGGTCGCCTCTCCTACTCTCTTTAGGGACCATGATTCTTTTGCTGTCTCTCTCTCTGCCCTTTACTAGAGAGGATGAGTAAAGAAACTCCTGACCTAGGCTCCCAGCAGAGCAGCTCAGCCATTTACAGAAGAGCCAGATCTCCAGCACCCAGACCCGGGAAGCGAAATGAAAGCCAGATGGTCTCTTAGGCACCCAGCTAATGTTCTCTTCTCAATCTTCATCACTTTTATTTCTCTGTGCCCTTTTTGTTTGTTTGTTTGTTTTGGGGGGTTTTTTTGGAGGGCAATTGCAGTTAAGTGACTGCCTAAGGTCACACAGTTAGTTTTTGTGTTAAGTGTCTGAGGCTGGATTTAAACTCAGGTCCTCCTGACTCCAGGGCTGGTACTCTATTCACTGCTCCACCTAACCACCCCCTTTTCTGTGCTCTTTGACACTGTTGATCACAACCTTTTCTCCTTAGACATGGTCTTCTCTAGGCTTCCAGGACACACACACACACACACACACACCCCATTCAGTCAACTTCAGTGGCTCCCTACTACCTCTAGACTCAAATATAAAATCTTCTTGACTTTCAAAGCCCTTTATACCTTGACCCCTTCCTCCCTTTCCAGACTCCTTACACCTTGTACCCCTCCACATTATTCTGTGATCCAGTGGCATTGGCCTCTTTATTGTTCCTCCAACAAGACTAACCATTTCTATACTCCGAGGGTTCTCAATGTCTGTGTCCTGTGCCTAGAGCATTCTCCCTCTTCCTCTTGACCTCCTGGCTTCCCTGGCATCATCCAAATCTCAGCAGACATCCCACCTTCTGTAAGAGACCTTTCCTGGTCCTCCTTAATCTTAGTGTTCTGCTGTGTCCATCTCATTCATACTCACTTGTTGGGTCTCCCCCATTAGACTGGGAACTCCCTGAAGGCAGGGACCATTTGTATCTGACACTCACTGCTCTTAGAATGTGTGTTCCTAGAAGTACAGCACTGTTTTTGCCTTTGGACCCCCAAAACTTGGAAATGTAACTTGAACATGTGTTCAGTTGTTTTTCAGTTATGTCTGACAGTCTGTGACCCTGTTTGGGGTTTTCTTGGCAGAGATACTGGAGTGGATGGTCATTTACTTCTTCAGTTCATTTTACAGTTGAGGCAGGAAACTGAGGCAAACAGGGTGAAGTGACTTGTCCAGGGTCACACAGCCAGTAAGTGTCTGAGGATGCATTTGAACTCAGGAAGACGTGGTACCAGAGAATGTAGTTTAAGCCCAGGTCTTCAGACTCCGCCTCCAGCCCTCCTGTGGCTTTATTTCCCTGATTTCCCTAGCAAGGGCTTTCAGGTCATATCCTTCGACCACACCAAGAATGGTGATGAAAATATTAACAACCCTACGGAGCGTATCCAGGTATTTTCCCACTCGGTCCATACAACAGCCCTGGGAGGTAAGTGAATGGGTCAGGGGCACATGTAAGAAATGGCTTTCCTGACATCAATTCCAATACTGTTCACTGCAGCAAACTCCCTTGCAAGCTTCTGCTTGACCTTAGCTCCCCCTCTGCTTATAGAGGCACAGCCTCTGCTGGCCAAGCTGTGTTAAGGGGTAAAGAAGCCCATCGCCCTATGCCAAATAAGGGATTTAGACTAGGTTGATAGTGCCATCTGGTGGCGATATTACAAATTACACCCTTCACTCCAGCATGTGCCTGTCCTTCAATGCCCTTGAGAGAATGGGCTCCTGAGTTTAGAACCTAAATTAACCTCATCAGCCCCTTCATTTTACCTGTGGAGAAACCGGCCAAGGGAGGGTAAGTCACTTGCCTAAGGTCACACCAATAAAAAGTGGCCGGGGTACCGTCCTCCTCCAGAGCCTGGGGTCATTCCACAGTACCTCATCTGTGAAATGGCTTGGACCAGATGAACTAGGAGCTTTCTTCCTCAGCTAGGTGTCCCAGTGAATAGAGTTCTGGGGCTGGGGTCAGTAAGACTCGAGTTCAAATTCAGCCTTAAGCACTTCGGAGCTGTATGACCCTGAGCACAATAAGTGAATTGTCCTCATCTGTCCATTCCACCAGGGGAAGTCTTCACATGCTTGGGGTAGACATCCCCCTATCTCACCGGTGGATTGGAGACCCATTCTGCTGGGGGAAGTCTTTGCACATTATTTGAGGAAGAGTTGGACCCTTCTGGGAGCCTCAAATAATATATCATGTATATGAATTTCCTATTTAAAGAAGGTCTAGGAACAGCGGTGAGTGGTTGGGTTTGAAGTCAGAGAACCTGGGTTTGAATCCCAGCCCTGTTGGACAAGCCTTATTCGTGGGTCTCACTTTTCATGCCTGGAAAATGAGTATCATGGACAAGAGCATCTTGAAGATCTTTCCTAGCTTCTGATAAATGATCTGATATCCCCTGATTCTTCTGTAGCAGATGGATGGTACTGACTCTGCTCTCAGTAGGACTGGGCTTAAATCCTGCCTCTGATGCTTACTTCCTGCATGACCCTGACCAAACAATCAATGAGGATTTATTAAGCACTCATTTTGGGGGCCCTGGGGAGACAAGCACAATGAGTGAAACTGCCCCAATGGGCCAGGAGTTCGGAGAGGCCCTGAACCTCCCAAGGGTTCACTTTCCTCCTCTACAAAAGGAGTCAGACTAGAAGATTTCTGAGGTTCCTTTCTGTTCTGAATCTAGAACCCCAAATCTTATGATACTCATAAAAAAGAAAATTGGGCTTAAGAAGAACTCCAGGCAAGGGGTTATGTGGGATATGATAACATGGGAGACTACCTTCCAAGGCTTTTTATTCAATGAGTGGATGATGATCCACATTCTTGAGGTCTGATTGGCACCCAGGGCTTCTCTGAGCCCTTAAATTAAAGCTTTCTTGGCATTAATTATCTGCATACCTAGAACTCAGCAACAGCCAAGGAACAGGGAACCCCTTCAGGGTAGAAAAATTCAACCAACTGCCTTAAGCAAGGCACCTCCTCCTATACTAGCCAGGACTGGGGATTTGAAGCAGGCAAGAGGAAAGGGGCCCTAGAAGGCTTGGCACCTCCCTCACCCTTCAGCAAAAATAATAAATCTTGAAAATGGCTTCCAAGCTTAACTAGGGCAGCCTAGGAACAGAGGTAGATGGGTGGCTGGGGAGCCATCTCTGTGATCATTCCAGGGGGTCCTCTTCCTCCTAAACTTATGAATCAGCAATTTTTTTATCCTTTAAGGATTGGTTTTTGGTTTTTTGTTTGCTTGTTTTGCTTTTTAAATCTAGGAGCTTTTGAATCTTGGCTTATTGAATAGAATCCTCAGGAAAGAAAACAGAAATAACCAGGCAAGTACCGAGCCAGTGATCAGGCAACAGGATAGTGAAGAGTATTGAGCTTAGAGCCAGAAAGCCTGTGTTCAAACCCCACCTTGGCCAATAACTTGTGATGTGCCATTGGGCAAGTCACTTCTCCTTAAGGGGTCTCAGTTTCCTCATCTGTTGAATCAGAGGTTTGGACCAGAAGAGAGCAGAAAGTGGAGTCTGAGGACATGGGTTTAGATTCTGGATCTCCCACTTATGTGGTCTTGGAGAATCAGTCTTTTCTCTGTGGACTTCTGTTTCCTTGTGTGTCCAATAAGGAAGCAGGACAAAGGGAGCTCTAAGGTCTATGATGCTCTTCTAGCCCCTGACTCAGGGGCTCTCTCTCCCAGCCCCTCCTCAGACTCATCAGCTGGGTCCCCAAGGGTGACTATGTCTTGTCCCTTCATTAGGGTCCTAGGGCTCCCCAGGAGGTGGAGGGGGGGTTTCTAAATATTATTAATTCATGAGCCCCCAACACTGTGCTCCCCCCAATGATTATCAGTTGATATCAATGAGTCAGCTGGCTCAGTTTACTTTTAGAAGTGAGTATTTGGGGTGGCTAGGTGGCACAGTGAATAGAGCACCAGCCCTGGAGTCAGGAGTACCTGAGTTCAAATCCAGCCTCAGACACAACACAAAAACTAGCCGTGTGACCTTGGGCAAGTCACTTAACCTCAAATGCCCTTCAAAAAGCAAAAAAAAAAAAAAAGGAGTGATATTTGTAGGGGGATACCAAGCATTCCTCCAAGCCTGGGGTACTCTCTCCTAGAATCCAGAATCCAGAGGAATGTGGGCTCATGCTTGGAGACCACACATTCAATGAGATAACTCATAGATCCTTGAAGTGCTTTTCTCCCCTTGCTGGGGCTCCTCTGCAACTCCAGGTGACCATGGTGTAGCTTTCTGCCAGACTCTTTGTAAAGTCCTTCAGCTGCTTTTCCTCAGTCACACTTGTCTTTGGGTCCCAAGACAGATACTTCAGCTAGTGACTGCTATTGTTTGGCCTTTGTTCTTGAAGAGGACCATGACATCAGGGAGATAATGCCATGACACGCAAGTGAATTGGATTGGAGTGAAGGAGGGCTATGCGAAGTCAACAGCCTCACTTTCTCCTGCAGAGCCATCTGGGTCTAGTGGCCAGATGTAGATCAGGGCAACCAGAGACTGCCCCTGAAAGCTGTTAGGATGCTTCAACTAGAAGTATATAAAATATGCCAGTCCTGGTAATGGAAGGCCAAGGACTAAGGAAGCATCAAAGCAGCTTCCTCCTGTCTACAATCCCTATTTTCAGCCCCTCCCCCCTTCAATCCCCCCACAACAGCTGCCAAAATAACCTTCCTATGGCATAGTTCTGGCCATGTCACTTCCCAGCTTCAAAATGCTCAGTGGCTCCTATAAAAGAAATTGATAATTTTCATGCTAATCAATATGATGTGTGTAGTGATTATACTATAATTGTGTTTTCTCAAGAGCTTCCTCCCTGGCTTGGGCATCAGAGCTCACAATGCAGGCTTAATCAAGTTGGACCACACTCACATCACTGGACCTTAAGTGAAGCAAGTCAAAGACTGCAGAACCTGCTCCCATCACAGAACTCTGGTTCTATACCCAAGGGGACTGGCTCACACCCCCCAAAGACTTGACTCCAGAATCGTTCTATTGTGGAACTTATGGGTTTCTCCTGGGAAACCACTGAATGATTGTTTGGAATCCACCTTCCCCACTTGTAATTTAAGTATCTAACCTGTATCTTGGCTTCATTCACTCTGAAACTGTAACCATTAAACCATTTGGTAGTGCCTAGGCCTGCCCTGTGCTGCTCTAAGCATTCGCAGATTAAAGGCTGGCTCAGTAAAAGTATCCGGGTAACGCGCCCTATTATGTCTAGGGTGAAGTCTCAGCTCCCTTGGCATCTCAAGCCATCCACCACATAGCTCCAGTAGGCCTTCAGACTTTTCAAATGACTCCCATGCTCATATTCTATGTTCTAACCCAACTTGGTCTACTGACGTTCAACAAACCCAGTATTCCATCTCTCACCTCCGTGCCTTTGCCTAGGCTAGTTCCCATGACTTCCATGCCCACTGCCAGACCTCTGTCTCTAAGGATCCCTGGCTTCCTTCCAGGCCCAGCCTGAATGCCACATCCTACAGGAAATCCTCTTCGTCATCATTGCACCTTCCCCCCACCTTTGTCCAGGCATGACTGATAGCAGCCCCAACAGGATTGTCTTCTTTAGGGAATTCTGGATGCATGTCAGGTTAGTAATCTCTTGGCATTTTCATTCTCTCCTGTAAATCAGCTTTCAGGTGGTTAATGAACAATCTCTAAGAGACCAACAAGGCTTGGAATCTTCTGGGGAGAAATCATGGCTCCACCATCTTCCTCTCATCAGTTCCTGGAGGTTCCCGCTGTTTCCCCAGGCTGACTGCTTTCCCCACCTTCATCTGCACCACATCGACCATCCTTCCAGGTTTGTGTAATCTCTTTTACAAAAAGAACAGCTGATGTAAGGCTAGGGTGGGGAGCAGGAGGGCCAGATGGGGCAGTTGGCTGGCCACGTGCAGGGGCCAGTGCCAGGTGCTTCCAACCCAAAGGAAAGAAAGCATTTTTCTGCTTAGATTCCTTCCCCCTTGTGGAAAAGACAGGGAGGCTGAACTCAGGGGAGTCTGAGGGGAGCATCTTTCTCTGATTCAGAGAGGAAGGAGAAAGGCAACATCTCTGAGGGGCCTCTCAGTGGAGCAAATTCCCTCATTAGCTCTAGTGGCTGCAATTAAGAGCCTCATTATGGTGTCTCTGGAGGCAAGAGCTGGGCCAGTAAGATGCCTGCAGACTGAGGTCTCCCTGCAGGGTACCAAGATGGCAACTGGGCGCCATGGGCTTAGAGGATGGATCTAGGATCAGGAAGGCCTGAGTTCAAATTTAGCCTCAGTCATTTCCTAGCTGTGTGACTCTGAACAAGCCACTTAATCTCTGCCTCCCTCAGTTTCCTCATCTGTAAGATGGGGGTCATAATAGCACCTTCCTGCCACGGTTGTGAGGATCAAAGGAGATATTTGCAAAGCTCTTTGTAAACCTTAAAGTGCTACATCAATGCTAGCAATTACTACTTTTTTGTTGTCATTAAGGTGGAAGAATGTGAACTCTGCCTTTTCACTCCTACTTTTCAATATCTTTCTCCAAGAATTCTTCATTAAATAACCCCTCAATCCTTCTCCCCACCCCCCCATACCACAATGTCAGTGCTGATGGAGTCTGAGAAGTGTCTTCTCTCCAGGGAGATCCCAACACGTGGTCACCTTCAGAACGAGGGGGATGGGCTTGTTCTCTCTAAGGCCCCTTTTAACCTTATGATTCCATGACCTTCATATGCTTCAGTTTACCCATCTATAAATGAAGTGGTTAGGCTACATGCCCTCGGAGAACCCTTCTAGCACTGTATCTATGACCTTATGTACCTGAGAAAAGAGCAATGGGGCAGAGGATCGGAGATTACAAGAGACAAGGGAAAGAGGAAGCGCGTTCCCTAGAGTGAGCTGGGATTCAAACCCAAGTCCTTGGCCTCCATCCACCAGCAAAGTCAGCAGCCAGCAACTACTGTAAAATTTGGGCACTTTGCACAAATCACCCCGTCCCAAATTTCCTTTCCTTCACGCCTTTGGGACTTCATCTGCAGCCCAGTGTTCCTCTGGCCAGGCTTCTGAGGTTTTAGGGCCGGTTAAGGGTTTTATTTTGTTATCCCACCAAGGCCAATTATCAGGCAAACATGGTTCTGAGTAACTGGCTGGAGAACTGAGAATTGGCTGAAAAAGAGATGGAAATCCCTTCCTTCAACTCCAGGAGGCTTCAAACCTGTGAGCGTTTGCCCAGATTAGAGAACATGGGACACAGAAGGGGGTTCAGTGGGGCAGACAGCGAGAAGTACTTCCAACAAGGGGCTCACTGGCAGAGATAGGAGAGGGTGGCAGGAGGGGGTCAGCCTGCACCACCTCAGTCTGAGGCTATGTTTGCTTTTTTCCCTCTTCCTCCATCCTCCCCTTCTCTCCTCCCTTCCCCCCCTCCATTCCTGCCTCTCCCTCCTTCCTTTTGTTTCTCTTCTCTTCCTTTATTTCTTTCCTTTTCTTCCTCTTGATCTTTGTGGAGATGAGCTCAGCCAGAGGCGTGGAGCTGAAAGGGGCCTCCCTAACCAGATGGTCTGGAGGAGGGGGCACATGTGCCAATATTTGAAGCAGCTGAGGCTGCTTCTCTGGCTCTCTCTTCTCTGCCCCCCAAGTCCAGCAGTTCCCAGCCTCCCCTAGGCAGCCTCAAGCCGTGGCTGTCCCTGAACAAGAGAAGGGCTGAAGGGGAGAGTGGGTATCATGAGCTCATCCCTCAATGATCTCACTTCTGAGGGGCTGACAACCCAGCTGGACCCAACCCAAGGCCCAAGCTTCTTTGGCTTTCCTGGCACCAAGGCAGGTGGCTGGATCTATGACCAGGCAAGTGGTGTTGCTTCTGCTCCAGGCCAGGAAACAAAACTGCCTGAACCCATGGAAAAGTACCTGGGCCTGGCTCCGAGCTGCCCCCGAACAAAAACTAGTCTGTGGCTTAGATCTCATGGCACTGAACTCAAATCCCATGGGGTTAATGATCCCAAGGATTTCCATGGCCCAAGAAGCATGTGTGAATGCCAGCTCTAACAATGCAGGGAAGCTGACACGCGGGAACACATTGGGGGCATTGTTTGTGCTGCTGCTTTTTCCTGCCCAGTTTTGGAAGCAGAGCTTTTCTTACCCCACAAGCCTTTCCTGACATTGCCTTGGTTCTGTTCTCCTCTTGGAGACTTGAGGTTATAGATTTAGAGCGAAAAGGGCCCTTAGAAATCCATTGTTTTACAGATCAACCAACTGAGGCCCAAGCAGGTTAAGGCGCTGAGGGATTCCAGAAGTGGGATTTGAATTCAGATCCACAAACTCCCAAGCCAGTGCTAGAAGGGACCTTAGCCCAACCTCCTCATTTCACAAGTGACTCACGGGGCTCACAGCCCTGAAGAGACTCACTCAAGCTCCCTCAGGTAGTAAACGGTTGCAGGGCCAGGATTCAGATCCCAGGCCCAGGCTCTCTTGGAACTCCCCTCCAGCATCTGCTGTAGGTCTGCGATGGCCACCTGGCCCAGATCTCCCAGTAAACTGCATGTATTTATTCATGTACTTGTCACCTTCCCCATCAGCATGTCAGCTCCCTTCATTCAAGTTCTCTAGCTTGGAACCCCTGGTACTTAGCAGAGCGCGTGGCACACAGTAGGTGCTTAATAAATGCTCTTTGGTGAATTAATGAGTGATGGGTAAACATTAAATAAGCCAACTCTCCAGAAAAATGTACACAAATGCACTTTCAGGTTTAATATACATTATTGACATTTTTCTTGTCACTTTCTTAAGTCTAGACAACCAGCAAAACTATAAACCAAGCCCTGATTTTTAGTGTTTGTCTATATCCAGATGAAAATTTGGGATCACAGTGAGAATGTAACAACTTATTCTAGGGAGGTGTTTAGAGCTGGCTCCAGCACGCCTCATGCCTTCACCAGGTCTTGCTTAAGGGCTTAATAAATGCTGGAAGAATTCTCTTTAGTTGCAAAAATGGAAACATACTCAGGCTCCTGCCCTCAAAGTTATACTTCACTCTTTCCCCTCCCTTAACTTCCCCTATCCAATCAGTCACTAAGGTCAGTCAACTCCACCTCCATGTCTTTCCAATACATTCCCTTCTCTTGGCCACTCACCTGCTACTACACTGGCCTCTTTACCAGCTTCTGGGCCTCTAGTCTGATTCTCCAATTCATCTTCCGCACAACTGCCACATCATTCCCCTTCTCAGGCAGTGTTAGTCCTTCCTGCTGCTACACCAAGATAAAATTCAGATTCCTCTATTTGGAATTGAAAGCCCTTCCCAATTTTCCTCCAGTCTTTCTCTCTAAGATAACCAAGTAGACTGACCTACCTGCCATTCCCTGGATATCACATTTGAGCTCCTACCTCCATTCCCTTTGTAGAGGCATCCTCCTCCCCCAGACCTTGAATGTTCTTCACCTCTACCTCTTAGAGCATTCACTTTCCTTCACAATTCAATTCAAATACCATACCCCCCAAGAGAAGGTTTGCCTGTCTCCCTTCCCCCAGTTGTTAGTGACCACTTTGGTTGCTGAAGGAGTGGGAGTAGGGGGAAACAGCAACACTTATGCAAGGAAAACTGACAAAAATCCACCAGTGAAGAGACAGTCTAATAAAATATTGAGAGGCCCAGATTGTTCCAAATTACACATAGAGAACCGCCCCTCAGATGAATGTATTAAGAGGGATTTTTCTGATGTCAGACTGAGGTAGCAATGGTTGGAGGGTATTGTGGGCCTTCAGTTTAGTTGCATGTGACCATTTGTTGGGGAGTTTTGAATCAAATAACTGTTCAAGGAATGTAGGGAAATGACATAAGGATTCTCGGGTTGATATCTAACAGAAAGATGTTTCCTTCAAGAACAATTCATATCACAGGAAAGTCGCTTCTCCCCTGGTGATCCCTTTCCAGTATTTACTACTTTTCTATTGAGCAAAGCCAATCCTCTAACAACTACTCCTGCTGCTGCTGCTGCTGCTGCTGCTGCCATTTGTATAGCACTCGTTATGTACCAGAAATGTTACTAAGGGCTTTACAATTATTATTCTGCCCTTAAGCCAACCAGTGGCGAGCTTCCTTAGCTCACAGCCACCCTTAACAGAGCACTGAGAAATGTCACACTCTTTTAGCAGAAATAGATCAACATGGCACTTGTCCAGCAACAAGCAGAACAGGGCCACTCTCTGAGCAATGCAGGCAAGCCCAGAAAGCTCTTTCTTCAATCAGCTTCTAGCAAAGCCACGCCTCCTCTTCAATAAAGTCAGTTCAACATCTCTTTTTGTGGTGGTCAAGAATTGGATATTGAGGGGATGCCGTCAGTTGGGGAATGGCTGAACAAGTTGTGGTATATAAATGGAATGGAATACTATTGTCCCATAAGAAATGGTGAGCAGGCAGACTTCAGGAAAACCTAGAAAGACTTACATGAACTGAAGTTGAGTGACGTGAGTAGAACCAGGAGTACAATTGTGCACAGTAACAGCAACAGATAACCAACTTTGGTAGACTTAGCTCTTCTCAGCAAGACAAGGATCTAAGGCGTGGCTAGGTGGCACTGTGAATAGAGCACCAGCCCTGGAGTCAGGAGGACCTGAGTTCAAACCCAGCCTCAGCCACTTGACACAAAAACTAGCCATGTGACCTTGGGCAAGTCACTTAAACCCAATTGCTCTCCAAAAAAAAAAAAAAAGATCTAAGATAATTTCTAGGGCCTCATGATGGAAAATGCTATCTACACCTAGAGAAAGAACTATGGAGTCTAAATGCAGGTTGGACACTATTTTCTCTTTTTGTTTTGATTCTTCTTTCACAGCATGACTAATGTGGAAATGAATTTAATATGATCATACGTGTAGAGCCTATATCAGATTGCATGCCATCTTGGGGAAGGGGAAGAGGAAGGAGGGAGAAAAAATTGGGGACTCAAAATCTTACAAAAGTGAATGTTGGGGGCGGCTAGGTGGCACCGTGAGTAAGAGCGCCGGCCCCGGAGTTGGGATGACCCGAGATCAAATCTGGCCTCAGAAAATGAGCACCCACGCATAAATAATGACCTGGCCGTGTAACCTTGAGCAAGTTACTTAACTCCAACTGCTTAAGAAAAAAAAAGGTGAATGTTGGATACTATCTTTGCATGTCATTGGAAAAAAGAAAATACTTTTAAGTATGGGGGGGGGGAGAAATAAAGTCAGCTCAAAGCAGCACAGGTGCAAAGCCTTCCTTGGCTCAGCACAGAGAGTGTAGACGTAACGTTCCTTTAAAGTGCCCCTTTCTTCCAGCCTACGCATAGCACTAGGGAGCAATAATCTTAGCTTTTTGCACAGCAGCAAGATTCAGCTCTGCTCTCAGCAGAATAGCATCTGAAGAACTCCCCCAGCTCCTCGGAAATCTGTCCCTTTTTGGTCAAAAAGCAAAGCGATAGCGGCTGCGGGGTGGCGCAATGACTAGAGCACCAGCCCTGCAGTCAGGAGGACTTGAATTCAAATCCGGCCTCAGGCTGTGTGACTTGGGCTGTTACTTAGCTGTGTGATGTTGGGCAAATCATTTAACCTCAATTGCTTCGTCTTCCCCCCTAAGGAAAAAAAAAGCAAAGCAATCATTTGATTTTCTTCCCAAAAATAGACCCCCAGAAAAGTAGCTAAAGAGTCCAATGTTTCGGTTGGAAGAATTTCTCTCATAGACTTCTCTCCTATCTTTTGTCCCCAAGGTCTTCCAACTACTCCTGTTCACTGGCCTCCTTCTTCTTCCATCCCCCTCTCCTCATGGTTTCTTCTCTGTGACTCCTTCCTTTATTTTCCAGTGTCTCCAATTATAAGCTCCTGGTGGTCAATACTTCATCTTTATTTCATGAGAATGATGGGTAGAATGACTGTGTATATGATTGTAAGTTATCACACACCCCATTATAGATTGCTGCATTTATGCTATAGTATCCCAATACTATTCTTGATCAGGTATAATGTTTGATATCTGTGAAAAATTCGGGGGATATTATGCATAAGGCAAAGGAATGGAAACGGTTCGTAATAAATACCCCTACTAGGTCTGTATCCCAAAGAGATCAAAAAAGGAAGAGAGGGAACCTATTTGTACAAAAACATTTATAACAGCTCTTTTTGTGGTGGCAAGAATTGGAAATCAAGGAGATGCTCATCATTTGGGGAATGGCTGAACAAGTTGTGGCAAATCATTGGGGTGCTATAAAAAATGACAAGCAGGATGCTTTCAGAAAAACCCAGAAACACTTACATGAACTGATGAAAAGTGAACTGAACAGAGCCAGGAGAACAGTACAGTAACAGCACAGTAACAGTAACAATGACAACTCAGCAATACAGTGATCCAAGACAATTCCACAGAGCTCATGATGCTATCCACCTCCAGAGAAAGAACTGATAGACTCCAAATGCAGATCAAAGCAGACTATTTTTCATTTGATTTTTTTCTGGTTTGTTTGGCAGATTTTTGGTCTGTGTTTTCGTTCACAACATGAGTAATATGGAAATATGTTTGCATGATTGCACATGTATAACCTATATCAGACTGCTTACCACCTCAGGAAGGGGAAAGGGAAGGAGAGAAGAATCTAGAATTCAACATTAAAAAAAACAATATTAAAAATTTATTTTACATGTAATTGGGGAAAAAATAAAATATTGCTTTTTAAAAGTTTGCAATATACTCACCATTCATCCCATACATTACATTGTACTAGCAGAATAAACATCCTATGGGGACATCAATAAAACTAAGCCTTTAATTCAATTGACAGATGCTAGCAGCAAGGTGATAACTCCAGAAGGCGTCTGACTCAACTGTCTCGTCTTACAGATGAGGAAACTAAGTCCCAGTGGAAAAAGGGGACTTGCTCAGATTCACAGAAATAATTAAATGTCAGAAATCATTCATTAACAAACTAACAGCAACTAGAGTGAAAGGCATTGTGTAAACAGAAGGCGCTCATGTTTTTATTTCAGGGCAGTAATTTTGTTCCAAAATGGAGGACTAAGTTGCTCACAGGTGGCCAATTGAGGGTAACTAATGAGTCAAGCTTCACTTTCCATGATCATGCTGACATGTTAGAAATAATACACAAAATTAATTTTGCTACTGACCTGACTCCCAATTAAAGGCAGAAGTAACACCATGTAGTGCTGGATCTGGAGTCAGAAGACCTGGGTTTGAATACTGGATGAGCTACTTCTTAATTGTTTGATCTTGAGGCAAATCGCCTCCCCTCCTGGGCCTCAGTTTATTCCTCTGTCAAATGAAGAGTTTGGGCTTGTGGCCTCTAAGGATCCTTCCAGCTCTGGACCTATGATCTCTAATAAAGAACAGCGAGCCCACGAATCTCATCTGGCCAGTCCCCAGGCTCTTGGTGATGAGATCCCATTGGAATGGTCATGGGTGATTAGACAACTGCTTATAGGGACCCACCCTCTGTTCTGGTTTTGGATCCAAGTTACAGCCCACTGAAGTCATCAGGGCCAGGGAGCTCTTGGATCTCCTGGGACACTTTCACTAAGCATACTCAGCACTTGGCTGAGAAATCTGTAGACTTGGTCCAACTGGTTTGTGGTTGTTTTTATTTTTCTTTTAATTCTTCTAAAAAGAGGCAGTGTGGGGTAGTAAGAAAGTTACTGGACCCTGAAGGGCGCAAATCTTGTTTTCCTCATTTTTCAGCAAGTTAATTAGACTCTAATGAGCCAATTAACTTCTCTAGGCCAAAGTTGACTTATCTTCAAATGAGGGGGTTGGGCTAGATGGCCTTTAGGGTCCTATGACCTTTCTAAGTCTCAGTTTCCTTCTCTGAAAATGAGGCTGTGATGCCCTCCAAGATCCCCACCAACTCTAAGACTTTAAGCCTCCAATCCCATTCTAGAGGCAGAGAAGTGGATCAAATCCCCAAATGGGAAACAGTCAAGAAGACAGAACTTGGAACCAAGCCAGCTTCACTTGGTTATCAGATCCCACATAGGAAGTGCTTTGGGACCCTTTAAAATGCCAGGTGTCAGTTATTATTACCAAAAATAATGTTATTATAAATTTGATAATCAAATAATCATGGGGACAAACAAAATAATAAAATCAACATAAAATCATAAACATAAAACCATTTACATTTTATAAAGTGGGGATGGGGGTGGAGGAGCCTTATTTGTTACTGGGAAAGAGTCCTGGGGTCTGGGTTCAGACTAGGTTCAGATTAGGTCAGCTATGCACCTGGGCAGTATGGAAGAGACAGAATTCTGGACTTGGAGGCTGTTGGTGATGCTGTTGTTCAGCCATTTCAGTTGTGTCCAAATCTTTGTGACCCCGTTGAGGGTTTTCTTGGCAAACACACTGCAGGGGTTTGCCGTTTCCTTCTTCAGCTCATTTTACAGATGAGGAAACTGAGGAAAATAGGGTGAAGTGACTTGCCCAGGGTCACACAGCTAGGAAGTGTCTGAGGCCAGAATTGCACTCAGAATGATGAGTCTTCCTGACTTCAGTCCCAGCACTCTATCCACTGTGCCATCTAGCTGCCCCTTGTAGTCAGGAAGACCTGCGTTCAAATTTATTCCCAGAAACTTAATGCTGAATTACTGTGGGCAATTCACTTTGCCTGAGTTTCCTGATTTATAAAAGGGAGATAATAATAGCACCTACCTTTCAGGGTAGTTGTGTGCATTGAATGAGTTAATATTTGGAAATCACTTTGTAAACTTTACTACACAAATGTTAGCTATGACTCATTTAGATCATGAACACCCAAGTGCCCCAAGTCACCTCATCTCTCTGCTTCTCCTCAGAGGGGGCTAGGCTAGATCATTATTCTTCTGGCACTAAACTCTTTGGAAGGGAGGCCATAGGAAAGGGGAAAGAAGGGAATAAAGTAGTGAGAGTAGAAAACAAGATGAGAATCCTCAAGCCAGGAAGGGAACAACCAGACCTCTGCATTGATGGGGCAGATGGTGAAGGATTTCATGGAGAGATAAGGAAAAGAATCCTTAAGATACTAAAGGGATGGTGATGGGGTGAGTGATTGTGGTGGGTGAAGGACCCTCAGTCAGGAAACCACAGATATGACAAAGGAATCCTGACCCTGTGCACAAAATCCAGAGAGACTACAAGTGTGTTCATCCCCTCTTTACCGATAAAGAAACTGAGCTTTTGTCCTTTATACCCTTCTGGTGCTTTTCACAACTCATTTTGGAGACCTGTATGTTTTTGGCACTTCCAAGGTGGTGTGATCTAGGGAGTGGTCTGGTCACTGTCCTCTTGGTCTGTGCTCTAGTTCTTACCCAGATAATACCCCTGATCCCTCTTAATCATACATCACCTATTCCTTTCTTCACCCTGAAATGATACCTTAGAACTGGGTAAGAGCTTCCAGATGGCAGCCAATCCTGTGCCCAGTGCTAGTGCAGGTGTCCCCTTTCTGATCATCTGTTCACTTTTCTTACCATAGTTATGTGTTGGGCTGTTCCCTGAGCTGTTGCCTCTGCATCCCAGAGCTACACCACTCCTATGTACCTCACTCCAGGTCAGCTATCAATATATCTTCAGACCTTTCTGTTTTCCTAAGCTGCCCTGAGCTGGAAAAATGACTCACTGTGACTTATAATTTGGTTTTAACCCATTTGGGGTCTTGTTTGGAGGGAGGGACGGTGTTGGGAGATTTGGGGAAAGTGCTAGTTTCACTCTGTATCTTGACTCCATCACTCAGCATCAGTTCATTAAAGTCTTCCTATGTTTCTCTGTCCCTTCCACTTGCTCTCACATCTCAATAATATTCTATTACGTTCCTAGTCCATACTTTGTTTGGCTATCCCCCTTAGTTTGGGCACTCCCTTAGTTTCCAGTTCTTTGACACCCCAAAGAGCAACTATAAATGTGGTTGTACCCATGAGCCTTTTCCCTCTTCCTCTGCCCTTTTTGGGGTATAAGCTTAATAGTGGTATCACTGGGTCAAAAGGTATGAATAGTTTAGTGACTTTTTTTTCCTATAGTTCCAATGTACTTCCAAGAAGTATGAGACTGATTGAGCAAAGGGTTTTTCAGGATGGGGGAGATTTGGCATGTTTGTAAGCAGCAAGGAAGAAGTAGTGGATTGGAAGACCTAGAAGAGGAGATTAGCAAAAGAGGGGGCTTATGCATTGCATGTATTGATGATCTAAAGTCACAAAAAAATCCTCTCTTGCAAGAACTGATAGACCAGGGAATTTCACAGTGCAACAATGTATTTGTTGGAGTTCCCAAATATCCTCACTGGAGTTGGGGTGGAAGAGAAGACCATGGGAAGCAGGGACTGAACCCATAGAGAAAAGATGGGAGAATGACCTGGAGTCCTGTAAGATAAATGCCACCAACATCAAGGTAAGGTCTTCCTGATTCCAACTCCCATCCACTATACCACACTGACTCTCAGATCATCATGCCTTTCCCAAGAGCCAGGGAGGCCTTTCCCTATAGGGTGTCAAGCTCATTTTCAGTAAAAGATGAGGAGAGAGGAGTCCTATGGATCTGAAACTCTAGATGTGTAAGGGTCCCAGTAGTCAGAAGACCTTATGACTGCTGGAGGCTCTCCTTGGTTGTGGAGTAGGCCTCCCTAGCCCATAGTCTAGCTCAGATCCTGATTGTATTAAGGCTCTCTGTGTTCTGAGGGATAAGTCTCTGAGTTTCTAATCCTGGGCAGGTCTGAGAAACCAGATGACCTGGTAGTTAAAGGTAAATCTTAGGAGTTGAATGGTGTGATGATAACGGAATATAAAATCTTCCCCATCCATTAATAGGTCTCACACGAATCCCATTAAGGGAAGTTAGCTTAGGGGAGGCTTGATTGTAGGAAGGTGTTCACACCTTTTGTTAATTGCTAATTAGGTACTGAGTCAGGAGGATTGTGATGCCCTCCAACTCTAAAAAGGGTATATATACTTTGAGGTTGGCATTTTGCTTTGGGACTCACTCATTTGAAGTGTTCTTGTGATCTGACCAGATGAGATTCTGGGTAGCCATTATGGAGCCTTCTGGCTTTGAAAAACCCAGATGTTGGTGCCTCTCTCTCTGGTAACAATGTATGTATTGCCTTGGTCAGACAGTTGAATCTGTCTCTTGATCTGTGCTAATTTCTCAGACAGTTAGACGCCCTGTCTGTTGGTCTTTATTTCTCTGCTTATATTTTCTCTATATTTTCTTTGTTTTTATTTTCTCTGAGGTTCAGAGTGCTGACTTTCCCCTTGAACTAGGTGTCTGAAGTCAGATTTTAACTCACGTCCTCTGGGCTCCAGGGCTGGTGTTCTATTCACTGTACCACCTGGCCACCCCCTAGTGAACGTAATTAAAAAAGATTGTTGACCCCTTGAACAGCTATCCTTCCTACTAAAGCAGATCTAAGAACCTGTGCTAGCAATCATCCTGAGTATGCCAGTGTGGTTGCCACTACAAATGGTGTCTAGGACCTTCCTGATGAGGAGGCAACTGGCTAACTCACCATCAAGGAAGTGGCTTGCCCAGGGACACCCAATTAGTATATATCACAGGCAAGATTCAAACCCAGATCTTCCCATCTATGAGTCCAACAATCTCAACCACCTTGACCCTCAAGTATCAGGTAAAAATGCCTATAATAACTGATAGTTTTCTTAACATCTTTTTAGTCCTTGTGATCTCCCCTTTCTCATGTCCAATTTTGATCATTTGGGTAGTACAGTGGATAAAGCAATGTAGGAGTCAGAAAGACCTGGGTTTGAACATCATCTCATCCACATTGGATAGAGCCCTGGGCCTGAAGTCAGAAAGACATCTTCCTGAGCTCAAACCTGGCCTCAGACACTGAGTAGTGAGTGAGTGAATCATTTAACTCTTTTTGCCTCAGTTTCCTCATTTGTAAAATAAGCTAGAAGAGGAAATAGCAAACCACTCCAGTACCTTTGCCAACTAAACCCCAAATGGAGTAATGGAGAGTCAGACAGGACTGAAAAACTACTGAACAACAACAAGCATCCACTTACCAGCTATGTGATGCAGAGCAAGTCAGTCTCTCTGGGTATGAGTTTCTTCCTGCATAGAATGAGGGGTTTGGACTAAGAGGCCTTGAAAATCCCTTCCTGTTCTAAATCTATGAGCCTAGGATCTTCTCTTTCCTTTTTAAAAAATTAAATTTGTGAATTTTTTTTAATTTTTGGTCTTTATTAATTTGTTTGTTTACTTTTCGTTACCAGATTCAGTTCCACAATTCCTTGAGTTTCAAATTTTCTCCCCCTCCCTTTCTGCCCCCCCCCCCATGGTGACATACAATCAAATATAGGATCTGCAAATACTTTCACTTCAGACATTAGTCAGGTTATAAAGAAGGATTGTATCAATTTGTTTATCAAAGTCATTGAACTTTAAAAAAAATAACCCTTGGTTTTATTTGTCAATTAAATTTTTCCTTTCCTTCTTAGCAGTTTCTGCTCTGATCTTGATTTCCTTTACTGCTTTCCTTTGGTTTTTACTTCATTTATTTCCTAATTTCTTTATATATTCCACTCACTGCATTTGCCCTTTTCCTCTCTTGTAAATATAGGCCTTCTGCTATAAATTTGTCACTAACTACACCTATAAATCTGGTCATCTTTTGTTTGCACTGTCATTATCTTTGACGCCATGTAGAAAGTCATTCCAAACTTTGGCCAAAGGGAGTCCTCAAGGGTCGTGTGGAGATGCCCAGCAGATAAACCGATATGGGGAAACCTTAGACAGGATTGCCTACGGAGCTGGGTCAATCCGTGAGTCAATTATCCACAAGCCACAAAGAGATAACCCAGATTCCAGGTCCATAAAATGAGGCCAGAAGTCAAGACACAGATGTTTTTCAAGGGCTTCAGGCCTGGAGCTTAGGAGAAAAGTGGGGATGGAATTCCAAGGACCTGGTCACCTTTGCCCCAGCCTCAGTCTGGTTTTGAACTAATCAGATCTCTGGGAAATCTTGACTGTAGCTCCCAGGGGTGGGAAGTAAGACCCAGTGAAAAACAGCCTGTTATAGTTGCTTTCATTGGTAAGGAGTCAGGTTTGTTTCATTTGTACAAATGATGTAAAGACACTCAAAGATCTTAGATTAAGTAAAAAGAAGTCCTTGATTACCTGGGGTAACAAAGGTATTTGTATGTGGTCTCCCCCTTAGACTGTGAGCTCCTACAGACCAAGAGCTCTCTCTTTTGTTTTTTTTGTTCTTCTTTATACCCCTCGGGCTTATCATAGAGCCCTGAACACAGTAGGTGCTTAATAAATGCTTGTTGACTGACTGACATGAGGAATGGTTGAGGAAGTTTGGTCACATCTTACAGATTGTCTCTAAAGTATCAAGAGAGGGGAAGTGAGCCAGGAGAGCAAATTCTAGTAAAACGCTCAAGGAGGAGTATCGTAAAGATGGGGGTAGGGGTGAGGGCGAGGGAATGCCTACCTTTCAGCCCTGCCTGCCTCTTGGTCAGAGTAGGACTTTGCAGGGTCCATGAGACTTTGGATTTCCCAGATTCTGATCAGGGTCCTATCCCCCAGAACAAGCAGCAGCTAACAGTGCACCTGCCTCAGGAGCTGAGAACAGTTTGGATGCCCTGTGGGCAGGCAGATCCATGGCTCCACAAGGTACCCAGCAGAGAAACTGACCTGTGCCTAATGGGGACTTCTTAAGCACCCCATAAAGCAGAGAAACTTCAAGTAGCCCAGAGCTATGTTACCCTTTTGCTGTGTGCTCCTCTGTTCTCTGTATATACTGGTGGGAGAGAGGCTCACAGACTTTGGGGAAGATATTTTGTACCATTCATTATTACCATAATTACTATCTTAGTAAATACCTCTTTCTAAAAAATTTTCTGGTTACCTAACTGATAGATATCATAGATATATAGTTAGATAGATAGATAGTCAACCACTACTCATGACTGGAAACACACTGGTGGGGGCTTATCCACCCAAAGCTTCTTAGGGTTGCCTCTATAATCCTAAAGGGAAAAAAAGTATCCACCTTCTGGGGATCCAATGCGTTGATGTAAATGAGAGTTGGTATATGAGGTCCAAATCATTGCTACATACATCTCCATCAATTCTTGAGGTTTAACAATAACCTATTTCATACCCTCCATACTTCTGAGCAATGTGATACATTTTAATGAATGTCCCACAGGTATTTGAAAGCAATGCTTATTCTCTGATTTTTTTTTCTTTTTCTGCCAAGATCTCATAAATCCCAACAGTCTGATTAAGCCTGAAACTTCTTTCTTATTTATATTTGTGTTTCATTTATCTTATCCTGCTGGGAGGGGTGTAAAAATTGCCTTCTATTATTAATTTTCTACTTTTGTGTAAGCCTGGAAGATTTTCTCTTATAAATGTAATGTCAACATATTCCTGGGTGACTTGAAACTATATAGATAAACTAGAAAGTTCATCTACCAGTATAGAGGTTTTTGAAAGACACCGCAAATGGACAATGAGTTTGGCCCAAAATTAAACAGAAGGAAAAGAGTAGGTTGAAAGGATTGCCTTTGGGAAATTGCCATTTTCTCCCTCATGATGCCTGAAACAAAGACTCATCTTTTTAAAACCAATAGTCTACTGGTATTGTTGTTTGAAAATGAGATCACAGATTTGGAGTTGGAAGGGACCTTAGAGGTCATTGAGTCCAGCTCCCTTAGTGTCTGAGACAAGCTTTAAACTAAGGCATTGCTGACTCCAAGTCCAGATATAGCCTTATGTATGGTTGCTGAGTCATAGATATGACAGTTTCCAATGAATTAAAAATAAATGTCCTATAGAGGGCAATGGAGAGGTGGGCAGGAAGCATAATAAATGTGAGAAAGGTAGGTCGTTCCTTTGCCCTCTATTTTGTTTTATTTTAATGAAATGAGTTTTTATATTTATGCCATAGATCCACTTTGAGTTTATTGTGGTTTATGGTAGAAGATATTGATTTAAACCTAATTTCTGGTGGACTACTTTCCAGTTTTCCCAACAGGTTTTGTCAGAAACAGAATATTCACCCAAACAGTTGGTTTTCTTGGATTCTTTTTTGAACATGAAGCTACTATGTTCTCTTGTTCCTTGGTTTTGTTTACCTAATCTGTTTCATTGATCATTTTTTCTATATTTTTTAACCAGTAACAAGTTGTTTTGAAGATTACTATTTTGTAGGACACTTTGAGATCTGGTGCCACTGGGTCCCCTTCATTTTTACTAAAATAAATGATAAAAATCATTAGTTCTTTTGAGATTTCTGGTCCTTTACTCTTCCAGATGAATTTCGTTGCTATCTTGTCTAGTTTTTAAAGTAATTTTTTAAATGTTTTGTCATGTTATCAAATTTGTAAACTAATGCAGCTAATATTGTCACTTTAATCAATTTGCATGAAGAATGAATATTTTTCCAATTATGTGTCCTCCTTTATTTCTGTAAAGAGTATTTTATAATTATAATTGTATAATCCCTACATATATATTATACATATATATATATATTATACATACATACATACATATATATATATATATATATATACACACACACACACACACACACACACACATATATTTCCCTAACCAAACTGTATCATTCAGTAACAAAACACTTCAGGCATTTATATTCAGATAACAATTGGTTAACCACAGTTGAAAAGTATCTTTTTTCTAAGTGTTTAACTCTTCAGGATGTTTTTACAGATCCAGATACTTTTTCTTTTTTCTCTTTAAGCTTGTCTTCTAAGAGTCCCTCAGGACCTCTTCATTTCTCCTAATGTTTTTCTAAGTCCACTCCATAGACTCTGTTGGTCTGTTTTCCTCCATAAATTGTATAACACTTTCTTGTTTCTTAAATAACTATCCTTTGTTTTCAGAAAAGAATATCTAAATATGCTGAGAAACTGATTCTGAGATCAAGTCTCATACATTTTAATTGTGTATATGGCATCTCCAGTTGATCCTGTTTTCTAGTTGTTTGTCTTTTTTTTTGTTTGTTTTATGAGAAACTGATTTTTAGACAGTTCTCTCCCAATTTGAAGGCATAGAGATTTTGTTTGTGTTTTTTTTTCCTTTTTGTGGGTGTAGCTCTGAAATTTAACAATTCTGTGACTAAGTGAATTTTAATTGTGAGTTTAATTTTGAATTTCTCCTTGTTAGGGTTCTATGAATTTGCTTTGTCAGCATTATGTGGCTTTCTTTAGATACTTCTAGGAAGTTCTTTCTAACATCTCCTTAAAATCTGGGCTTCTGATCCTTTCCTTGATCCTTCCTTTTATTTTGGGGATAATAATAGTTAACATAATAATTCACTGTGTGCTAGCCACTGTGCTAAAAGCTTTACAAATATTATTTCATTTTATACTCACAACCACCTGGGGAGGTAGATGCTATTTTTATCCCCATTTTATACATGAAGAAACTGAGGCAAATAGAGATTAAATGACTTGCACAGGGTCACACAGCTCTGAAGTGGCTGAGGCTGGATTTGAACTCAGGAAGAGGAGTCTTTCTGACTCCAGGCCCAGTGCTCTGTATACTATGGTGCCCCCTAGCTACCCTCTTGAAGATAATTGGAGGGTCTCCAGCCAGGGAGTAAAGAGGTCAGCCCTGTGCTTTCAGAATATCAGTTTGGCAACTGTGGGCACAAAGGATCACAGACTGGCAGAATTTAGGAGTTGAGATTTCAGCTGCTATTTAGCCTAACTCATAAACAAAAAGGTGGAAATTAGAGAGAGACAGAGACAGAGGGAGAGACACAGAGACAGAGAGAGACACACACATACAGAGACAGAGAGAGATAGACATCGACAGAGACAGAGACCCACCCTTAGATGTCCAAGTCTGAGCACAAGCACAGTTGCGTGAAACCCCACCACAGAGGTCAGCAGAGATCAAAGATTCTCTAGCCTTAAATGGGACCAATTAGACATGGAAGAATTTTAAGACCAACATTACATTTTTTAATCCCCAAAGCAAATAGATTTTTCTGAAATTGAACATCCAAGTGGCTAGATGACCTCTACTATCCCCTCCAATTCTAAAATTCTATGAAAATTATACTTTGATCCTTTTGGGGGGGGGGCTATATTCTGGAGTCTTCATCTTTTGCTTTTTGTTTTTAAGTTTATACGGGTCAGTTCCCCCAGTAATATATTAACTTGGTGATAGACCTGGTCAGACAGCAAAGACTTTATCTTATTAACACATGAACATTAAGGGGACAGCAGAGGGTTCAGCCTCTCCTCTGGGGAATATCTACAGTTGGATTTGAGAGATTCATAAGCAAAGCAGATACCCTTGGGAATTCCCACTCTGCAATCTTTCTTCCCAGAAGGGCTCTTGTCAAAATCAACAACAGATTTCTGACTGAGCATTCTCTTTGCTAAGAAAATGACAAATAAAGGGCAAAAATCTCCATCATTCGGCACATTTGGCCAACAAATATCACCTCCTCTGTCTCTGTCTCTCTCTCTCTGTCTCTGTCTCTCTCTTTCTCTTCCCCCACCCCCACCCCACATACTACACACTTACTTTGCCTCACTAGAGGAAAAATAGGCTTTTCCAGGCTTATTCCTACAGAAAGTGTTTGCAGATGAATCCCAGTCTCAGACTTGTGGGAAAGGAAAGGTTCCTCTTCATCTTCCCCCACTCCCCAGTTACTGAAAGGTCTGGAACCATGACAGGAGAAATGGCTGCCCCTGGGGAAGTTATGCCCGAAGTTCTGTAAAGTTCTTAGGGCTCAAAATCCCTTGATCCGGGGATCAATCAATTGTAAATGATAACCAGCATTGACTAAATACCTAAGAGTCAGACCCTTTTGTAAGCCCTGGGGTACAAATACAGCAAATGCAGAAAGAACCCTTAGGTGAGGAAAAGGGGCAAGATGGAGAAGGCTTGTCTAGACCGCAGTTCAGGTGAAATGGTTTGCAGGCTTTTAGTAGACTGAGAGCTCATTGGAAAGCAGGAAGATGATTGTAATTATCCCCACCCCCACCCCAAAGCTCTTTGGCTTCATTAAGACTCACATGGGGAGGTGAGAGTGCCACTCCCTCCCAGCCTGGCCAGACCACATCTAGGATATTGTGTCCAGTCCCAGATCACTCTGAGGAGAGACTTGACAAGTTCAGGGCATCCTGAATGTGCAGGATGACGCTGGGTCTCTACTTCATTTCACATGAGAATCTGTGGAAGGAACCGGGAGTGGGAACCCTGGAAGAAGACACAGAGGAAGCTTAATGGAGCGATGAGAAGGGGAGTAGACATGTACGAGGGATTTGAACTCAAGTCCAGGACCAGGTCCCAGGCCCCACACTGCAAGCCACCCACCGCAGTGCCTTTCCTTCTCCATAGCTGGGTGCTAAATCTGGCTGCTTCTATGCTGTTGGAGGACTTAAGAAGAACGCGCTCCTTGAATTGTGGCACCCTATGATAAAGTCTGCAGTTATTCACCTTAGTTACTTACATCTTTGGACAACCAACAAGAATTTATTAAGCATTTACGGTGTTCCAGGCACTGAGCTAGGCACCATGAATACAAATAAGAAAGTGATTCAGGGGGCGGCTAGGTGGCGCAGTGAGCAGAGCGCCGGCCCTGGAGTCAGAAAGACCTGAGTTCGGATCCTGCCTCAGACACTTAACACAAACACAAACAGAAACCTAGCCATGTAACCTTGGGCAAGTTACTTAACCCCAATTGCCCTCCAAAAAGCAAAAAAAAAAAAAAAAAAAGTGATTCAGCCCCTGCCCTCAAGGAGCTTACACTCTACTGAGAGCACTACGTGGTCGTGGTCGGAGTTAAGCTTAAATGACAAATACAAAGTGGCTGGGAGTGGGGAGAAATTAGAAAGTGTTTCTGGTCAGAGAAGAAACTTGAGCTGAGCCTTGAAGGAAGCCAGGAATTCTGAGAGGTGGAAGTGAGGAAGGACAGCCATCCAGCAAGGGGGACCACTTGTGACTTTGCATGGAGGCCAAAGACAAACATCCTTTTATGGCAGTGGTGTCAAACTCAAACAGAAATGATCCCTGAGCTGCATTCTGATTAGAAAACCATAAACGAACATCATTTATGTTGTGTTGTATTTTTCATTGTTTTGTTCAGCATTTTCCAATTACATTTTAATCTGGTTCTGGCACTATAGAATTTTGCAGGCTGGGACTTTGATATGTCTGCCACATGAAACAGCAAGAAAGCCAGTCTGACTATAACTTAGAGTTCATGAAGAGGAATCGTGTGTAATTGGGCTGGAAAGAGTTGGAGCCACAATGTAAATGCTAGACTGGAACTGGTTTCTGTTGCAGAGGTAAGAGAGAGCCGTTGAAGTTTTTGGAGCAGGAGAGTTGCGCGATTAAATAACTTGAGAGCAGGGGATGTTTTTCTTGATACCCCCAGCACTCAGCATAGCGCTTGGTACATACTCGGTGCTTAATGATTGTTTGCTGTTTGAGTCATCGGTCAGCTTTGTGCTTTAGAATTGGGAGAATGAATTGGAATGGGGAAGGACTAGAGATAGGGAGAATAGAATAATCCAGGCAAGGGCGAATGGGAACCTGAATAGGGGTGAGGGCCTTGGAAGGGACAAGAGGGGGAGCGGGAGAGGTCCTGAGGGGGTGAGTTACCAAGAGTTGGAACCTGATTTGATCCATCTAAGGGTGACCAGGGAAGCTCTGAAAAGGAGTGAGTGTGGGAGAGAAGGTGACATGATCTGTTTGGGACCCCGGACTTTGAGACGTCTTTTAGACATGAACATCTCGAGCTGGCATCCCTGTGGGGAGCCTCGGCCCGCCTTGCTCCGCCTCCGCCCCCGCCCCACCTCGCCCCACCCCCGCCCGCCCTCCTAATACAGCCTCCATTTCTCCATCAAGTCAGCATCTGCTTCTCCCTCTAAAGAGAAAAGCATCAAAGGCCCCAGCCCGAGACTGGCAGCGGTTGAACAATGAACAATGCGAGGCTGGGGCGGGAAGCCCGCCTTCTTTCTTTCCCTTTGTCCCTTTGTCATTAGTCCTAGAACGTTAAAGATGAAAGGGACAGGATGGGAATTTCTGGTCCCTTGTCACCTCTTACGGCTCCCAGGTCCTCTGCTTCACGGCTTTTACACGGGCCAATGAGGAAAAGAATTCTGCAGACCAGAAGCTGCCTTCCTCGTTTCCATGTGCCCCGGATGTGTAGAGCACAGACAAAAATGCTTGGGGGTTCAATTATGGCCCTTGACAGAATGTAAGCTCCTGGGGGGCAGGGGCCAGTTTACTTTTGTCTCTCTCCAGCGGCTCCCAGAGAGCTCTGAGGGTTCCAGTACATGGTAGAGATTAATAAATGTTTAAAATTAATTTATAAATTAATAGATGCTTGTCAATTCATTATGTACATGTTGCTCACTCCACTCCCTCCCCCCCTATAGAATGAATGAATGAATGGCCCTCAACAGTAATTGTACTCCTAGCACCTAACACAATGTCTGGCATATTTGTTGTTTTTAGTGATATTTCAGTCATGAGTCCATTGGGGTTTTCTTGGCAAAGATACTGGAGTGGTTTGCCATTTCCTTTTCCAGTTCATTTGACAGTTGAGGAAACTGAGACAAATAGGGTGGTTGGAGAAAAGGGGAGTGTTCAAGCCCAACATTGGTTCCCCAAAACAAGTGACACAAGTACAAGATGGGGGAGGCATGGCCAGACAGCAGTTTATCTGAAAACCATCATGGAATGTCACTAGAGAAGGTTCATTTGATCTAGAGCTCTGACAAGAAAGGTGTGGCTTCCAGGAATAAGATGGCATCTGTGTCACTGTCCTCTGCCTCATCAGACCATGCCTGGAGTACTGGGTTCAGTTCTGGGCACCATGGTTGAGGACGGAAAATGACAAGCTGGACAGAACCAGCAGAGGGCAGTTAGAAAGTCTGTGCCACATAAAGATCAGCTGAAAGAACTGGGAACATTGAGCCTAGAGAAGAAAGGAACTTCGTGGACCTGAGAACCATCTTCATGTACTTTGGGGGCTGTCACTTGGAAGAGGACTATGATGAGTTCTGCTTGGGCCCAAAGGTAGAACTACAGTGAGAAAAATGGGTATATGCTAGCAAGAGGCTTGATTCAAAAGTCATTCCCTTAGTGGGGTCCAAAAGTAGATGGATAGTTACCGTGGTACATGGAGTAGCCTGTCCTCAAAGATTTTCTCTAAGCAAAACCACCCCCAATAATCTCTGCAGTCTGTGCTCTTTACCTCTCACAAACTTTCCAAACTGACTATACAGATTCCTTGAAGTATGCATTAGACCAAAGAACACCAAGAATCTCTCCAAGGCCACCCTCCAGTCAAACAACCAATCCATAAACGTCTATTTAGCCAAGATAAAAGAAGTCTAATCCAATATTAGAAGAGCAGCTGAAAGAAAAAGAGAGTAGTTAAGCTCTAAAGGACAGACAGGAATCAGAGCTGAGAGGAAGTGATGACAGAAAGCAGTGGAGGAGTCCCAGATTCAGCTTCCTAGAGAAAGGAGGTGCAACTACATGGTCCCAGAGCAGCAGGAGTAGTAAGAAACCAAACCATGATGTGTAGGCACAAACTTCACCTTGCCCTGAAGTATTACTGGGATTCCTTCGGACTGTGCAGGTCCATTTGGAAGGGGGAAGACTTTAGCAAACTCATTCTAGGAAGCCTCAACCACAGGATGGTGCTATAGGTGTAGAAAACTACACAGGCTCCTTCAGTGGGGGGAATCACCAGACAGGGAAAGAGACTTGACTGTTTATGGATTCCCCAAACAAAATTAATGCTTCCTTATATTCCAAATATATTGTTTGTCTGAGTGCTTACATGCAAGCTGAAGGCTGCCTCTTGTTTCTGCAGAGATATGGAAATGAACCCAAAGAGTCTGAGTTCTGAAAGGAAAACCTTGAGTAGGAACACGAATCAGAAAATGATTTGTGGCCAGTTCCCCCCAAGAGGGAACCCAGTCAATGTCAATCCAAACCTAGGCTCCATGGGTTATACATGCTTCAATGTTTTTTCAAGATCCAACTCAAGGACCACATCATCTGGGTAACTTTCCCTGATCTCTAACCACCCTGCTTGCCAGTCTTCAGATTACGTGAAATGGTATTCTTCTCTATCTCTGTCCACGCTGCACATCCCCAAGAAAATGTAGGACCCTGGACAGCAATTACTGCATCCCTAGCACTTCTCCCAGTGCCCTGCACATAGTAAGTGTGTGATAAATGCTGAATTAAATTAAAGCAGTCTGATATCATCCACTGGGATGTATATATAATGGGATGAAAAAATGGAAAAAAATAAAAGGGAAGGTTTTGTTTTCATTCCATTTACTTCAACAAACCAAATGTATGCCAAAAACAAAACAAAATGAAACAAAACCCAACTGTGTTTCCTCCCTACCCAACACATACTTTTGAAAGAATTCAAAAAAATCACTCATTTTTCCCAAATAACAAAATGGTTTATATTGCTCAAATCCATGATTAAAATGATCATCAGAAATGCAGCTCAGTTTATTAGTGAGAGAATATAAAGAAATTGATTACATAGAAACCCATGACTCCCCCTGCCCATCCCCACCTGCACCACTCTTCCCCAGTAGAGCTTCCAACTTGCCACGTAAGTCTTGGTGGAAGAGGCCAAAGGCTGGTGAGTAGGGCATATCTGATGAGGGAAGGTGAATTACTAAAAAGCAAGATATCTATTTAGCAAAGGTAAAGGAAATCAGACCCACGGCTGTCCAGCAGAGTGGACAGGGATTGTTTTAATTCTATCTCTGTATCCTCTTTAGTTTGTCCTAAGCAGGTATTTATTAAACATTGGTGGATTTGAATTGAATTGCAAGTTAGAGATACTACTATTAGGCCTATACCCAAAGAGATCAAAGAAAAGGAAAAGATCCTGTATGTAAACATGTGTGTATGCACACATGTATGTATGTATGTATGTATGTGTGTATATAAATACATGCACCTGTTTTAATTATTTATGGAGGTTCTTTTTGTGGTAACAAAGACCTTGAAACTAAGGGGGTGTCCATCAATTGGGGAATTAATGGAAAAATCATGGCATACGAATGTAATGAAATACCATTGTGCTATCAAGAAATCACAAAAGAGGGGGCTGCTGGGTGGTGTAGTGAATAGAGCACTGGCCCTGGAGTCAGGAGGACCTGCATTCAAATCTAGCCTCAGACATTTAACCCTTACTAGCCCTGTGACCTTGGGCAAGTCACTTAACCTCAATTGCCCTGCCTTTCCCCACCAAAAAGCAAAAAAAAAAAAAAATCACAAAAGGGATGGTTTGAGAGACAAGTTAGAATGAAGTGAGAAGAGCCAAGGGAGCAATTTAGACAATAATGACACCATAAAAACAAACTCTAACTAATGTCATGATCAACTAAGGTCAGAGGGAGAGAGGGAGTAAGCAGTTATTAAGTTATTAACCCTAACCTTCCATATGCCAGGTGCTGCACTAAACACTTGTTTATTATGATCTTATTTTTACATTATGTCATGTAATATTTTTACAAATGTTATCTCCCTTGATGTTTGCAACAACTCTGGGAGGTAGGCGCTATTATTGCCCCCTTGTTACAGTTGAGAAAACTAAGGCAGACAGAGGGGAAATGACTTGCCCAGAGTCATACATCTAGGAAGTGTTTGAGGCTGGATTTGAACTCCTGACTGTGCTCCCATGGACTCATGAAGAAACATGCTGCCCACTGATAACCCAGAGGGAATGATGTGAGAATGGGGAAGTTTGTTTTGCTTGACTTTCCATGGATGTTATAAGAGTTTTACTTTTTTTTTTCCATTCTAGGGGGACAAGGTACAAGAAATGCTACTTGGCAGCTGCAGCTACTAAATCCCAAAGTCCTTGGCATGGTTAAGTGGTTCAGCATCAACCACTGATCATCATGTTATCAATGGAAAAGGCATGAAAGAAGAAGCATTAATATCTGATTTGCTGCTAGACCGGAAGGACTATGGGACCTTTCCATTGCCAGCAGCCAAAACCATCTATATGTATTGTCTCCTCCTCCTAGAAGGTGAACTCCTTGAGAAGGGGGCACAGTGTGCTATGGAGAGCTGGGCCTGAAGTCAGGAAGACCTGAGTTCAAATTCAGCTTCTGGTACTTACTGGACACTTAACCCTGTTTACCTCCGTGCCCTCCTCTGTAAAATAGTGGGTAACAATGGTACCTACTTCCTAGGGTTGTTATTGTTGAGCTTATAGGATCGAGACAGAAGATCCCCAAGATTATGAAGATGAAATAAGCTATTTAAGTGCTTAGCCCAGTTCCTGGCACATAATATATATGATACAGAAAAGCTTATTCCCTTCACCCATTTTGCCCATTTCTATATCCAATGCTTAGCACATCGTAAGTTCTTTTAGTGGGAGTGCTTTTATTTTTTTCTCAATTACATGTAAAAACCATTTTTAACATTCTTTTTTAAATCATTTTTTAGTTTCCAATTCCCTCCCTCCTTGAGAAGGTGAGCCCTTTCCTACAGATTATAATGAACTCTTAACAAATGCTATTCCACTCCTTGGCTCATCTGTGCCCTACTTCTACCAGCCACTTATCTCGTCAGTTGCTGCTTTGGTCAATTTCCCATTTGACATGTCTCTTTCAGTGGCTCTTCTCTCTGTACCACCCCCAGGTAGGTTCAGATCATAGGTACAGAGCTGGAAGGGACTGAAGTGACCACCCACTCCAATGACCTCATTTTACAAAGGAGAACCTGAGTGTCCAAGGTCCTCCCCTCTCCCCCAAGAGATAGTAAGATCCTTGTGGGCAGGGCTGATTCACTTTTGTCTTTGTGTTCCCAAACAGAATCTAGCACAGAGAGCATTTGTTGTTCTTCAGTGGTTCATGACCCCATTTTCTTTTCTTTTCTTTTCTTTTTTTTTTGCCTTTTTGGTGGGCAATTGCCCAAGGTCACATTAAGGTGCATTAAGTGTCTTGAGGCCGGATCCGAACTCAGGTCCTTCTTACTCCAGGGCTGATGCTCTACTCACTGCACCCCTATGACCCCATTTTCTTAAGAAAGATACTGGAATGTTTTGCCATTTCCTTCTCCAGCTCATTTTATGGATGAGAAAACTGAGGCAAACAGGGGTGATGTGACTTTCTTAGGGTCATACATCTAGTAAGTGTCTGAAGCCATACAGCTATTGAAGTGATAGTCTTAGACCCAGGTTTGACCACATCACTGCCCTGCTCAAGAACCTTTCATGGTTCCCTATCACCTCTAGGATCAAATGCAGACTCTTCCACCTGACATTTAAAGCCTTCCACAACCTAGCTCCAGTTCATCTGTCCAGAGTAGTTTCACATTACTTGTCCACATGTATGGTATGTTTCAGCCAAATGACCTATTTACCACTCCCTCTGCTCCTTGGCTTTCAAGCTGTCCCTTGCATCTAGAAATGCTCTCCCTTCTTACTGCCACCTCTTGGATTCCCCAACTCCCTTCAGAACTTTGCCCAAGTGCCACCTCCTACAGAAACCCTTCTGGGATTACCAAGCATCATTGTCTTCCCTCCTCTTTCTCTAAGTGATTTCCTGTGCACTGTATGACTATTTTGCATTTATCTGTTTACATGTTGTCTCCTCCAAGCGAACTGTAAGCTCCTGAAGGGCAGGGGTGGCTTTGGTTTTGTCTTTGTATCCCCAGTGCCTGGTTCATTAGTAGATCGTAATGCTTGTTGAAATGACTTGCATCATCCCCGTATTTGAGGCAAGCTATATCTGGACTCATAATTCCTAAAACCTGCTTTGATCCCAACCCAAGACTAAAGGGAGACAAGGGAGGCAGTTGCTATATAAGCCTCTAATAATAAGCACCCTATAAAAACACTGACTTTTATTCAACATGGAGAGAGGCACAAACAGCAAATCTTTTCAATAAATCCACATATTTTAAAGTGCATGGTGCATAGCTTGTAAATTTAGCCATGTCACTTCACTTCAGGGCCGCTAGATGGCGCCATAGTGCACAGAGCACTGGGCTTGGACTCGACAAGACTCTTCTTAAAAAGAGTTCAAACCTGACCCCAGATACTTCCCAGCTGTGTGACTCTGGGCAGGGCACTTAATCCTATGTGCCTCAGTTTCCTCATCTGTAAAATGAGGGGTTTGCATTGGGTGGCCTCTGGTCTCTTCCAGCTGGAAACCTGTGCTCTTTTTCTAACTCTGAAAGGTCTCTGTTTAGACGACTCACTGCACTGACCACCATTTTTTACATTCATTTGAGCTAGTGCCTTATTTTCCTCCCCAATGCTGGGCTTCCTGGGGCAGAGACCTTGTCTTACACATTGAATATGCTTCTCGGTGCTGAGCTTATGATCACAACCAATGTTTATACTGCCCTTTAAGGCTTTCAATTATTAACACAATGCTGGGCACACAGTGGGCACTTGACACTCTGGGAAGTTAGGCTGCTGCCATCATCATCACCATTTTAGAGATGAGGAAAATGAGGTCCTCAGAGGTCAGTAAGATTGGCCCAGGGTCAAGCAGCTGGTAAGTTACTGGGGGGATTCAAACCCAGGTCTTCCTGGCTCCCAGCCCCTCTGGCACATTGCCTCTCCTCCATGCAAGATGCTCAGCAGGCACTGACTCAGTGGGAGCCACATCTGGAATATCCCTGGGTCCTCTGCTCCTTCAGCCTGCCCCATGCTGGTCAGCTGTGGGATCTTCAGGTGAGACACTTAGCTTCCTTTTTCCCAGGGTAGGGGATGGTGAGAAAAACCTGTCTCCCTTAGTCCCCAAGGAATGTGGTTGGGATAAATGAGATCATGGGATAATGGCCTGAGAAATACTTTCAACTCTTGAAGAGATTTTTCCAAATACCTTTATTGTACAGCGTAATTATCATGGTGAAATTGTATTTAAGACCAGCAGCTTATACTTCTAATTGTTCGTTCAACTCATGGCTTTGTCTTCTTTAATAAAGAAAGGGTTGTTCTAATCCAGGGAACAAGTAGCTTCATAGATGTTAGTTTTCCCTCCAGTTTGCAGATAGCACCCCATTCCTGCTTGCCCATCTACTAGACTGGTTTAGGCCTTCCCAGAAGTCCCCAGAGGGGATCAACTCAAGAGACTGGATTAATTTGTTTGGTCCCAGCAATTAGTTCCATGCCTGTCACACAGTAAGAGTTTAATTGATTGGATTGGGTTGGATTACTTTTGTTTGGGCCAGCAATTTCATCAGTGTGAGGAGTTCCAGGTGAGGAAACTGTAGCACATAGACAACTTGGCTGATGGATAGTCTAACAGTGCCCTGGGGATGCTGAGATGTCCTGACCAATGTCAGAAGGGAGACTTGAACTCAGGGCTTCCTGATTCCAAGGCCAGACCTGTAACACTAGAACTGTTAGTATATAAAAACTCACTGCTGGCTTGTTTTTTTTTGGGGGGGGAGCAGGGCATGAATTGTAACTATGTTTACCTTCAAGACATCAAAGTTAATCTCTTTTTAAATATGTTGATGTATTGTGGACAGCAGCTACCTGCCAAATATCGAAACCATTAAACTGTCAAATGTCAGCATTGGCAAAACCTACTAATTTGTGCCTCTTTTATTATATTCATTACATTACATTCATTAGCCCACAACATTTCTATTTAGAATGTGGCCTTAATAGATTACTGTGCTGTAAAAAGTGGGGGGGGGGGGATAATTTGATGCATATAGAGAAGTATGGGAAAAGTTACATACATTGATGCAGAGTGAAGTATTACTAGGAAAACAACCAAGACAATAACTGCAGCCTAAATGGAAGACACGACCACCAAAAAAAAAAAAACAAGCCCCCAAAAAGAGAAGTGAGAAGACCCCTCCCTTCTCCTCCTCTGGAGAAGGGGTTCCCACTGACCTGGAACACCGAAGATGGCAGCATATTTTTTCACTGCCTTAACCTGTTTGGCTGTTTTTTCTTCCTTTAAAAAGGAATTTGTTAAAACACATGGCTTGTGGGAGCAGGAGGAGACATAGAGGGAAAATGAGGCGATATAAAAATGAAGTATCAACGACAGGATGATTCTGAGCAAAATCAAAACAACAACAAAATAAAGAAACAAACAAAAAGAACACAGAGCCTTGCTCTGCCTTTTTAGGGGCAGGCTAGGTGGCACAGAGCACTGGCCCTGGAGTCAGGAGGACCTGAGTTCAAATTCAGCCTCAGACACTTAACACAAAACTAGCTCTGTGACCTTGGGCAAGTCACTTAGACCTATTGCCCTCCAAAAAGCAAAAGAAAAAAAGAATAATAAGGCTAACATTTACATAGCATTTCTAAGGATGGCAAAGCACTATCATCTCCTTTGACCCTCACAGGAGCGCTTACTTACTAGCCCCATTTTGCAGATGAGGAAACTGAAGTTCTGAGATATGGAAATGACTTGCCCAGAGTAGTCTAACTGTCCCTCCAACCCATACGTGTCCTTTTTCAATTCTACTAGGGTCTCTTTGAAAGGAAACCAGAGTGACTTTCAAATTCGATTCAAGAAACATCTAAGTGCCAGTCGTGCCAAGCACTGTGCCCTTCCATGGGGTCAGGAAGAAAATCAAAACAATCCCTCGCCCTCTGGGGGGAGCGAGGGGAGACACTCTCACACAAGTGCTAACTGACCAATTGACCGACAATCGTGTGTTAAGCGCCTACTGTGTGCTAGCCACTAGGCCAGTGCTGGGGATCTAAAGAAAGGAGAAAACACGATTCCAGCCCTGCAGGAGCTCCCAGGCGGACTGGGGAGATGACAGGAAAGAACCACGTACAAGACCCCCACAGCATCAAGGGAAGATAGCGTCCGGGAAAGGCGGTTTGCGGGCGGGGGGAGGAAGGGGCGAGAGTCGCTTCTGGCTGAAACTGCGACTTCAGCCGAGACTCAGAGGAAAGCGGGCCCGTCCCTTTCGGACTTTTCGGGAGAAACCGGCTTCTGGAGTGGCAAGGAGGTCCGTTTGCCTGGAATGCAGAATGTGGGGGGGGGGAGTCATGTGACGCTACTGGAGCAAAGAGGTCCCTCGGCCCGCGGCGAAGGGCTGCAGGAGCTTTTCGGGCTAGGCTGAGGGTCTTACCACGCGCAAGAAGGAGCCCCGACACTGCTCTTAGCACATCCCTGGCCCTCGGTTTCCTCCTCTATAAAAGGAGGATTGGCCTAGACGGGCTGCCTCGAAGGCTTTTCCAGTTCTGTTAGTCCCAGGGAAGCCCCCGCGGCAGCTCCGCTGGGCTCTCTCGGCATCCTGGGAGAAGGAAGGATGGAGGCACCACCCCCCTCCCTGGAGCGAGGAGGTGGCTGAGGACTTTGTTGTCGAGTCTTTTCGGTCGTGTTCCGCTCTTTGTGACCCCATTCGGGGTTTTCCTGGCAAGATACTACAGTGGTTTGCCATTTCTTTCTCCAGCTCATTTTACAGAGGAGGAACTGAGGCAAACGGGGTTAGGACTTTAGATGTCACTTAATCCAACCCCCTCGACTTAGAAGGCCCTAGAGAGGCCCAGAAAAAGAAGAAGGGGCTCGCACAGGTAGCCAACCAGCCGAAATGGGGTTCGAACTTACAGCCTGGGATACCTGCAGGGGGAAACTTTCCACATTTTGTCCGACCTCCTTTTGGGACCATGGGGCTCTGCCTTCCGCCCCGCCCCCAGTCCCGCCCCCGCCCGCCTTCTCTCCCTTTTAGCCTGGCTCCCTAGCCCAGGATCGAAGAGTTCTGAGCCGGGCTCTGGAAGGAAGCGAATCTGCGAGACAGCAAGTGACCTAGGGTCTGTGTGTGCGTCCGTCCGTGCCGCGGCGCGCGCACCTCTCCGAGCCCGGGCTGCAGAGAAGTAAGGTCATGGCCACTCAGGAGCTTGCCCTGAAGCTGCAGCGCCGGCTGAGGCTGGAGCAGGAGTCCGAAGCCGATCACGGGCCGGAACAGGACGGCCTCGATGGGGAGAACTGCGGGCTGCGGCCGGAGCCCGCACGGGGCCCGAGCCCGGGTCCCCCAACCTCCGGGGAGGAGCCGCCCGCCAAGGAACTCACGGCCAACGCTGACTCGGAGTTGAGGGTTCAGCTGAGCCGGCGCCAGAGCATCCACGAGGGCACGGCGCGGCCCCGGCCCACCAAGGTCTTCAAACCCTACACCGAGTTCCCGGAGTTCAGCCGCCGGCAGATCAAGGATATGGAGAGCCTCTTCCGACGGTGGGTACCCTCCCGGTGATTCCCGCGCCGACACCCCCTACGCGCGTAAACTGTAGCAGCCCCTCTGCAGTCCCCTGTGCCCCTAAACTGTAGCAGCCCCTCTGCAACCCCCCTGCGCCCCTAAAATGTAGCAGCCCCTCTGCAACCCCCGCGCCCCTAAAATGTAGCAGCCCCTCTGCAACCCCCTGCGCCCCTAAACTAGCAGCCCCTCTGCAGCCCCCTGCGCCCGTAAACTGTAGCAGCTCCTCTCCAGCCCCCTGCCCCTGTGACCCGCAGCCCTCCTGGTCCCAAACCCCGTAGTTCTTAACCTCCACCCTATCCACCGGCTCCGACCCCCTGCGCGACCTCCGGGGCTCTGCCCTTCCTGCTCTGTTCCCCACCCCCGCCCCTAGCAGGGCATGCCACCCTGATTCCTTCCTGCGCTCTAGCCTCAGGGACATTGTCCGGGTGCCCCCGTTGCTTTAGGCGTGAGACGCTGTCTCCTGGTCTGCTGCTCCTCCCCTCTTCTCCCGCCTTCCCGTCCCGCTGCCTAGCTGCCCCTTACTTGCAGCCTCCCGCCCAGTCCTCGCCAATTCCCAATTCCTCCAGCACCACCTGCGACCTACTCCGCTCTTTCCCTGGTATCTCCCCAGTCCCCCTCCCTGACCTTGCTCCTCCTGGCTCTCCGCCCTCTGCTGTGGGATAGAGGAGGGCAGCCTCCCAGCTGGGCTCTTGGGAATGGGAGGGGAGGAGAGAACGGGAGTGTACTTTCCCAGACTGAGCGGCCTCTGTGAGTGTCCCAGTGGGGCCTTGCCCTCGAGCCAGGGAGGGAGGGTATCTGGAGTGGAGATGGGGGTCATAGCTTCCATCCTCCCACCCCACAGCTATTTGGATTCCGGAGGCCAGCACTACCCTTAGCTTAACCAGCCACGTAGCACGTCTTGGCGGCTCGAAGCCTGTGTAAGTGTGAAGTTCTCTGTTGGGAGCCCTGGCCCCTGAGTGTGCGATAGCTCTGGCTAGTATTACGGAGTTTGCCGGGAGCCGGAAGCGCCACTTTCTCTGCTGGAAACAAGTAGATTGGCACGTGCCATCCGTTCATTAACCTTTGGGCTGAGCTCGGAAGGGGCTCCCTGGCCTCTCCGTCTCTTCCCCCCCGCCCCCCCCCGCGTCTCGGCCTCTCCCCCTCTCTCTCCCCTTTTTCTCTTGCTTCCACCTGGGGAGGGAGCGGAAGGAAGCAGCTCCTCCCCAGCTAGAGATAGTTCTTCCTTTGCCAAGGGGAAAGCTGGCCATTGGTTTCTGGCTTTGAAAACCTGACGTGTCAAAGGTAGTGGGGAATGGATTGGAAAGCGAGGTGTGTGGAAAGCCTTCTAGAGACCCAGATGCTGGATGCCAGCCATTCCCGGAATCTCCGGCCTTGCTCGCCATGGGTTATTTTGTATGTTTGTTTGTGTGTCTTGGGCATCCCAGGCCTCTCCTCTCTGCGGTCCGGTCTTCTCTCTAGCCCATTTAACCCAGCCCAAGACTGCCTTACGTGGGGGGTGGGGCGCTGATGAATAATGCTGAATCCAATACCCGGGAGCGCTAGGTCCTTCTATCCATTACCAGGCTTTGGCACTTTGGGTTGAATCCTCTTTTAGGCTTTGTATGCCTGTTGCCTGGAACATGGTAGACACTTAATCTCTGGGCCTCAGTTTCCTCATCTGTAGAGGGAGGGAAAGTAGTATGGACTAGGGAACCACTAATCTCATAGATTTCCAGCCAGAAGGGCCCTCAGAGGTCGTGAATTACTGACTCCTCATTTTACCCAGGAGCAAATTGAAGGCTGTGACTTGCCCAAGGTCACACAACCAGGTGGTGACGAATGCCAACACATGGTCTCTTTCAGTGGCACCACATTCCCTCCTTTCCACCTTGTATAAGAAGCCCTTCCAGTCCTCCTTCAGCTTAGTGCCTTCCTTCCGCAGCTACTCCCAGTTCATCCAGTCTCTGTCTGGTTTGTGCATTTGTTTGCTTGTTTTCTCCCCTGTTAGACTGGGAGCTCCCTGGGATCAGGCTGGATTTTGTTGTTGTTGTTGTTGTTGACCAGCATTTAGCACAAGGCCTGGCCAGGGGTTAGTGGTTAATTAATACCTGCCATCTTGTGGACTTTATAGCTCTAATTGATTATCTGTGATTTCATCTCTGTGGGTGTCAATACTCAGTCGTGTGCTGTTCCCAGGATTAAAAGCCCCCCCTCAAATAACCCCAACCCAGCAGCCCCCAAATAAACCCAAAGTGAAGAGAGAGTTCATTCCAGGAGTGGGAAACAGCCTGGAAACCCACAAGATTGGAGATGCAGTGTCTTACACAAGGAGGAAGTCAGTTTGGCTAGCACAGAGGGCCTACAAAGGGCAGCAGGGGATGGGTACGAAGCCTGGAAAGGTAGCCAAATGGCAGTTTGGAGGGCACCCCCAGTCCTCATCTGGTGGCCAGGCTCTTAACAAGGAGCCTCTCCCACCTTAGCCAGGCTGGTGGGCACAGACTCTGTTATATCCAGTTCGGGTTTCATTGGTGCAGCCTACAAGACCCCAGGACCCTTGATGCCTTTGTCTGAGGCATTTGGGGAGGATGGTAGCTCTATCAAACTTGAGTCTTTAATCAGGCTGCTTGGCTGGCTCATGCCCAGGACAAGCATATTTGTCAAAGTTTGGGAAATGTTTGTCCTCCAAACTTGTAAAGAAACTCTGAGCTTTGTATGAGTCCCACCCATTTTAATGGATCAGTGATGTTGGGCACTCTTGGGTGACTGGCAGGCAGGCCCAGGAGCAGGGCAGCGGGTTTTCTGGGAAGGCAAAGGAGTGAACACTGTCCTCAAGGACCCCCCCTCAGCCTTATTGATGAAGATAGAACCTGACACCCTACAAGCCCCCCGATCAATTTTATCCCTTCAGTTCCCACCTGGGACCTTTTGGGCCAATTATACTAATATTAATTCACTGGGCTGAAATTGGCTAGGCAATGAGTCAGGGTGGTGCCCTTTAACAGGTGAGGCAGAAGATGAGAAAAGTGCTTCATAAGCCATAAGGACCAGCCTCCCTTCTAAAACAAACCCAACCACATCAGTCCCCTGCTCAGGAAGCTCCAGTGACTCCCTTTACCTCCAAGATCAAAGGTAAACTGTTTGCCTTTTAAAGCTTTTTTATAACCTGACTCCAATTTTATTACATACCATCTTCAATGTAGCCAAACTGGACTGCTTAATGATCTCATCTCTTACCTCCAGGCATTTGCACTGCACTGGCTGTCCCTCATGCCTAGAATGCCATCTCTCCTCACCTCTGCCTTTTAGAATACCTAGTTTCCATCCAAACTCTGCTCAAATATCCCACCCACCCCCCCTTTTCGGGAAGACTTTCCTGGTTCCCCCCAACCTGCAGACCCTCTTCTACAAAATTAACTTGGCACTTCTGTGTGGTTTGTTTCCTCTCCATAAAAGATTGGCAGGTGCTTGTGACCTGGGCTGTTTCATTGATGTTTTTGGATTCCCAGTCGCCTAGTACAGAGCTTGGCATGCAGTGGCACTTAATAAATGGTCATTGGTTGATTCACTCAATAAACATTTCTTAACAGATTCTGGGGAAGAAACAAAGTTTAGATATGATCCAACTCATCCCTCCCCTCATGGAGCTTACAGTCTAAAACTCACCCCCAGACAGGCATCATATAAAATAAGAATGTTATACAGTGGTGGACACTATGTACAACGTACATAACTGAGGAAGGTGCTTTGTGAGATCTAGAAGGGGAGGAGGAGAAGAGAGGTGGGGGCCAGGGAAGGTTTTCTGGAGTCACTGACAGTTGACTTGGACTTTAGAGATGGGTAGGAATAAAAAGAAAGCCAGGGCATTTCCACATCTAGGGACAACTGAAGACAAGGTCAAATGTGAGGAGTTGGTAGGACAAGGGGAAAATGAGCCTAGGAAGGGAAAGTGGAGACATTGTATAAGGCCTCCAATGCCAGGCCTAGGGGTTTGAATTTTACTCAGGAGGCCATAGGCAGCCAGAGCAGATTTTTGACCTGTGAATCAACATGACTGAATCCATACAGAAAGGCTGTGAGTCTGGTCACAGTGTGAAGGATGGATCAGAAGGGGCGATGGGAAGATCTTTTAGGAGGAGGGGGTAGTCTTAGAAACAGAGGGGAGAGGCTGCCTGAAATAAGAAACTGAAGCTGACAGGTCTGGATAGCTGGCCAAATGAGAAGCACCTAAGGGAGAGAGAGGTTGTCAGCTCAATTTAGAAGTGTGGACTTGGAGGAGGAGGAGGGGGTCAGCTGGGTGGGAATTCGTGTCATAAATGTTTTGAGACAAATCCCAGGATCTGAGATCCAGACTTAGAAGGGACCTAGAAAGCCATTGAGTCCTGTAGTTTTCTTTTACAAATGGGCAAACTGAGGCTCATGGAGGTTAAGTGTCTTTGAGCCCTTATATCCAGTGATCTTTCTACTGCAATCCTGAAACTCAGGAGAGAGATTAAGGCTAGCCATGGAGATCTGGGAGGCATCTGAATGGAAGCTGATGCCATGATTTAGCATGTGAATTGGATTTAAGTGAGGCAGGAGCTGTTCAAAGTCACCAGCCTCACTTTCTCCTCTGGAGCCAGCTGGGTCCAGTGGCTACATACAGATCAGGAGGACTGAAGATTCCCCCTTTCCCCACCCCCCTCCATGGAAGAGGCATATGAGCGATGGGTGACAGCTGGGTCAGCCTTGGAGGAGAGAGGAGGAAATTGAGTTAGCAAATAAACAAGCTTTCTCCTGGCAACCCTCGAGAATGAACTTTGGAGGCCCTGTAGTAGGTTCTAACCCTACCTCTAATGGTTACTACCTCTGGGACCCAGGGCAAGACACTTCCTTGTCCTCAGTTTTCTCATCTGTAAATTAGACAGTGTGGAGATGGCCTCTGAGGTTCTCGAGATCTGTAATCCTCTGAATTAATTAATTAAACCCTGATTATGGAATTTTGATCTAATTCTAGAATCACCCACTATGCACCCTCCCCCATCTCCAGTCTTCCTGATCTTTAGCTAGCCATTGGACCCAGATGGCTGATGACTATACACAGCCCTCCCTCACTTAAATCTAGTTCATTTGCACATGATGGCTGCACCTCTCTGACCCCGTGGTCCTCTTCCAGTGAGAAGAACAACTGTGAACAACTGTGTGCCCAACACTGCTCTGTGCTGGGGATTCAAAAAAACAAAAGGGCCCATCCCCAAAGAGAAATCTCATTATCTTACAATGTAAGCAATTACTGTAGCCTTGATTGCCTTTGTTATGGCTGTTACAGCTTTGGAATTTGGAGCTGGAAGGGCCCTTAAGAGATTTTTCCTTCTCGTTATTTCACTTGGCTGGAGGGGGATCCTGAAGTTCAGAAAGGTCACACAGCTAGTCACTAGCAGACTGACTAGTCTGACTAGACCATTTCTTCATTGGTCCATGGAGTTAGAGTCCATGACCTTGAAAAGGCCCCTCTGAGCTTCTGGATAGGGTGATTTATCTAGAGATTAAATAATGGTTTGTTCAAGAGGTCTCAGCCAATATGAAAGGCAAAGGATTTCCAAAGGGGCAGGTTATGGGCCTGCCCCCATTTCCAGACTGCCCAGTCCATTGTCCTGCCAATCTGAGCAGTTGGGTTGCATTAGTGAATTGGAGCCGGTCTGAGCCACTGGGTCTCCATGGACACCTGCTGTTTTAGCTTTAATGCAGTGGTAAACCGAGAATTAAACTGTACTCTGCCAAGGCTCTGATAACCTCTGCCCAGGGCCAGTCTCTTAGCAGACAAGGAGCCAAGATAGCGTCTACTGTGTCCAACATTGGGCTGAGCTAAAGGGGCAGGAGGCTGGTACGGTGTCCCGAGGAGATAGCTTCCGACCGGGGCCCAGGTCATTTAGCTAGTGTTCAGGTACATTCAGCCCAATAAACCTTTCTCCGTTAGGGTTGGTAACACAGCTATGCAATTCACTCTTGAAAGAATGCAGGATTTGCAGAGTTCAGATCCTACCTCTGCCCTTCCTACCTTTCCTCTGTCGAATGAGAGGTGGCTTCTGAGGTCCCTTCTAGGCTCCTATGATGTTAGAGTATGCAGTGAGCCTTAAATAGAGCAAGAAAGGCAGAAACACAACTGTGAGGCTTCACAAGTAGATTCACTCCATCCAGTTAAGCTTGGGTGCTAGAACATAATAGGAATTTAGAAATATGTGTTTAGTAGACTTGGCTATGGAATACAGTGAGACAGAGTCCTGCTGACACACTGGAAGGTCCAGAAGATGAGCAGATGGTGAAGACCCTGCAGATCCAGCCCATTGAGGATGGCTTGAAGGAAGTGGTCATGTTGCACCTGGAGAAAAGAAGGCTCAGGGTATACAGTATCTGGCATCATGTAGTCAAGGGCTCCTGTACCAGAGAGAAGCCAAGCAGGCTCTGCTTGACCCCAGAGGCTAAAACCAGGACCTGCAAGTGGAAGTTGCCAAGAGGGCATAATAAGGAAACTTCCTAAGACTTGGAGTCATCTGTGTATCAGTGGAATGGTCTGCCCCCACTAAGGGCCTTCAAGCAGAATGTGAATGCTCACTTGTTGGGGATGTTGTAGGGGGGACTATGGGTTAGAGAGATGGGCTGAACTAGATGATGTCTTCCTCTCTGTGCCTCAGTTTCCTCATCTGTACAGTTAAAGGGTTAGACTTGGTAGCCTAGCATTTTGTTGCTATGAGCCTTGAAGGATGTTAGGGAACTTCAGGTATTACTTAGTGACAGGGGCAAATTATTTGAATAATTTGTATCAGAACTGCCATCTGAACCCATAATTTTTTATCCAAATCCAGCATTTTTTCCTACCTTGGGTAGGATCACTTTTCTTCTCCATTCCCTCAATTCTGACCTTCCTACCAGGGTCTCCCTTTGGCAGGAGAGTGTCTGCTGCCTGATTTCCCTAATCCTTTAGATGGAGAACTGGGTTGGCAGAGGAGCAGACATCTAAGGAAACCTCTGGTCCAATGAGCTCATTTTACAAATGAGAAAACTGAGGCCTAGAGGTGTTGAGTGGCTAACCTAGGTGGTAGAGCTAGGATCTGAACCCAAACCTAAAGCTAGACAGGCATCTCAGCCACTCTCTTCATTTTCTAGGTTAGCAAAGTCAGGTCTGTGTAAGTAAGAAGCAGCTGAGGCAGGATTCAAAGCCAGGCCCTCCAACTCCAAACGGGGTACTCTCTGCTCTGTGTTTTGCTGCTTGTTGGGCATCTTGGGCACCTGTCTGCCCTGCTCTGGGGAAGTCTCAAGTCCCCAAGTTAATGCACAAAAGAGCCAGTTCCCCTGCTGAGGGTGTCGGTGTCTAGACGTCTGCAGTTGCCAACACAGCCTTCCCCTGCCCTAGTTTGGTTTCTTTTCATCCCTACTCCGGGTCTTTATCTCCATTCTAAATAAATCTTTGCCTTCCCTAAGATCTGTCCTCATTACCGTCATGTGTGAGCTCAGCTGGCCAGATTTTCAGTTTTGATCTATCATGGTTCCAGCCAAGCTCAAGGGATGAGTATCCTGAGAGTTGTGTTGCCCTGGAGTGACCTGCCCATCGCTTACCTTTCCGGCAGCCTTTGTCTGGGGCAGGGCACATTTACTCTATTCAACAAAGGCCCATTGAGGGCTTTGGCCCTGGACTGGACCAGTCCCAGCTGTGATAAAGGCTGGGCAGTGGAAGAATTGAGTGTCTGCCCATCTCTGGTTCTTTAACCACAAAGAGCGAGGATTGGGGGGCAGGGGGGCACTGGCCTTGGTTCAGTTCAGCAAGAAGACCTGAATTTGAATCTTGCCTAAAATCCCCACTAGCCACAAAACTCTGGGCAGATTCCTCATCTGCAAGGCCATTTTTGAACTCTAATATCCCTTCTAATGCTAAATATCATTCTACCTGTGATTTGGGGTAAAACTCTTAGCCTCTCTGTACTTCAGTACATCATCTGGAAAGGTTGATGTTGCATTAGACGACCCCTAAGGGGTAGTGACTGGAGGAAGATCACCCAAGGCTATGGGAATTTTGGAGGAGAAAGTCATGAAAGGGTGTTAAGTGAGAGCTTTGAGGCATCTGGGGGGGTCCCTGGAGAGACTTTTAGGGCCCCTCGAATGGGGGAAAATGACTTATTTTTTACTTTTTCCCCTCGGTTATGACTTTTTAAAAAATGAAGTCCTTATTCTGAGAAGGGCCTTCACCCAAGGTCAGGCCTCCCCACCCCCCCAGGTGCTGCTATTGAGAACTTCCAGAGGAGAAAATTAGATGGATGGAGGGGGAGCCGCTCTGTGATTTAGGGTCTTAGTCAGTGGCCCTGGGCTCTGAAAATAGAGGTGAGGCGGGCAGGATTTGAACTCCAGGCTTCTGGGCTCTAAGAACTCTGTCCTAAGTCACTAACTACTCTACCCACATTTATATAGATTCTGACCTTAGCCATTATTTACACAGAGCTTTAAGGGTTGCAAAGCATAAACATTAACTCACTTTATCCTCCCAACAACCCTGGGAGGTAGATGCTATCACTGTCCCCATTTTGCAGGTGAGGAAACAGCTGAGCCTGGGGCAGGTTGGATGATCCGCCCTGAACAGTCTCCTGCACCCCACTAGTATCCCCACTATGTCAGCACTTGGGAACATCTCAGCATTTGTGGATTTCCTGTGACGACACAGAGCAAGGCAGAGTCCGGGCTGGATTTGAATTCAGGTCTCCCTGCCTGGGTCTTGTTACACACATGTGCACACCTGTGTGCAGTACATTCAGTACAGGTGTATGGGAGGTGTTTAAACTCTGCATATATATGTATGCAGGGTGTATATAAGCACAGTGTGTGTGTGTATGTATGTATGTGTGCATGCACACCCCCGGGACACGTTAAGCTTTAAGAGCTTCAGGGACATCGTGTCTCATCTAAGGCTGCAGAACATTTTTCACACATGATCTTGCTGGATCCTCAGAGCCGTCCTGGGAGCCTGACCTCATCTTATATGGATGTAGAAACCTCGGCAGACAGAGATTGGGTGACTTGGTAGTGATCCTGTAGCAAGGAGAAAGCAGCAGAGACAGGATTTGAACCCTGAGCCGGTACCCTCTATCTGCCAGGCCTTGCTGACTTTCTCAGACTTGAATCCTTCCTCATATTTACAATCCCTCCCTCCTGTTGCATTGGACTGTTTCCACTGTTTTGTCATCATCATCACCATGATTTTTACTGCTTTTATCATGCCAGTGACAGGCAGAATAAGCCCAGACTCCCCACTTCACATCATGGGCAGCTGCTGGTCCCCATCCATAACTTAGCCCATTCTGGAGGGCTCGGGATTGATTCCCTGGATTTGTGTGATAGGAAGAGATGAGCTGGTCCAATGGGAAGAGGGGAGGGCAGCCTTGGCACTAATGTGGTACCTAGATGATGCTGTAATGTTAATAGGACTTGAGATTGTCATTAATAGACTCAGGTGAGCCTGTTAGGGGAGGCTGGCAGAGAGGCTTTCACACCTCTTGCTTATTTCTAATTTAGGCCCTGAGTCAGGGCTGTGATGCCCTCTGGCTCTGAGAAGTGCATACACTCCTAGTTGGTATTTTGCTTTGGGGGCTGCTTATGAGAAGGATCTTGTGATTCCCTGGTCACTCTCAGTGGCTGTATATTCAGAACTCCCTGAGTGCTCAGAGGTAAAGGCTCTCCCCATCCAGGGCTGTATGTAAAGTGTATAGCTGATTCAGACAGTCAGAGCCCTGTCTATTGGTCTTTATTTCTCTGCTTGTATTTTCTCTGAAGTTACTGACTTTTCCCCTCAACTAGTGAATGTAATTTAAAAGATTGTTGTCTCCATGAACAGCTCTCTTTCCTAGTAAAGCAGATCTAAGAGCCTGTGCTAGCAGCCTCCTGGGGATGTCAATGTGATTGCTGCTAGAGATACTGAGGAAGGGCATTGTGGGTGCTCTTGGTAGCAAGCTCTTGGGGAGGATAAGGACAAGCGTCACCTAGGATGGTCGGCAGACCCAGAGGGGTTGTGATCTGCATTGTGGGAGGCCACTTCTTTACCGAGGAGGTCAGAGATCCCTTGGAGTATTTGGGTGTGAACGGCTAATTTGTGAGCATTTTAAAGAAGGAATTTAGAACAGTCCATAATGGCAAACTGTCCCTTCATTCTGTGATTTTCTAGGCTGTTGAATGGGGCGGGGGTGGGGAGTGCCACAGTGGGAGGGATGCCTACCTTGTGGCCAGGAGGAAGAGATGGAGATTGAACATTGATGGGGTGGGTCAGCTTATTGAAAGGACTGAAGCGTGACAGCAGATGAACTCCCAGCCAGCCAGAGCAGGGTGTCTAGAGGAGCTTCCGTGGGGTCCTGTGCCCATCATAGCCTTTTTATTGCTATCTTAGAAGAAGATCCAGGAAGGGTCCTTGGAATGCAAAGGGTCTCGGCCAGAAAGAAAGGCTGGGTATAATGAGATGAACTGGAGTGGGCCAGCAGCATGGTGGGGGGCTGGGGCAGGGTTGGACTGCAGTGAAAGGGCCCTGGGCTCTAGGGGGAGGATGAGTCAGTATAGGGATGGAGGAGCCGCCAAAAACAAAAATCTAATACAATCTTAGGCCAGCTCCCAGGAAGGAGGAGCTAGTCGCAGACTGGGCCCTGTTCCCACCACATCTGGGCTGTTGTGCTCCCCTCTCATAAGGACTTTAAAGAGCTCTTGGGGATCAAAGGGGGCTGGGAGGAGGCTTGAAATGTGTCATAGGGAGAGGAGCATCGTAGGACCATAAATCACTAGTTATGGGGACCTCAGGTCCAACCCTATTGTTTTACAAATGAGGGAACAAAGAAAGGCCCAGAGAGGAGGAGGCCGCCCAATAAAATAATTTAGTCTGGAGAAGGGAAGCCTGAGGCCCAGGGAAGGAAGGAAGGAAGGAAGGAATGAATGAATGAATGAAAAGACTGCTCAAGCTCCTACAGTGTGCCAAGCCCTGGGCGTACAAATACGAAATAAAGGGGAGAGGAGACCAAAGGGCTTAGTCTGGGAAGGCACAGAGACAGTGAGCAGAGCCAGAAGCCATGATTGGTGGAGAGAGGAGTTCAAATCCTGCCCCAGCCTTGTTTCCTCAGTAACCCTGGGCCATTTGCCTCTTCTGTCAAATGAGGGGGTTGGGCCTGATTACCTTCAATGTCTCTCCCAATGTCCCTTCCAGCTCCCCATCTGTGATCTTCAGGGGCACGGTGCATGCATGATGTCTGGGCAGGGGTTGGGGGAGGGAGGCCTAGTTGGGATGATGGCGCCATGGCAGGGGAGATGTCTTGGGTGGCCTCTGGTCACCCAAGGTCATGGGGGAGGGGGGGTAGGAAGTACCAGGTGGCAGCTGAACCCAGTTCCTCAGTCTCCAGTCAGTGATAAGGAGCAGTAAGGAAACCAGGTGGGCTTGAATTTAGAATTCCTGAAGGGGGATGACTCCTACAAACCTGGAGAGGCCCTTTAGAATCAGGCTGGGATGGGCTTGAAGAGCCAAGTAGAGAACTGATCTTGTTCCCTTAGCTGGTCTGGCCCACTGGAGGTGGGTTCCAGTAGCACAGGACTAGATGGCTTTGGGGGTCCCTTCCAACTCAGGGGTTCAGTAGGGAGTCACTGCAGTTTACCAAGTGGGGGAGTGGCCAGATCAGGCCTTGACTGCTATGAGGAGGATGAATTTGGCCAGAGGAGAGATGAGAAGTGGGGAGACCGTTGCCATCATCCCATTAAGAGGTGAGGGGGACCTGAATCTGAGGGGTGACTATGACAGTGATGACGTTTAGGGGTGCTGAGACCTCAAAATAGTGACACGGCGGTCCTGCTCGAATGAATTCGACCTAAGCCTTCTTTTAGCCAAAAACCAGGTTTTTTTTAAAATACTGAGAGAGGGTAGGAGTGATTCTAAAAATCCTATATTGGCCAGAATCTGAGCACTTTGATGGAGGCAAGATGGATCTTATATACAGAAAGACCGTGGAAAGGCTGTAGGAGTGGCCAAGTAGTCTGGGAGGTGACAGAGAAGGGCCGGGAACACCCAGCACCCTCACCATGTGGACAAGGAGGATGGGGTCTAGCCAATCAAGGGTGAGAGGTACCCACAATGAAAGGCCAGTTGAGGGGATTACTGGAAGGAAGGGGTAGATGCCTCAGGCCAATGCCAGAGACTTGACCTAGTGGGAAAATTCTAGTAGAGTTCTGGGGAAAGAGGGGCGGGGGGAGAGAGATTTCCAGGGCCTATACCCCATCAATAGAAGAGGAGCAGTGGTTAGGGTTCTGTGACCCTGAGCAAGTCACTTCCCTGCCTGCCTTGTTTTTCCTCATCTATCTGCCTGGGGCTGTGAGTGAGGCTCAGATGAGATAGTATTTGTTATGTACTTGGCCAATTTGCTGATGCTAACTAGTATTTTTACTGAGGTAAAATTGGAGGAGGGGAAGGGGAGGACAAGCTTCCGATTCAGAGATGGCCCCGCCCTCTCCCTCTCCGGCCTGAGCCGAGACAAATCCCCAACTTCTGGGGGTGGCTACCACCTGCCCTGGGCCAGCCTTTGCACCTATGAGAGACTCAGTCCTCATCTGTAAAATGGAGCTGATGGCCCTTGAACCCTGGAGTGGCTGTGAGACAGGCCAGGGCCCCTAAAATGAAAACCTGGGAACCGCCCAAAAAGGGCCATGGGAGAACTTTCTATTTTAAGGCTAGATCAGTAAGATTCAGCTCTAAAGGAGCAGGTCCACCCAGTCCTTTGTTGTAGCTTGATTTGGCCTTTAGGGAGGACAATGGGGTATTATGGCTGTATCCCACCTAGAAAAACTGCTTTTGAATGGATTGACTTTTCACTCCCTGAGGATAAATTCTCTGTAATGCCCACAGACCTTAGAGTTTAATGGATAGAGCTACTGGACCAGCATTCAAATCCTGCCCCTTGGCACTTAGGACCTGGGCCAGGAAGACCAGGGCTCAAATCCTGCCCCTGGTGCTGGGTTGGGGAGCAAATCCCAAGTTTTCAAATATGTCAAATGAAGGAGTTGGACCCAATGGCCTCTAGGACCTGGGGGTCAAGAAGATCTGGGTTCAGATCTTGCTAATAGTGCTATGGTGGACAAGTCTCCTCACCTCTCCCACCCTCAGTCTCCTCTTTTGTAAGATGGAGATAGTAATGGTGCCTGCCCTTCAGGGCTATAGTGAGAATTCAATAAAGTAACATTAGTAAAGTACTTCACAATCCTAAAAGCCCTGTGTAGATATCATGTATGTGTTCACGTGTATATGTAGAAATATTATTATTCTACTGGGGAAACCAGGCGCTGGGCTGGGTCCCATAGAGACAGACAAATGAAAGCTGTTTCCTACCCCCAGGGGGCCTTCATTCTATCTGAGGGGCCCTCCCTGTCCTGTAAAAGCCAGGTGCTTGCTTTGGGCAGAGGCTAGGGGAACTGGGGCCATTCTGCACACTGCACAGCCCAGCCTGGAATGCAAGGAGTGAGGCCCAGCTTCCCCTGGAGAAGAGCCTTGTGACTGCACAGACTTTGGCGGGGGAAGGTCTCCCACCCACCCTCCCTGATACCGACTCCCTTAGTCCTGATCATACTTATCCCTATCTGAGGAGAAGACTGTGTGGCCTGCTGGGTAGAGCAGTGGGCTTTGGTTTGGAAAGACCTTGGTTCCACCCCCCTCCACTGGCAGGGACTGGCCAAGGGACTCCACACTGGCCCTTGCCTCATTTCCCCATCCATGAGGGCCTCCTCGAGATCTATGGCCCTGTAAGGGGAGCGAGCTCCAGGCCAGCTCCTCTAGCCAAGGGCCAAGCTTGGTCACCTCTGATTCTGTCTCATGCTAGCTGTCCTCCCAGATACCTTGGGGGTAACTTGACAGAAAAGGAGGCAGGCTCAGAGCTGAAAGGGGGTGTGGGGGAGACCATAGCCTTACCTTTTCATTTTAAGATGAGGGGACAGAGGCGCAGTGACTTGCCACTCACTTCAGGTTCATCACAGTTGAAAAGGACGTTAAGTCAGGTCATCCAGCCAAAACTTTCAGTTTACAGAAATGTTTAGCAGAAAGCTGAGGTCCAGAGAAGCTACAAGATTTGTCCAAATCCCCACAGAAACAAGATTTGAATCCAGGCCTGCTGCTCCCACTGTACCAGACTTCCTTCTTCAGTGACCGAGCCCCAGAATGAGAACTCCACTCCAAATTCTGTGCTCTAGCCACACCTTTCAGCATCCCAGCTTGTCCTCAGGGTGATGGGGACCACCAAAGGACAGCCCCTGAATTTCAAATGAGAACCCAAAGGCCCTGGCCCCATGCCTCCCAGTCCCAGGCCTGGAGAGTGGTGTGGGGCAGAGAATCAGGCCAGGCTGGCCAGCCTCACAGCTCTCAAGTAGAGGAGGGTGGGGGAGATAGGCAGTCCACTCCCTGGCACCTAGCCAGTCTTGAGCTCTAAGAGAGTTTGCAAAAAATTGAAAACTGGCTTCTGCATTCCCTGGAGAGAGGGTGGGAGGAAGTAGCAGCCTCATACTCTGCAGTAGAGTGGCTTTTTATTAAGAGTCTGGAATGATGACATGTTGCCAATTCGGGAGTCTCCTGCCAGAATGACGGAACTCTTAACCCAAAGAAATGTGTTTCATGAACTCCTTCTCTTCCCCTACTGCAGCCCAAATGGCTCCTTTCTTCCTAATTTAGCCCCTAGAAAGAGGATGGGGCCATTGCTAAGGTTCTGCTCCATTTAACGGATTTTAATAAAGTACCTACTGTGTGCTGTGCATGCATCGGGGTGATCGGAGGGGATCTCTGATCTCATAGATGCAGCTCCCCACCCCCATGCCTGCCTGTCTCATCCATGTTTTCCCTGAAGTCTCATTATAATTCCTCATTGTGTCCCCATCAGAATGTAAGCTCTATAACAAGAGGGCCTTTGGATTCTCAGTGCCTAGCACTGCGCCTAGAACATGATGTCTGCTGAATACTTCTCACTGGTTTTCCTTAGTTCCTCTTGGGCACAGCAGTCCCTGCTATCGAAGAGTTTTTATTCCACTTGGGGGGAATTCAACCCCAACAGAAGTAAATACAGGGTAATTGGAGGGAGAGGGTTTGAGTATTAATATCTGGGAGTGGGGGTAGCAGGGAAGGCTTCCCAAGAGAGAGTCACATCTGAGCTGAGCCTCGAAGGTAGAGAGAAGATCCCAAGAGGCAGAGGAAGGGAGAGGGTTTCTAGCATGGCTCGATGGAGCTAGGAGATGGAAGATCCAGTTAAAGGTAGGATGATGAGAAGAAGGAAAGGAGGGCACACTCCAGTCCATTTTGGGGCTCTGGTTATCAGCCTCCCTTAGGAGGAGAGGCAGCTTAAAATCATTTGAGTTAGACACAGAATTAACCCTAACTCTGTTGCTACCTCTGTGACTGGGTTTCCATCTCAAGCAAGTAGGCTAGGGATTCAAGCAATCCATCAGCATTTATTAAGGACCAACTATATGTCTGCCAGGTATTCTAAGTCTTGGGAACACAAAGACAAAATTATAAGGGTCCTCCTCCTCAAGGAGCTCGTAAGGGGGAGATAAGAGGTTAGACATGGGGAATGGGAGGTCTAGCTGGGAGAAGAGCAGGTGAGTACAGAGTGCATGGCAGGGGGTAATAGTGTGCACTAAACTCAAGTCTAAGGATGGCGAAACTGGTGTATTCCTTCTGGTATCCAGTAAATGTCAATAATTGTGGAGGAAGGATTCCAGCAGGTTGGGCAGCTCCTCTGGACGGTCATTGATGAAGGAAATGGAGAGGTTACCAGTCTACACTGTCTGAAAGAGTTAGCCCCATTTCTTACTGGTTACATGGTATCACATCTCCCACCTCCAGGATTTTGCTGCTATGCCTGGCATTCACCTCCAACACTTGGCACCACTTGTTCCCTTCAGGGCTCAGCTCAAATACTCCCTCCCTCCCACCCTCCAGAAGTCTGTCCCTGATGCCCTCAGTTGCAAGTGCATTGACCCTCTCCAGTCACTTGTTGTATCTATTACAGGGCAGTGGTCCTTGAGCAAGCCTTGTTTCTGGCGACTTCTGTATTCAAAATGCTCAGCTCAGCTCGGGCATATGCTAAGTTCTTGGTGCTGGATTTTGTCCATATCCTTTACTAACAGATCTGGGAGCCCAGCTTCTTGGGGACGGGGATTGCCTGGTTTGGGGCTTTGTAGCCCAGCACCCAATCCCAGCCCCTCTCATTCTGACATTTCCACCAGTAATGATAACTAGCGCCTGGGATTCCTTTCCATCCTCAGGACAACCCTGCGAGGCGGTGTTACCGTTATCCCACATTTTAAAGATAAGGAAAGTAAAGCTAGTCCAGGGCTCTTTTCTGAGGCTGATTTGAGCTCAGGTGTTCCTTAGTCCCAAGAATCCTGCTCATCTCCCTGCCTGCCATGATCAGCCTCACCTGGCCGTTCATTTTAGTCAGAATCCTTTAAAAAAGAAAAAGGCCATGATAGATGTGGACAGACTGAGAACCCCCAAAGTTAAGCCATTGGGTTTGTGGTCTGATTCTTAACAATGGAGACCAGAAAAGATAGTGCCTGAAGCCTCCTGGTGCCTGGGGCGGGGGGGCTTCAGGCTGGATGGGACCTGAGAGCTCTTCTAGGGCAGCCCCCTTATTTTGCAGGGAAAGAAAGTTGGACCCTTCTTTGCCCAAGGTCACACAGGCAGTGAAGTGGTACAAACGCACTGGGTCACACTGTCCCACAGCTCTTTCTGCCTCCTTTTATACAAAAATTAACTTAATTTTTTTAATTTAATTTGGGACCCCGGGGAAGGGGGCAGCGCGGGACTTGCTTTTCATCCTCCATTTTCCTCTATCCCCGGGCCTCTAGGGTTCCAGAATTCTAGAACAAAGCTTCCTAAATGAATGTGGTCCCAGCCTTGTTTTGACTTCAAATATATTGACAGAGCCCATAAAGTCTAGCCTGGGGGATTTAGACTTTGTCCCAGATAAGGTGAGAACTCATAGGTAAACACATTTATTCAGAAGGAGTGAGTCTGGAGACCTGGGGCCCATTCTGCCCCTGCCTCTTACCAGCTCAGCAGGTGGATTCCTTGGCTTGTGATCTCTCTCCCTGGGTGCCAGGCAGCTCCCAGCCCAGGATCCCAGATTCTGGAATCTCTGCTCCTGGGGCCACCTGTGCCCAGGCTCCTTTTGGGCGTCCTGAGGGAAAGAGGCAAAGTCAAGGCCTTGGGTTCTGCTGGAAGGCCATTCTATACTTTCTGCATAAAATGGGTCCTCATTTGGGAATCTATTGACTCTTAATTAGCCAGTCAGTAAGTGGGGTTTTCTGGTTTCTTTGCTTCTGGCAGATTCAAAGCAGCAGACCCGAAGGCCCTTCAACTGAGCAGGGCAAAGTGATGGCAGATGACCATGGAGAGGACAGGGAAACTATGAAAAGCAGGCATAAGACCTACTGGGTTGGAGTGAAGTAGATATACGTTCAAATTCTACCACTGAACAAATCTCTTGAATCAACATTTATCTAGCCAAGGGTGGGGAACCTTGGCCTTCACTCTTGTAAAGTTGAGATTCAGTCAAAGGGCTCCCCTTCAGGACCTAGAGGGCCTCATGTGGCCTCCAGGCTGAAGGTTCCTCACCCCTGATCTAGGCCTACTGTGTGTCAGGTTCTGTGTTGAGCACTGGGGATACAAATCCTGCCCACTAGGAGCTTACAACCTATATAGGAAAATCTTGTGATCCTGGGGCTTCGATAGGCATCCCTGTGTTGGGCCAGCTTGCTGTCCTGGGTGTGCACAGCAGGGACACTGACATTCTAGCTCCTGTTCTGCCCTCAGTTTTCTAGGGAAAGGGGAAATGCATCCCACCCTGTGACTCCCCCTGGTACCTCTGTGGGGAGCCCCTCCTCCTTCAGGCTGGCTTCTGGAGTCCCATGCCTGCTGAGGCCTTCCCATCCAGGGACAGTGGGGTACAGTAGAAAGCTCTGGGAGCTGAGATTGAATCCCACCTCTGGACCTCAACTCCATGTTGTCCATAGCAACAGGTTTGGCTCTCAAAGGGTCCTTAAGAGGTCAAGATCAATACCCTTGTTTTTCAAATGAGGAAACAGACCCATTCTGGTCTGATCTGGCCTTTGCCTGTTTACATGCCCCCCACCCTGCTTCCTCCCCTCACTCTCTTTCTGACCTTCAGTTTCTTCATCTGGAATATCTGGAAAACAAGGGGGACGGGTGAGCTCAGATGCCCCTCAGTCATTCCAACTCCAGATCTATGATCCTGAAAAAGTTAGTTCATGTTTGGCAGGACCTCTTGGGCATTCATCAGAGACACTCAGTAAATGCTGTTAATTATTTACCATGACCCAGAGGACTGGGACAGTCTGTTTAGATCTTGCTCTCCGGTTGCCAAAAGTGGGTAAACTTAGACTGCTCTTTGGGATTGAGAGGAGGGAAACAGACCCCAGGGTGGGGTCGGGGGCTTTGTCTTAAACAGTATTCCACATTCCACCCCAAGGACACTTTGGCATCCTTCTTGGAGAGAGAAGACAGATGGGGGGAGTCAAGAGAAGATAGATACCTAAATATGTCTCAAAAAGATAAAGGGAGGAGAGAAAGCTGGAAGACCCTTGGGAAGGAGAGCTGGGAGCAGGAGTGACCCGGAGACATGATAAACCTACAAATATTTGAAAAATGTAAACAGCAGGGAGGGGAGGGAGCCTTTGGCTGACCTGAAGCTGGTCGGGCAGGGGACAGAGGGTGTCCAATGTGAATGATGGGCCCTCCAGGAAGCTGGGGATGCTTCCAAGGACCCCCTTGATGGGGCATGGCTGAGGTCAGGACCTGCTTGCTCACTCCAGGTTCCTGCTTTCACTCCTTCTTTGCCCTGGCCTGTCCTTTGTCTCCATATCCTTTCTCTGGCTGCTCCAAGTTTGGCTTGGTCCTATGAGATGCATAGGAGCACTACTGTTCTGAGTTCTGCCCTGCCCTCAGTTTTCTAGGGAAAGGCCGAGGCTTGGGGAAGGGGAAACGCATCCCATACCTCTGTGAGGAGCCCCTCCTCCTTTAGGCTGGCTCTGGAGTCCCATGCCTGCTGAGGCCTTCCCATCCAGGGACATTGAAGTACAGTGGAAAGCTCTGAGAGCTGGGATCAAATCTCACTTCTGAACCCCAACTTCCCATGTTGTCCATAGCAATAGGTTTGGCTCTCAAAGTGTCCTTCAACACCCTTGTTTTTACAAATGAGGAAACAGACCCATTTTGGTGTAGTGACTTGTTCAAGGTCATCTGTAGTGACAAAGGCAAGATTTGAACTCACTGCAAATCCACTGAACCATACTGACCTTGGGCAAGGTGCTTCCCCTCTCTGGGCCTCAGTTTCTCCCTCTGTAAATGAGAGAGCTCTATAAATGAGAGAGTTGGAATCTACTGCCTCTGATTTCCCTCCCAGCTGTAGAACCATGATGATAACAGCTAGCGGTTTTAATAGCCTCAGTTTTCCACTCTGTATAATGGGGATAATTATTATGCCTTACCTCCCAGGGTTGTTGTGAAGATCTAATTAAATAATGTCTGAAAAGTATTTTGCAAACTTTAAAACACTGTATAAATGCTAGCTATTCCTATAATAACAACAATGACATCAAGGTCATCTTTCCATATGCCTGTTCTATGCTGCTGTGAATTCTTGGTGGTTCCAGATTGCTTCCCCCAATGGACCAGAGTGGCTGCTGCACTCGAGATTTATTCCCAATTCACCCGTCTTGTCCAGCCTGCCCTTTGAACCAGGTTCATTCTTTTTTTTTTTTTTTAAGCAATTGGGGTTAAGTAACTTGCTCAAGGTTACATGGCTAGTCATTATTTATGTGTGGGTGCTCATTTTCTGAGGCCGGATTTGATCTTGGGTCATCCCAACTCCGAGGTCGGCGCTCTTACTCACTGCGCCACCTAGCCGCCCCTTTTAGGGCAATTGGGGTTAAGTAATTTGCCCAAGGTCACACGGCTAGGTTTTTGTTTGTGTGGGTTAAGTGTCTGAGGTCGCATCCGAACTGAGGTCCTTCTGATTCCAGGGCCGGCACTCTACTCACTGCGCCACCTAGCTGCCCCCTAGGTTCATTCTTTTAAAACTGTAATTGTTTTTTTGGGTTGGGTTTTGGTTTTTTGCTTCCTCTCTTCCCTGCACCCAGTTAGCTAATAACAGGCTCCTGGCCCCTTCTCTTCCCTCCCCTGAGAGGTGCAGGATTGTCCAGCTCCTTCAGGGCCAGAGCCTGTCCTTCCTTTCCAAGGGCAACAAGGGCCATTGGTCTCTTGTTTTGAAAACCTGAAGGGCCCCAAGTAGTTGGGGTAAGGACAGAAAACCAAGGTGGAAAAACCTCAGGGCACAGATGCCAAACATTCCTGGAAACTCCTGCCTGGTTCCCTGTTTTTGTGTTTGTGTGCTGTGAGCAAAGACTTCCAGGCAGAAACTGCTATTTGCTCTCCAGGTCCAAGTCCCAGCCACCATCTTATTCTCGGCCATAGTTAGCCAAGCCCAGGACTGCTGTGTATGCTGTGCATGCCCCAGAAGTGGGGCAGTGGGAGCTTGATGGAATGGGGTGCCCAAGGTCGCACAGGCAGGAAGTAGCAGGCCAAGCTTGGAAGGGCAGTGACTTCTTATTCAGAAGACTGGTTTGTTCTCTGTCCTTTGTCCTTCCAATCTCTGGCACAGAGGAGGCCTTCCTGTGTGTTCTCCCTCGGCCTCTGTTTCCTTACCTGTAAAATGAGGGGTTTGGACCCAATGCCTCCTAAGGTCCCTTCTAGCCACAAATCTACAGCCCTCTGTCTCCTCTTCAAAGGTGATCGTGGTCCATGACACCCTACTGCCCTTTGTTCAGCCATCCCCCACAGGCACCGACATTCCTTCCAGTTCTTCACCGCCACAAAGAGTGGGATAGGCTTCCCCAGGTGGGTGTCAGTGGAGGAAGCAGTCAGTTCAGGGTTCAAGCCTTAGCTTCCTCATCTGTACTCTCTTCACGGGGTTCTCGTGAGCCCTCTGTGAAATTATGTTTGTAAAGGACTGCAAACTTTTTGGTGCTATCGAAATGTCTGGTAATGTTATTCACAAGAAGGGAGTTATGGCTCTAAGGTATTATGGCTCTGAGATGGGAAAGCCTATATAATTAAGGAAGAGATAACCCGTTGGCTTCTAACAGCTGATTACCACTCCTTTCCTGGACCAGAATTGGGTTGGCCAAGGAGGGCCAAACCACAGAGTGAATAAGAGGGCTCTCCCTGAAACAGGACTAAAGAAAAGGCTCCCTGTCAACAGTCAGACTAAAATTTGGGTTAGAAATATGTTCTGTTTTTATCTGCGCTTGTTTGTTATTTTTCCTTTCTTGTTCTTAGTTCCTCAGTTTAAAAAACAATCTCAGGCTGGCTATTTCTCAACTATAGAACTACGGGTCATTTGACCCAGGACCTCATCTTTCTCCTTGGTAAAAAGGGAATAATGACAGCCCCTGTCTGCCCATGTCATTGTGAGTGTCAGATGTGGTGATATTTGTCAGGTGCTTACCAGAGTCCTGGCACATAGTAGGCACTGTATAAAGGCTAGCCAGAGTAAGCTTTCTGTAAGCTTTCCTTCCTCTGTTTCTGTTTTACAAGAGAGAACATCAATGATCTCCTGCTGTCCTTTCTCAGTCATGCAAACAAGTTTCTGTCCTAAATTGGCATTGCTCTTGGGTTCCATCTCTCTGCACTTGGCAAGACAATCAAGTATTTGCTCACAAGTTGGCTTCTAGGGTCTTTTAGTCTCTTGTTTTGGCAATATATTTACACTTGTCAAGCTTCCTTAGGGGAAAAAAAACCATTGTTTTGGTCTATATCTATATTTCTTTTATCCATTTTCCATTTTTTTTTTTGTATCCATAACTGAATCAAGTTAGATATGACTCGATCTTTTTTAATTTCTAATATATATGGATGACGGGAATCGTTATCAAAGAAAATCTTTGGGAAAATTGAACAATATTATGGTGAAAAATCAGAGGCAGAGGACCTGAGATTGAATGTTCTCTTCTGCTATTAACTACCTGGTGATTTGAGAAGTCAGTCTGGCCCTCAATTTCCTCATGTAAAGGGAATTGGACTAGATAAACTAGATAGATAAATTTCAAAGACCTGTCTTAGTTCTAAACCAGTGATCTTATGATTGGAAACCAAACACTAATGAGAAGGTCCAAATGGATCATAAAAACACTAAAAATAGAAGAAAAGGGAAAAATGTTTATCATAATTATGAAAAATACATAGGAGATATAGGAATTTATGGGAAATAAGAAATTATAGGAAACGATGGATTTGACTATACAAGAATAATATTTTACATGAAAAAATGTACAACCAAAATTAGGGATGGAGAAGTCACATTGTTCCTCTGGCTTCAATGGTATAGTGTACTCCCTGATGAGGAAATTCCCTCTACCAGTGCAAATCAGCACCTTTTTTGCAACTTTCCAACAGTTGTGGAGAGTTGCCTAGAGAGGATGGATGATTACTAGGCCATGTTTATCATCCAAAATTAAACAAAGGAATCAGATTGGAGGGAGAAATATTTGAAAGAAATACAATCTCATAGATAAGTATCAGGAAATTTCCCAGGGTCTCGAGATGGAACTCATTTAGGATCACACAACTAGGAAGTAGAATTGGGAGGATTTGAATCAAGGTCTTCCCAACTCCAAGTCCCCAATGTTTGCTCTGCAATGGATCTGCAAGGATGCCTGACCCAAATCGCCTCTCCCCAAATCTGGGAGGAGCTCACAGGAACTGAGAAGACTGTAAAGTCTTTTTCCCACAGGCAAGATAGTTAAAGGATTTAAGAAGCACTAGAAGAAACATTGTCAATAGCCACCAAAAAAATTATTTCTACTCTCTAATAATCAGAAAAATGTAAATTAAAACAGTTCCAAGGTTCTACCTTACAACCATCAAAATGATCGTATTGAATTCACTGGTGATAGGGCTGCAAGCACAAGGCACACCATCCCCCCTCCCCGGCTTCTGGGAATTGGTACAATCTCCCTAAGTAAGGAATACGGCATTACACGCTATGGGTTATCAAGCTGCTTGCCCCCTTTGACCCTGGGATACTGCTACAAAATCTCTGAATCTATTCATAGTTGTTTTATCTGGAGGAGCTTAAAAAATTAAGACAGCCAGCCCATATTTCCAATGAACAGAGTGGAATGTCATTGTGCTGAAAGAGATAAGAAATACAAAGAAGGCTCAGAAACCTGGGAAAGCTTGGGGAGTGGTAGAATAGGCCTGGACTGGGAAGTGAGAACCCCATTCCAAACCCCCTCAGCCTGCTAGCTGTCCCCCACCCGCTCAGCCTTAGGCTCATCTGCCCAAGTGGTTGAGATAAGAAGTCTCTTCCAACTCTAAGGTCTAATCCTAGTTAATGCAGAACATGAAGAGTTAATTGAGCAACACTTTAATTTGGTTAAATTCCTCCCACTGCTAAGGCCCTGAGCTGGCTGTGGATGACAGACAAAAATAAATGTCTTCAAGATTGCTTACTAGCTGTATATTGGATATGCATTTGTGCATAAACTTATACCTAGTGCAGTGGCCAGGAGTCAGGAAGACCCAGGGCCAAATCCAGCTTCAGACATTTTCTAGTCGTGTGACCCTGGGAGAGTCACTTAACTTTCCCTCAGTTTCCTCATCTGTAAAATAGGCTGGAAAAGGAAATGGCAAACCACTCTAATATCTCTTCCAAGAAAACCCCAAGTTGAAGTCTTGGAGAGAGACACACTTGGAAAAAGACAGCCCACAAAAGTACCAGTGTTTATCCCTTTCCCTTCCCCCATAGTGTGGGGAGATTTAAGCTGAAGATAGCTCAGCCTTTGGACTTGGGTGGGAAGGAGTGGTGTGGTCCCAGCCTTCCCTACCATTTCTTTCCTAGTTTGGGTTCCCTCCCATTAACCCTGGTTTCTTCTCTTCCTGGACCTCCCCCCTCTTTCCCCCAGGCATCAGGTTCCATTTTTATTTCCATTCCAACTTTTAGGAAAAGTAGAGGTGGAGTAGAAGCTTCTTGAGAGCCAGGCTGTCTGCTTTTAGTGTTTGTCTATCCTGGTACAAAACAAAGTTCTCAGAATAATCTCTCTTTTGACTGAGGCCATGACTGGATTAGGAGGCCCTTGAGTGGGTCCTTTAGAGATGGGTAGAAAGTTCCTGAGTGAAAGACCTAGCCTGCAGTTCCTAGGATTGCAATACCCTTAGAGCTAGATGGACCTGGAAGGCCATGGAACACAGCTCTTTCATTTTGCAAATGCAGAAAATGAAGTTTCTGGTCAAGGTTGCACTAGATAGTCTTAAAATTCTAAGTTGGTGTAATTCTTTGTTCTTCTTAATGTTTTTTGTAGAACCTAAGAATATCCCAAGTCAGAAGGGCCCTCAGATTCCATCTAATCCAGCCTCCTTGTTTTACAGAATGGGAAACTGAGATCCAAAGTGGTTCAGAGACTTGTTCAAGATCACACAGATAATAAAAGCCACAATCTGAACTTGGGTCCTTAGCTGTAGACATGTTTAAGGGGCTAGTGGGGCATTCAGTTAGTGACGCCCTGTAAGTGATCAGGGCTGTGGGTCTGGGACTTGGAGAGAGTGGGCTCAGGACTGCACATAAGAGCCCGATGGGAGGCAGCGCAGTGGACTTGGAGGCTGAGCTTTGAGTCATGCCTCTGATGGATGCACCTGGGCCTTGTTGACCTTGAGATCTTTCTGGCTTCACTAGTTGGCCTCAGACAGCTTTAGAGAGATGATCCCTTTGTGCAAAGTAAACAGTTGAAGCCATGAAAGTAAATGAGAAGATCCTGTAAATATAGAAAGAGGAGAAGGCTGAGGATAGCCCTTGAAGGGGAAACCCAACTTTATGGACTGGAAAGGAAACTGAGGCAGAGAGGTAGCAGAACCTTAGGTCAGTTGAAGAGAAAAGAACATAGAGTGTCCAGAAGTTGGGCTAAGAGGAAAGTGAGGACCAGGATTAAAAGAAGGCTGCTGGACTGGAGGGTTATCATGGGCAAAGGTCATTCTTCCATTGGGGCCCCAGAAGGCAGAACTAGTGCTAGATCTAGAGTGCAAATAGTGGCAGCTAATAAGTGTACAGAGGAGGAAACTGAGGCCCAGGGGAGTGACAACTTTTCCATTCAGGGCAAGACTTTGACTCCAGAACCCCCTTTGTCCACAGGCCCCTGGAGGCTAACGCCTGTCCCTTTGACCTCCAGAAGTCTGATCCTTTCCATGTGGGCACCCCAGAGACAGGAGTGACCTGGCATCCAAATCTCCCTGGGATCTTGGAATTGTCACCGGAGTCTGAGGCACATTCTCTTAAATGTCCCTGAAGGTGGCAAGCCTTTAACCTTTGAGGTTGGATCTGCTGCTGGGCAGAGAGAGGACTAGGAGCCGCTGTTGGCGCTATCAGTTGTCTCTCCTGATTCCATCCCCTCCCTCCACTACCATATATCCTTTGGCATCCTGTCATTGCCTGGGTGACCTAGGCTGAGTAACCTGACCACTGGAGGCTCTAGGGGACCTCAGGAAGCTTCCTCCCTGAGAATTCCCTATGCCCAGGGTCAAACTCAAACCCTAAACCTTATCTAGGCCAGCTTCTTACTGACTAGACCCATTATGTATGTCCTGTTGTACTTTTCACTTCTTTTGTTAAATATTTCCCCATTACATTTTAATCTGGTTCTGGCCCCAGGAGCACCTCTGTCCACTTCAAGTCCCAGGCCCTCTTCCATTAGATTAGATTGTAAGCCCTTGACAGCAAACTCTGTCTTTTGCCTCTTTTTGTAGCCTCAAAAGGAAGGTCTTTTAGGCTCCTAGGCAGTTTTACTTCTGAGTTTCCAAAAATACTTTAAATACTTGTCCTCACTGCTTGAAGAGGGTCTTTGTGTTTTACAATAGAAGCAGCAGCTCTTGCCTCCCACGTTCTGAGTGCTTTGAGATCCCTTGAGCAGATCAGGGTAAAGCTAGCAGCATTATGTAATGGACTGAGGGCTGAGTTCAAATCCCATCTCAGACAGGGACTGACTGTGTGACCTTGGTCAAGTAGATTAACCCCTCTGAGCCTTATTTGCAAAATGAAGACCATGAAGGTGCCTACCTTCCTAGGTGTTTGTGGAGATCAGATGAGAATGGAAAACGTGTATCAAACCGTTAAGTGCAGGAAAACTATCTACTATTTTATTTAGTGGCTCAGTGGAAAGTGGGCGGGGCCTGGAGTCAGTATGGGGTTTCTGTCTCACTGTGTGACCTTGTCACCCCTGCCCTCTGCTTTCTCATCTCTAAAATGGGGGTGAGAGGTTTGGCATAGATGAGCTCCATGGCCCTTCTGGCCCTAGGTCTCTTGATCCTAGCCATATTTTAGGTGTCTGTCTTTTATTAGTTAGCACTAATATTGTTTCTTATGGATTAGTCTTGTCTCCCCCAAGTCAGTCCATAAACACTCCATGAGGATCCCCTTTTTGCAGAGCACAGATCCTAGAATCCAAGGCCTGGGACTGAATGGGACCTCAGAGGCTGTCTAGCCCAGTCCTCTTGTGGGAGAGGTGAGGAACCTGGGATTAGTAAGTGTGCTTTGACCATGAGGTCATAGTCATAGGTCTAGGAGTCATCAGAAAAGTCTTCCTGGCTCAGCCCAAGGGCCCCTTCCTCCAGGCAGACTTCCCTCACTTTACAGGTAAGGAACTGACTGAGTCCAAGAGGGATTCATCTTGGCCAAGTATGAACAAGTCATAAGTGTCCAACATAGGATTTGAGCTCAAGTCCTCTGTGAGCCTTTTCTACTGAAATTCAGTTAAATCTGGAGAAAGTCTGCATGTACAAGCTCTTCCCTTTTCCCTCCCATTTTTTTCTCTCCTTACCTCTCCACCCCACCAACCTTAAAATTGAGATCACAGTGTCATATATAGAGGAATCTCTGAGAGGAAACTGAGGCCCAGAATCCGTCAGGTGCTTAGCATCAAAGGCAGGCATTGATCCCAAAATTCTCTCCATACTGCTGCCTGTATATGGCTCAGCTCAGCACCTATGTCTGTCTTCTCCCTCTATACTCCATGAGAGTAGGCACAGTTTAAACATGTCCCACTTTCACCCTTCCATAATGAACACCTGATCAGGGGTTGGGGGAAGGTGTTTGTGAGCTCTCCCAAGCCAGACAGTGAGGGCCATCCATATTAGTGATCCCCATGGCTATAAGGACAGGAGAAGCAGGGGCGCCTGTGATCTGGAGGAAATGCCCATGGGGCCTATGCCAATGCCAGGAGGCTCAATGAATGTTTGTGGAATGGACTTGGTCTTGCCCTCCCTCTAACCTCAGCCCCTTCCTTGGAACCCTGCAGGTATGATTCTGGTAAGGATGGCTACATCGACCTAATGGAACTGAAGCTGATGATGGAGAAGCTGGGAGCCCCTCAGACCCACCTGGGGCTTAAGAACATGATCAAGGAGGTGGATGAGGACCTAGACAGCAAGCTGAGCTTTCGAGAGGTATTTGTTCACCCCAGCCTCCCAGGATAAAGTTAAGAGTCAGTCAGTCCACATCCACTGAGTGCCTGCTGTGGACCAGACAAAACAGGCAGGGACAGCCCTTAAGAGGATGGGAGGAGGGAGAGATTTCAGCTGCTGTTGTGGAAGGGGTGGCCCCTGAGCTGAAAGTAAAGGTCTGAGTGCATGTCAGACATGGAGGACTTACACAGAGGTGGGAGGTAGGCGGTGTGGTAAACTTGGGCAGAAAGCTAGTGAGCCAGGTTGGCTGGAGCCTGGCTGAAAGGGAAGGAGATTGTAGCCCAACCCAGGCATTCTAGGTGATGAGATCTTTCCTGTGTTTGGGAGTCTGATAGGCTTTGTGCTTTCTCATGTTAATAGGTGGCCTCCCCTGAGATACCAGAGGTCTATACAGGCTTTTCTTCTCCCCTGAAAACTGTTGCTCTTGAATTAGCTCCACCTGCCTCCTTGTTTGCCTTGAGCCCCTGTCCCCATTCTGCTCTGCTTACTTGATGGGGGGAGGGGGGGTGGATGGGGCATAGAGGAGTGTTTGTTCTTTGTTACTCTAGAAGCATTTGCTTCTCAAACTCTCCCTCCTAGAGCTCAGAGGGATATGTCCTTCCTCCCCTCCCAAGATTCCTCCTTTGTTGTGAGCTCTTCATTATGACAGGTGTTCATGATGCCCTGGTGGCATCCCTGGATTACATACATAAAGTAGGAATATTGGAATTCCCATGTGACTTTGGGAAAGTTAGTTCCCTGAGAGCTTCGGTTTCCTTCTCTATAAAAAATGAAGTATCTAGGTCTGTGATCTGTGACCTTTCCAGGTCGCAGGACCTGGGTTTAAATATTGATTGGCTCTACTACTTTTACTCTCCATATGACACTTAACCTCTTCAGTTGGGAGTATACAGAGGAAGCCTAAATGTCTTCCTTTATAATAGAAAGGAGTGGGATTAATATAGTTTAGGATTCAAGGACCTGGGTTCCAATCCCACCGCTGACACTTAATACCTGTCACATACATTTTCTAGGCCTCATTTTCCTCTTCACTAAAGTGAGAGGTCCCTTGGGAGCCCCAAGTCTTTGACCCTACGAATCTGATCAAATTGAGAAGGGAGAGTTGTCAAAGGAGCCTTTGTGGGATTGAAGAAGGTGGAGCTGTGACTAAAGAGCAGAAATAGAGGGGGTGTGGTGTGAGCACACTGGCCGCTGCCCAGTGGAGGCCAGTGACCCCAGGCCTGTGTTCTTCCACCACCTGCCCAGAATTCTCTCAGGCTTGCTCAGCTGCTATATTCAGGCACCAGGGTGGGAGGGTGAATAACTTCTTTCCTTCCTGAACCCATGGTCTGTGGGTGGTTAGATGCCCAGTTTAGAGCCTTTTCAGTAAACATCAGAGAAGTACAAATCTGGGGGGGGGGTGGCAAAGGAAGAAAAATACTGGGAGGTGGACATTTAAGTATCACCACCTTTCTCATGAGAAGTCAGTGAGGTCAATTGTAGTGTGAGCATTATCTCCATTTCTTCAGATTAGAAAACTAAGGCTCTAAGAGGAGAGGTGACTTGTCCAAGGGCATAAGATCCAAGTTTTAGAGCTAAAAGGGACCTTTTAAAATAGTCCTCTAGACACCCAGGTTGACTTGTTCATTTTACAGAAGAGGAAACTGAAAGGTTATGTGACTTGCCCAGGGTCACACAGCTAGTAAGTGCCCGAGGTGGGATGCCTTCCCCTCCCCAACCCTACGATTCCCTACCTGACCCTATAGTTCCCTAGTCCTTTCTCTGGAGGTGGATAGCATTATCCATCATAACTCTTTTGGAATTGTCTTAGATCCTTGCATTGCTGAGAAGAGCTAAGTCAATCAAAGTTGGTCATCATGTTCTCCTGGTTCTGTTCACTTTACTCAGCATCAGTTGATAGAAGTCTTTCCAGGTTTTTCTGAAATCCATCTGCTCATCATTTCTTAGGGTACAATAGATACACTTTACATTCATACCACAACTTGTTCAGCCATTCCCCTGTTCTTTCCCTCTACAAAAAGAGCTTTTCCTTTTCCCTTTTTTATGATCCCTTTGGTATACAGACCTAGTAGTGCTATTTCTGGATCAAAGAGCATGCACAGTTTTATAACCCTTTGGGTATAGTTCTAAACCTCTCCAAGATTGAATTAGTTCACAACTCCACCAACAATGCATTAGTGTCCCAATTTTCCCACATCTCCAACATTTATTATCATTTCCCATTTTTGTCATTTTAAACAATTGAATAGGTGTGAGGGGTTACCTCAGAGTTTAAATTTGCATTTCTCTAATCAATAGTAATTTAGAGCATTTTTTCATATGACGATAGATAACTTTAATTTCTTCTGAAAACTGTCTGTTCATATCCTTTGACTATATATCAGTTGGGGAATGACTTGTGTTCTTATTTTTATTTTTTTTTTTTTAGAAACGAGACCTTTATCAGAGTCTGTAAAATTATTTGCCAACTTTCCGTTTCCCTTCTAATCTTGGTTACACTGGCTTTTAAATTTTTTTTAATTTTTATTTTAAAAGTTTTTCATTAAATGTAATTAAAATTATCCATTTTGCATTTCATGATGTTCTTTATCTTTTGGTCGTAAATTCTTCTGTTCTCCATAGATCTGACAGGTAAATTATTCCTTGCTCTCCTACTTTTCTTATGTTATCACCATTTCTGTCTAAATCACCCATTGAGACCTGATCTTGGTATATAGTTTGAGGTGGAATTTGAACTCAGATTTTTTAACTCTAAATCTAGTGCTCCACGCTGTCTCTAGGGGTGGAGTATGCTCTGAAAGTGAATACTCGTTTGTATCATAGATGGCTTAATAAAAGCCTTCCTGATGAGGATGCTTTTCCATTTGCCTCTTTATGGCCCCAAATCCTGCTCTTCTCATTCTCATCTTTCCATCACCCCTGCCCTGGCAGTACTCTCCTCCCTTCCCCACCTTGACTCCTTGGTTCAGTTCTTAACTCTAGCACACCCACCAACTGCAGATATCCTCCTGGTCTCTGTCCTGAGCCTTTCTCTTCTTTCCATGGAATTCTCAAGGTGAATATGTCCAAAACTGACCTCATTATCTTCTCTACCCCTCCCTAGCCCCCTGCCCCCATCTGAACTTTCTGATTACTGTCTAGGGCACCACCAGGCCAGTCACTTAGCCTCCAAAATTAGGGTTGGAGGGGGGAGAGAAAGGAGGATGGCTATTGCAATAGTCTAGGCATGAAGGGATGAGAAGCCCGCTCTTGAGGAGTGGCAATGTCAGAGGAGAGAAGATGTCTATTTGACAGATGTTGGAAGAGGTGAAATTGACTAGAGATGTCGCAGAGATGAAATCCACAGGCCTTGGGAAGCTTCCTCCTCCTCACCTCTACCCTGAGATTATCTCCCACCCACTGCATTTGTCCCCAGTTTTTAGCAAAGTGCCTAGCTCTGAAATGCTCATTGTAAACATTTAATAATTTTTTTTAACTGACTAACCTTTCAAGTTAAGCTCTATTTTAAACCAAAATGATGAGAATTGCTCCAAGTTCAGAAGCCTTGCACCCCAGACTCATCATTTGTTCCCAGCTGGAATGATTCAATCAATAAACATTTAGCACCTACTAAGGTCCAGGAACTATGCTAAGCATAGAGGATGCTAAAAGATGTAAAAGATGGTTCCTGCCCTCAGGGATCTTACAGTCTAATGGATTCATGCAAATGAATTTCCAAAGTAATCTATATACATTAGAAGCTTCCTTCACTGCATCCCTACCCCACCCCAATAGATTTAGAGATAAGGTTGTACCTCCGATTCAGAGGTGGAAGGAACCTTCTCCTCCCCTTCTCTCCCCCCCCACCCCAGCCACTGTACAGGTGAGGAAACTGAGGGGGGTGAGGAGGAGGCTCATGGTACAAATCCAGTCCTCTTCATGCAGCTCAGTGCTGGATTATTGCCATCTATTTCTAGTACTTAAATGGACTTTGCACAAGAATTCCATGAGCTGAAAGCAATTCTCCCATCCTTCATTTGGCCCTTTCTATCCCACACAGACAGGGTGATACCATTAGCGTCCAAGGAACTAGGAGTTTCTAGGCAGAGGAGACATCAGATAGTAGGGGCAGAATCATCCATAAAATCCTGATGTGCAGGAGAGAGGTCTGTACTGGGCACGAGGAGGGGGTCTGGCTAGGGCAGGGACAGCCTGTCCTAAAAAAAAAAGAAAGCTACCATCCTCCCATCCAGAAAATTTGTTTTTTTGAAACTCTGAAACAAATTCAGTATACTTGTCATGTGGTCAGCACTAAAATGCCTATTGAATAGCTCCACAGAATGGAAGTTTCTGGAGGTCAGGGACTATTTCTCTTCTGTCTCAGTAGCCCTAGAGCCTGTCCCAATGCCTGGCACAGAGCAAGTACCAGGCACTGTGATGATGAGTTGAGTGTTTCCCACTCTGTGGTCAGTGGGCACATTCCCAGCTGTGCCTAACCATCTTTCACTGAGCACTCCTGGATCTCAGCACCTGATCTGGGTCTGGCCACCTTCATACAGGGGAGAGACTTGTCACTTCTGGGGTTGAGCACTGAGAAACATGAGCCCCAAGCCCATAGGAGACAGCTGCTGAAGTGAGAGCAGGTGGCTTCTGGTGGGCATGGCCTCAGAAAGGAGCAAGTGAGTGCTGGCATCTGGTGCCAACCAAAATGAGCAGCAGTTGTTGGGATCAACTCTCAACCTCTTCCAAGACAAGCTTGTTCTTCCCAGCATTCTGATAGTCCAGAGGCTGTGGCCTGATTGGTTTGAGATTTGTTTAGAAGCTGGTATCTGGTTCATTGTGTAACTGAATCTTATTGGATTGAACCCATTGGACATTCAAGTTGGATGAGACTATAGAGTGTCAGAGCTTAGGGATCCTAGAGTCAGTCTCAGTCCCTCAGCAATGGGACCTGGCACAAAGGCAAAAAGAATGCCTGTGCTCAGGAAGCCAGGTTCTGATGTGTATATATAGATACCACGTGTAGAGGAGGCACGAACGGGATCTGTGCAGAGCAGATCAAGATGCTCTGAAAGAGTCAAAATTATAGGTGGGGGAAATGGTCTCTGCAGAAAGTGGGGTCTTAAAGGAAGTCAGGGAAATGGAGATGAGGGGAGGAGGGAGAGCATGCCACACAGGAGACAGTGCAAAGACACGGTGGAGGAGAGAACACTGACTGGCAGGTAGGCCAGTGGAAGCCGGGTTATAGAGTTCACAGAGGGGCCTGAAGCATGAGAAGGCTTAGAAAGGTGTGGAAAGGCTTTAAATGTGGATCAAAGAACCTGATATTTGATCCTAGAGTAATAGGAACATAATATTACATGGTCAGATTTGGCCTTTAGGAAAATCACATTGGTAGCTGAGGTTGGATTGGATTGGGGGGACTGAGGCTGGGAGGCCAGTTAGATAGAAGGGAAACTGATGACATCCTGGACTGGAGTGGTGTCCATGCAAGTGGGGGGTGGGGGGGGAATGTATAGGCTAGAAGTGATAAAGGGAGAAATGATGGAATTTGTCACTAGATTGGCAAATGTGACTGGGAGGGCAGGGGTGCCCTCAGCCACTGCATTTTAGATGAATGATGATAAGTTTAGTTTTGGACTTGCTGAGTTTGAGATGTCTGTGGGACATTGGGTTTGAGTTGTCCAACAGGCAAGAAAGGTGATTCAGGACCAAAGCTCAGAGGGATGACTAGACCTCTGTAGAAATATTCATTCATCTAAAATGCAGCACAAAGATGACCACTGAACCTGTGGGAGCTCCAAGATCCCCAAGGAACAGAAAAGAGAAAATGGCCTAGGACAGATCCCTAGGGTACCCCCAAAGTTAGTGGGTATGACATGAACAAAGATCTAGCAAAGGAGCAGTCAAGACAGGAGAAAGCACTGTCACAAAAGCCCAGAGAGGAGAGGGGATCCAGGAGGAAATGAGGGTGATCAACAATGTCTGAGGTTGCAGAGGGTGAGAAAGATGAACATTGAGAAGAAGCTATTCAATTAAGCAACGGAGAGGCCACTGGTAACCTCGGAGAGGGCAATTTCTCTGTAATGATGAGGTTAGAAGAGGTCCAGTTTGGAGGAGACCGAGGGGCACTAAGCATGGGTTAGCCAAGAAGGGAGGGAGCAATAGAGAGCTTTGGGGCCTGGTCTCATCAAGTTCCAGTATATTTTGTTTGTTTTTAGGATGGGGAGACTTGGAGCCTTTGGAGACCCTGGGGATGGGCAGCTTTTTAAAAAGAGTTGAGCTCTTAGCTAAAGGGTAGAGAGATAGGACAAAAGCTAGGAGAGATGTCAGAACAGGGAGGGACTTTAGAACCTCAGAACAGAATGCCAGATCTGGGAAGACCCTCAGAACACAGAACAAGGTACTCAACTCCAGAAAGAAACATCAATATTCTCATAAAATCATAGATCTAGACCCAGCATGCCATCCATCTGGTGCCACCTGCTTGTTTTACAGATGAGGAAACTGAGGCCCTGAGCTAGCATGTATCAGATCGGATTGGAACCCAGGGACTCTGATTCCTTCTCCCCCAGTTGAATCTATTTTTAGATAATGTAAATAAAAGCCTCCCAACAAATATGAAGGGTCAAACCAAACAAGTTCCCACATGGCCTTATCCCAAGAGGTTCGTCTTGTTCTGCATCCCGTTGCCACCACCTCTGTGGCAGGCATTTGCCTTGGGGCTTCTGGTACCAAGGTTTTGTCATGACTTTGATCAGGGTTCTAGTCTTTCAAAGTTGTCTTCCTGGCTCTTCTTCCTTCACTCTGCCTCAGGTCATAGAAGTCTTCCTCATAGAAGTCTATCTAGCTCATCATCTCTTAGGGTTCAGTAATGGCCATTACGGGCACATACCATAATTTACTCAGGCTTTCTCCAATTGTTGGACACCCCCTTTGTTTCTAGTTGTTTGTGTCTAGAATTGTCAAAAATATTTTGGTTCCTGTGGATCCTTTTCCTCTGCCTTAGTCTCTTGGTGGGAAGGGGGAAGGCATGGGCAGGCTACAGTGTAATAGGCCTAGTATGGTGATCTGTGGGTCAGAGACCCGCAGGGTTTCATGACTTTCTGGGCGTGGTTCCAATTGTTTTGGAGAGTAGCTGGACCAACTCACCGCCCCACCAGCCCTGAATCAATGTGCCTGTTTTCCCTAAGGCCCTCCCACATTTGTCATTTTCCTCTTCTGTAATCTTTGTCAGGCAGATGGGTGTGAGGGGAAATCTCAGGGTGGGCTGGCTTTCCTTTCTCAATTATAAGGGATTCGGAGCATTTTTTTCACCTGGTTCTTGAGCTTAGGGGCCTTCCTCTCCATGATACCAGGATGCCTACTGACTTGGTCCTGGTTAAGACTAGAATAACAATGTTTTAGTTTTGTTTCTGGTACCAGAAATGTATTTTAAAAGAAACAGCCAAGCTGTCACTTCCACCAGGTTTCTCTCCTGTCTCCTGGATGCTAAGACTCCCATCCTGCTCCCAAGTTGGATGGGCATAGGGGTGGGGGCTGGGGGCTGGGATGTGGGTGACCCTCCAGCCAGGCCCATACAATGATGGTTTTGTCCTATTATTCAGCAGGCTGACTTAATGAGAAAAGGGGGGGGAGGTCAGGGAGCATTTCCATTAAAGGCGTTCACAAAAACATTTTACAGCTTGTTTAAAGAAGATTGGGAAGCTTTGCTGTCCTTTCCCCAGCTTCTGTCCCCTTTTCCTCCCTCCACCTCTTGACAGTCCTAGCTGGGACCTTGGCCAACTCTCCCTGCATACCAGCCTTTGAGAGCTATAAATAGGAAGACAAACAGGGAGAGATGGTTGGCAAGCCTGGAAATGGGTGTTCTGATGAATATTTAAAAGGGAGGAACCCCCCTCCCCCGAGATACACAGACATACACTCACCCCCACACATCTTAAACAGCAGCTTTGAAGAGATTTACGGAAACACAAAGATCTTCCAACTGAGCCTGTACCTTTAATTGGCTTGGAGGGTGGGGCCAGTCTTCAACTGAAGCAGTATTCTTCCTGGTCCCATAGATGGCCAAGACTCCCATCAGAGCCCTACAAACGCTGGGCTGGCTGCCTCTGTCCCTCAACTGCAACTGGGACAGCTCTCAAGGGCCCAGTCTCTTCAGACCTGCTCCTCAGGAGAGTTGGGGTGCTGATTTTATAAGAAAAGAACTATTGGGCAGCCTCACCCCAAGAGATCAGTGGGACCAAGGGAATGGGGGGATGGGGAGATGGGTGGGCGGGCCTCCTCTGGGTTGACTTTAATTGGGTCTAATTACCAAAAAAGACAACCTGCCTTTCCTTCCAAAAGCCTAAGTTAGGAATTCTTTCTCCTTGTGTTTCTAATTTAAACTTTGAAGAATGGGTGGGAATCTTTCTTAGTCTAATCATTCCCCACGATGGGGGAAAATGTGAATAATGAGGATCATTCTCCTTTCTTGCATGATGAAAGAAACCTTACATTTCTGCTGGTTCTTTTCATTTCTCTTCTGCCTCCTTTAAGGTGACCTTGTGTCTACTCTGTCTATCTTGAATTGCACAGGCACCTAGATGACACCTTGGGTAGAACTTGGGACTTGGAGTCAGGAAGAGCATCTACAAAATGGGGAGAATGATAGCTCCTGCCTCACAGACTGCTCTGGACATCAAATGGCAGAATGCATAAAGTGGTTTTCAAACATTAAAACGCTGCTTCATCATCATTATTGTACATAGGTGGAGAGCTAGGAAAGGAGCCTTAGAGTTCTTTCACCAAGGCCAGCTCTTTTTCCAGATGAGAAAACTGAGGCAAGAGAAATTAAATGACTTGGCCAGGATCACGGAGCTGATGAGTATCTGGGTTCACTGGCTGTTCTGGCTTTGCTTTTGAAATCTCTAGCCCTTAGCCCAGTGCCTGACACGTAACAAGGGCTTCATCAGTGTTTGGTGAATTCTCAAATTCTAGATTATCTTCTGTCAAGGTGAGAGTTGGGCAAAATTCAGAGACTTAATTTCTAGACTCTTGAAATGCATTTTTAAATATACATTCATATACGCACAGATGTATGTTTTTTTGTGTATGTACACACACACGCGCGCGCGCTTGCTCCCTGTTACCTCTTGATTATTTAGAACCTTTCACAATCCAGGCCCAACCTTCCTTGCCAACCCTATTCCATATTATTGCCCTTCTCTTACTCTGTCTTCCAGTAAAGTGGGCCTTCAAAGCGGAATGAGCCTAACTGCTTAGGCAGTAGAGCAGAATGCTCAGTGGGCCTGGATATAGGAAGACCTGAGCTCAAATCCTGCCTGAAACACTTCTGTAGCTGTGGGACCCCAAGCCAGTCACTTTGTTTTCTCTGTACCTGATGGCTGAAGCATCATTTTAATGCTTGCCCTTTTCTCTGGGGACTTCAAGCTCTGCCTTAAACACCTGCCAAAGCTCAGGCTTGTAACTGCTTCTTAATCTCCACTTCAGACAAATGGGAGGAGGGGGAGGGGCCTCCTTGTTAGGAAGAATGTGGACACTCTGGAACAGTCCAGAAGAGGGAGCCCAGGCGGGCGGGTTAGGGGCCCGGGACCAGGCCTAGCTAAGGATCTCTGGGAAAAGAGAAGACCCTGAGGAATCAATGGAGATGTGTGTGTCTTTGGGGTTCACAACCCCCAGGTGAAGAACTCTGCTCTAGAACCAGAACTAGCACTTGTCTAGGGTACAAGCTGTTTGGAGCCAAGCTTCCTCTTGGGATTTTCGTACTTATTTTTGTTACTGTTCAGACTCAAGACTTCAGAGGTGTAGGGAAATTCTGGTGTGGAAATTCCCTCCCCCGAGGCAGACCAGCCATGCCTCAGTAATTTTTAGTCTTCGAGAGGACCTGGGAGGTGAACTGAGTTGTTTGGAGTCACAAAGCCTTGTGTTAGAGGCTGGACATGAGCCCAGGTCTTTCTGATACCATGTGGGGAAAATGTTTTGACCATTAAAGTTGTTCCAAAGTATACTGGGCCACCATAGTAGGGAGTGAATTCCCAGTTGAAGGAGATTCCTGTTGTAGGTTTGGCTCTAATCCCAGCACCCTTAGTTCAGATTTGATGATGGGATAAAATGAGGTTTGTGTGAGGTGTGTTGAGTTGGCTTTGCAAGCATCTAAAGCCAAAATACAGTGATGCTTTGCTTCTCTGGATGGGGTCCCCCTCGTCCCCGTGGAACTGAGTCTGCTTATGTCATGGGCAACCACCAAGTCTGAAAGACACCAACCACATTTGCTGAGGCCTTTCATAGCCCCACACCAGGAAGTTGGCATCAATCAGCTTTCATGGGAGGAGGAAGTCAGGAAACTGAAAGAGTCAGAACAATGTTGATCCCATCACAGCTTCCAAGAAGAACTAAAGATAGTCACTTGTGGGATGTCAGGAGGGTTAGCTACAAGCTGGGTAGGGACCCTTCAATTCCCTTCCAGCTCTCAAAATTGAGGATTAGGAGGCTGGCAGGAACCCTCCTTACTCCACACCGGAACTGTGTCTCTCTTATAGATCTGTATCATCAGGAAATTTTGTTAAGCCAAAAAAAAAAAAAAAAATTAAACACAGGACCAAAGCAGAGATCCCCAGGACACTCCCCCAGAGACTTCCTTCTAAGGATAAGATCTGAAGATTGACTGCACTTTAAAGCTGGTCATTTAGCCCTTCCACAGCCACCTGATTGCATAATCATGTGGCTTATACCTCCCCACCTGGTCAAAAAGAACATTCAATTCCACTTGATGCATTTATTAAGCACGTATTACGAGTAAGGCACTGTGAGCTAGGCTCTGAGTGTATACAAAGGCAAACATGAATTGTCTCTGCCCTCAAGGAGCAAGTCAGGAGTATGACACACTAAAAGTAAGCAAATATGACTTACGTAGTAATAATGCAGGGTGATTTCAATAAGGAGAGAGGGCTGAATGGGAGACTGAGGAAAGGTCTTGGGAGAGGTGGAAAGTAGGTTAGACCTGTGCGCAGAAGTAAAAATGGAATCTTGTACTGGGCCAGGATAACTGGAAGGGGAGATCCACAGAGGGAATGACAGGAGAAGGCAGAGAAGACTTTCCAGTTGCTTTGATGAGATGTTTGTGAATTAGATCTCTAGCTTCAACCCTGTCAAAAAAGGAAATGAGGGTAGTTGGACATGTTACTGACGCACCATCCTGACTCGTGTTGTCACTGCTTCCTGGGCAAAGGTAGAGATGGAGGAGATGGAATCTTACGCAGGGTGGACATCCCCAGTCCATTTTGGCCAGAGCAGAGCCTGCATACAGGGAATAATGTAGGAGAGGCCTGGAAAAGGTAAACAATTGTATCTATTATGGCTAATAAATTGTATCTATTCCTTGATCCCTTGTCATCAATGGCTGCTTCCTTCCCTTAAAGGATACATTGTAGAACTTGGCCAAGAATCCAAGTCAAGCTCATCCATCTGTAGGTGGTTGTTTTCTTCCCTTTTGGGGGATGATCAGGCCATGATTTGGCCTTCTCTAGACCTCTCCCATTACACTTAGAAAACAACCCAAAAACCCCTTTCTGTTGTTCTTAGCTTTCTTTATTACCAGTCTCAACTATCCTCACCTTTAGCACTCCTGACTATTTGTAAAGGATCATCACATTTGTTTATAATCATCTCCTGTTGGTTACTTGGCTTTACTTGCCTATACATTTCTTTTTAAAATGTCAGTTGGTGAATATCCTGTGCATCCACATTGGTTTTCTCTAGACAAGCACCATTTTTCCTCTTTGTTGGACATTTTTGTGTTATCACAATTTTATTTCTGATCCTCTTGTGTCTCTCCTGTATTGGTCTCCCCTGACATCCCTGTCACTACTATAAAATGTCTCTGAGCTAGGCTTCTGATCAGTTTCCCAAACTCCTCATCTATTTCCTCCTTCAGCCCAGGTAGTCTAGACGATACTTCAATGATAAAATCTCTTCTGTTTTCTCCTCCACTGACTTTACCTCAAATGCTTTCTCCGTGGTTTTTCCTCACATAAATATACTTTTTTGTCTCCTGTAAGTTTCTGATTGTTTCAGCTGCTGAAACAGGTCATGCACCATCCATCTGGCTGCTGAACATAGTGCACCTTAGCTTTTTGGAGTGCCCCAGGGGTCATCATTCATATGATTGGATTTAGAATTAGATGGGAACTTTCAGAACATCTAGTCTAGATCTCCCATTTTACAGGTGAAGAAACTGAGAACCAGAGAAGGGAACTGGATGGAAGGAATGAAACAAGAATTTAGTAGGCACTTACTCAATGCTGAGGATACAAATTAAAGCAAAAGAAAGAAGATCCCTGCCCTCAAAGAGCTTACAGTCTAAAGGAAGAAGTCAATATATTTATATCTCTGTGTGTGTGTGATAATATGAAAAAGGGGAGCTGGTAGGATGGCAATGATTTTTCAGGCCTGTTTCCTTGTTGCCCTGGCAGTTTTTGCTGATTTTCCGAAAGGCAGCCGCAGGGGAGCTGGAGGAAGATAGTGGCTTGATGTCTCTGGCAAAGCTCTCAGAGATCAATGTGGCCATTGAAGGAGTAAAAGGGGCCAAGAACTTCTTTGAAGCCAAGGTAAGGGGGGGGGAGGAATCATTGTTGATCTGCCTTCACAGCTCTCCCCCTAAGGGACTTCTGCTCCTGTCCCTGAACCCCTTTGCTAGTCCAAGAAAAAAGAAACCAACTACTCTTGAACTTGTGTCTTGCAGTAACCAGGAAATGGGAGCAGTCTGGCTAGTTGACTTGTAATTCATTCCTTAATCTTATTTTATTTGTTCATCACTTTCCTTACCCAGAGAGCTGTCTGTTATAGGATTAAAAAATAAATAGGGGGAAAAGTAGTCCAGCAAAACTGACTGATAAGGTTCCTCACCCCCACTCTTCCACCTCTGGAAAGAGAGATGGAAGGAAGCATTTTCCTAGCTTGGGCTAATCAATCAAAAGCATTTATTAAATTCCAAGTCCTACAAGAAGCACCAGAGAGCCAAAGACAGAAATGGAGGAATTCTTGTCTTCAGGGAACTGACATTCTATTGGGGAGACAATGTACATAAAGCAAGATATGGAATAAATATAAAGTCAGTCAATAGACATTAAATTCCTCCTAGCTAAGCTCTGGGGATGCAAAATATGGTGGATGGTTAATAATAATCAAAGAGGAAACCATTCAAGTTATATAATTTATTAGCAAAACAGGCATAACATGTAGCAGTTTTCAAATATCCTTTTTTATGTCACATTCTAGAATGTATCTTTAAAGGGTTTGTCAACAGCTAGAAAAGGAAGCAATCATCAGAAGGGATTAAGGAATAGATACAATTTCATAGATATAATATTTTCTTTTCTTTTCTTTTTTTTTTTTTTTTTGCCTTTTGGTGGGCAATTGGGGTTAAGTAACTTGCCCAAGGTCACACGGCTAGGTTTTTGTTTTTTTTTGTTTGTGTGCGCTAAGTGTCTGAGGCGGGATCCAAACTCAGGTCCTTCTGACTCCAGGGCTGACGCTCTACTCACTGCTCCACCTAGCCGCCCCCTAGATATAATATTTTCTAAATAAGATACTATAGATATAATTACAATGATGTTGGCAAAGCAGGAGATGACCTTTCTCTACCTTTTTCCACCTCTAGCACATTATTCCCCATGTTCAGTCTCTGCTCTGGTCAAAATGGGCTGGAGATATCCTCCCTCCATAAGATTCCATCTCCCACCTCTCTACCTTTGTCCAGGAAGCAGTGAGGATAAGAGTCACTGTGGCTTTGTCAATAACATGTCCAACTACCCTCATTTCCTTTTTTGACAGTTACTAGACAGAAATCAGGGGAATGTTGTAAATATAATTCACAATGATTCCATGAAAGCATCTGTCAAGTTTTCTCTACTTTTCAGACTTGGGCAAGGCTTTTAACCTCTGTTTGCCACAGTTTCCTTGATTGTAAAATTGGGATAATAATAGCATCTCCCCTGGAGGGTTATCATGAGTCTCAAATGAAATAACATTTGTAAAAGCACTGAGCACAGTGCCTGGCACACAGCAGGACTACATAAATGCTTAGAGCCTTCCCCCTTCTCATCTTTGAAATAAAAGGGTTGGACCAGATGGCCTCTAAATGCCCTTCTTCTTGAATGCTGAGGACAAGGTTCAGGACACATTCAGTGATAAGTTGTGGGCTGGCTCCCAGATGTGTAGATACTCTGATCCAAGATAAGCCTCTGTTGTGAAATCTTCCTTAGGAGAAAAAGGAGGCTTCTGTGGGCCAGTGTCTTTCACAGAGCTGGGGGAGCTCAGCTGCTGAGCTCCACATGTGCTCCAATCCAACTGCTGCTGCTTGGACTATGAGGGGACTGGCCTAGAGTCCTAGACCCTCCTTCCTGCTGTGGGTGGCTCTCTACTCTATCTCTTCCACATCACAGTCTATGAACCTGGACTTGAGTCATGCAGCTCTGAGTCTGTGGTGATGAGTAAGCAACCTTTCTGAGCCTCAGTTTCCTGTAAAATGTGGTTAATCATAGTCCTTCCTTCCACCTGGCCTGGTAAATCTGACTGGAAGAAAGCCTTTGGCAAATCCTAAAATACAATGTGAATGACAATTGTTATTTTCCCTTACTCCTCTGACTAGGTGTTTGAGCTCCTGCCTCCAGTAAGTCAGGCTCCGTTCATATTTAAATCCTTTGAAGGCTGAAGCCTACAGGGCAGGAACCTGCTCTTGTACTCTCCTCATTCCCTGCTGAGGAGGTGGAGATTTGCCCTTGAAGGCCAGTAAAAGAAATCAGCAGCTCTCAGGTCAATTCCCAGCCCTGCCTGACTTTGGACAAACCTTCCCCTCTGAGCCCAGATTTCTTCATCTCTAAAAGTTGTTCATTTATTCAACAAACATTTATGAAATGCCTGCTGTATGCAGCACACTGTGCTAGATAAACGAGTTGGTAACAAGTTAGAAAAAGATAGGGCTGTGCCTGGATAGAGGCCAGGAGAAGGATACAATGCAGACACTGGATGATATAGAATATTGCACAATTGGGGTATTCAAGGCCTGAACTAGGAATCCTGGGTCCATTGTGGGGGTTGGGGAGAAGGAAGAGGCCAGTCCACTCTGAAGCTTCCCAGACATGCCAACCCCCTCTTCTCCAATTCCCAGAATCAGGGTTAGGACAGCCCCACTCCCACCCCCAGCAGGAAGATGGGGGTACTGAGAAAGGCTTGCCCTGGTCATCCTACACTAGTCCTGGGGGTAGGGGTGGGAAAGGGTAAAAGAAAGGGGATAGGGGCTCTAGTTCAGTTTGGAGTTTGCCCAAGTCAGTTGGACACAGTTGCAAAAGACAATACAGCCCTCTCTAAACACCTTCAATAAGTGGTTGTCCAAACCGCAAGACCTCCAGGATGGGATTGCCCACTTCCTCCCAGTGAAGCCCTTGTGGCTTCAGTCCAGCCAAGTATTGAAAAATTTTCCTGATATCCAGACCAAATCTGCCTTTTTGCAACACCTCACTTGGCCACGAGGTGGCACAATAGATAGAATGTTAGATTTGGAGTCTTAATGACTTGAGTTCAAATGTTACCTCAGATACTAGCTTTGTGGTCCTGGACAAGTCACTTAAACTCTCTTAGCCTCATTTTCCTCATCTGTAACATGAGGATAATAAGAGCACCTACCTCCCAGGGCTTTTGTGAGGACCAAATAAGGTAATATTTGTAAAGTATGTGCTTTGGAAACATTAAAAGTGCCATATAAATGCTCAATATTATTCATCAAATTAGAGGCTTAGAGCTGGGAGGGCTTTTTCTGAAATAGAATGAGAGGGGTACGGGGAGGGGGAAGGAGAAGCTTTGGAGGCCGGTGGCATTTGGGCAGATTTAGTAAATGAGACAGGAAAGGCATTCCAAGCAGAAAGAACTTCAGGAAGAGATGGCCCTAAGTCTTGGCAAAAGCATGAGCCAAGGCACTGAGGCCTCCAGAAGCTGAAATTAGGCCTGGCCATCAAGGATCAGCTTAGCTTGCTAGTGTAACCTGCTGTGTGAAATGAGTCAGAGGTCCTGTCTCTGACTTAACTACCATTATGACTTTGAGAAAGTCACTTGGAGTCAGGAAGACTTTGGTTCATATCCTGGCTCTGACCCTACCTATGTGACCCTGTCTGTGCCTCAGTTTCTTCAACTGTAAAATTGGGGTAGGGTTGTATTTCATGGTCTCTAAGATCTGTTCCAGCTTTAAATCTGATCCCATGATTCTATGAACCGATCCTGCTCATAGTTTTCCCAATGAATGTAAGCTCCTTGAGGGCAGGGATTGTTTCATTTTGTATCTCTAGAGCCATGCATGACTTGGTGGGGCTGAAACATGTTTCTTTAATCATCTCTGTCCTAGCTGTCTCCTGTGGGCCAATAGCAAAGACCTAATTATAGAGCATTCCAGGCAGGTGCATCGCACCCAGAAGTCCCTTGCCTGTCCCGGTAGGGTTCCTCAGTCATTGTGATGGGGGAGCTAAGCTGAGGAGCTGCTCCTTCCTGCCTTCTCACTGGCTCTGTTGGTCTTATCTTTTTAGGTACATGCCCTGTCTGTGACCAGCAGATTTGAAGCTGAGATCAAAGCAGAGCAGATGGCCCGAAAACAGGAGGAGGAGGAAAGGAAGCACCGGAGGGCTCTTTTCCGAGAGCGCCAAGCGGCCTTCTCCCAGTAAGCCCTGCCAGGCCGCGTGTGCCTGAGTGTGGTCAGAGACTTGCTTTGATGTCCACCAGCTGTGCCTTACACGTTGGCTTGGGAGGGATGCCCAGCACCTTGTCATCCCTGGATATGATGACCTTCTTAAGTTTCCTGCACTTTGTGCCCAGGGGGAAACTGGTCTCCATAAGACCCTGGTAGAGTAGGGAAGGTCAAAGTCAGGGATGGAAAGAGCTGAATTTTGCAAAAAGAAGAAATAGTCCCTTTCTTACCTAACCATGTTCCCTCCATCCATCGGAAGTTTCCAGGATTTTGCCATTTTCTTGGTGGCTTTTACTTTCCCTCTGTCTCATTCCTTTTAGCCAAGCCTTTCAAGAGGAAACAATGTGTGGCCATTTGGCCAAAGAGAGGTAACAGCTCTTCCATTCTCCTGTGTTCCATTCCCATGTTCAGGCTGTTTGCCTTCTCAGAGTGCATTCACTGAAGGTATATGCTGTTGGCTTTGTTATAGATTCTTCTTTCCTTCCATCAACTCCCAAAGGCAAGGCTGTTTAACCATCCTTCCCCCCTACTCAGTGTTTGAGCAGGGGGAAGGGCTCCCAGAGGTGTTGAGTGGCCCCCAAAAAGCCCATGGTTTTAGGGTGTGGCAGTTCTAAAAGCCCCTTATATTCTGCCACCACACTCACACTGAGGATTTCACATGAATGGAAAGAGGCTACAGGCACTGGGACCCTTTACCTCCATGTGGTAATGTTTTGTCAGATTGCTCATTTGGATTAGAGGCTTCATGCAGCACAGCTAAATCAAACCACCTAGTCATGGTCCTGAGAGGTGTGTCTCCATGGCAGGTGACCATTCCAAGACCTCTGTCCCCCAAACTTCCTAGGAGTGTGTGAGGTGTCATAATTAGGACTTCTTCTCTTCCCCTTTCTAACATCCATGTAGAGCAACCCTTTTTCACCCTCAAGAGTTTTTCCCTTTTTATTAAAAAAAAAAATCATCGTGCTGTTAAAATTGGGCATGGAAGTGTAATTAAGAGGAGTTTACTAAGATCTGAGGGTTTTTAGATCTCTTTTGTAGCTGTCCTTTCCCCAAGAAATCAGTGTTTTTCAACCTTCTTAGTTTTTCTTGCCAAATGGACTATGCAAATAAAATGTGTTATCTCACTGGCTTGCTTTTCTGCTCACTGAATGGCAGGGAGCGATGAAGATGACAATAGTGAATGGGTCAGAGGGTTGCTTGGTTTAGTCCCTTTGTTACCAACTGCTTGGTCAAGTGCCCAGATGCCTGAGTCCCCAGGTCATGACTGAGTGGGCACCACTCGTTTTCTGAAGATAGGAAGGTAGGAGTAGGCTAATAGAGTTGGAGCCAGAAAGGACAACTCCCCCCCTCCCCCACCTTTTTTTTTTTTTTACAGATGAGGAAACAGAAGCTCTGAGAGGGGAAGGGACTTGTCCAATGTCATGCAGATAATAAGTGACAGAGCTGGGAAGGTCATAATAGTGCTAACAACAATAGCTAGCATTCACATAGCACTTTAAATTTTGTGAGGTGTTTTACAAATATTCTCAGTTATCTTCACAACCACCAGGGGAAGTAGGTGTAGTTATGCCCATTTTACAGTTAATGAAACTGAGGCAGAGGTTAAGTGACTTAGTGTCTGAGGCTAGATTTGAGTTCAGATCTTCCTGACTCCAAGACCAGTCTTCTATCCATTTTCACCCCCTTTCCCACTTCCCCCACCCCTGCTCCAAACATTTGTTTGGGGAACTCCCAATGCTGGTCCCAAATTCATTCATTCATTAATCGTGTATCAAATACCTACTTTAGCCAGGTACTAGGAATTCAAAGATAAAAATAAAATTGTCACTTCCCTCAAGGAGTTTACATTTGATTGAAGGGAACCAGCTTAGACATAGATCTGAACCCAGATGTTCCTGACTCCAGGCCCAGCATTCTCTCCTAGTGCTGGAGGAATGTTAGTTACCCTCTGGTCAAATCATTTTATAGCTGAGAAAGGAAGTTAATTGTCTTGCCCAGAGTCACCAAAGTGATGTGTCCAAAGTGGGATTTGAACTCAGAGTCAGTGTTCTCATATAATTACTCCTCTGATCTCAGGTCATTTAGTGGCTTCCCATTGCTGAGCAGGGCAGTCCTGGCTGGAAGGGCCCTCCCAGAATAGCCAAAGTTCTTCTCCTATCTACAGTATTGGGAGCAGTGTTTTTGTCCTTCTGAATACAAGACAAAGCAAGCAATCTGGGTCTCCAGAGAAGAAACGGGAAAATTCACCCAGCCTCTATTCTGAGTGAATTTTCAGCCTCATTTCTAAAGATATTTATATGCCTTATTTGTGTGCCATTCTTGGTATGCTGCCTCCCCAGTTAGACTGTAAGCTCTTTGAGGGCAGGGCCAATGTTTTTATAACTCCAGCTTTTGTAACCCCAGCTTTTAGCACTGTGCCTGGCACATAAGTGTTTAATAAATGCTTGTTTCTTGACTTGGAGAGGTGTGTGCAGAATATTAAATACTATCAAAGGTACATACTGTGTCAGTTGGGCTTTTTTGCAAGGAAAGACTCACTGAATGAAGAGTTGGAAGTGAATTTGGAAAAGATTGACATAAAAACACAAAGCATCAATAAAACAATGTTCCAAATAAAAATACATCAGGCCTGTTCGTGTTCTTTGCTGGGATTTGGGTCTGGTTACTTCTCATCTGTAAAATGACAGGTTAAACTGGCAAGTCTAAAGTCTAATCATCTCTGAAAGGTGCAATGGGGAAGCCTCCCTCCCAGTGGGCTCGCAGGCCCATGCTTGGCTGGATGTTCATGGTGTGCAAGAGGCTGGAGTCAGGGGCTGAGAAGAGCCTCAGCTCTTCCACTTGTCAGGAAAAGTCAACAAGGACTCAGGGAGAGACTTGCTGCCTCAGATCAGAAACTCTGGCATACAAAGCCCTTCCGTGTCTGGCTCCAATCTGCTGTCCAGCATTTTCACCACTCTAACCAAACCAGTCTAGTCTTCCAAGTGCATAGAATTCCATGGCCCAGGCTGAAGCTGCTCCTTGTTCATGAAATCCCTGGCTTTTTGTAAGCATGGCTTAGTACCTACTTCCCACCTTCCACCTATCAGCCCAATCTCTCGCTTTGAAATTTCTTGGTAACATTTTCTGTATACTTTGTGTCTACTTACTTAGATATGTGCATTGTCTATCCTGAAAATAAAATGTAAGCTCCTTGAGGACACAATCTGTCAAATTTTAGTCCTTATATTTCTGATGCCTGACAGGTAGTAGGGAAGGACACAGTGCTGGGCCTGGAGTCAGGAAGACCTGAGTTCAAAGTCTGATCTCAGGCACTTACCAGTCTGTATGACCCTGGACAAGTCACTTTACCCCTGTCTCTAACTTTAACAATTTTTTTTTAACAATTTAAAAAAAATAAAATAGTAGTACTTATCTCAGGGTTCTGAGTAAGTGTAAAGCACTTAGCAGAGTGTCTGGTACATAATAGGTGCAAAATAAATGCTTGTTTCCTTCCCTCCCTTTCTTCTTTCCTTCCTTTCTCCTTGAGAGTACAAACTGTTTCAGGCATTTATATTTCCAGTGTTTACTAAGGACACAGGGATTGGCACATAGTAAGTGCTTGTTTAATTTAGTACAGTGGGGAAAGCACTGGCTTTGAACTCAGACCTGACCTTGGGTACCTCTCTGGCCCTCAGGTTCCGCCTCTGTAAAATGAACATGGTCCCTAGGATCCCTCCCAGCCCTGGAACTAAAACCCAAAGAAGGGCAAGACCTTAAAAATGGTCTCAGAGGTGCCTGATCACAGTCAGCCTCACTTTAAAGGCTATACCTGCAGCTGGATGGAATGAATGGTTGGGAAGAACATTCCTGGAGGAAGGGGGGGTCAGAGGAATGACTCAAGATAAGGTCATTAACTTTCCATTAGCCACCAAGGTTCAAGTGTCAGCCTGAAATAGGGGAGGAAGAGGGGGGAGCCTCCAGGGCCCCAGCCCCATCCCGAAGCACATTGCTGCACGCCCCCTCCCTCTCCTCTCCTACCCCACACTGCTTGATACACTTGCTATTTTGGCATTTTAAATCATGTGTTAAAAATATGCTTTTACTATTTTTATACAGCCAGGGCTTCTCTGTGCACCAGACAGTTTTTTCCCCAAAAATTTTGAAAGGCTATAGTTGGCTACTTTATGTTGCAAAGTGTTATGAAATCCTGTGCCAAGAAGGTAATCTCTATGTTTCCAAATTCCCAGTTGTGAGTTATTGGTTGCAAATAGCTTTTGGACTTCGCAGCATCCCTTCCCATCCTGGATTTTTAGAAGGAGACAAAAATAGGACTTTTAACAGATAAAAATAACCCCCTATTTTTAGCTTGAAAAACACTGGAACTCCTGAACCATCTTTTTCATCTAAAGATGGCTCATATTTTGTTAATGTCATTCAAAATCACAGATGGGATAAGGATAAAGAAAATTATTTTCTATCCATTGATTAGGAGACTGTGTGGCACAGTAGGGAGAACCCTGTACTTGGAGTAAGAGAATTGATGTGGGTTTATACCCCATCCCTGCTCTGTCCTCCTTGTGTGACCTTGGGTCAGTCCCTCATCCCTAAAATGAGGGATGGGGGCTGGTGGGCCTCGGGGTGCTGTGCTGTCTCAGTCAGATTTTTGGTTTATAGCAGGGGTTTGTGACTAGCCAGCATTTCTAGAGCACTTCAGGGTTGATAAGACTCCAAATACTAGCTCATTTGATCCTGGGGGGTAGACACCATTATTATCTTCATTTTACAGATGAGGAAACCAAGGCAGACACATACTAAGTGACTCGGCAACACAACCAGCAAGTGTCTGAGGTCACATTTGAACTCAAGCCGTCCTGCCTCCAGGTTCCAGGCTCTGTGCCCTGTAGCGCCACCTAGTGGCCTCCTAAGTTTCTTAACCTTTTTGGCGTCATGGCCTCTGGTGTGGACTCGGATTATTCTGATTATTCTTTTTTTAAATGCATAAAACAAAATACAGAGGGCTACAAAGGAATTATACCAAATCATTACTGTTTTACATTTAATTATACTGAATTTTACAATTATATGCAGTTATCAAAACGTTTAAAAATCGAGTACCTGGACCCCGGGTGAAAAGTGGCCACTATATCCACAACATTCCCACATGAGACTTTCTCCACAGAGGAGGAAATCACACAGAAACCAAGATTTCTTATTGGGAGCGGTCTTAAAAGTTGTCTTGTCCAACACGACCAATGAGTGAATCTCACTGTATCCCAAACAAATGACTCTCCAGTGTCTGCTTGAATACTTCCAGTGGCCAGGAACTCACCATCTAACAAAATGACCTATTCCAATTTTGGACAATGCTAACAATCAAAAAAAACTCTTCTTTTTATGCAGTGGAATCTGCCCCTCTGAGATGCATGAAGCTAGTTGAATTCTTCCTCCATGTATTGAGGCCTTTGGAATCATGGATATTGGGGCAGCTAGGTGTCATAGTAGATTGGTTGTGGAGTCAGGAGGACCTGAATTCAAATCTAGCCTCAGCCAATTACTAGCTGTGTGACCCTATGCAAGTCACTTAACTCCAATTGCCTCAAGAAAAGAATCGAGATCTTGCTAGGGCCTCCAAATGTTGTACCTTAATAAAAGCGAGACAAGATCCCCAAGATTAAATTTAAAAAGTGGATTTTATTACTGTGGAACACCGCAAGACTGTCAGGGTACATGGTCACCCAAATCAGACAGCACTTTGGCATAGTGTACAGGTTTTATAGAGGTTCCATAGCCAGGTTACCTAAGCTGAAATTACAGTGATGTAAGCTGAAACTCCAATGATTGGTCAGTGCACACTTGAAACTACAATTAGTGATTGGTCAACATACATTTGAATTTCCCACTGGCACGAAACCCTAGGCTGGGACTCCCACCCACAGATTAATCAAGGGTAAGCAAGGGGTTGGGGTTCTGCCTATTTACAGATTAAGCAAGGTGGAATTCTCTGTTTTACAAATCAATGAAGGAAAGGTTGGGCTGCCTGTTTTACAAATCAAGGAAAGGGTGAGTGGATTTGTGTCTGACATTCAGGAAGGGCAAAGTGACAAAGAGGGAAGGGTAGGGTGGAGCTGGGTCCAACAGATATTGAGCTGGAAGGGACCTTGGAGGGTGACCCATTAAACTTACAGATGAAGTAAGGGAGGACCAGAGAGGAAGAGGGATTTACCCAATTACATATAGCCTTGAAGGTTAGGAGATGTTTCATTTTTGTCTTTATTTAGTTTTGTCCAACTCCTGACAAGGCCTACAATGTCTGGCACATAAGAACCACCTAATAAATGTTTTTTGAGAGATGGTTGATTGGCTAAGGTCCCACAGGTAGTAAGTAGGCGGAATTCTCTGACTACAAATCTAGCCCTATCCACTTTAGCATAAGTGAGGCTTAAATTTAGAATCTGTTTCTTCTCTTAATGTGTGGATTGGGGATCGGGGGTTAAAAAAGCTGCTTTGGTCCAGTGGAAAAACTGGACAGGGAGCAGTGATGGTGCCCTTTGCCTACAAAATGCCTCCCCCCAGACCACAGCCATAGGAGTCTCCCTGGGGGCGAACAGCTTTGTGCCTGGAAATCACAGATTCTTATCCAAGATCCCTGACCTTGTTTGTCTAAATATCCTGATCACTACGGTTCAATGTAATTTGTTTCCTTACATCTTTTATTCTATGTATTTAACAATATGAATCTGAGAAGAGAGATCTGCTTCACCAGACTGACTCCAAAGAGGTCTGGGACCCAAAGAAGGTGAAGTCCAAGCCCCTGAACTAGACCTAGGGTAATGAGCAAGAAATAGATAAGGAAGAAAGGATCATGATAAAGGCTTGTTGACAAGCAATGCCTTCCCCAGCCCCATCCATGGCCAGCAGCCAAGGAATCCTTCCCCTGTCCTGGCAAAAACAAAGGCCACTCTGTTTAAAGCAGTCCCTGTCATTGACCTCTGCACAGAGTAAAGATCCAATAAGGCCCAATATATTGGCCTATGCCTGGCTTTTAAAAAATTAAAACTGTGATTTTGTTTCACAGCAAAAAAAAAAAAAAAAGGGCTAAAAGTTACAGCAGATCATTTGGTAGGTATAGTATTTGAAGCAGAAGACCTGTCTTCAAATCTTGCTTCTGCTCCTTACTGCCTGTGTCAACTTGGGCAAGTGACTGTCCCTCCCTGAGCCTCCACTTACTCATTTAGAAAATAAGGCAGTTGAGTTAAATGGCCTCTGAGGTCCTGTCCAGTTTTAAGTATACAATCCCACTAGAGTGTCACAATCCCTTGGAGCCATTCTCCCAACCCCCATGGGGCAGATGGGTCCCCACAAGGCAACTGCTACGTATTTTCCTCAGAACAATACAAGTAGCTGTCAGGGCTGGAGACAGTTTCCAATGCTGTAGTTCATTAGCCCCTACTAGTGTGCTTTCTCCAGTGTTGATCCATTGAAAGGCGTATTTATGAAGATAGAATATGGTACTCACATTCAATTCAACAAGTATTAATACGTTCCTACCATGTGCCAGGCCCTCTACTGAGGATGGGTAATACAAAGACAGAAGGGAAACAGCCTGGGTATAAAGAGACCTAAGCTGTTTTGTAGTAATATATATTCATGGGGAAATCTGTCACATATACAAAAAATAAAATACCAACACAATGAAATATACTTACATACTCACAGAATGAGAAAGTTTCATTAAAAACTGGATGATTACTTTAGAGCAGGGGTCAATGAGAACCTGGCATTTTCCTTTCTTTTATGAATTGCTGGTACTTTTGAAAGTGTCAAGAAGACAGACATCCCGGAGTGCCATGGTGGCAGGACTACAATGTGGCAGAGTCGAGTTGGCATAGTAGATAGGGAATCAACTTCAGAGTAAGGAAGGTCTGGCCTCCAGTCTTATCTTTGACACAAATTCCTTCTCAGGGGATTGGCAAGAGGTTCCCATCACTAAACTGCCAGACACTCACATCTTCAATTCCAAACTAGCTTGCTGGCTTTATACAACCCTTCCCTCCCCAGGGCACAACCAAATTTTTCAACCAATTTAAACAGCTTTTCTATCCAATCAAGTTGAAATGTCTGTGATTGATTGATTCCAGGAGATGGCCAGGACTTGTTCACACCTCTGATTAATTGATTCAATTAAGATGGTTCTCACCTGATAAAAAAAAGTATAAGCCTAAGTGGGATGGAGTATATGTGATTGATTAGCTTAATTAATTTCCCACCTGCAATCTGAGTTACTGAGTACCTTCCATGTGCTATAAATGTGAACTACTCTGTGAATGTCCCACATTTGTACATGGCTTCTAAGTGCTTTCTGTATATTATCTCGTTTAGTCTTCAGAACAACTCTGGGATGTAAGTGCTGTTATTATCTGTATTTTCCAAATGAGGTTCTTAGGAGCATAGATTTAGAGCTGGAAGGAACCTTAGTAATCCATGAAGTCCAGCCCTCTCATTTGCAGATTAGGAAACTGAAACACAGAGGAGTCAGTGACTTCCTTAGGATCACCCATCTAGCAAGTTTCATGCTCACATATAGTTCTGAAGTTGGACAAAGCTCTTTACATGTATTTTCTAGTATAAACCTCTTACACCAATCTCATGAGGTAGGAGTTATTTTTTTTCTTTTTTAGACAGATCTGTGATTTTACAGGTACAGATATAGGTGAGGAAACTCCTGTCCATGTAGATCAGCACTTCATCTACAACTCGAGGCCTTTGGTGCCTTGGGGTATTGAGAAGTTAGGTTTATGGGCTGCTTGGGCAATTGTGCTTGGACCCCATTTCCGAGATCACATTTCTCCATAGCTTCAAAACATCATCCCTGACAGTTTTCTCCCCAGCCCAAGGACACTAGAAATAACTCATGAGTGGGCCCCAGTAAAGCAAACTACCTTTCCACACAATTGCTCATGAGTGGGGCCCAGTAGAACAAACTGTCTTTCCCTATTACAAGAACAAGCTGACCTCTGAAGAAATTCTCTTGTAAAAACAGGACTGTCTTGGAACCAAAGAATTATCATGTGTTGGTTCCCAAAGTTCTCATAATTCAATCCAGAGGTCAAACTATGGGCATTAACTCTCAAAGTTATCTTGCTACAGACTAACAGACCAAAACTCCACCCCCACCCCCAGAAACCACTTCCCCTGCTTCCCAGTAGTGAAGGATGCCTGTGACCAGGATTGTAAATTATCACCTAATTAGCGTGTCTGCCAGAAAATCCACTACTTTTCCTATATAAGCTGTCCCATCTCTCCTTTTGCAAGTTACAAGTTCCTTAAGGAGCTCTGCCACCATTTTGGCATTATAATAAGCCTTTCCCCCCTTGACTTAAAGAATGCTTGAGTCCATGAATTCATTCCAGACAAACCTGTCCAGTACTTCAGTGCTTGAGGGGTCTCTGAACCCCTTAAACCACATCATTTCTGTGGTAGCCTGTATGGGGAGCAGTCTGAGGTCTTAAGTGTTCTCCAAGTCAAGATAAGCCTTCCCTCACCCTGTAGTCAGATTTCTCCCCTCAAGCACCTAGAAAGGTTTGCAAGGGCTTTGAGTCAAGCCTGCAACAGGTTCTGGCAGGATTCCCTCTTGACAGGGGACGCTTTGTTTTGGGGAACATCTGCAGGTTATTTTTCTAACTATCCAGGACTCTGGTTGACATGAATGGCTACAGGTATTTATTGATTTCTTTCTCTCTAAGGTACATAGACAAAGAGATGGGCAGATTTCCCCCTATATTCAGGGATCTGCCCCTAGGTTATCTTAAAACCCTTGGAAACGTCAAAAAGGTAATGTCTTACCTGGCCTCTGGAGAACCAAGCAAAAATGTCTGATGTGTGCAGGGGATTTCTGATAAGCCTCTCTGAGCTTTTGGATTCTCCCTGTCATTATCTGTATCACTCTGTCTGTATGTGTTCTGGGTTTGTGTCTCATTCGAGTGTCTGTGTCTAATCTGACATCCTGTAAGGTTTAAAATGCAGCCAGGTAACAAGAGTAGACTCCAAGGGCTGCAGCTGGACTTTGCTTGGAATGTTGCTATCTCTTTCTCTCCCCCTCTCCCTTCCTCCCTGATTTCAATAACATCAGAGGAGTAGGTAGACAGGCGAGAGAAAGAGAAAGAACAATACTTTACTGTTTAAGTTATATGATGAGTAAAGGTAACTCAAAGAAGGTAAAAGTGTCAGGTCAGAAAGAAATAAGGTAAGTGCAACTTTAAAGGAGCTTTAATCCAAGTCCATCAGAAGGATAAGTAGATGGAAGGAAAGGCAAGAAAGTTTAAGCATGTAGAAATAAGAGGATCATAGGTAGAAATGAAGGTGTAATCTATTTGCATGGACAGTGTGAATAGAGGGGTTTGAGAGTAAAAGGTTTGGAAACTTTTGGAAAGTTGTTGGGTAAAGTATTCTCTCTATTCTCTCTCACTCTGTATTCTCTCACTCTCCATTTTCTCTCTTGCACTATTTTTTCTCACCCCCCCCCCTCTCTACATTCCAGCTCTGATCAAGTTTTGAGTGTGGAGAGAGACAAGAGAGAAAGGGGGAATCTTTTCCCCTCAAATCAAAGACAGGCAGGTTGACTAGCACTTAATCTTTCCTGCCTCACATAAAAGAGAAAAGTTTTTTGTGCATCGGTATACAACCAAAAGGTGATTGAATTCATTACAGTCATATTTTAAGTGAAATGTGTCACTTCTAATTTGATGCTTAAGATAAGTCAGAATTTATTGTTCTATTTGGCACTAAGGTAAATTAGGAAAATGTATAGATAAAAAAAAGAGACACCTCACAGATGAAGTTTTGAGCTCCCCAGTGCAGGAGAGAGGGGACCAGGCACCACTGGATCCCTCCCAGAGTGGCAGGTTCAAGGTTATCAATTTCAAAAAAGTTTTTAAGGAATGGACATAGAAGTGAAGTTTACTTAAGTCAAAGTTTAAAAGGGGGACACCTTTTAAAATTCTCCTCTCTGTAGTCCTCCCTCAGACCTAGTTAAGGCTGCAGTGAAAAGTTAGAACATCTAAAAACATTTTTAGCAGATTCTGTTAATTCTTCTCATCCAGATTAGGTTAAGGAAAGAGAGTGCTGAAGAATGGTAGGGAATTTGAGTTACCCTTTCCTACCTGGCAAAAGGAGGGGAGAGGCATAGCAGATAAATCAGGAGCCCTGGGAACCCTGAAGCCCACCCCTCTAGGCAAGCAAATGAACCTCTCCTCTCAAAGACCCCAAGTCCACAACCAGGCTCTGCAACTGTGGGGAGAGGAGAAAAGGGGATGGGCCAGGGCAGTACAAGATCAGAAGCCAACCACTCTCTGCACTTGGTAAATCAAACCTTCTCTCAATAATTTTTATATGTGATGATTTGGAAATGCAATTAATGTCACCTGAAGTTTACTGTTTATGTTATTATTGCATTTCTAAATTGTAGTAAATTCTCTTATATTGAAAAAACTGAGTGACCATTGTGAGCCAGAAATGGTGTTAGACAAAAAAAATTTTAACCTGAATTTTGTTGAAACTAAAACATGGTGGAAAAATTGTGTAAAACCATCAGCCCTGATAACTGTGTCTTATAATGTTTTATAACTGCCTTTTAGAGAACGAGGTATTTTCACCTTTGTCTATAGTTAAAGAGGAGGTTACACCTAAAACAATTTGGCTATCACAATGAAAGTTCTAAGATTGCTAACTAAGTTATTTGGGGTTACTGTTTTAATGCTAAAACCTAAAATTGTTCATTGATTACTGTGTATGGAAAGTAGACTGGGTGAAAACCTTATCCAGATTGGTTCTGCCCCCCTAGTCAGAACAGCCCTTTGGTATGTATGGGTGTCAGCAGGCAGAGGCACCAGCATCAGGGCCTCCCTGGAGTCCATAGAGATTCCCTTTATTTTGTAAACATGCCAAGGCCCCTGGAAACCATCTATATGGACAAGGTCATCAGCCCCAGGAAAAGAACTTGTTTGAGTTATGGAGTTCCTAAACAATGAACTTAACTTTCTGAGAAGTTGTAAGATTATGTACAATAGATAGAAAGGATTTCTAATGGTTGACTTTTACACCAGGACAAGTTTAAATTTGAGAAGGAAAGATGTTAAATGGAATCCTTTATGTATGTGAGTCCTGGTAAATTTTCATTGCTTTTTGCAACTCCATGAAAGTAAAAATAATTATATCTGACTCTAAGCTGTGATTTGTGAAATTTGTTTTTAAAGTAAAAGGCTCTAGGGACCATTAATTTTGTTTTGAGTCTGAATTTGGGTATAGTTTACTGCATTAATCAGTATCTGAGAGAAATGCCACAAGCTACTGAGAGAGAATGTGATCCTGTAGTGTTAACAGGTGGAAGTCTACATCTGGAAAAAAGCTGAGAGGACAGTCTTAGCCTCAATCTAAGATGGGATCCTCCTGGCTCAGTTTCCCCATTGTGTTCCTTTGAAAAGGAATGTTTTCACCTGAATATTCCTGAATCTGCTTATTAGGTGGAACGGATACTCCATTGTTGGAGAACTGCAACTCTTATCTGAATTGAGAGCCAAAGATATTTTTTCCTGTCATAGTTGGTATGTCACATGTCCCTGTTTTTTTCCTTTTATAGCAAATTTCTATGGTCAGAGCATGTGGTCAGTAAAAGATATGAGCTCAATGAAAGTAAGTGAGATCTTGCTGTTTTGATCTAAATTTGCTGTCATTCCATGGCCTGTGCAAGAGTTAAATTAGTGTTTGAACTTATCGTATGTAAATGATTTCATTTCTGAAGTATCTCTTTCTTCCAGAGTGAATATAATCAGAGAAGGTTAACAAGCTTGTGAAACAAGGCTGTATATCTATTCAGTTGTGAGGTTCAAGTCAGGAGCCTCTTAGCTAGTTAAGCAGTACGTGTTATGTTAGTGAAGAGTAATAATTTATGAGCTATCTTGTCCATGATAAAGATGTAAAGGAAAATGTGAGTAGTCTGAGTAATGGGTTCAAAGGATTTAGAAAGATACATTAAGGCTTGATTGAAAATATGGAAGGCAGAGAAGAAGGCTTGGGGACAAGTGGGGGTCATCCAAGTCCCTCCTGTCCTTGGATAGCTGCTCTGGGTACCTTTGTGCCAGTTTCAGATGGCTTAAGTATGCTGAGTGTGAGGAAGTTTAGCAGTATTTTAAAAAGAAAGGAAGATTACGTAGCTTGATTTGAAAGTTAATAGCTCAATAAAATTTCAGATGGTCCTGTACAAAGGATACGAGCCCATACTCACCCCATCAAAGTGACTTGCCCAGGGTTGCACTGTAAGCGCCAGAGGCAACACTCAAACCTAGGTCCTCTTGACTCGAAGGCTAGCTCTCTATCTACCATGGCAAGCTTCCTCCTCTTGCCATTTTGTGGCACTGCCATCATGATACTCCTGGGTGTCTGCCTGACTCTCTCAGTAGCATCTACAACTCAAGGAAGCAAAGAAAATGGCAGGTTCCCATTGGTGCCTATTTGAAAATAATGATCCAGCTCTTAATGAAACTTTCTCACTCAGAGTGTGGATCTGTGTACTGCCTTGTACCATTACCTCTCTCTTTTTGTGTCTATGACCTCAAATGTAAGCTACTAGAGAATAAAAGCTATCTTATGTCTCTTTCTACCCAGACTGTTCTTATCTGTTTTTGTATTGACCAACCCAGTAGGGTACCTGGCACATAGTAGGTATTTATTACATACCTGTTGAATTAAATGGAATAATTCCTGGCACATAGTAGGTAGTCAATAAATTCTTTGAAAAGAAAGAGGTTAGGCCAGAAATTATATCTGTGATTTTACTGATCTGCCAATGAAAGTTCTCCGCTCCCAGCTATATATAATCCTGCAGAGTTTCCTGAGGCATTGACACTCGAGGAGATTTGTCCAGGATCACCAGGGGTGATGGAAAAGCCACCTTCAAGTACTGGAAGGGCTGCCAAGTGGGAAGAGCTCCAGGTTTCTTTTGTTTGGTTCCAGAGGACTGAATCCAGTCCTAATAATGGGGAGGAGGTGCAGAGACACAGATGTAGGGTTGATATCCATCAGGGAATAGATCCTGCCCATTGGAGACATCCTAAAAAGGCAGCCTGGGGGGAGGGCAATGGAGAGTGATGGGTTCCCCCTTCCTGAAGAGACCCCAGGATCACTTTTCCAGTTGTGATGAGACAGCAGAGAAGGAACTGAAGGGTGTGTGTGTGTGTGTGTGTGTGTGTGTGTGTGTGTGTATGTGTGTGTGTGTGTGTGTGTGTGTGTGTGTGTGTGTGTGTGTGTGTGTGTGATGCTGGATCTGACTGATTTCATATTTATCTATGCTCTTTCTCATCTGCCCCCATGCCCACCCCATGATAGCGGTATGGACTCCATTCAGTGCCACCTGTTACACTGGATTACAAGCTTTCCTGTCCTATTTATCATGAGGGCCTGGCTCAGCCTTGGAGCTGAGGAGGATTTATGGAATCAGCTAAATGAGTGAGTTAATGATGGGGCAACTGGAGTTCTCTGGACAGGGTTGGTGATGAAATCAATAGTGTCTGTCCATAGAAGGGAGAGTGAGGCCTACAAGCACTGACCAAGACCCAGCCTGGGGTAGTGAATGGAAAGAATCCTGTAATAATCATCAGAAGACTTGAGTTCAAATCTCAGCTCTTCTGCTTTGAGAGTCAGGGAGCTTACCTTAGCTAAGGTCAGACTGAGAATTCAAGAGAGAAGTGTTGTGACCCAAGAATGAATCAAACTTGGGAAGGACCTAGGAATCCATAAGGCTAAGGCTTACTGATTTCTGGTCAGGTGTACATATTGGGTATGAGAAAGGAGTACAGTATGGCTCAGAGAGAAAAGAGAGCAAAGGTGGGACTGCCAATGGAGATTTCCCCAAGATTCCTCAGCATCACCACCGACCCACCCAGGCTGCAGTTAGTCAGCATATTTAAGGAGAACATACACAGGGAAAGCTGCTGGTATATTTTGGGGAGATCTACCAAAATTCTTTCTAGGTTATTTGAGGGCAAAGAGGGACCAAAGGAGAATTCTGGTGAGGTTAGGAATAGAGAGCCCAAGATTTGTCCTTAGCAGGGGGTGATTTTGTTGCTGGCATCTATGCCTAATAAACCAAAGGCTCTGAGGGTGGGTCATTAGACCCTCTAGCTTTACCTATTTCTGTTGTTATTGCCACAATGTCAATTTGCACACGGGCCAAGAACATTATAAGGGCAGAGTCTAAACAGCTATTTTGCAGCTCTGTTGCTTAGAGTCAGGGGTATTTTGAGGGGATTCATACTAAAAGATGAGAGACTTGACAGGGGTTAAAAGTAATTTTCTAACCCCAAGTCATATAGTTGACTGGTACCAGGAGGACCAAGGGGAAGGTCAGAAGAACAAACAATCCTAGACTAAGGATTTCTGTTGGATGTCTGCTTGGGTTGCTGATGCCCCTAGGCTATATGAACTAAGAACATCTGTTGTTCAATCATGTCCAACTCATGACCCCATGGACCAAGCACACCAATCCCTTCTGTCTTCCACTATCAATTTGTCTGTTCAAATTCATATTCATTGTTTCCATGACACTATCCATCCATCTCATCCTCTACCTTCCCCTTTTCCTTTTTGCTTTCAATCTTTCCCAACATCAATGTCTTTTCCAATGAGTCCCATCTTCTCATTATGTGGCCACGGTATTTCAGCTTCAGCATTTGACCTTCCAGTGAAGAGCCTGTATCAAGGATTGACTGTTTGATCTCCTTGCTGTCCAAGGGGCTCTCAGAAGTCTTCTCCAGCAGCACAGTTCAAGTGTTGATTGTATGTGCACAGCTTTCCTCACAGTCAAATCCTCATGGCCATACGTTGCTACTGGAAAAACTATAACTGTAACTATCTGAAGGGACCTTTGTCAGCAAGGTGATGTCTCTGCTCAGGCTTGCCAGAACTTTCCTCCCGAGGAGCAAGCGTCTTTGGATTTCATGGTAGCAGTTGCTATCTGCAATGATCTTTGAGTCTAAGAATAGAAAATCTGTCGGAGCTCCCTTTCTTCTCCCTCTGTTTGCCGAGGGATGGCGGGGCCAGTCGCCAAGGCCTTAGCTCTGTTTTTGTTGTTCATGTTAAGCGCCAAGCCAGCTTCTACACTCTCCTCCTTCACCTTCATCTAGAGGCTCCTGCATTCCTCTTCACTTCCCGCCATTAGCCTGGTAACACCCGCATCTCTGCGATTGTCGACATTTTCCCCAGCAACCTCAATTCTGGCTTTCATTCATTCAGCCTGGAGCTTCACATGATGTATTCTACATATAAGTTAAATAAGGTGATGACACATAACCTTGTCATGCTGCTTGTCCAATCTTAAACCAATTGGTTGTTCCATGTTTGGTTCTATCTGTTGCTTCTTGACCTGTGTACAGGTTCCTCAGGAGAGAAGATGACCTGGAATTCCCATCTGTTTGAGGACTTGCCACATTTTATTGTGATCCACATTGTCAAAGGCTTTAGTTTAGCCCATGAAGCAGTAGATGTTTTTTCTGGAACTTCTTGCTTTCTCTATAATCCAGTGAATGTTGGCAAACTGGTCTCCAGGTCCTCTGCCTCTTTCAAAACCAACCTGTTCTTCTGGTAATTCTTAGTTCACTTATTACTGAAGCCCAGCTTGCAGAATCTAAATATAACCTTGCTGGTATGGGAAATGACCACAATTGCTAAGTAATTAGGACATTCCTTGGCATTGCCCTTCTTTAAGATTGGGATGTGAACTGATCTTTCTAATCCAATGGCCACCACTGGGTTTTCCAAATTTGCTGGTTATTGTGATGCTGTGGGATGTCTCAAAGAATTTCAAATATTCAGGCTTACTCCAAACTGCTTAGAGAAATTTATTGTGGATTTGAGGTTTTACGCTCTGGTAAGTGACAAACTTCTTCAGAGGAGCTTGCAGTTTCAGTAAAGTTGGACAGACAATTTTATAGAGTATATGATGCTGACTACACAATCAAAATTTAAATAAAATATAAGAATATGATTGATATTAAAAAGGTAGAAGAGTTTTGTTAAGAGATTAGGTAATAGGGCATGGCATCACTTCTGTGATTTAGTGGTTAAACATCCTGTACAAGACCACACCTGTTCAAATATGTGAATTGGATATGGAGGCAGTGGCTAGCTAGGGACAGTGGGCATGCTGTTCAGTGTGGCCCATAAGGAAGTTAGAATATTGGGACTGGGGGCAGTTTTATTAGGATTCCATCACTGGCATATTGAGTGTATCACTCTAACAGCATCATCTTTTAGGGTTTTAAATAACTCAGCTGGAATTCCATCTCTTCCCCCAAGGTTATTGTTAGCAATGCTTCCCGAGACCCACTTGACTTCATTCCCCAGGGAGCCATCCTGGTTCTCAGAGATGTTAAGATCTTTCTGGCATAATTCTTTTGTATATTCTTGCCACCTCTTCTTCATTTCTATTGCTTCTGTTAAATCGCGACCATTTTTGTCTTTTTCATGCCCATTTTTGCATGAAACTTTCCCTTGATATCTCTAATTCTCTTGAAAGGATCTCTTTTCTGTTGTTTTCTTCTACTTCTTTGCATCACTCATCTAACAAAGCCTTCTTCTCTCTCCTTTCTGCACTCTGGAATTCTGCCTTCAGTCGGATGGATCTTTCCCTTTCTCTTTCCTTCTTTCCTCAGCTATCTGTAAAACCTCCCCAGGCACCATTTTGCTTTCTTGCTCCTCTTTTTATTTGGGATGTTTTTTGTTGCTGCTCCTGTACATTATTGTGACTCTCTCACCATAGTTCTTCAGACACTCTCTCTATCAGATCTAATCCCTTAAATTTATTTATCACTTCCACTTCATATTCATAAGGGATATTATTTAGGTCATACCTATACATTCTGATACTTGGCAGAGATACTGAAGTGGTTTTCCATTTCCTTTTCCAGCTCATTTTACAGATGAGGAAACAGGCAAACAGGGTTAAGTGACTTGCCCAGGGTCACACAGCTACTAAGTGTCAGAGGCTGGATTTGAACTCAGATCTTCCTGACTCTAGGCTTACTGTGCCACCTAGCTGCCCTAAGAACATCTTAGCCTCCTGTGTAAGGAAAAAGACTCACCAGCAGTTGTACCCCAGGAGATGATGGCAGAGTGCAGGAGATGGCACAGAGAATCTGGATAGCTGAATGCCAGCAGACAGGAATAGAGGACGGCTCAGTGATCACTCCCCTGTCCAGCAGAGAGCAACACAACGACATGGCCAGAGGACATTGGTGACAATTTGCTCCAGCCACAGATGTCCCCTTTATGTTTGTGTGTGCCCTCTTCATCTGTGTTTCTTAGATAAAAAATTTCCTATGTCTGTGCTCCTCCACACATGTGATACGATGACCTATATCATAGCTGCATGTACTGTTAGTATGCGGGTGGGGGTGGAGGGAGGAGATCTTTTTTAATTATTTAGTTTGCTGCACTTAAATGTCTTTTACTATGAACTCGTGTATCCTTTTTGGCAAGCAGAGTCAAAAATCAACACATCTTTGATGGCTTACAAGTTACAGTTTGGAGTTGGTACTCACCCAGCCTTGAACCTGGAATAGCATTCTTCAGGTCCATGAATGGAGAGGGTCTTGGATGCTAAAGAGGAGCTCTAGAATCAGCTTAAGCTCTTGAGAAATGATTGTTCGGGTTTCAATGTGAGTATTTACACCTTGGAAATCAACAATCACTACAAATCAGGGCTTGATTTATTGTTTGATTTATTGATTTATTGTTAATTGATTGTCCAAACTTAAGAAAGTGAAAATGTTTATAATGCACATTAAACTTAAAAGTGCATCATGCATGCATTCTTCCCTCCCATTCTTCCCTCCCAAACCCCGAGAGCCAACTGTTAAATGTTTGTGTTGTGTAGAAAATGCAGAGGTTGGACACCTAGGCAAAGCAGTGGGGGCAGAGGGCAGGCAAGCAGAGAATGGACAAGCAACTAGGGGTTCAGGTATAGCAGAGAATTAAAAACCAGACTCAGTGAGAAAAGCAGATATGAGATGCTGGGGACAACGGGTCCCAAATGAGTGAGCCTCCCATCCCTGGAAGTATTGCAGTAGAGAGACCTAATGACCATCTTGTGGTATTGTACCTCTTGGGGACCAAGAAGATCATAGAAAAGATTCTTGCACAGGGCAAGACTTTTTTTTAAATTCAATTTTATTTGATTTTCAGCCCCAAATTCTCTCATTCCCTCCTCCCCTCCACTACCAACAGAGAAGGCAAGAAAAATAAAGTCCATTATAAATATGTATATTCATACAAAACAAATGGCCATATTAGCTATGTCCATAAAAGTGAAAAGAAACAGAGAATAAAAATATGCTTCCGTGTGCACCCTGAACCCACCAGTCCTCTATCTGGAGGCAGGTGCCATGTTCTGTCATGAGTCCTTTGGAACTGAGTTGGGTCACTGTGTGGATTGATTATGAAGTCTTTCACATTTGATTATCTTGTGATATTTCAGAGTTATTTTAATTTCTATTTCTCTGTGTATTAGTGATAGCTTTTTTATTATGGCTATTGATCGCTTGGATTTCTTTCTCTGGAAACTGCCTATTCATATCCTTTGATCAATTGGAGAATGGCTCATATTCTTGAAAATTTTACTCAGTTCCCTTTATATTTTAGCAATGAAATCTTGATCGGAAAAACTTGATGCAAGTTTTTTTTTTCTTCCTAGTTTCCTATTTTTCTTTTAATTTACCAGATGACTTCTTAGGTCCTTTTCAACTTTAAGATGATTTGATTCTCTCACCACTAAATATCCAGGTGATGAAGTTTACATGGTGCTACTCAATTAATCAATTACTGAGCCTGGCCAATTAATAGAAAACCATCTCCTATCTTTACTTTCTGTTTTCTCAATCTTATCCTCCTCAACCCTATTCCACCCATGACTGGACCATCTCTAATTGTCCTGATTGATATCTGGTCACTGGACCCAGGTGGCTCTTGAGGAAAAAGTGAGACTGGTGACCTTGCACAGTCCTCCCTCACTCAAATCCAATTCACTTGCAAGTCATGGCATCTTCTTCCTGCTGTCATGGTCCTCTTTGAGAACAAAGGACAAACAATACACCCCACCCATGAATATCCCATCAAACCCCACCCACTCCTTCCACTGTGCCCTCAGGAATTCTCGTTCCATAGTGGACAAACTTCCTTTCATTCTAGATTTCTTCCTCTCACACTCATTGCATTTACTAACCCTATTGCTAACCGGGCTTCCCTGAGACTACCAATCCTTCCTCAGGCCATTAGCCTTGTTCTGACTGCACTTTTCTCTTTCCAATCTCAACCCTATCATTAGTTATTTCAATTCTACACTGTTTTCTGCCCTCAAATCCCTTGCCCTTTTGTCCTTTTGATGTGCATCTCTTGCCAAACCTCAGCCCTGGCATCCTCCCAGCAGACACCTTCTCTACTCCCACATACCGGCTGCTGAATGGCATTAGAGAGAGTTACACACCGATGTGGCATAAGAACATTATGAATTCAGGCTGCCACACTTGGACTCACTGCAGTGAGGCAGACCTCTTATTTCTCCCTGATTGATTCCCTAGCTCAGTCCCCACAGAAGATATTCTATATCTTCCCTTTCCTTCTCAAGCCTCTCACACCTTTCTTCCCCTTCTCAGTTCATGATCCCCCTTATCACTGAACTGAGAAAATTGGGACCCTTCTGTGGGAGCTCCCTCTTCCCTCCTTTGCTTAATTTCAAAAGTCCTTGACATCACTGCCCGTTATCACATTCTTTCCACAAATTCCTTACAATGATGTGGACTTTCTCTTTGCCAAAGTCAACTCCTCTGCATAGTCACTTGATCTTATCTGTTCCCTTCTACTCCAGCAAATTAGAATGTCAGTCTGTTTTCTAACCTTCAACTTCTCCTATATAGTGGTTCCTTCTCCATTTCCTTCAAACATATCCAAGTCTCCTTCATCCTTAATGAAACCAAGCATGATGGTGCCTACTTCTGAGGAGGCTGAGACTGGTGGATCTCTTGAGCTAAGGAGATTTGAGCCGTAGTAGATCTAAAGTCAAGCAGATACCTGTATATCAATATGGTGAACCCTTGGAGGTGGGGAGTCAATGGGCTACCAAAGGAGGGGTGAACTGGCTCAGTGCAGAATGGAGCTGGTCAAAGCTCCCATTCCACTTAGCAGTGACTAACATATGTGTGGCCACTGAACTTCCAGGCTAGGGAAGATAGGGAGACTCAGTTTCCAATAAAAACAAAAACAAAAGCCTTACTAGACTCTACCATCTCTTCAAACTGTCCTCCTGTATCTCTCCTTCCTTTCTTAGCTCAACTCCTAGAAAGATCTCTATGTACTTCCTATCCTCACTCCCTCTCCTCTCATTCCTCCTTATCCCTTTGCAATCTAGCTTCCAACTACAAGTGAAATAACTCTCGTCTCAGTTTACCAATGATCTCTTCATTACCAACTCTGATAATCTTTTTCTCAGACCTAAGCCTTCTCACCCTCTCTGCTGAATTTGACCTTACTCATCACCTTTTTCTCCTGGATACTCTGTCCTCTCTGAATTTGCATGCCACTACTCTCTCCTGGATCTCCTCTGACCTGTCTGACCACTGCTTTGTTGACTCCTCATCCATATCATGCTCCCTGACACTCCCAAGGCTCTGCCCTTGGTCCTCTTCTCTCTTTAGAGACTCTTGGTAACATCAGTTACCATGGGTTTAGTCATCACCTTTGTATAGATGACTCCAAGGTCTAAATATCTAGATCCTTTGAATTTCAGACCCACATTACCAATAGCTTATTGGGCATTTCCAACTGGATGTCCCACAGAGTCTCAAATTCAGTATGTTGAATCTGAATTCATTATCTTTCACCATAAAACCACTTTTCTTCCAAACTTCTCTATCTTTGCTAAGGGCATCACCACCTTTCCAGGCTCCCAGATTTGTAACCTTGGCATTATCCTGAACTCTTCACTCTCCCTCAGCCCACACATCCAACCATGGGCCAAATCTCACTCTTTCCACTTCTGAGGCTCTTGAACCCTCTCTTAGGTACCACCCAAGTCCAGGTCCTCATCACCTCTCACTTAGATGATTGCAACAGCCTCCTTCTGGATCCCCTTGGGTTCTCTCCTTACTCCAGTTCACATTATAGAGGGCTACCAAGATGAGTTTCCTTAAGTGCAGATTTGACCATTTCACCCCCCAATTCAGTCCAATCTAGTGGCTCCCTATTTCCTATAGAGCAAAATATATAGAAAATACGTAGTTCTATAACCTATAACAGTCCTTTGTTTATTTTTAAAAAACTCTTTATTTCTTGGGCTCAACAGATCTTCCCAGACTCACTGGTCATTACTCTCCTCACACCCTACTATCCAGCCAAACTGCCCTTCTCTTTGATTCTCTTACAGAATGCTCCATGTCTTGTCACCATCTCTTTGTAATAGCCATCACTTATGCCTCTATCCTCACCTCCACCTCCTAGTGGCCCTCTTCCCCATTAAGATGCATCTCAAACAAAAAAATCTGAAGTGCCACCTCACACTCATCATATCAGCAAAGGTGACAAATGCTGGAGGGGCTGTGGGAAAGCAGGTATATTAATACACTATTGGTGGAGCTGTGAACTGGTCCAGTCATTCTAGAAAGCAATTTGGAACCATGCCCATTAAATTGTGCATACTCTTTAATAGAAATACTAGAGCTATTGTGCCCAAAGAGATCAAAGAAAGTGGAAAATAACCCATATGTGCAAAAATATTTATAGTAACTCTTTTGTGGTGGCAAAGAATTAGAAACTAAAGCAATCCCCATCCATTAGGGAACGGCTGAACAAACCAATATGAACACAAAGGATACTACTATGCTATAAGAAATAACAAAGGGGACATTTTTCAGATAAACCCAACCTGGTTCAGAGTGAACCAAGTAGAATTAGGAGAAAAAATTATACCATTACAACAATATTGTAAAGATAAACAGCTCTGAAAGACTTAAGAATGATACCCATCCCAAAGACTGATCCCAATTCCCAAGGCCACGTGAAAACACCTGCTACCTACAAACTGTCACAGAGGTGATGAGACGTAGAGCACAGGTTAAGACAGATTTGTTTTGAACATGGCCAAGGCAGAAATTTGTTTTGCTCAACTATATGTATTTGTTACAAGGGTTTTCTTTTTCAGTGGGGGTGGGGAGGGGGAGGTGGAAGGAAGAGAAGGCAGATTTTGAATAAATGAAAAAAATCAATGTAAATAAAAATTTTTTAAAAATATATTTTAAAAATATACAGTTCAAGCACCACCTTCTACATGAAGTCTTTCCTAATCTCCTAATGGTTAGTGCTCCCTGCCTAACTACCTTGTACTTAACATTTTTTATTGAATTCATTCTTTATCTGTATTAATTTCATCTTTACTAGAAGTCTCCCCCAACCCCTCTTCATTCTAATAACTTCCTTCTGTTAGTTATTTTCTAATTTTCCATATATAGCTTGCTTTTTATATGTTTGTTTGTATTTTGTTTTAAAACTCATCAGATTGTAAGTTCCTTGGGATGGTAGAGCTATCTTTTTTCCTCTTTTTGTATCCCTAGCTCTTAGCACTATCTGGGGCCCTCTTCAGTCATCCTGATTTATATCTTGCTACTGGACCCAGATGATTCTGGAGGAGAGACTGGTGACTCTGCACAACTCTCCCTCACTTAAATCCAATTCACTTGCAAGTCATGGTATCACCTTCCTGATGTTGTGGTCCTCTTCCAGAAGGAAGGACAAACAACAACTATGCCTGGCATAAAATAAGCACTTGATAAATATTGATTGATTGATAATGTAATCCTATAATGCTGCCCTTTGATTTTGAGTGCTGTCTTGCCTCTCTGTGCTGGCTTTCTAATTGTGTTGTTACAGTGCTTGGTGTTATTTCCTCCTGGCTCTGCTTTCTTTGCCCCACATCATTTCGTACATGCCTCCCTGTCTTTCTCTCAATTCTTCACATTTTTCTTTCTTACAGCCCAGGAATATTCCTTTCCATTTACATGCCACATACTTGTTCTGCTCTTCTCCAGTCATTGGGCACAGACTGTGTTTTCAGTGTCTTATTTTCACATGTACTGCGTCTTTGAGTATTTTTGATCATGTGAGTCTTTCCCTATCAATAGCCTCCTTGGGATGCTCCATAAGAGCAGGGATAATTTCATTCTTTGCCTTTGTATGGCCAGTGCCTATGTGCTAGGTCCCATACATAGTAGATACATTTTAAATATTTGTCGATTGATTTATTGGTTAATCAGAATATAATCTCAGTACTGTGTTCTCTGAGGCAAATGAATGGTTTTTAAACTTTGAAAATATAATGCTTAATTGTTTTTGAGAACAATTAAATCAGTTCATCATTCTCTGGGCAGTTTGCCAGCCACATCTTGTCATAGCTCCCCTAGCAAGGAGTTTTCCCATCTTTTACCATCTTTGCTAGCTGGATGGATGAGATTGTTTTCATTTGCATGTCTCTGATTATTCGTGATTTTTGACATTGTTGATGATGGTTTTAAATTTTTATTTCTTCTTGTGAAAACTGCTGATGTCCTTTGACCACTGGCCACTTGACTTGTCCATTAGGGAATGACTGGTACCATTGTATCCTGTAAGCTGCCTTTCTTTGTATCCACAGCACTTAGCAGAAGACCTGGTATGCAGTAGGTACTTAATAAATGGTTATTAATGGACTAAGAAGATATATTCATATCCAGCAATTAAGGAGAAAAATGTCTAGTGGAGAGTGAAGATCAGCAGTATGGCACAGTTTCCCAGATGCCTTTCCTCTAAGTTTACTGTCTATATTTTCTGGCTATCCTTCATGTGTACCTATTTGCTTACAGGTTGTCACCCCTATAAACATGTAAACTCCTTGAGGACAGAGATTTTTCCTTTTCTTATATCCCTAGAACTTGGCACAGTACCTGGCACACAGTAGGTGTTTGATAAATGCTTTTTAACTTACTGATCTGGTCAGAAAGAGAAAATTGATATTAGGGAAATAGAAGACATGCTTGTCATTGAGGCATAATGTGGTCTCATATTTGCTAAATTGTTTGCTAAAGCTCACCGCCCAATGCAGAACAAGAAATCATTTCTTGACTTAGCTGGAGGATAATTTTATCCTTCAAAATATACAGAACCCAAGGAGGGAGATACTCTTCTTGAGTTTATTCCCATGAAAAAGGAGAGACTGGATATTGAAGCAGTAATCATCAGGACTTTAGGACGTAAGCTTGGAATCAGTGAGAGTTTGACTAGCACCCTTGTCTTTGAGAGAGCAAATTTCAAAGTATTCAGTCTAAAATCTAAATTTCAAGAATGGGATTGTGAAAACATGAACAGAAACCATTCCAGTGAAGATCAAAAGAATAACTTTCTAAAGAGGTGGATGTGGCCACAACGGGACCTCATCAACTAACTTAGGCTGCTAACAATTATGGACAGAAGATGGAAGGAGGTGCCCATAAGAGAAAGTGAATACAAAAGCATGACGAGGTCATGCAAATATATCAGGAGTCCTAAAGCTCGAAAGGCTGAGGGTTCTGGTTTTTTGTGGCTAGATTGGAGGGGAAGAGAAGCAATGGGCATGTTCTGCTCATGTGCATGGGTCAGTGAAGTTAGGGTAGAGCTGTTTGTCTTCTGGTTTGCTTTTTTTGTTTGTTAAGGAGGACTGGAGAGGACACAAAAATGGGTGATAATAGGGCATTGATCCCCAAGATAAGTTGTAAGAGGGTACCTAGCTGACTAGGTTCCAGTCACCAGGCCCAGTTGAACCAAATTCTCCCAGTTGAACTGAGAGAACTGGGAAATATATTTGCCAAGCTATTTTCAGTAAGCTTTAAAAGATTGTGGAGAACATGTACAAAACTATTTATACCAACTCTTTCTGTGGTGGCCAAGAACTGGAAATTGAGGGAATGCCTATCAATTATGGAGTGGCTGAACAAGTTGTGGTATATGAATGTAACAGAATACTATTGTGCTATAAGAAATGATAAGCAGGCAGACTTCAGAAAAACCTGGAAAGACTCATATGAAGTGATGCAGAGAGAAGTGAACAGAATCAGGAGAACATTGTATACAGTAACAGCTACAGTGTGCAATGACTGACTTTGATATACTTATCTCTTCTCAGCAATGCAAGAACCTAAAACAATTCCAAAGGATTAATGATGGAAAATGCCATCTACATCTAGAGAAAGAGTTATGGAGTTGGAATGCAGAGTGAAGCAGACTATTTCCTTTTTTGTTTTTGTTTTGTTTTTTTGTTTCTTATGGTTCCTCTCATTCATTCTAATTCTTCTATACAACATGACTAATGTGAAAATATGTTTAATTTTAATAAGGATGGATATGTAGCAGCTATATCAGAATGCATGTCATCTTGGGGAGGGAGGGGGAGAAAATATAGAGCTTATGGAAGTGAATGTTGAAAACTAAAAATAAATAATAAATTAGCTTTAAAAATTATAATTTCCTAAAAACAAAAAAGATAGTAGAGAACAGGAGAGATGCCATAAGACTAGAAAAGTGCAATGTTTTCCTTATTAGGAAAAGAAAAAAAGAAGACAATAGTAAACTGCAGGTCAATGAGCTTAATTTTGATTCTTGGCCCAATTCTAGAATTTATCTGTGTAGGTGTGTGTTGCCCATGTAGGTTATGTGTGTTTACATATACATGAGTCTGTCTAGATGGGGCTCACAGGGAGACATGAACAGATCTATCTATAGTCACCTCTGTCTCCCTCCCCCCAACTGTGTCTAAGTGAGACTCTGTTTCCTGCCAGAAGATTGACATCAGAAGATAACCAGCCACTCTTCTCTCCTTGGAGAGAGGCGTACCAGGCTAGAATTCTATCTCTCTGACCCCTTAAATATTGTTAGACCGGGGAAAATAATTTTTCAGTTCAAGCTGAGCTCCTGATTGTCTTCCATTAATGGGGGAAAGAGCTTCCCAAGCTATATATCTAAAGCTTGACTCCTTTCCTACTAAATTCCAGTTCCACAAAGATCACACATAGGGAATAGCAAATAAAATCCATTTATTCAAGATGGTAGCAAACAAAAGGCAGAGAAGGTACACAGAGGAGAAAAAACCAGACAATACACGGAGTGAATGAGCTCTCCCACTGGAAACAAGATATTTCAGCCCAGTTGAGAGACAGACGGACACAGAGAAAGACAAAGAGAGACAGAGACGAGTGGGACAGTCTCACATCTCCTTCAAGGGGAAATCCCCCCAAATCTCTAGCATACTAAACTGGGAATAAAGACATAATCCAGGTGCTGGCTCCTCCCTGCTTGGCTTCTTTCCAGCCTTCAGGGGCCTCTCCCTGAACAGAATCTGTAATCATAAATCTCTCCTCTCAAAACCAGGAGTAAAAAGATCAAGGATCTCTGCTCTGCCAAGGTCTCCCCAATTCCATGCCTTACACATCCATGCTTACATGAACCATCAAGTAATTACTTTGCACCAATGAGGAGAGTCTTATGCAAATGAGGTTTGAGCCTTGAATCATGTATCATTTAAGGGGTGGCCAGTGAATGGCTAGAGAAGCAGGCATCAATCCCAGAGGCACCATGGCCTCATTAATAACTCGTCATTTCCTTGTTTGGCCAGGTTTCCAGACTGATGGATCAAGGGAATAAATTTACACATAGGACAATTAGAAAATTGCAGCCGGGTTCACTGTCCTCTCCTTCTTCACCAAGGGGATGTTATCACCGGATACCTATACATAGTGCAGATTGCTTTCAGTCCTGGGAGGAGCTTGGCCTCTATAATGAGAATTACTCTCTCACACTCATTAACTGTGGAGCCCTGGAGAAAACTGCTCAAGGCTGAGATTTTGGTTCATGTCTAGTATCGTTCTAACACACTGTCTTTTCCCAAAAGGATTGTGGAAAGGTGCTCAGATATACAGTATGAATCAAGCATGGGACAGATATTTATTTCCCACACAAACAAGGAAGACGGAACACTGAAGAGTCACAAAACACATTGGCAGAAAGATTTGAAATGGGATTATCACAGTTTGTAACTACTGTTGTACTGTCTAGGAGGCTGAGACTTAAATCTCATCAGAACATAAAGCAGTTTCTGGGAATGATGGAAACACATGATTCCCTTGTACTTCAGCTCTTCTCATTGACCAGTCAGAGCAGTGTTTAGTCTCATTTTCTCCTTGGTGGTAATTTCTTTTTCTTTTTCTTTTCTTTCTTTTTTTTTTTTTTTGAAGCAATTGGGGCTAAGTAACTTGCTCAAGGTTACACGGCCGTGTGTGGGTGCTAAGTAACTGAGGCCGGAACCAATCCTGGGTCCTCCTGACTCCGGGGCTGGCACTCTTACTCACTGTGCCACCTAGCTACCCCATTGGTGGTAATTTCTGCTGCAGAAATCCACACATCTGCAGCCCCCTCTCCCCCCACCCCAATCCTGCCACTGGCTGGCTCTGACCAACAGAACTAGGTCCTCCAGACTTCCGTAGCGCACAGGACACAGGAAGCTGTTGAGAGTGTGCATTTGAGTAAAGTTTCTCTACCTTTTCAGAAGTGTTTCATATCACTCCCTTTCATAGACTTTCTCTTTTAGTCAAAATGGCCCACTCAATGTTCCCCATCCAGCAAACATTCCAAATCTGACCTCCCTGAGTTTGTCCTGCCCATCCCCTAGCTCTAAGCTATGCGATACTCTCACATATGCCCCTTATTCTCTAGCTTTGCTCAGGGCACAACTGGGAAGGGGGTGGGGAAGAACTGAGAGTAAAAGATAAGAAAAGATTTGGTTTTGGAGGCGATTTGTTGGGTGAGTCAGGAGGTGATAGGATCAAGGGTAGCTATGGAAGTGGTGTCCTTGGCAAGGAGAAAGGCAGCCTCTTCTTGTGAGACTGAAGGAGGATATAGTGGGGGAAGAGACAAGAGGGAGTTCTTGGAAGGGCCTCATTGGTTTTTCTCATTGAAACATGAAGTGAGATACATAGCTGAGGGAGCAAAGGGAGGGAGGTGAGGCCTGAGAAGAGAAGGTTTGGAGTAATCACTGTGAAAAGTGGGGCAGTGAATAATTAAGGGACAAATAGAGTATTCGCCTTGCTTCAGTGAGGGTCTGGGGAAGATTGAATGTACATTTGTAGTGGGCAAATGGTGAGAACAACACAAAGTAGGGGCTTGATAAGGTGTGATCTGCAATGAGACAAGGGGAAAGGGAATTGAGGATGGAGATTGGGAGCCTTCAATTAGAGGGTGGTGAATGGAGTAAGTTCAGTGAGGGGCCGAGATAGAAAAGGAAGCAGAGTGTCTCCAGGACAGAGGTAATGGCTTGGAAAAGAATGTAGGCATGGAGAAAAGGGGCTCACATGGAAGATGAAGCTCTGGTTATGGATTATAAAACGTGGGGAAGATGAAATGATAAAAAAGATTGTGATGAAATAAAGGAATTTGGAAGTTTAAAAATATGGGGATGGAACATTCAGGTGGGACGGCAACATCAAGGGTATGACCATGATTGTGTGTACTTTAGGTGGGGAGGAAGACTAGGCTGTAGGAACAAAGAAGATGGAGGTATTGGGAGGCTGGTATTTTTGAAGGGACATCAGTATGTATGTTGAAGTTACCTAGTAGCAAGATAGGAGATGAGGAGGGCAGAAAAACTGTGAGGCAGGCATTGACCTTATTGAAAAAGGAAAGAGATTGGGGGCCTTCAGATAGCAAGCACCAGACTGAGTGATAGACTGGGATAGTATGAATCATAAATGAGGAGAGGCTGATTATTGAAGGTGGTCAAGAGAAAGTATGGAAGTAGAAATGGGAAACAAAGCATCTTCTGACTTCCAACCATGAGTATATGAGAGAAAGCATAGCTACCACTGGGAAGGATGATGAAGGAAGTGATGTCTTTGGAAGAGAGTTGTGATTCAGTGAGGGTCAAAAGATAACGGGACTGGGAAAGGGAGAGGCCTAAAATGAAAGGCAATCCAAAGTGAGCAGGCATCCCTTAGGGCGCAGTGGAAGGGGTGAGCCTGTCTGGAGGGAGACATCAGCAGGCTGAGGCTGTGGTAGATAGATAGTGGCATTGGCGCATTGAGGATGGGGAGCAGAGCTCCCAAAGAATCACCAGGACGGAGGTGAGTATAAGGGGATGGAAGCCACTGGACAGGGAGATCAAGTCAAGTATGGCTGGTTTGTTGAGGAAGGCATAAATTAGACTGTTTGAAGGGTAGGTGGTGATGTCTGTGAACTTCTCAAGGGCAAGCACCATTCTAGGCATTGGGAATGCCAAAGAAAGGCAAAAAACCAGGCCCCTCTCTCACCAGCTCTCAAGAAGTTCCTAGTCTATTGGGGAAACAAATTAACAGCCTGGATGGATTGGAGATAATATAATCTCAGAGAAGACACAAGTATTAAGGAGGATTGGTAAATGTTTCCTGTAGAAAGTAGGACTTTTGTTGTTTGTCCATTTGTCTTGACTAGAGTGAATTGGATTTAGGTGAGACAGCTGCACAAAGTTGTCAGCCTCACTCTTTCCTCTGGAATCACTGGAAGATGGCCCCAGTAAAGTGGATCTGACCAAGCTCTCCTGGCTCCACAGTGCCTGTTTCTGCCACCTTCGGAACCAGTTGTTCAGGTAGGCCCATTCTGTTAGGGGAAGTCTTTACCTGCTTGTGGTAGATGTCCCTTAACTCACCAAAGGGTCTGAGGCTGCTCAGTTACCATGGTTTAGCCTGTCTCGAAAGTTTCCCCAAGGTGTAGCCAGTGGACTTGCTGCAGCTTCTGGGAGCCACAGATGAGAGTTGGGTAAAGGTGAACACCAAAGGTGGATGAGCCTCCCTGAAAAGGGCTCAGCAGCCCCCACAGCAGAGGTGCTGGTCCTCCCTGAACACCCCGAATGCCCCAGAAGGTGGGATTTTAGCTGGGACTTGAAGGAAGCTGGGAGGCAGAGCTGACGAGGGAAAGAATTCTAGGCATGGGGGACAGCTGGTCAAAATGCCCAGAGTCAGGAAATGGGATGTCATGTTCTAGGCCCGTGTCCCTGGATAGCTTAGTATGCTGTGGGAGTAAGGTGTGAGACAACTGGAAAAGTAGAAAGGGGACAAGTTATGAAGAACTCTGAACGTCAAATAGAGGATTTTATAATTGATCTTGGAGGGGAGAGGGAGCCACAGAGGTTTATTGACTAGAAAAAAGAAGGGGGATCATGTAGATTATATGTTAGAAATAAGTTAGAAGGGGCTGATTGTGGTTTAGGTACAAGATGGCCTCTCAGGTCCTTTGGACTTGGGCTAATGCCATCTCAAAAGAGGACAGGTCGAATTTCACACCCTGTGCTGTTAGCAGAAAAGTCTGTCTTTGATATGGGAACTCAGGACCTTTTCTCCAGTTTTCTTTCAAAAATGGAAGGCCTGCCAAATTTGGAATGCCATAAAGTCACATGAAGTTGAGAGGCAGGGACTCTATAGGCCTGAAAGAATGGGTCTCAGAGTTGGGGACCGGATTCAAGTCTAACCTTGGACACTTCCTTTGCTAAATCACTGGTCCTCCCTGGGCCCTGGGCTGCTGATCTGCAAGGAGGTGGAGACTCTTCCCAAGTTCCTCTCACCTAGGAAATCACTGCTGGAGAAGAAAAACATAAAGAAAAAAAATGGTATCAAGCAAGCTGGAAATAGGAGTTAGTTTATGTCAATATTGATGTGGGTAGGTATTTATACAGTGGAAAGAAGTAGAAGGAGCCCCCTTTAGGCAGGATGGTTCACTTGGCAAACCTCCCCCCAAAGATGCAAAAGATAGGAAAGAGTGGCCAGAGAAGGCCTTGAAGATCCTGGGACCAGAGAGAATCACCTGTGGAACTTGGGGCAGAAGCCTCAGTCTGAGTCTTCTGACTTCTTTTCCTTTTAAAAAGATGTACTTTGGTTTTATTTTTAAATTTTAATTCATGCCTTTTTGTTGGCTGAACACATTTATTTCTGGATATATCTGTGACCTCTCCCATAGTCAGCTGGTCAAGTTGTCCCTCCTTGCAAAGATAAGAATGGAAAGAAAAAAAGAAGTAATTGGGTTAAACCAACCGATGTTGAGAAAGGGAGAACACGCACCATTCAGCACCCTAAATCCCCCACCTCTGCCAACAGGGATTTAGGAAGCTTTGCATATTTTCCCTGCTCTTTTGTGAGGCCCAGTTCAGCCCTTGTGACTGTGGTGCTGTTCAGTTTTTTTTTTTATTCTTGCAGTGTATAGAATGCCTGGTGTGGAGCCAGGAGAACCTGAGTTCAAATCCGACCTCAGACACTTCTTAGCTGTGTGACCCTGGGCAAGTCTCTTAACTGCTGTTTGCCTCAGTTTCCTCACCTATAAAATGGGGACAATAGTAGACTCTACCTCCCAAGGATATTGTGAGGATGAAATGAGACAAGATTTGTAAAGCACTTTGCAAATCTTCAGGCACCATGTACATGCTCTTGTTGGCATTATTACTATTATTAATCCTGCTATTGCTACTGGAAAGGGTATCTCATGCTACTCCCCTGCCTCTCTGCAGTGCCCTTTCCTGCTTTCTACTGCCCTTGGACTGCATCTCCTCCTGCTGAGAGGACATTTCCCTGAGGATGGGCACACGGATGCTCTCTGAATTGTATCACTAGTGCTTGGATTTGTTGATGTCGAAATGTTAAAAAGGCTTTTCCCTCCCTCCCTCCTTCATCACTTTGGGTGACCTAGTAATATCCCATTGTACTCACTCTGGGCAGCACAGTAGACAGAGTGTCTGGCCTGGAGTCAAGAAGACTCCACTTCCTGAGTTCAAATCTGGCCCCTATTAACTGTGTGACCCTAGTCAAGTAATTTAACCTTGTTTTGCCTCAGTTTCCCCATCTGTAAAATGAGCTGGAGAAGGAAATGGTGAATCCCTCCAATATCTCTGCCAAGAAGACCCCACATGGGGTCACAGAGAGTCTGACAAGACTGAAAAAGCAGAACAAAGCCTAAGGGCTCACTCGCGTGGTCAGTCATTCCCCAATCCATGGGCACCTGCTTTGTTCCTAATTCTTTGCTACCACAAAAAGGGCTGCTCTGAGGGGAGCCTCGAAATGAGAGCCTGGGGTTGGAGGTTCTGGCTGCTGCAGTCCTTTTTGAATGGGCTGAATCCTTCATGAGAGAATGACAGAGGAAATTATAGGATGTTATGGAACAGTGAGTCGTTTTTAAAAGGAATGTGGGAAAGACCATTGCAAGAGGGAAGATCGAGTCAATCAGTCAAGGAACATTTAGCAAACTCTTATTAGGTGTCAGCGACTGTGCTAAGAGTCAGAAATACAAAGGAAGCCAAAGGGTCCAACTCCTCAAGGAGCTTGTGATATTAGAGACAAACCACCAGCACAGGAGGGAGGGTATCAGGCATCCCCGGAAGTGTGTTAATTTTTGGCAATTCATTTGGTTCAATCAAAACCAAAACCCCAAACTTGGGTTTTTATGCAGTACAAATCACTGCTTTATTTTGAATATTAATCAGATTATTGTTTTTTGTTGGGCATTCTGTTTTATATATCTGTGAAATGAAAGGGTGTGGTAGACATAGGGCAAGGCTTGGAATCAAAAGCCCTGGTTCAAATCCTGGCTAGTCAATTTACTGAATATGTGATCTTGGACCAGTCACTCAACTTTCCCAGGCCCCAGTTTCTTTGTCTTCAAGATAAGTGTGTTGGACTAAATGACTTGTAAGACGCTTTAAAATTCTAAGCCCTACAATTTCCGTGAGTTGTTTGAATTTAATCTGATAGGCAATACTGAGCCATGGAAGGTTTGGGATTTTTTTTAGGGAGAAGATACCAGAAGTGAGCAATGGCTCTGCCACAACTATTAACAGCAGGTGGCTGACCAAATGGGGGTTTCTACTTTGCCTCTTCCCTGTTTCGTTCTCTTAATCCAAACGCTTTTGGCGCAGGGTCTCTAGGAGGGAGAAAAGTGCTTTGCCAATCTAAATGGGCTGGAGAAATGGGAGTTATCTTTGCTCCCTCCGTGGGAGAGAGCACTGGACTTCACTGATCTAAGGAAGTCCTGGTCTCACAATGCAGCCTGGCCTTTGGTTTCCGGGCTCTGAGGCTAAGTCTGTGCTCATGGTGAGAAGCAGGTTTGAGCCCAGGGCTGCCTTAGCTGAGATACCATACAGCTTATCATTACTAATACTAGATGGGCCATAAGAAAAGAGAAGCTACCAAGGTGGAGAACTTTGGGAAGCTCAGGGAAGGCTTGCATGCAGCGGGCGATGGAAGCCAGGAAGGAACCTCGTATGCTCACTGGTGTCAAAAAGGTCACTTAAATGGATTTGGCACCAAGTGGGTAGGACCAGATCAGATCCACACCTTCCTTTAGGGGGCACTACAGATGCAGAAGGTGCAGACTGTCACACACAGGCTTTGCAGGTTCTTATCATTTTTTATAAAATGATAAGAAATGATGAGCTCAATGGTTTTAGAAAAACATGGAAAAGACTTGCCCAAAATAATGAAGAGTGAAATGAGCAGAACCAGGAGAACACTGTATGCAGTAAAAGCAGTATTGTTTGTACTGTGCTATGGAAGTGCTTGTTTTATTCCCTAAATTAAATAAAAAGTAAGGGTCATGGTGGGGGAAGGTGCAGTGAGATGAGGGCAATATTCTGAGTATGTATGTGATGTAAGAAAAAGACATCAATGACACATTAATTAAAAAGGCATTAATGACACTTTTAAAAAGGAAAAATGATAAGGTGAATAACAAAGGAGAACCTGGGCAGTTTACACTCTAAAGTTTGTCCCTGAATAATATGAATTTGAACCTCCAGGGGAAGGAAGGAAGCCTTCCAGTCCCTCAGGTACACCCCCCTCCCCCAAACCCATGAAGGCATGAAGTCCTTTGATTCTCCACCCAAATGACCTTGTATCTGTCTGGTGGGTGTGGACGTGGTATCTCCCTGCTAGATTCCAAGTTTCCTGAGGGCTGGGATGATTTATTCTTCTTATTCATACCCCCAGCGCCCAGCACTGCAGCTAGAACAGGGAGTCAATGAATGCTTGCTAATTAGCTTGCCCACAGTAGGTGCTTAATAAATGCTTGATTGGCATATTCACTGCACAGGATGTAGACTGGCACCACAGGGCACTGAGGTTCCAGGCTCCCCTTGCTGCTACAGTTTAATCCTGGGGGACTCTCCGTGACCCCATTGGAGGTTTTCTCCGCAGAAATACTGGAGGGATCTGGCCATTTCCTTCTCCAGCTCCTTTGACAGATGAATAAACTGAGGCAAACAGGGGATGTGACTTGCGCAGGGTTACCCAGCACCCGGCCACTGCTGCCGGGCTCCTCCGCTTGTAACTTGAGGTCGGCTAGCACTTCCATGCTGCTTGCAAAGGTGCGATTTTTTAGTTAAACATTTTATAAATGAATGCATCGGTCAACAATGGGATTGTCTGAAGTCTGGGAACCTGGACTTAAACTTGTCTCTGGAGCTTACTACCCAAATGACCTTCGGCCACACTTGACCTCTCAGGGCCTCAGTTTCCTCCTCTGTAAAACGGCCAGCCTTCAGCTGCTTGCAGCTCCAGCCCCAGAATAAAGCCCAGCTCCGGGATTGAGCTGCTGAATCCGGATTGGCTCCCCGAAGCATGAGTCACTCGTCTCGAGAGCGGGCATGGAATTACCAAGATGGCCGCGTCGGCGGCGGAGACGCCAGTGCGCCTGCGTTTCTCACTCCCCAGCCTCGCTTTGGTGCATCCAGGGTTGGGCGCTGAAGGAAAGCTGAAGGAGGGGGAGTGGGAGGCGAGGTGCGTCTGCTCCTGTCGCCTCGCGCTGCGTCGCGCTGCGTCGCGTCACGTCACGTGCCGGCGCGCGGCGACGTGGCGGCCATCTTGTGTTGTCGGGGCTGAGGGCTGACTGGGACTCTGAGAGACTCTCCGTCCGGGACCGCAGGTAACCGGCGCCCGTCCTCTCCGCCGCCCGCGGCCCTGCCGGGCTCACCCCGCCGCCGCCGCCCGGAGCTCGGGGCCCAGGCCCGCGCCCGCCCCGCCGCCGTCGTCCCCGCCGTGCTCGCGCTCAGGCCGCCTCGGCAGCCCCGGGCTCGCCTCCGGCCGGCGGCCGAGGGACACGTCAGGCGCCCGGGGCCGTTTAGGCGGCCTCCGCCCGAGCGCTGCCCGCTCCCGCCCGCCGGCCTGCCGAGGAGGGGGCGGCGCCGGGGCCGCGGCTGGACCAGGCCGGGTTCGGGAGCCAGCCCCGCCCGCCGCTGCGGGCCGCCGGGGGTGGGGGGGTGGGCGGGGAAACTGAGGCCGGCGGGCGAGGGGCCGGCACCGGCCCAAGGTCACGCTGCCGCTGGGCGGAGGCCGCGCTAGCCGCCTTCTCCGGAGGGGGAAACTGAGGCGCCGCGTTCGCTGGCGTTGGCCCAAGGTGCCTCTCCCGGAGGCGGCCGGGGGCGGGGGCCCCGGGGCTCCGGCTGTGTCCACGCGGTACCCCACTGATGTTCGTCTTTTTACAGATGGGGACACTGAGGCGGGCAGGGGCGTCGAGTGACTGGCCCAGGGTCACCGGGCTCGAGAGCGTCTGAGCCGGACTGAACTCGGGTCTCCGCGACTCTGCCCCCGGAGCGCCGGCCACCCGAGTCCAAGGTCGCTCGCGGGGAGGAGGAGCCCGGCGGACCCCAGCCCTGGGGGGGGGTGGAGGACTTGCCCGAGGCGCCGGGATTCGCACCCAGAGTGCGGGCGGGAGGGGGCGGCCACTCTCTGGTGCCGAGGGGCCTGCGGGGGTCGGGGAGGGTGGGGGGGGGGCGTCCAGGCTGTGAGTCGCTCTTGGCCCTCCTGGGCCTTCCCCGAGGCCGGTCCGGGCTCCGCGGGCCCGCTCGGGGAGCGGCTTCGAAGGTGTTTCCTGGTCCTGTGGGGCCCGGCTCTCGGCGCCTCCCGGTGACACTCGCCGAGGCTTGAGCAGTTACTGTAGCAGCGGACGGCCGGGCAGCAGCGCTGGGCCGCGGCATCCGAGCATCAGGCCCCGCAGCGGGAGAGTCCGAGCGGGACGTGCCTGCAGAGGGCACCGGGTTTACTAGAAGGGGGAGCTCCACGCAGTTCTGGCCCTGGGTGGGCCCTTTTTAAATTTCGAGATAACTGCCTATTTTTAAGAGTTGGGTTCGGGAGAGCCAATGGATGTCTGTACGGGTTGTTCGTGTGTTGTGTCGCACAGTAGGTGCCAGCTGTCATGTCGGCTGTCTAGGGAGAATGGGAGGGAGGAAGGACTCCAGGAGTTTGCCTAGTTCACCTCCTCCCTCTTCAGTATTAAACTTAAAACTTCGATTCCTTTGTGGGAGGGGCTTGTTTTCCCTCTGCTCTCCCGCCCCCAACCCCCATTCCCCGAAGTCCTTTTACTGGTCAGTCAAATTCTAGAGTTGTGGATTTATTTGTTTGACTGTCAAAAATTTTTATTGGTAAAGAGCTCAGAATGCTTATTAAATTCAGGTAGTAGGACATCAAGGAAGGTGGGGTGAACTGGCTAGTCAGACTCTGAAGCTACCTGGTCTCCAATAAAAAGTACTTTGAATGAGACCGAGGCTATACTGTTAGTGGTGTTTTTCAAGAATAGCCACCTACTGAAAGACTTTTTTGAGGGGGTGTATTGGGTAGAAGACTCACTGGTAATTCTACAAGTATCTTTTTTGTCTTGCAAAATTAGATACTTAATGAACATCACCAGAAAGTGTTCTGTTCATTCTGGTTGGCTGCATTTTTAGCTCATTGCTCTTTACTATTTTTTATGAAGTCTCTTTTTAAGATTTTAGGGTCATCTTCAGCTGATTTGGCTGCCTTTATGGTGTATGTAAGATTTCATTGTCAGAGGAATCTTCCTTTCTGTTGAGTTTTATTTTACTCCCAGAGTTTTGACATTTGGAGTATTTCCTTAAGTTCGCAGATTATTTTTACTTTGATGTAAAGATTGTTTTTTCTTAAAAATAACATCTTGATTTCCAACTTGCCTGTATCTTTGTGATATTGGTTGGTGTTAAATTCCATTCCTCATGATAAATTTAGGATTCTTGAAGTTTAAATACTTTATTTTTATTGACAGATTAGATTTCATTCATTTATTTTTCATATTTGTCATTTCATTTCCATTTCATAAATCAAAACAATTGACTTGCATCAGAATCTTGCAAAGATGGGAATGTTTGAGCACCATGCAGATCACAGAGCTCCTCGGGTGAAAGATACCAGTAAAAGAGCATTAATGATTTAGAAAGATTCCTCTTTTATTTGATAAATGTAAAAGTGTGACTTTGTTGTCATTGAAATATATACTGACTTTCCCCCTCATTTGGCTCTTGTGTAAAACATTTTTCTACATTAAATAGTTATTAACTGTTTTTGTATGTTGTCATTGAAAGATACCTGTTGACAGTGATTCAGCTGTGTGTTTGGCTGAAAAGATCAGTGTCATTTCCTCATTGTTTATCATTATTTGTAAGTATCTGATTTGGTGATAAGATGCTTAATGCTTTCTTTTTTGTTTCTGTATGATTAATAATAGGACTATTACTATTAGGTTGAATTACACAGAGAGATAATGGTGTTAATCTGAATCTCTTGGAAGGGAGTTGTGCCTGGTTCTTTTTCCTTCAACAGTCTGGATTGGTTTTTCTCCTTCAGCAATCTGGATTGGTTTAACATTCTTGGGTACTGGTATTCAGGCATTTCTCATGAATACTTTGGTTCTAGAAACACACAATCTGTTGTTCAGGCTTTAAATCAAAGTTGCTGATGAATAACTCCTTTTATTTACAGGCAGAGCCAAATAAATAGCTTAGGGTGCTCTGTGAATTATAGAAATGACCTCAGTAAAGTAGATATTCCTCTGCAGTGTTACTCATCCTTTCTTTGTGGGATCCTAGGGATAGGGGTACCTTTTAGGGCGACCTAGTGAAAATGTTTAAGATATATTTAGGCAACCGGAGGCTTTCTTAGGTGTGCTCCCATTGACCAGTGCTACTTCTTTTCCTCCTATTTCCTAACCAAATTCAAGAAGCATTATTATCTCCTGGTTGGTGTTGATTAGTTGTGTCATCCCATTTGGTATTTTCTTGACACACATACTGGAGTGTAAATTGCCATTTACTTCTCTAGATCATTTTACAGGTGAGGAAGCTGGGGCAGACAGGGTGAAGTGGTTATTCCAGCATCACACAGCTAGTAAGTGTTTGAGGTTGGATTTGAACTCAGATCGTCCTACCTCCAGGACCAGCACTGTCAGTTGACAGTGTCATCTAGCTGCCCTGTTATCTCCTGAGAATAAAAAAAAACTTTGAAAAGAAATGATTTCAACTAATATTAAAGTTTACATCTTCCATTTGTTAAAAGAATTGGAGACAGTCTTTTTCAGTTGGTACCCACATTATCCAGTGTTTTACAGCTAAGTGGCACAGTGGAAAAAGTGCTAGGCCCAGAGGCAGGAAGACTTATCGTCCTGCTGGCAAGTGAGTTTACCTTACTGTTCTTGGTTTTCTCATCCATAGAATGGGGATGAGAATACTTATATTGCTGACCTGAAAAGATCGTGACAAAAAAAGAATTTTGTAACTCTAAAGCCATCATATAAATGAGTTATTATCTGCCATCAGCTATCAAAAGGAGGTGTTAATGTGTTGGCTTTTGACTGTGTAGATGTGGATGGATGCTACCTTTGTGAGAGTTAAATTTTTCTCAAATCCTTTTTTGTGTTTCCTTCCTTAGAAAATAGAGTTTGCACAAAACAGTTTGACCATTTTTGCTGGGTCAAGATTGTGATCTTTTTCAGTGTGAGGAGTAGTTTTTAAACTTTTTGGTGTCAGGAACACTTTACCACTTCAACATTATTTGGGACCACATAGAGCCATTGCTTATGTAGTAATTTCTATTGATATTTACCATATTAGAAATTAAAACATCTTTGTATTATTGTGAAAGTAGTTTTGACCTTGCGGACATCCTGAAAGGGTCTCAGGGACCCTTGAATCCCTGGACTTTGAGAACTGTTGTTCTACATGGTCCTGATAATAGTAGTCAGAACAGCTGGCGTTTCTTCAGCACTTTAAGGTTTACCAGTATATCATTTTATCTTCACAACAACCCTGGGAAGTAGGAGCTATTAATATTTTCCTTTGATAGGTGAGAAAACTTAAGACAGGGTTAAGTGACTTGCCCAGGGTCACACAGCTATTAAGTGTCTGAGGCTGGATTTGAATTCAAGTTGTCCTGACTTCAGGCCCGTACCACCCTCGTCACTTAATCTCTGTCTGCCTCAGTTGCCTTGACTGTAAAATGGAGATAATCGTAGCACCTACCTCCTTGGGGTGTTGCCTGGATCCAATGAGAGTGGTTGAAGGTACTCAGTGTGGCATCTGGCACATAGGAAGTGCTGTGTGAGTGTTAGCTGTTATGAGCGTTAGTATTGCCCGGGTCACATGGACTGGGAACTGTCTGATTCTGCCTTCCTAGCTGCCTCCAGTGGTGAATGTTTGATTACAGCATATGCATGGGCTTTCTTGAATTAGTCTCTTCTGTTAGTTTGCTTTCTTTTTATAGAAATGGAACGTTCTATGATCTCCTAGACATTCTGCAGAATGATTAAGTGAGAGATTGGAAGCAGCCTTCCAAGTTATTCTGTTGAGTCTTCCCTTTATATCGTTTGATATTTGTAGTTTTCAATATACTTCAGTCTTTCAGGTCATTCCTACTAACGATAATATGTTGTAGTTTGGCTACTAAGGACATAAATCTATGACTTTCATTTCTGGCTATTTACTTTTAGATTTACAGAAGTCATGTTTTTGTATACTGGGTAATTGAGGTTGAGTCTGTATTTGTACACCAATATTAATTTTTGTATTTATAATAGAGGAATTATTAAATCATCAAGTTTTAGGTCATGTAATAAACTTAACTTCTTGAAGAATGGAGAGGCCCTGCCTCCGGTTTGCTATCACTGTAACATCCTGGGGATACAAAAAATGGCAAACACCAAAGGATGGAGAGGCCCTGATGACAGTTTAGACCAGTCATTCCCTCAACATTTATTAAGTTTATTAGGTACTAGCAGCTTTGAATGCTCAGGATACAAAGAAAAGTAAAAAGCAAACAATTTCTGCTCTTAGGGAGCTCACAGTCTAATGAGTAAGACAGCATGCCAATCACTACTTACAGACAAGGTATATACAGAGTAAATAATCTCTGGAGAGGTTGTTGTTTGTCCTTTGTTTTTCAAGAGGACCAGTGACCTCATAGGGTGATTAATTGGATTTAATCGAGGCAGAGTTGCTTAAAGTTGACAGCCTTACTCTCTTCTTGAGTCATTGAAGTCCAGTGGCAAGACAGAAGTCAGGATGACTGGCTGTGGCTTAAGATACATTGGATGACCTTGATGTATGTCTGACCAAAGTCTTAAGCACTCAGCTGTTCCTTGGAACAAATTGTTCTTGTCCACCCTTTCTGACAGGGGAAGCCTGCACATGCTTGGGGTAGACACCCCCTCTAACTCACCAGTGGGTTTGTTGCCTCTCAGTTACCCTCAACCTGCTTTAGCCCTGCTGAGATGGTTTTATTTGAGGTGTGGCAAGTGCACACACTACTGCTTTTTGGAGCCCCAGGTGAGAGTTGGGTAAAAGATGAACACCAGAGGTTAATGAGCAGCCCAGAAAAGAGCTCAGCTGTCCTCCTCTGAACACCCCATACACCACACACCCTCAGGGGAAAGGCACTGAGATTAAAGAGGACTAGGACAGGCTTCTTACAGAAGGTGGGACTTTTAAGTGAGACTTAAAGGAAACTGAGGACACCAGGAGATAGAGATAGGGGGAAGAAGAGAATTCCAGGTATGCTGGGTAATCAGTAAAATGCCTGCATTCAGAGATGGATAGTTTTTTGAGTGAGGAACAGCAAGGAGGTCAGTGTTGCTGGGTCACCTTGTATTGGAGGGGTGAGTGGGGGGGAGGGAAGTAAGATGTAAGAAGACTTGAAGGGAAGGAAGGGTCTGAGTTTCAAGGGTCTTGGAAGGCCCAAGAAAGGATTTTCTATTCTGGGGGTAATAAGGAACCACTGGGGTTTATTGAATGGGGGGTGCGTGGGTGGGTAATGTGGTCAGACTTGCATTTAAGTAGATTAGTTTGACAGCTGAGTGAAAGATGGTGTGGAGGAGGGAGAGACTTGTGGCAGGGAGACCAGTCAGCAGATGTGAGGTGATGAGGGCCTGCATCAGGCTGGTGGCTGTGTCCGAGAAGAGAAGGGGACACAAAGGAGAGGATGACAGCACTCAACTACTGATTGACTATGACAGTGAGAAGACTAGTAAGACACCTGTATTTGGAGCTGGCTGACTGGGAGCATGGTGGTGCCTTTGACAGTAATGGGAACGTCAAGAAGAGGGGGGAGCTCAGAATGGAAATGGTTGAATCCTGTTTTGGCCGTGTTTAATTTAAGATGTCTATAGGACATCCAGTTCTAGATGGAAAATGGCAGTAGGAGATGCCAGACTGGAGGTTGGGAGGAAGGTTGAGGTGGACAAGTAGTTCTAAAATGTGTCAGTAGAATTGACAAGCAAAACCATGGGATCTGATGAGATCACGAAAGAAATAGTCTAGAGTGAGATGAGGGCCCAGGATAGCCTTGAGGAGCCTCTTTTAGTAGGTGTGTTGTGAATACTGATCCAACCAAAGAGACCCAAGGAGGAGAACCAGGATGACAGCAGGTTCATGAAAACATAGAAGGAGAGTGTCTGGGAGAAGAGGCTGATAGGCAGGGTCACAGGCTGCAGAGAGCCCACTAGGGATGAGGATTGAGATCCTTAGTGACTGGAGAGAGCAGGAATGATGTGGTTGGAAGCCAGATTGCAAAGAGTTAAGAGAGTGAGAGGAAAGGAAATGGAGACACATATGGCTTTTTCATGGAATTTAGCCACAAGAGAGATGTCAGATGATAGTTAGTGGAGATGGATGGAGGAAACATAGGTCTCTTTGTAGGCAGTGGAGAAGCAGCCAGTAGACAGTGAGTGATTGAAGATAAGTCAGAGTTGAGATGGTGGGAGGGGACAGTCTGCAGGACAATATAGAGTGGACTGGGATCACTTGTGCATATGGAGGGGTTGGCCATGTCCAGGAGAAGGGCCACCTCATGATGTGAGACAAGGGTGGAGGAAGAGATGGGGGCAAAAGGCATCTGAGATAAGGGGAAAAGAGGGAGCCCTTGGGGAAGGGCCTATTTTTTTATTTTTTTCCCCCATGAAATATGAGGCAAGGTTCTCAGTTAAGTAATGGAGTGTGAATGGGGCAGCTGTGGGAAGCTTGAGGAGGGATGAAAAGGTTTGGAAAAGCCACTGTGGTGAGTGAAAAAGTAACTGGATTAGGGGAGGTATAAACAGCTTGCCTTGCCACAGGGAGAACCCATTTGAGTTTATATGACAAACTTATAGTGGACTCAGCAAGTGATTTGCGATTTTTTTTTTCTAGTTTCATTCAGCAGCATCCAAGTGGGATTGAAACCAGTGGATAGCCTGGGGGTATAGGATGAAGGGACATAGGACTCAAGAGGACAATGTGGAGTTGAATTGGTTCACCAAGGGGCTAAGATAAGAAGGAAGAGAAGTATAGCCAGTGCAGGGAATGAAGGAGGGACTGAGCAATTGGAGAGCATGGTGAGTGAAGAGCAGGAAAGGTGGAATGACAGGAGATTATGATTAGATTAGATTAGATTAGATATGATTAGAAATTTTGTTCAGGAACTTGGAAGTGTTTGTGGATGATGGCAAGATCAAAGGTATGACCATAGGTCATGGCAAATGAATAAGTTGAAGAATTGGGAGGTTGGTATATTTGAGGCAGTATCAGTACATATGTTGAAGTCTCCTTGTAGGAGGGCAGGATTTGGGGAGGAGAGAAAGGCTGGGAAGGTTGGTTTGGGAAGGAGTGGGGAATAAGGAAGGGATCATTAAAGAATGGAGAGTGGGGTTCAGATGAGTGCAGCCTAGCATTTGGCATCACTGAGATAGAATGACGGTGACTGACTGGGAGTGGAGGTGGGTTCTCTCTCTACAGTGTATCCCAGCTGGAGTTGTGCCAGGGCTGGCAAGTGCAAGGACATGGGGAGGGGGCTGGCAGTGAGGAGGGAAAGAGAACTTGTGTGTAGGGTGCCTGGGTGGGGGCAAGCAGGTCTTGAGAAGGGACAATTGGTGGAAGATGGAAGGGCCCGTGCAGACCGGGTCCTCAGGAGGAATAAGACCAGATGTGGGTGATTTAATACCAACTGCATGGCTTCTTTTTTTTAACTTTGATTCTTTTACGTAAGGATGGTTAAGTAGCGGTTGTGAAATTGAGGAATTATTCTTTTAAAATGGTAATAAAACCCATGATAAAGCTAGAGGCAGGTTTTGAATATGGCATTAGCAGTAAAATTTTTTAGCCATTGATTATTGATTAGTTTTATAAGTATGTTTCAGAATTGGAGCCATTTTAAAGTAGAATATTACTTTTCAGGCGGCACATTTTCATAGAGAAGTCCAGAGAATCATTAAGTGTAACTGATGACAAACTTAAGAATCCTCTTGAAACTATCTCAAGCCAAGCAAGCCTTTATTTGAAGACCTTTAATGGGGAACTAACCACTCATCATGGCAGCCATTCTGCTCTTAAATAGTTCGAATTGAGAGGAACTTTCTCCTTACACTGAGCCAACATCTGCTTCTCTGTGACTTCTGTTGCTCTTAGTTGTGTCCTTTCTCACCAAGCAGAACAAGTTAAATCAGGTTTCTACTTGACAACCTTTTAAATACTTGAGGACATTTCCCCCTTCTGTGCCTCTCAAGGCAAAATACCCCCTTTCTTCAGCTGTACCTTCCATGGCATGATCCATGGTCCCCTCCCAGCTTCTTAAAATGTGGACAAAAACTGAAGTCTTGTTGGTGCCCTCTCAGCACCTCTGTTATTTGTCTCCTTTAACAACAGGTACTCAACCTGCTTTTTACTTGCTCCCTTGTACTTCATTGCCAAACCCCAGCCTTGGATTATTACCCTTATGTGCTGTCTTTACTCCTATTCATATGTTACTGAAAAGAGCCTGAAACAACACTAATGATATCCTGACTATATCCCTTACAGATTTATGTTACGGAATCTCAACTGGTCCCCCACTGCAGCAAGGCAGTCCTTTGATACCTCCCTAATTCCCCATCTCACCACAGCATCTATTCCAAAACTTCATCCCTCTTGAAAATTTTCTTGGCACTCCTCAGCTCTTCTTCTTAGCTGAGGATCTGCCTCATCCTCTATTGAAATTGGAAAGCTCCCTTTGCACCTCTCCCCCCACCCCCCAATCTCATATTAGGTATCTTCCTCCTCCACCTTTGTCTCACCAGAAGTGGTGGCCCCTCTCCTTGCCTAGGCATACTCTGCTACAGGCACCCTGATCTCCTTCCATTCTTTCTATCAGATTTCCCTCTTTATCATCCCTACTATCTATGTAATCTTCACATTCTTCCCTATCTACTGGCTGATTCTGTGTTGCTTACTAATACTCCCATCTTCTTCCACCCTTAACCCTAACGTAATCTAATCCCATTTGACTATCCTTTATGGCTAAATTTGAGAAAGGTGACTCTTAATTGAGTGCTCTGTTTCTCTTCTCTATTTTAAATCTTCTGTTTTTTACCACAGAATTACATCAATCTGGTTTCTGACCATATCATTCCACTGAAATTGCTGTCTCTAATGGCTCCAATGATTTCTTAGGTGCCAGATCTAGTGGTCCTTTCTTAATTCTAGTCCTTCTTGACCCCTCCATAGTCTTTGCTACTGTTGAATATCCCCCCCCCTTTCCCTTTCCCTTTCCCTTTCCCTTTCCCTCTCTCTCTCTCTCTCTCTCTCTCTCTCTCTCTCTCTCTCTCTCTCTCTCTCTCTCCCTCTCTCTCCCTCTCTCTCTCTCTCTCTCCCTCTCCCTCTCCCTCTCCCTCTCCCTCTCCGTCTCCCTCTCCATCTCTCTCTCTCCTTCTCCTTCTCCCTCTTTCTATTGTCTGTTTCCCTGTCTGGCCACTCCTTCTAACTCACCTTTGCTGGCTCTTCATCTAGGTCACACCTATTACCTGTGGATGTACCCAAGGATCTCTCCTGGGCCATTTTCTCTTCTCCCCATTATTGTATTTGGTGATCTCATCAACTCCCATAGCTTCAGTTATCTTTATGCAGAATATTCCCATTTAAAAAATACCCATCCCTTGTGTCTCTCCTGAACTCTTGCCCTCATTATCAGCTGCTTCTTGGACATCTTCACAGGCGATCTATAGACCAGCATCTCAGACTCCACAGGGATGAAATCGATCTCATCCCATCCACACTCTCTTCTGAACTTCCCTGTTTCTCTCAAGGGCAACTCTATTCGCCCAGTTACCTGGACTCGCAGTCTTGGTGTCATCCACTCTCACTTATCTCTCTTCTCTGACCAGATCTAAGGTTTACCTCTGCAACATCACTTCTCTCCATGGACTACTGCTAGAGTCTGTCTGGCTTCCCTGCCTCAGCTGCCACTGACCTTCCTAAAGCCTGATCCAGCTGTCTCTTGGCTGCTCAGTAAACTTCACTGTCTCCTTATTTTTTCTAGGATAATAAAACATAAACTCCCATCTGACATTTAAGGCTCTTCCCAGTCTGGTTCTGGTTTTTCTTTTTGGGAAGATGACACGTTACTCCACTTCACACACTCCACAGGACCGTACGTGTCTTTCCCCTGTATAGTAAATCCAGTGATTTTTCTGTTGCCTCTAGATTAGAATCACATCTACATTTGAACTCTTGTGTCTTTTTTTAAGCCCTTTTTTTAAACCCCTCTTAAAGCCCTTAAGAATCTGGCTTCTTCAGCCTGGTTGTATGTGCACATTTCTTTTACCCTCTTCTGTGATCCAGCAGCTTTTATTGCTTTCACTTTGTACCTTTTCCCTGACCATCCCCCATACCTAGAATGTCATGCACATGCACAAAACTCCAATAGAATTTTTCTCTCCCTTTAAAGCCCAGCTTAAATATCATGGACCATATGAATCTTTTTATGATCCCCTCAACTGCTTGTGCCCTCCTTTATCTCATATTTAATTACTTGGTATTTATTCTCTTTATTTTGTGTATATGAATATTTCCTTATTTTCTCCCCATTAGAATGTAAGCTCCTAGCAAATTATGTTTGATCTAAAGTGCTTATACTATGTGCATGCAGTAGATGCTTATTAAATAAATGCTTGTTAATTGATTCCAGGTACACTGAGTTCTTCACGTCCCATTTCATGCATTTGCACAGCTCCTCTGTCTGGAGTAATTTCCCTCTTGCTCCAGGATCTCCTGGCTCTCTTCAGGGCTTAGCTCAGGTGCTGCTCCTTCAGTTGGCTTAGTTTGAAGTCTCCCTGCTTATTTGTGCCTATCTTGTATTACTTACCAATGAAGGATTCCCCCTCCTAAGATGTAAGCTACTTGATGGTGAGGCCTGGCTTGCTTGCTTGCTTGTGTTCATTTCCCTCGTGTAGAGCCCCGTGCCTGGCACTTTTTTTAATCTGACCTCTATAGATTGAGCTGCTCAGAGGTTTGACGGTCATTCAGCCAACATGTGTCAAGGGCTAGATTTTTCTGACTGTCAGGGCAGCTCTAGTTTGCAATGCTTCTCATACTGTCACAAACAAATGTTGATTGATTATAATAATATATGGTTTGTGTGGGATAGATATTAATTTCTTGGTTCCTGCTTGTTGTCCTATTTCAGGTTTGCTGGTGGCTCCCAAGGACTTGTAAGAGGGTCTGCCTTTATGACATTGCTAGTAGCCATTATTTCTGAAGAAGGACCATCAAGGTTGACTCTGTTATTTTAGGCAAAGTCATCATAGTATAATTGGAAAGGGCATCTAGAGTCCAAGGAAGGATGGGCTTTGGATCCTGGGTCTGCCACTCACTCCTTGAGTGACTTGGTGCAATGCAGTTCACTTCCCTGCACCTCAGTTTCCTCATTTGTAAATGAGGGGGTTGGCTTAGGTGCCTTCTAAGGGGTCTCTTCTAGTTCTAAATCTGGAATGTCAGGAACCTGAGGCTCTGGTTCCTGCCATTCCAGTATAGTATATGTACTTCCCCCCCACCAACCTTATCTGTTACAAATGTCTCATTCTACTTAGATTAGCATCTAAGCATTAGTTTCAAGGATTGTTGATGGAAGATGGTAGATGTCCAGTCCCTGACACTTTGTGAATCCTCTGGGAAGAAGTACTATCTTTGTAGTTCCTATCCCTGCTCTTGCATCTGTTGCCTTTTTTTTCTTCCTCATCAAGATAGATGGGGCCACAATTTCAGCTCCTCTTTACCCTTTGGCCAGACTCATGATTGTTCAGATCTTTCATCTTTTAGCTTGGGCTGGCAGAAAGTTGCCTAGATTTGCCTTTTCTCATTTTAGTTTTGGTTTCTTAAACAGAAAAGGGCTCACTTGTTGTAAACCCCTTCCTCCCACTGCTCCTTTCCTTAAGTTCACACAAGGCCACGGAAGGGACAAGCATGGGGTAATGGATAGATGAGTCACCTGTTAGGATGTAGCTTTGGAAACAGGAGGCAGGTATGGTGGGGAGAGCTTCCTCTTCCAGGAGGTCTTCAGGTGAAGACTAGAGGATCCTTGTAAAGGTGTGTGTTCAGCTAGCTTGATTCTCCTTGAGGTCCCTTCCAATGGACAGGCGTTTTGTGATCAGTGATCCAGCAGGCTGTGGGTGGGGGCAGGCTGGCATAATACATTCCCTCTGCCAGGGTTTCTCTCATCACTGCACTCTTTCCTACTGCTTTGTGTGCTGCTGCTGAAGCTCGACAGTGAAGAATACAAAGACAGGCAGTTTATGAAAATAAATGCAGGAAGTTACTTGTACTCAATAAGGTACAGTAGTTTTAGACACAGAAAACTACCATGGATGCATGTCAGAAGTGCAGGAGAAAGATCACTGAGCACTAGATGGAGCCAAAGATCTTCGGTTCCGGTGTATGTTTAACTAGCCCTGTGACCTTAGACAAGTGACTTTACCTAAGTCACTTTATTTTAAAAATGAATAGGTTGGTAGAAAATGAGGCTTCATTGATAACATTTACCTTTATAGGAACACAGCTGTTTCATAGATTGAAGAGTGTCACAGAATATTAGAATTGGAAGGAATCTCAGCAGCTGTCTAATCTTGACTCAAAAGAAATCTCTCCTACAAGTGGTCATTATACTCCTTCTTGAAGATATACAAGGAGGGGGGCCAGTGCACTGTCTCCCAGGCATCTCATTCTTTTGGGCAGTTCTTACTTAGGTTTTCCTGACTTTAAGACTAAAGTAGCTTCTTCAGAACTTCCTTGCTTCACTTTGGGTTCTGTCTCCTGGGGCCAAACAACACATGTAAACCTTCTTCTGCATGTAGCCCTTTAGATACTTGCATGCTTGCTGTTAGGTCTGCCCTGACTTTTTTCTTCTCCAGGCTAAATAGCCCACTTTTGTTCAACTAGATCCTCATTATGACATGCTTGTGGCACTCCAAACTCTCCAGCTGTGTGAGGCCATCCTAAAGTGTGGTTCTCCAAGCTCAGCATGGTACCCTTGATGTGGTGTGACCTAAGACAGTGTAGAGAGAAACAGTGTGACTCCTCTCAGAAAGCCATGCTTCTCTGTCTGTCCCAAGATTGTAGCAGCAATTGGAGCTGCCCTGTCACATTGCTGACTCTTACTTCACTTGCAGTACATTAAAACTTTTTCAGAGAGATTGCTGTCTAAACATTTAGCCTGCTTATCTTAAAATTCTGTGGTTTGTTTTCAATCCAAGTGTAAAACTAGGTATTTATTCCTGTTGAATTTTGTCTTTTCTTTGCACCCCAAATCTCCATCTGGGGTCTCTATGCTTCCTTACTTGGTGACCTGTGGGTTCAATTATCTTTATATAAATTGACTCAGATTTTTATATATATATATATATATGTGTGTGTGCAGCCCTAGGAGCTCTCCTGCCACATCCCCCTATCACCAACTATCTTTTGGAAATTTTAAATCGATTAGCATCTCAAACTCCACATATCCAAAGTAGAACTCAGAAGTTAACTTTTTCCCCCAAACCTGCCTCTCTTCAGAGTACTTTGTCATTACCACCATCCTTCCAGTCTCCTAGGTTCACAGTCTTGGTGTTATCAATCAATTCCTCACTCTTCATTCATCATATTTCATCACTTGCCAAGTTTTACTGATTCTTCATACATAAGATCTCTTACATTCATACCATCTCCCTACTTACATGGCTACCACACTAGTTCAAATTCTTCTTACATTTTGTTTGGATTATTTTATTATTATCACCAGTAGCTTCCTAATTGGTCTTCCTGCTTCAAGTCTCTCCCTATTCCAGTCCATGTTCTATACAGCTACCAAGTTGAATTCTAAGTGCATTCGTATGACTATTTAGCAAACTCCATTGGTTTCCTATCACCTCCTAATATAAATGCTTGGCATTTAAATCTGCTTCCAGCCTACCTTCCCATATTCTACATTATTTCCTTTCATGTACCCTTCAGTCCAGCCAAACTGGCTTTTTTTTGTTACCCACTACACATGATACCTTATCTCTCATGTCTTATCTCTGTTCCTTTGTTTATGTGGTTCCTTTAGTGCCTGGAACATACTAATTTTTTATATTTATTTTGTACAGGCATACCTCAGAGATATTACTAGCTCAGTTCTAGACCACCACAATAAAGTGAATATTGTAATAAATTGAGTCACACATTTTTGTTTCCTGGTGCATATAAAAATTATGTCTGCTCTGTTATTTAGTCTTTTAAGTGCATTATGTTAAAAAAAAAGCACATATCTTAATTAAAAAATACTTTGTTAAAATATACTAACCATCATCTGAGCCTTTTTGCTAGTAGGGAGTCTTGCTTTGATGTTGATGGCTGCTAACTGATCAGGGTCGTGGTTCTTTGAAGGTTGGGTGGCTGTGACAATTTCTTAAAGTAAGACAGCAATAAAGTTTGCTCAATTGATCAACTTTTCCTTTCACTTGAACACTTGTAGCAGGGTCATTAATTGGCTTAGTTTCAATATTGTTGTGCCTTAGGGAATAGGGAGACCTGAGGAGAATGACAGGAGACTGGCTTGTCAGTGAAGTTAGAACACACACATTTGTTGACTAAATTCATAGTGTTATGTGAGTGTGGTTAGTGGCACCCCAAAACAGTTATAACAGTAACATGAAATATCACAGATCGCTATGATAGATGTAATAACAATGAAAAAGTGAAATATTGTGAGAATTACCAAAATGTAACACAGGACCACATTATATGAGCACATGTTGGAAAAATGGCGCTGATAGACTTACTTGATATAGGGTTGCTGTAAACCTTCAGTTTGTGAAAGATGCCTTATGATGTGGTATGCCTATATATATTTAGCTATTATTACTCTCTCCCTTCCCTCCTTTTGAATGTAAACTACTTGACTGCAGGAACTGTTTCACTGTTGTGCCTAGGGCATGATTGCTTATGCTTACTGATTGATTCATTGATCTTATTGGATTGAGCCAGGGATATTCTGGTAAGGTTTAACAATTGGCCCTCTGGGGAAAAGTTTAATATGCATTTTAAACATTTTAATTTAATTTAGTAGGCATATTTAAACATCTCCATTGCTTTCTTAAGTTTAGACAATTAACAGAAGAAATGAAGCCCTGGATTTGTAGTATTTGCTGGTTTTGGAGGTATAAATGCTCACCCTGAAAACTGGATTTGGAGAACTGGTTCAGTTTGACTCTGAATGACTCCAGCACACCCCAGTGCAGTTATCTGTTAGGATCTTTTTGCATTTTGACTCTCATCCATTGTATTCGATCTCCCAGCTTGGTGTCATTTGGAACTTTGATACCATCTATGCTTTTATCCAAGTAATCATTTAAAAAATGTTAAGCAGGTCATGTTATGTATATATAGTATATGTTGCTTAGGGAATAAGTAGATTTTCTTTTGCCCAGGGCAGTATCATACAAAGTGGAGCTTGTTTCAGTGCTTCTGTATTTGACCAGAATTAAGGTAGCACTCTGAAGCAAAAGAAAATTGGGTTTACTAAGATCAATTTAATTTCTCAGAGATGCTGGATGAGTAGGACTTAACTCTTTCTAGTACCAAATCAGTTCCAGGAAATAGTGGCGAAGTTCTATTTGTATATGTTCAAATTATGCCTAACTACTGCAGCCTTACAAGGTCAGATGAACCAATTTTCAGAAGAAGCCTTTTTATAATGAATTAAAGCAGTGACCTTTGCTAAATTCCTGCTCTAGTATTTCTTTGTGGTGTGACTATGCTTTTGGTTGTTGAAAACTGCTAGTGAAAACTGAGGCCATGGTAATGGGGCTTAGGATATTGTCAAAGAGTGTGGTTATATAATTTCATTATTGGCAAATGAGAGTGGTTTGGGCAACATTAGGCAGGATATGCTTCTGTGAGATAAGGCAATGTTCTGTTGTAGAAAGTACATTGTTCTTTTCACCAGAATAAAGTAACCCAGTTCTAGTCTAGGCTCTGCCACCAGCTTGCTGGGTGACTTTGGGCATTTCATAATCTGGGCCTCAGGTTGCTTAAGGTAATTATCTGAAATCTCTACCAGTTAACATATTATTACTGTCATGAGTGATACAAAATGCTATAGGAATTTAAGCAAGTGGAAAATCAGTCCTGCTTGAGGTGACTAGATAAAATACATCTCATTCTGAATTCTTTATTAGGAAGTGAGTGTGAGTAGCATGGTTCATTATTAGTCCTTTGGAATCAGATTTGGTTATTATGCTGATCAGAATTCCTAATTCTATCAGTTGTTTGTGAATATAAATTGTTCTGTTGACTTCACATTATGTCAGTCATATAGGTCTTCTCAGTTTTCTCTGAAATCAACCCCTTTCTCTGAAATCAGCTTCATCAGTTCTTACAGAGTAATAGTATCCATCACAATTATATTTCATAATTTATTTAGCTGTTCCCCAAGGGCATCTCTTTAGACTTCCCTTCTTCACTACCTCGAAAAGAACTAGAGATATTTTTGTGTTACTTAGGACTAAACCTTCCCTCCAATGCCTTCTCTCTTTCTGTACTCGGTGGGTACTCATGTGTGTATTCTTCTTTCCTGTGATCAGGTTAGATGAGAGTAAGGTTCATGTGGCACCCACCCTTTCTTCCTTATTTATATAAATGCCTACTTGTGCATCCTGATCATGTGAATTAATTCTCCCTAACCTGCTTTCCCCACCTCCTCTTTTTGGTGTTTTCCTCTTTCCCCCCTTCTATTCTTCTCTTAATATCATCAAGACATAATGGAACATTCCCAAGTCTTGTCTAATTAGACTCCCTCTATGACCACCTGATGATGATAGAGTCATGGGTGATATGATAGATTCATATATCATCTTCCCCTTATTTAAATCACATAAACACTTATTCCTGCTTAGTCCTTTATGATTGTTTCTGCTTATCTTTTTGCTTTTCTTAATTCTTATGTTTGAGCTTCAAAGTTATTACACAGCTCTGGTATTTTTTATTAGCAATGCTTGGAAGTCCTCTATTTCATTAAAGGTCTGTTTTCTCTCTATAGGGATTATACTCAGTTTTTCTGGGTAAGCTTATTCTTATCTATAAGCCTATATCCTTTGCCTTCTGTCCAATCTCATTCCAAGCTCTTCAGTTCTTTTTTTTTTTTTTTTAAAGCAATTGGGGTTAAGTAACTTGCCCAAGGTCACAAGGCTAGGTTTTTTGTTTGTGTGTGCATTAAGTGTCTGAGGCCGGATCCGAACTCAGGTCCTTCTGACTCCAGGGCCAGGGCCAGTGCTCTACTCATTGTGCCACCTAGCTGCCCCCTTGTCCATTTTAATTTTTAGGGAGTTTGTTGCTTGGGCATGAATTTGTACTTATTGTGCCAAGAATTTTATTTATTTGTTAATTTTATTTCCAATTCTTTCTTTAATAGTTCTCCATTCTTTTCCAATTTTTCTTTCTAGCACTCAAATTTCATTGATTAAGAACATTTTTGGGGGGCAGGTTAGGTGGCGCAGTGAATAGAGCACTAGCCCTGATGTGAGGAGGACCTGAGTTCAAATCTGACTTCAGACACTTAACACAATACTAGATGTGTGACCTTGGGCAAGTCACTTAAGCCCAATTGCCCTACCTTCCCCCTCTCCAAAAAGCAAAAAAACAAACAAAAAAAAACAACCCATTTTTAACCTCTTTTTTAAAAAAAATTCTTGCTTCATCTCTTCCAGGAATCCTAGTTGAGTTTGTGCCCAAGTTGTGTTATTTTTAGGCATTGCTTATAGATATTTTGGAGTCATTCTTTTTGGGTCTTGTGTCTTGAGTGTTCCTTTTTAATGATGGGACTCTTTTGTATATGCTTGTTCGACCCTGCTTTCTGTCTTCTGACTTGATGTTAAGGCTGGACTTTGCATTTCTGGAAGGAAGGTCTGGTCTGATCTTCTTGCTATTTCTTGGAGTATTGCATGCTATGTTATCCCAAGATATCAGGGACATTTCAGGCTGGGGACCTGCAAGCTTTCAGTGCTACCAGAAGAAGTCTGATGGCTGCCTCCCTGGTCTGAACTCTGCAAAGTTCCCTACCTGGGGCTTGGGGGTCTGTGCTACAATAGGGAGATGCTGCTGGACTCATCCTCTCTTAGCTAGATGGGAAGCTATTCTGGTGGTTCAGAATGCGGGAACCACAAACTCTTTGGTCTGGGATTGCTGCTTTGTTTAATTCCTCAGCAGGCTATAAACTGGGTTAGAAACTCGGCTCCTGGGTTTCTGAGCCTCACTGATGGCTGGTTGGTTTGGAACTTCCTTGCCTTTCTGGGCAATGCCTATGGTCTGTGACCCTACCCTTCTTTAGTATGCTCTGGTTTTGTGACCTGGAACTGGGGAGTAGACAACAGCTTTCATTTGGCACCAGTTGCTGCACCCTGCATGAGGTGCCTTGATAAGGGTTTGAGACCTCATCTTGCTCCAGGGCAGTCTCTCCCTAAGTTCTGGATTGACCTGGGTACAGCACAATATTGACCAGACCCTGTTCCCATTGTCCACAGACCTCTGCTTGTCTCCCTGTGCTGCTCTGGGCTGTGGAAGGTCCTGGACTTGTGATTTTTTTCTTGGATTTCTCCATCATGATTTGGCCTGAGGCATTATTTCTTCTTGGTTGAAGTGGGTTAGGGCACATTAAAGATTGAGACAAAATGTGGAGCCTGGAAATTGTTTGAGAAACATTTTAGCATTGTAGGATTATAGTTGTAGACTTGGAACCTTAAAGATCATGTAGTGCAAATCTCTCATTTTACAGTTGAGAAAACTGAGATCCAGAGAGAAGTGACTTACCCAAGGTCAAACAAGAAAGTAGCAGAGCAAGGAATTTTTAAGTTGGATCTTCTGCCTTTAGACCTGATATTCTTTCAGCTCTACCACACTGTACCCTTTATGGGAAACTTAGAAGATGTTTAGGGAGATAGAGTGGTCAGATAAAGCAGAGGATGTCAGATCATTATTTTTCTCCCCAAATCTTCACTTGCTAACTTTATATGATACCACTGTCTGTTTACAAGCCTCTCCCCACTCAGCTGTCAAAGTGATCTTCCTAAAACTCAGGTCTGATAATGTTGCCCTTTACTCAGCAAACTCCAGTGGCTCTCACTTTACTCCAAGATCAAATATAAAATCATCTGTTTGCCGTTCCAAACTTATAACCTGACTCCTTCCTACTTTTCTAGGCTTCTAACTTCTTCCCATTTATCTTTGACCTACCGACACTGGCTTCCTTTGCTTTTCCTCAAATAAGATGTGTCATCTCCATTTTCCCTGGTTGTCCTCTGTGTCTGGTATTCTCTTCCTCACCTTCTGTCTCCTGACTTCACTAGCTTCCTTAAAGACTCAGCCAAAAGCCCACCAGCTAAAAACCTACTTTAGAGAGAGAAAGCCTCTTCCTATTTTTCTTAATTCTAGTTAGGGTCTTTCCTCTTTCAGTTATTTGCATTTTATTCCATATGTATCTTTTTTGTACATAGTTTTGCATATTGTCTTCCTAGGTTAGACTCTGTGTTCCTTGTTGGGAGGGACTGTCTTTTGCCTTTGTTTCCCCTAGCACTTAGAACAGTGCCTGGCACATAATGATGAGGTATGGACTCTGGGAGTTCCCTTGAGGTACAGGCTTTGGGAACATAAGCCTTGCATTGCGCCATTCCTGGCGGTCTAGTGGTTAGGATTGGAGCTCTCACCACTTCGGCCGGGGTTTGATTCCCAGTCAGGGAACCATAAAAGTGAAGAGGTTACCCATAAAGATGGTTAGGGTTGCTCTGGAGACCCCAAAATAGCAACATGCCAAATGGAATCCACTCAAGTCTTCTCAACCAAAGAAAAGTAAAGTTTATTAAAAGTTCACTTGTATTAGACACAGAGTAAGTCTGTGCTAGGTCATTCCTTGGCGCCCTCACACAAGGAGGGAAGAGGGAAAGTTGTGGGAGGAATCTAGGGGTGGTCTAGAGGAGGAGTTTGGGAATGGTCTTCTGGAGAAGTCAGATGAGGTAAATGAATGATTAAGGGTGGGAAGTTGCTGGAGGCTACCTGGAGACTACAGACAATGGTGGGCTAGGCCAGTTCTTGGGTAGATCGATATTTTGATAGACTCTGGGTGGGAAGTAGATGGACAATGGAGGGCTTAGGCTAGTAACAGGTCTGGACCCAGCTACAATGTAAGGCTTATGGTCTCATGCAAATGCCTCATCAAATGGGATGCTTTAATCAGAGTTCAAGGGGGCTTCCAGAGCCCATACTTCATCATTAGTAGGTGCTTAATAAATGTTTATCTGGGAACAAAAACAACATGTCCCTGTTGAAGCCATAGGAGTGAATCAGTCATATTGTCCAAGGAGAGTCTAGAGCAGGACTTCTTAAAACTTTTTCCACTTGTGACTCCTTCAGGGACCCACATTTAAGAAGCCCTGGCTTTAGAGAAGGCAGGGGGCCAGAGGGACCTCTGGAGAACACTTTGAAGAGTATGTTGGGAAAAGGATGGGAGCTATTGAAGGTGACAGAAGTAGTTAGGAAGATACAGTGAACCAGGAGAGCATTTGAGAACAAAGGAGTGGAGTAGAAATGCTAAACATTTTTTTTAGGTTCAGGGACCACTTTGGCAGCCTAGTGAAACCTCTGGATGCTTTCTCAGAATAATCTTTTTTTTTTTTTGCTTTCCAGAGAGGGGAAGGTAGGGCAATTGGGGTTAACTGATTTGCCAAGGTCACACAGCTAGTTTTGTGTTAAGTGTGTGTGCACGCCCAAAACTGTGTGCAACAGAAATCCTTACCCAAATAATACTCAGAGGTTTCTCAAGGTAGGAAGCAGAAAAGAATGGTTTATTTATGATCTCTAGAAAGGGCCACCCTCCTGACAAATGGTAAGGAAGGAGAAGCAGTTTACAAAAGGAAATGGCAAAGTTATAAAGCCCTAATAACAGGGAATTCTCCCTCATCCCCCCTCCTGACCCTTTTCTTCCATTGGCTGGAAGTACAATCTAAACTCTGCAATCTACCTCAAGTACAGGAACGAGGAAACAGTAGATCACCCAATGCACATTTGAGAAAGCACTTTTTGGCATATCTTGTGCTGAGGTGGCACTGGGGAGGGGGGTCTCCATTGCTCTAAGTCCCAGATTCCTGCAAAGTCAGGTGACCTCTAAACTTAGGCCTAGTGGAATGCTGAAGCCATTCTAGATTTGATTTCTCAGAATGGGGAAACTTAACTGCAAATTATCCCTCACAAGTGTCTGAGGTCGGATTTGAACTCTGGTCCTCCTGACTCCAGGGCAGATGCTCTATTCACTTTCCCACCAAGCCACCCCTCAGAATACTCTTTTTAAATGCATTAAGTGAAATATATATTCTAAAGGAATAGTATTCTAAAGTATTCCCCGATAGTGTTCTAAAGGAAACTGACATGTTGAAATAGTTATGAATGAAAATACTAAGAAAAACTGATTTGTAGACCTCAGTCTAAGGACCTCTCCCCACCCCCCCACCCCCAGTAGATAGCATCCAGTAGGAGAGAGTTATCAGCATTGATTTGCAGCCTAGAGGACCAGAATGGAGACTGATAAAAAGCTATTGGGTTTGGCAGTAGGCCTTAGCTGACAGCCCCCAGGCATCAATTTCATTAAAGTGGGCTCCATTGAACAATTGCAAGGGATTAAAAAGAATGGATAACCAGGGAGTGGTTGTAGATGACTTTTTCAAGAAAGGTCTGTCTGTGAAGAGGAAGGGAAAAATAAGGATCGTATTTGGATGAGATAGAAAAGTCAAAGCCCTTTTCAGATTGCATAATACCAAGTTCTCTACTTGTTTACATGCTTGTAGGGAATGGGAAGAGGCAGAGGATGGAAGACTGAGGAGATGGACCAAAGGGCATAGGCAAGGAATTGCTTGAGGGAGTGAGTTGGGGCAGGCATGGATGAGGAGAGCATAGGAAGGAGGCCTCAGCCTGGGGAGGAAGTACTAGACCTCTTTGACCAGAGGAAAGAAGAGTAGGTAATGTTGGCCTTTGCATTAGGCTGCTTGGAGAATATCCCTTCTAATCATTTGGAGCTTCCTGGTGTGTGAGGTACAGGGACCCCCAAGATCCCCTGCCCCCTACCCCCATTAAAAGTCAGAGGTATCTTGAGGAAGGAACAGGAAGTTTTATTCAGTTCTCCAGAGAGGAGAGCATCCCTTCCATTGGTAATGAGGCCTGTTGTGGAAGACAGAACAAGAATTTATACCCTAACACAGTCAAGCCCTTCCCTTCCTCCCATCCTTTCTCACATTGGCTGGGAGGTGGGCTTACAGTCTGAGTGAGAAATCTCCTCCAGTGATAAGGAACAAAGAAATAGGGGATAGCCAGTCCAACTGTACCTGTCCTTATTTGGCAAAAGCCAAAGTGAAGGAGGGGGAAGGGCTCTAAGAGATTGCTAAAATTTCTGAAGGGCCTAAGGTTGGAGAGTGAAGATTCCAGAGAACTGAGGAGTAATTAGATGAGATAAACAACCCAGGTGAAAAGGGTTAACCCTGAAAAGGAGGAAGAATGCCTCTTCCTGGAGATTAATAGTAGAGAGAGGGGAGGAAACAATGAAGAAAGAACTTTGGAAATAATAGCATTGTGGCAAGTGGTTTGGAGGTCAACTAAGAGCTCAGCTGAGCACTGGTGGCCCCACTGCTTACATGGGGAGTAAAGAGGACTGAAGAATTGGCACTGGGGAAATGGGGGAAGCACTTGGAAGGAGAGTGGGATTGGTAATCTAGAAAGGGAAAATAAAAGCAATTCTAAACCAGAATCAAGACCTTGTCAGTGTTCTATCATTCAACAATTTAGTGAGCATGCATTACTGTGTACGAGCCATATAAAGAAAGGTGGAACAACCCTCTTTTCTCAAGGAGTTTACACTGTAGTTGTACTCTTTAGTTGGGAGCCGGAGCTGCAAGTTTTGGGTGAGCCAGGATTCAGTTCAGTTTCCCAAGCATTTTATTAATATCTTGTTTTATGCCAAGCAGTGTACTAGGAGCTCAGGATACAAAAACAAGCAAAAGAAATAATCTTCATTTTCAAGGACCTTACATTCTACTGGATGAAACCAATATATATTAAAATGTAAGTGTTTTTCACCTGATCTCAGTTGTTCAAAATGACCCTAAACAGTGAAGAGATGGACCTGTAATGAAGGGGATTCCATATTTTGAGCATCCTTTATTCTCTAAGGCCAGATAGTCTTTCTGGGGATGCAAAGTGCACCTGCAGGAACTGGGACATTTCTTCTGAACCTTGAAATTCCCAATTGAGCAATCTGTGCTTTGGAGATAGCATCTGTTGGTTTGTCCTTAAGGCATAGGCTTTAGGAGGGAGTTGGAGGTTCTCTCTCTTTCTGGCTCATGCATACAGTTTGAATCCCAGGAAGAGTGCTTGCTTTCAAAGGAACTGACAACTTATTTGGTATCCCTAGCACAAAGATTCTGTTCTGATGAAAGAACATGCACCAGGACAGGTATGACAGGAGTCAAGAAGGGCCAAATGTGTTCCAGTGTGTCATTCAGCAAACACAAGTGCATTCAGCTTGGCACTAGCTTTCCCATGAAGGCCCTCATTTCTGGTCTAAGGAGACTTTTGAATTTACATAACATTGCTTTCCCTGTGGTCTTTACAATGAGAATATAAGGAAGAAAGGAAGTAGAAGCTGAGCCATGTAGCAGAGTTGGCAGCAGGTCCAGTCATGGGACCCAACTAGGAGTATGCATCCAAATGGATTAGGTGAGCAGGCTGTTGACTGAGCTGCAAGGAGGAAGTGAAGCCTCTGCCCTATGGAGACTGACTGGATCCTCTGGTTCCACTTAATGGCTAGGGAGAGATACAGCTCTGGGTGGGGCATCAGGTGTGACCCAGAGCAGATGGGAACAGGTGATTAACTAGATTCTGACTCATGAGGTACACAGCTGAGCCTAGTGAAGCAGTGACAGACAGTCTGCCAGAACTTGGCCGGCCATTCTGCCTGAAGGAAACTACTTGATTTGGGGGTAGGTGGCTGTGCAGAACACTAAGGGCAGGAGTGGGAAACCTGGGGCCTTCTAGGCCTTTTGACTGAGTCCAAGTTTGACAGAACAAATCCTTTTTTTATGAAGGGGATTTGTTGTGTGAAGTTTGGATTCAGTTACAGGGCCATATTTGAGGACCTAGAGGGCAACATGTGGCCTTGAGGCCAGAGACTAAGGGAGTAAAAGTGAAAGATATTTGAAGATATTTGAAAGATACTAGAAGATATTTCTATTGTCTTTTTTTTTTTAACCTTTTCTACTCTAATTAAATGTTTTTACTTACTGGCTTTTATTTGGGTTTCTGTTAGCACATTCATAACTAAATATCTCTAGACTCTAATAGACTCATCTCATTCAGTGTCAGACTACATAGGGTTCACAGTGAACTGACGCAGATGATTTATCAGAAATTTCCTTTTCTCTCCCAATAAATCTAAAACTCTGAGAGCTTAATAGTCTTTTTTTTCTTTTCTTTTTGGAGGGGGGAAGGCAGGGTACTTGGGGTTAAGTGACTTGCCCAAAGTCACATGGCTAGTAAGTGTTAAGTGTCTGAGGATTTGAACTCGGGTCATCCTGACTCTGGGGCCCATGCTTTATTCACTGTGCCACCTAGCCACCATAGTAGTAGTTATAAAATGGGTGATGTTTTAGTAGACATGATACTTGAATACATGGGAAAAGATGAAATCTCCACAGGGAGATCGTGACCTGGTGGCAAGCCAGTTATTTTGCCTGTCTCTGCCTTATCATTGTAAAATGAAGGCTTGACTAGAAGACTGCTCATAATCTTTCTAGCTCAAACTCCTGTGTTGTTATGCCTGGAGGTCATGTGAGTAAACAGCAGGCTTGGCAGGGGGGAGAGAATGAGAGGTAAAAACTAAAAGATCGTGTTTTTATATTTTTATGTTCAGAATGCAAGCTCAAATTCAGTTTGTCAGGTAATTTTTGCTTATTTTAAATCCAACAAAGGTATAGTTAATTATATCCTTTTAAAGAATGTTCGTTAAATTTCCCTTTTATCATATGCAACTGTTACATATTGAACTCTTTTTAATGCTCATCACTAAGACTGACAAACACAAAAGTTGAGTGATCTCCATTTACCAGGAGGTTATAGTATCCGTCCACACAGATCAGACTAATACAAGGTAGGGAATGAAGGGGGTGAGAGGTCAGAAAATTAGAGGAGGGGGAGAGAATACTGTAACTGGAGGGAGTCAGGGAAGACTGATTATGACAGCATTAATGACAGATTTTATCCTGAACTTTAAGCAAAGAATGAAATGTAAAGATAGTAATTTCAAAGCCCTGTATCTCTCTTCCCAAACTCCTAGAATTATTTATATTCATTCCCTTTGCTTCCTCCAGAACCTTACATTTTTTAGTTCCTTCAATTCTACTCCTTGGCTTAACCATTCACAGTCTCCTTTGAAATATCACTCATGTCCTTCTGGTCCCTCTTTTCTCTCTAAGCACTTTCCCATGAGGAGCCCATTGTCTCTTTGAATTCAGTTCTCATCCTTTTGTGGATGGCTCCCAATTCTATATTTCCAGTGCTAGTCTCTTCTTGATTTCTAGTCTTGCAACATCAGCTCTCAGCTGGACATCTTTTGTTGACACCTTAAACTCATTATGTTCAAAATCAACTGATTATCTTTTCTCTAAGTTATCACCTTCATTCTTTTTTGTTGAGAAATCACCATACTAGCAGTCACCCTTCATTCTTACTCTCACCAAATCTGTTCTTTCTGCTGCCACAATATCTTTTAATTCTGTACTAAACTCATCACATTTCACCACTCTAATTCAGACCTTGGTCAACTGTTTCCTGGATTTGCAGTAGTTCCAGATTTGGTTTTCTGCTTTCACATTGTCTCCTTTCTAATCAATCTTTCACAAAACTGCCAAAATAATTTTTATTAAGGCAAAGATCTGACCAAGGCAATTTCTTGCTCAAAAATCTTCAGTGGTTTCCTATTGTCTTTAGAAAAAAATGTAAAATTCTTAGCCTGACACTTAAAGTTTGACTGGAAAGAGTTGGGGATTTAGGAAACAATTCTTTTTTTTTTTTTTTAAAGCAATTGGGGTTAAGTAACTTGCCCAAGGTTACACGGCTAGGTTTTTGTTTGTGCGGATTAGGTGTCGGAGGCCGGCTCCGACTCTCCGAACTCAGGTCCTTCTGATTCCAGGGCCGGCGCTCTATTCACTGAGCCACCTAGCCGCCCCGGAAACAATTCTTAATTAAAAAAAAAAATACAAACAAAAAAGACCAGAACAAGACAATACAAAAACAAAACGAAACTATGAGAGACCTTTATAACTTATTGGGATAAACAAGACAAGCATCAACATATCTAATATGCTTTAATAATTTAGACTAATTTGGGATGATCATTATGAATAATAGATTATTTGAAAAGTAATGAATTTACATTTGTACCATGTCCTGTTTTGTGGTGTTTTTAATTCTGTAGTTTTTAAGAATTCTAAGGAAATGAGTACAGAAGTTGTGACTATTAAAGAGTGCACTTCAGTGATTTTTAGAGATAATTGCTGTAGGTGTAAGTCAGACATTTTGAGGATCATTCAATCCCACAGTGAAACTGGTTTAGTTACACTGAAATACCAAAAAAAGAATGCAGTGAAAAATGAAAGCCAGTGTCAAGAACTGACAGATTATTGCTGCAAAAACAAAACAAACAAAAACCACACCTTACCTTAATTAGTCCTCAGAAAACAATTAGAAACTTTCAGAGGGACCTGACAGCTAGTAAGATTGTTCTTGATTCCTGTTTAGTGTTGCGCAGCTTTCTTGAATTTGGAAAAACATCTAGAGGACAAGTGAAAAAATGAGCTACCAACCACTAATATGAAGAACAAAACATTTGGGGGAGGAGGTAAGATTGCAAAGTGATATGAAACACTGTCTAACTCACACATAAGCCATCAGTGAAATAAGCAGGATAGATATCCAAGACCAAAGAGAAGCCAGCATTTTAGTCTCTCTGAATCTGCAGAACCTTTTAATGGGCTAAAATAGTGACTGAGTTTATCATCAGTCTACTGAAACTCAACCACACACAAACCAACAGGTCTGAACCTGGCTCACCAACTTGCAGAGCAGTGAACAGTCTCCAGATCACAGCACTTTGTGGACACTGAAAACTTGAAAACCCCTTCAGACTGAGCTGTGAAAACAGCAAAAGGAAATCAAAGGACATATGCTCAAGCCAGAAGTGAGCAGATCCTAACACTAAGACAAAGTTCAAAATCACGAAAGAGGCTAGAAAAATGAGCAAACCAAAAAGAGCCTGACCATAAGGTCTGCTTTGGTAACAGGGAAACTTAAGACAATAACTTGAAAACTACTATAAGCAAAGATTTTTTAAAAATGCGGATTGGACACAAGCCCAAAAAGAATTCCTAGAAGAGTTAAAGAAAGGGGCTCTAAAAAAAAAAAAAGGCAAAAAAATAATTGGCAAGAAAAACAAATAAGAACAGGGGCAGATGGGGAAAGAATCAAGAGCTATGAAAGAAAGATGTGAAAAGTGAATGAATAGCTTTGTAAAAGAGGTACCAGGATTTCTAGGTGGTGCAGTGGATACAGTACTAGGCCTGGAGTCAGGAAGACCTAAGTTCACATTTGGTCTCAGACACTTAACGGTTGTGTGACCCTGGGCAAGTCATCTTTAAAATGGGAACACAACTGGAGAAGGAAATGGCAAACTATTCCAGTATCTTTGCCAAGGAAAGTTCATGGGGTCATACAAAGTTGGGAGGTGCAAAATCTTACTGCAGAAAATTACTTCTTAAACATTATAGTTGATAAATGGAAGCTAATGACTTCATGAGACATCAAGTAATAATAAAGTCAAAAGATCAACCCTTCCCTCTCCCAAAATATGAAATGTCTCATAGGAAAAACAACTGACCTTGAAAATAAATCAAGGAGAGAAAATTTAAGATCATTGGAATGCCTAAAATCAGTGAACAGCAAGAGAGCTTAGATAACATTTCAAGAAAATATAAAAGAAAACTGCCCAGATAGCTTTGAACAGGAGGACATAGTAGAAATTGAAAGAATACACTGGTCATCTCCTGAAAAAAACTATAAAATGAAAACTCCTAGGAATATTATAAAGGTCACAACTCCATTGTAAGGAGAAAATGCAAGTGAGTAACAGAAGGGTATACTTAGAGAAAAATAAGGAGTCCCTTATGCTTCAGCTGAAGTCAAAAAAAAGAAAGCATCAGTGGCAATCATGATCTCAGACAAAACAAAAGAAAAAATTGTCCCAATTAAAGGAGGAAAACTACATTTTGCTAAATACATAGATAACGAATGCATATTAATGCTGAATATATGTATTATATATGTATATATGTGTATATATATATATGCACCAAGTGGTATAGCATATAATTTTTGGCAGGAAAACAGTAAGAAACAGACACTAAAACTATAATAGTTAGAGGACCTCAATTTACTGCTCTCAGACTTAGGTAAATGTAACCATAAAATAAATAAGTTAAGTAGCTGACTAGAATTTTAGAACTTAGATATCATAGACCTTTGGAAAATACTGAATGAGAATAGAAAGAAGTATGGCTATTTCTTAGTTATGCATGGCACCTTCACAAAAATTGACAATTTGTATTATGGTATGAAAACCTCACAAATAAAGAAAATCAGAAGTACTAAATGTATCTTTTTTCTGACTGTAATCAAAGTTATAATCAGCAAAGTACCTATGAAGCACAGATTAAAATTAATTGGTTAAAATAAAAAAAATTTACAAAACGATGGAAAATTAAACAACTTAATCCTAAAGAATGGTGAGTCAAAGAACAAATGACAGAAATAACCAATACATTCATAAAAGACAATTACAACAATAAGATACTATGCTAAAATTTGTGAGATGCAGCCAAAGCAGTATTAAGGAGGAAAATTTATATGTCTAAATACAAATCAATACAAGAGAAAGGGTAGATAAACGAATTGAGCATGCAACAACAAACAATGTCTAGAATACCAAGAAGTTGAAAACCCTCTATTAAACACTGAAATAGAAGTACTGAACATCAAAAAGAGAGATGAACAAAATAGAAAATTATTTTTAATATTTTTTAAATTGAACCAGTAAACCAGGAGCTCATTTTTTTCAAGGAAAAAAAAAAACCAGATAAGCCAGTGGTTAATTTAAAATTTTTTTAAAAAAGAAAATAAAATTACCAGTATCAAAATTATAAAGTCAAATTTACAACAAATGAAGGGGAAACAAAAGCAATTATTAGGAGCTATTTTGCCCAACTATATTCCAAGAAAACTGATGATCTAAATGAAGTAGATAAGTATTTATAAAATATAAATTGTCCAGATTAGCAGAAGAGGAAATTGAATACTTAAAAGAACTCTGAAATTGAACAAGCCATAAATGTACTTTCTAAGGGGAGAAAAATCCCCAAGACCAGATGAATTTACAAGTGAATTCTAAGAAACATTTAAAGAATAATTCTGATAATATGTAAACTTTTTAAATATAGGGAAAGGGGTGAAGCCAAGATGACAGATTAAGGGCCATCATAAGCTTTCCTAACATTCCTCTCTAAGCAACTTTAAAAGAGCATCTCAAGTCAAATTTTGGAGGAGCACAGCCAGTAAAAGGTCAGGTTGAGACATTTTTCTGGCCTAAGAAAACGTAATAGGTTTGCAGGAGAGGTCTGGGGTAGAGTCCTGTTCAGAATCCACACTTGCAGGAGCCATAGCAGCTTTGGGAGCTTTCAGTCCAGAATCAGTGAGTTGGACAACTGGTCAGAAGGAGATTACAGAGGACCCTTTGTGGGCATTGGGTTTGGCTGGTGCTGATTGGCAATTCTGTGGCTCGTACACAGTTCTGTGTTGCAGCCCCATGGTGGATCTTTAGTGGTTGATCACAAGGCAGCAGGGTCCCTAGTTGCTGTTCCAAGGCAGAGGAACACTAGTGCTCATGGCTACAGGGGATCAGGGGCCCTTCCAGAGTACAGACCAGGAGAGCAATGATCATAGCTCTCCTAGGATCATACCATCTTGGAAGTACCAGATCCCCAGAACTAGCTCTGAAAAAAGCCTGAAGCTTGGGACAGTGCCTCCCTTACCTTAACCCAGGTGAGCAGAGTGCAACTTTAATATACAGTTCAAATTCAAGAAATAGGCTAAGAAAATGAGCAAAGACTGGAAAAAGAAATCAGTCGTAAAAAACTACTATGGCATCTGGGAAGACCAAGACATGCACTCAGAAGAAGATAGCAGTGTGAAAACAGCTAAAAAAAAACCTCAAAGAGAAATGCTAATTGGACCCAAAGCCAACAAGAATTCCTGGAAGAGTTAAAGAAAGAGAAGTGGTAGAGGAAAATTGGGAAAAGGAATGAGAATGATGCAAAGAAATTATGAAAAGAGAATATCTTGGTAAAAAAGGCACAAAAGAATACTAAAGAAAATAGCATTAAAAAAAAACAACATAATTAACCAAATATGGAAAAGGCACAAAAATCCACTAAAGAGAAGAGCTTCTGGAAAAACAGAATTGGCCAAATGGAAAAAGATATACAAAAATTCACTGAAGAAAAGAATTCTTTAAGAAATAGAATAGGTCAAATGGGAAAAGAGGTACAAAAGCTCACTGAAGAAAATGATTCCTTAAAAATTAGAATCAGCTATTTGGAAGCTAGTGACTCCATGAAACATTAAGAAATAATAAAGTGGGGGCGGCTAGGTAGTGTAGTGAATAGAGCACTGGCCCTAGAGTCAGGAGGACCTGAGTTAAAATCTGGTCTCAGACACTTAACACTTACTAGCTGTGTGGCCTTGGGCAAGTCACTTAACCCTAAATGCCCTGCCTTTCCCCCCCAAAAAATTAAAAAAAAAAATAAAGTCAAAAGAATGAAAAATAGAAGAAAAATGTGAACTATCTCTTTAGAAAAGCAACTGACCTAGAAAATATAGATCAAAGAAAGATAATTTAAGAATTATTGGACTACCTGAAAGCCATGATATAAAGCAAAACAAAACAGCCTAGGTATCATATTTCAAGATACTAAATTGGAAAGAATTTACCAGTCACCTCCTGAAAAAGATCCCAAAGTAAAAACTCCCAGCAATATTATAGCCAAATTCCAGAGCTCCCAGGTCAAAGAGAAAATTCAAGTAGCCAGAAAGAAACACTTCAAATATTGATAGAGCCACAGTCAGGATCAAAAAAATTTAGTGGCTTCCATGCTAAAGATTCAGAGGACTTATTGCAGAAGGCAATGGAACTAGGAATACAACCAAGAATAACCTATCCGGCAAAGCTGAATTTTAATCTTTCAGGGAAAATAATGGATATTTAGTGAAGTAGAGAACTTCTAAATATTGCTGATGAAAAGACCAGTGCTGAATAGAAAATCTGACATCCAAACACAAGACTCGAGAAACATAAAAAGGAAAACATGAAAGAGTTCATCATAAGAGACTAAATAAAGCTAAACTGTTCACATTCTCTTAGGGGAAGCTGATATATACATACATACATATGTATGTGTGTGTGTGTGTGTATAGCTTCTAAGAACTTTATCATTATTAGGACAGCCAAAAGGAGTTCACATAGACAGAGGGCATGGCTATGAATTGACTATGTTGGAATGATGTCCCCCCAAAAAAATGAAGGGGTGAGAGAAGCACTTACTTGGATAAAGAAGAAGGGAGAGGTAGAATGGGGAATATTTTTTCACCTAAAAGAGGTGCACAAAAAGATTTTACAGTAGAGGTGAAAATGGGGTGGGGGGGAGTAGTGGGCAATGCATGAACCTCGTTCTCATTAGAATTGTTTCAAAGAGGTAAGAATGTATATGTAACTTAACATATAGGGAAATAACAGGGGAATGGGGATAAGGGTAAAGGGTGAGGGGATGATCGGTAAAAGGGAAGGTGCTTTAAGGGAGGCAGTGGTTAGAAGCAAAATAGACTTTTTGAGGAGGGAAAAGATAAAAAGAGAGGGGAGGAGAGAAAGAAATGTAAAACAGTGGGATGGGGGGGGCAGATACAGAGTTATTGTAACTGTGATTGTAAATGAGATGAGCTCACCCATTAAACAAAATGTATTAGAAACGAGAATCCCACAATATGTTGTTTACCAGTCATACTTAAAACAGAAAGCAGTTAAAATAAAGGGCTGGAGCCCTTTTTAAATTAGGTTTCACCAATAAAGGCCTTATTTTTCAAATATGTACTGAATGTAGAACTGAGTCAAATTTATAAACAAAAGAGCCATTCCCCTATTGATAAATGGTATATAAACTGGCAGTTTTAAGAAGAAGAAATCAAAACTGTATAGAGCCATATGAAAAAATGCTCTAAATTATGATTAGAGAAATTCAAATGGAAATAAGTCTGAGATATCCCCTCACACCTATCAGAAATGACATGCTGGAAGAGATGAGGGGAAAGTAGGTACACTAATGAATTTCTGGTAGAACAGTGAACTGGTCCAACCGTTCTGGAGAACAATTTGGAACTATACCCAAAGGGTTGTAAAACTGTGAATACTCTTTGACCCGTAATGACCCGAAACAGGTCTGTACCCCCAAAGAGAGCAGAAAAAAAGGAAAAGGACAGATATGTAAAAAATATTTGTAGCAACTCTTTTGTGGTGGCAAAGACTTGGAAATCAAGGGAATGCATCTTGTGAGAGAAAGCAGAGTTAAGTTTCTGCAGAACTGCTAAAAATTACTGAAGTAAAAACTACCGATTTGTGAGAAATAGTAATGAGTTAAGTTTCCATAGAATTGCTAGACATGCATCAGGTGGACCTGACCAATCAGAAGGCAGACAAAGGTCTTGAGGGACCAGGATAAGACTATGATGAAGGGAGTGGGTCACATGGAGTATGGGGAGAATTGAAACCTTGAAGAGAATGGACCAAAAAGTCTTCTGAAGGAAGGTTTCCTTGGGAACTAACAGTATAAAGGTTTTGTTTTGTTTTGTTTTGTTTTGTTTTTTAACTCCTCCTTCCCATAAAAGGGCCAAGTCTGCTTCTAACCAGAATTCCTCTGAACTTCTCTGTAAACTTCTTTGTTACCCACATTTTGGTATCAACTGTGTTTCTAGTTTTATCTATCTAATTTCTAGCATTATCAATTGGGGAATGGCTGAACCAGTGTTGGTGCAGTGGATAGAATGGTGGGTTCTGGAGTCAGGAAGATTCTTTTTGAGTTCAAATCTGGCCTCACTTACTAGCTGTGTGACCTTGGGAAAGTCATGTAACCTGTTTGTCTCAGCTTTCCTCATCAGTAAAACGGGCCAGAAAAGGAAACGGCAAACTCCAGTATCTTTGCCAAGAAAACCACAAATGCAGTCACGAGTTGAACACAATTGAAAAAAAAATGACTGGACAATAACAACAACACGATTGTCCTATAAGAAATGACAAGGGGATTGGGAAAAAGTAGTTTCAGAAAAATATGGCAGGACTACATGAACTGATGCGAAGTGAAGTCAGAAGACTGAGAGGTCATTGTGCACAGTAACAGCAGCGTTGTAATGATGATGAAGACAGTTCCAAAAGACTCATGATGGAAAAATGCTACTCACCTCCAGAGAATGGATGACCTCTGAGTGGAAATTGAAATATTATTTTCTAGATTTTTTGGGAAATATGGCTAATGTTTTGCATGATTTTACATGTATAATTGATATATTGCTTGCCTTCTCAGTGGGTGGGTATGTGAGAGAGGGAGAGAATTTGGAACACAAGATTTAAAAGAATTCTAAAAAACAATGATAAATTAAGATGTCTTAAAACTATATAATAAATTTCACATTAAAAATAGCTAAAAAGTTGTCTTACCAGATTCCTTCTATGACACAGATATCTTCTTGATGCCTAAACCAAGGACAGTCAAAATAAAGAAGGCTATAGACCAGTTTCCATAAATGAACATTGATGCAAAGTTTTTAAATAAAATACTACTAAAGAGATTACAACAGTATATCACAAAGATCATAACAGCACGACCAAAATGGATTTATATCAGAATTGCAGGGCTAATTCTGTATTAGAGAATGTATAAGCATACTGACATATATATAAAACACAAAAATTGTGTGATTATTTTAGTAGATGCTGAAAAAGCTTTGATAAGATGTTCTACCTGTTTATGTTTTTTAGAAACAAACTTAACACTAGAAAGCACAGGAATAAATGTTGCTTTCCTTAAAATGATGAGTATTATCTATCTTGTTATTGCTCCTTCATTCTTGAAGAAGACTAATAACATCACAAAGGTGTTTTGACTTGTATGTAAATTGGATTTAAGTGAGACAGAGCTGTGCAAAGTCATCAGCTTCACTCTCTTCCAGAGTCTTTGACTTCCAGTGGTAAGACAAAAGGCAATATGACTGGGGGTGGCCCAGGATACAGTGGATAATCTTGTCCTTTTTAAATTGCTTCTTTCCGAGGCCTCAGTTTGTCCATGGCAGTGTCCATTTAATGGCCAGGGGCTAGGTAAAAGCTGAGACACATGATGGCATGATTGACCGCAACAAAAATATCACTCTGGGAGGGGAAGACCTTTGGAGGTTTTGACAAGAACAGAAAACAGTTGCTATTGACACTCTTTCTAAGCCATTGAAACCTAAACCATGAGCCATAGAGGCTTGGGCTGGGGGTTATTATTGCTCATTCAAGGAAAGCCAAAGTGATTTGGGTTTAAAGGTGAGTCAGGTAGCTCCACTGGAAACATAAAAGAGTGTTCCAGAGAATCTTTGGACTCCTTTAAATCCATTTAAAAATTATTTTTAAAGCCTTTTTTTCCCCCTGAGCTTTATTTCAAGAAATCATAAATGAAAACTGCACAAGACAAAAGGTAAGTTGTCCCAGCTTTTAGAAAAAATTCTAGCCCCTAGACCCCAAAATGTCTTTACAAAATATAAACAACCCAAACTTATTCCTATGAACAGAATACCCACATGTTAAGGATATGGTGCCCCAAGTGGAGAGAAGACCACATGTGGCGAGAGACTCTAGTTGTGTGTGGCTGTAAGTGTGGCAGAACAGACATCTCTAGCCTCATTTCCCCCCCACAATTCTCCAAGAGAAACTTTTGTATGGGTCAGAAGACCACTCACCCAAAGTGGCTCAGAGGCTTCACAAAGTAGAAGCAAAAATGTTATTACTATCTTTCTCAAGAAAGGGCGTTCCCAAATCCAACAAGAGAGTCAGAAGGGAGGAGAGCACTACAGAAGGCAAAAGCAAGATTATAAAGCCCTAACGTGGGAATTCCACACCCTCTCCACTGTCCCACCTTACCATTGGTTGGTAAGGCAAGCTCACAGTCTCTTATTAATGCCAGCCAATTGGTGCAAAGTCCTCTCCATTCTTAACCTAATTATTACTAATGAGGCTCTAATTTTGTTAGATAACATACATAATACATGAGCTCCACTACACAAGGGCAGTAACAACCTCAGAATACTGAACCCCCTTCAGTCCAACCTAGATGTGTCTTTATCTGGGCCCGAGTGTCCCAAGGCCATTGTCTGCTTTCTGATTGGTCAAATGTACCTGCTGCTGCCAGCTCCTTTTATTCTACATTATTTCACTTTTAGTATTATCTAGGAGTTCTTTGGGAACTGGGGACCTAACTTCTTCCCAAGGCTACTGTCTGGTACTTTTTATCAATAGTCTTGTTTCAGCAACTCTTGCAGTTCTATAGAAACTTAACCCTTTGCTACCTCTGACACTATCATTCCTTTCCCCAAACTAAAAACACCTCTAATTTGGTCTCAATAGTTAATCCAATCAATTGTATTAATACTCAATAGCTCTTACATTACCTTGAAATACACAGTGACCTACATATACATATACACACACATACATACATATACATATAGGGAAACAATACTTAGTTACAAAATATAAGGAAGCAATAAGAATGTAAGGATGTTCAGAATGGGGAAACTTCACTGCAAGTTATCCCTCACACTTTTCATTCTTGTTAGGTCCTTTTTTTCAGAGCTAGTTCTGGGTTTTGTAAACCCTCAGTTCTTCCAAGGTGGCATGAACCAAGAAGAAGTGTGATTACCACTCTCCTGGACTGTGCTCTGATCTGTGAGTGATCATAAGTGCCTTTCCCCACCTTGAGCCGTGACCAGGGCTCTTGTACCCCTAATATAAAATGTGGATAACAATGGCACCTACATCCCATAGTCAGATAAATTGACTGTGGCTGTTGGAGCTCTGCTTGAAAATTCCACTGCAGGAGAACCCACCACCACTTTAGTATCTTTAAACAAGTATTTATCATTAATTTTTTTTTTTTGAGAGACATTTGGGGTTAAGTGACTTGCCCAAGGTCACATGGCTAGTTGTGTGTGTGTGTGTGTGTGTGTGTGTGTGTGTGTGTGTGTGTGTGTGTGTGTGTTAAGTATCTGAGGCTGGATTTGAACTCAGGTCCTCCTGACTCCAAGGCCAGTGCTCCATTCACTGCACACCTAGCCACCCCTAAACAAGTATTTATCTAAATCCAAGAACAAGTATTTGTAATGGGCTTATAAGCTAGAAGCCTTTCCAGTGGAATCAGATGTAAAGCCAAGGATGTCTATTATCCTCATTAGTTTTCAATATTGTACTAGAAATGCTAGCAATAGCAATGAGACGAGGAAATGAAAATCAGTATAGTCCATGAGGAACCAAAACTATCACTTTTTTTTTTTAATTTCTTTTGCTTTTTGGAGGGGGAAAGTAGGGCAGTTGGTTAAGTGACTTGACCAAGGTCACATGACTAGTTTTTTGTGTTAAGTGTCTGAGGCCACATTTGAATTCAGGTCTTCCTGACTCCAGGGCTGGTGCTCTATTCACTGCGCCACCTAGTCACCCCCAAAACTATCACTTTTTACAGATGGTATGATTTACTTAGAAAACTATAATCAACTAAAAAACGAATACAATCAACAGCTTCAGCAAATTATATTATTACCTAAATTAGTTTACTTATTCACTGACATTACCAAAGCGTTACTTTATAGAACTAAAAAAAAAAAAAACAAAAAACAAAAAAACCCCACAAAATTCTGGATGTACAAAAGGTCAAGAATATCAAGGGAATCAGTGGAAAAAAAGATGATAAGGGAGGCCTTGCAGTACTTGTTCTCAAACTTTACTACAAACCTGTAACAGTTTGGTACTGAACAAAGAAACAGATTGGTCAGTGGAATAGATTTAAGTACATTATATACTGAAGGAAATGAGCAGCAATAGCCTAGTGTTTGATAAACCCAGAGATCATTCTAGCTATTGGAGAAAGAACCCACAATTTGACAAAAATGATTGGGGGAAAATGGGAAGTAGTCTTGCTGAAACTGGACATAGACTGCTAACTCATACCGAATGCCAAAATAAGCTCAAAGTGTTGTATATATGATTTTTACATAAAGGGTAGTACAAGTAAGTTAGTAGTAGAGTGTGGAAGAAATTATTTGTTAGGTGATGGACAGGTAAGTTTCCATGAAGAAAAATGGATAATTTTATTTACATAAAATTAAAGTTTTTTCATGTACAAAACCAATACAACTACAATTAGAAGGACAGAAAACTGGGAAAGTTTTTAACTAATTTCTCTGATTAAACTAATTTCTGAAGTAGAGAGGGAACTAGTCAAATTTACAAGAATGGAAGCCATTTCCAAAGTTCATAAATGGTCAAAGCATATGAAAGGGGCAGTTTTCCAGAGGAAGAAAACCAAGCTATTAATAGGCCATATTTAAAAAAAAAAAAGTGTTCCAAGTTGCTAATAATTAAAATAATGCAAATTAAAACAACTCTGAGGTACTACCCCATAGTCATTTATTTTAGTTAAAATTATATAAAAAGGAGAATGACCAGTGCTTGAGGAGATTTGTGAAAAGAGGTATACTAATGTATCATTGGAGCTGTGAACTAGTTCCAGAAAGCAATTTGGAACTATGCCCCAAAGGCTATTAACTTTTGAGCCAGCAATACCAATATGAGGTCTGTACCCCAAAGAAAGCGAAGAAAGAAGAAAAGGACCAATATGTACAAAAACTTTTTTATAATGGCAAAGAATTAGAAGTTGAGGGGATGCCCTCAGGGGATGCTGGGGAATGGCCATCAAGTTGTGGTATGTGATTGTGATGAAATCCAAATGTACTGTAAGAAATGGTGGAGGTGCCCTTTCCGTGTTGCCCCGAAGAGGGTTCCATACGGCGTTGTTCTAGGTTTCCGTCGCAACTTTAAAGGGAAACTTTCACAATGTTCGGAGCCCTGGATGTCCTGCAGATGAAGGAGGAGGATGTCCTCAAGTTCCTGGCTGCAGGAACCCATCTGGGCGGCACCAATCTGGACTTCCAGATGGAACAATATATTTACAAGAGAAAGAGTGATGGCATCTACATCATTAATCTGAAGAGAACTTGGGAAAAACTTCTGCTGGCAGCACGTGCCATTGTAGCTATTGAAAACCCAGCCGATGTTAGTGTCATCTCATCCAGGAACACTGGCCAGAGAGCTGTTCTGAAATTCGCTGCTGCCACTGGCGCCACACCTATTGCTGGACGTTTCACACCGGGTACCTTCACCAACCAGATCCAGGCAGTTTTCAGGGAGCCTCGCCTCTTGGTGGTCACTGATCCTCAGGCAGATCACCAGCCTCTGACTGAAGCATCATATTTTAACTTCCCAACCATTGCCCTGTGCAACACAGACTCCCCACTTCGCTATGTGGACATTGCCATTCCATGTAACAACAAGGGAGCTCACTCTGTGGGTCTGATGTGGTGGATGCTGGCCCGTGAAGTCCTGTGGATGCGTGGTACCATCTCCCGGGAACACCCATGGGAGGTTATGCCTGATCTTTACTTCTACAGGAATCCAGAGGAGATTGAAAAGGAAGAGCAGGCCGCAGCTGAGAAGGCAGTGACAAAGGAGGAGTTTCAGGGTGAATGAACTGCACCCGCCCCAGAATTCACAGCTACTCAACCAGAGGTGGCTGATTGGTCCGAGGGAGTACAGGTGCCATCTGTGCCCATTCAGCAGTTCCCCACCGAAGATTGGAGTGCCCAGCCAGCTACTGAGGACTGGTCTGCGGCTCCTACTGCTCAGGCCACTGAGTGGGTAGGAACTGCTACAGAGTGGTCTTAAAACCCAGATGCTCTAATAGTGTTGGAAAAATGTTGATTGAAAATAAACATCTTAACATTAAAAAAAAAAAGAAATGGTGGAGGTGCAAAGGAAGACTGACATGAACTGATGCAAAATGAAATGAGTAGAATTAGCAGAACATAGTATGCAATAACAGCAGTATTGTAAAGATAATCAACATGAAAGACAGTCCTGATCTATACACTGGCCTACCTTGACTTACTGGATTCATGATAAAGAATGTTCTCCATCTTCAGATAGAGAACTGCTGGACTCAGCTTGCAGATGGAAGCATATTTTTTTCTTGCCTTTAAAAAAAAATATGGCTACTATGGTCATTTGTTTCATGAGACAATTAACACAAAAAAGGACAAAACATTTGTTATGAGTAAGATAATACCCAAACTGGAGTGTCAGAGCCTAGAAAAATGTAATTTTTCTTCATGAAAATTACTTTTGGGGGCGGCTAGGTGGCGCAGTGAGTAGAGCGTCGGCCCTGGAGTCAGAAGGACCTGAGTTCGGATCTGGCCTCAGACACTTAATGCATACACAAACAAAAACCTAGCTGTGTGACCTTGGGCAAATTACTTAACCCCAATTGCCCTCCAAAAAGCAAAAAAAAAAAAAAAAGAAAAAGAAAAAAATTACTTTTATTCATAGCTATATTAAAACTATTGTCTGAAAGATTACAGGTGATGTCATAAGATCTAGCAAAATGTAAAACTATAAAACATCTACTCAAAAGTTGTTTGTGGATATTTTACTTGTAGTTGACCTAGAATTCTTGAACTCTGATGAAATTGAGGTAGAATTGTTCTAGAATTATAGAAATTCCCAAATGCAGGTAGAATACTCTAACATGACTTTATACTATGCCATACCCAGTGAAAAGTTAAACAATTTACCCAAGAAATGCAGATATACGTGCTTCAATATCTTGAGAATAACTACTCTGTTTTAAATCTCACTGGAAACCTTTGGGTTTTAATCAAGGCTAGAGTTGGGAATTTGGTATGCACAATGTCCAGTAGTTTCAAGATAAAAGAATGAATGTGTATATGTAAAAAATTTGTAAACTCAGTGGTAAATGAGTGATTGACAAAAAAGGGTATGGTGCATGTTCAGAGTTCTTCCTTACAGATATGAAAAGTTGTAATGTTTATTTTATTGGCTGATGTATTGTTTTATAGTCCCTCTTTTGTGACTAGAGATGTTTTGTAATTAGCATATCAAAACATCTGGATAAGCTTTGCTAGCTATATACTTTGCAGTTAAATGGTTTTTTAAAAAGTTTTCTCTTGTGTTGATAAATGCTTCTCTTAAAAATGTTAAACTGTTGGGGCAGCTAGGTGGCACAGTGAGTAAGAGCGCCGGCCTCAGTGTTGGGATGACCCGGGATCGAATCCGGCCTCAGAAAATGAGCACCCCCAGATAAATAATGACTAGCCGTGCAACCTTGAGCAAGTTACTTAACCCCGATTGCTTTAAAAAAAAATGTTAAACTGTAGAACGAGCCCTCATCCTTCTGGTTCCTTGTAATGTGATAGCAACTCTAAGAACCATTATTAATAATGTTCTTACTAGACACCAGGTCAGCTTGATTTAAAACCTGGGGAGGCTGCCTTTTAGTACTTATTTAATAGCATCCTACTCTTTATGCATTTCATGGTCTGAATTCCTCAACCCTTTAAGCTATCCTTCTGTATTCCTCCCATTCATGGTGAAACTCAGAAAAAAATCTGCCTTGAACCCTGGCCTCTCTTTCTCACCCCTTTGCAGTCTACCTTCTAGCCTCATCACTAACTCTTCAAAATTACAAGCAACCTTTTATTGGTCAAACCTGATGGCCATTTCTCAATCCTCAGACTTCTTGGCTTGTCCAGCTGCAGTATTTGACACTCAGGATCCTTATCTCCTGGATATTTGCTCATTTGGGGGTTTACATGACATTTTCTAGTCCTTAAATTCTTGATCCTTCCTGTTTGATTTGATTGAGCCTTTTTCTTTTTTTTTATATTTTTTTAAACAAATGCTTTATTAAGTTCTGTTTTACATCATTCATTTCCGCCAGATTTTGAGTTACAATCATTTCCCCTCCGTTATTCCCCTACCCAACCTCCCAGAATAGCAGTCCCACAAGATATCACTTCCTCCAATCTGCTCTCTCCCATACCTTCTCCCATACCCCCTTCGACTTTTCTATTAGAGGAAGGTGAATCTTTGTGTCCCAATGCCTGCACATCTTATCTCCCAATTATAAGCAAAAGAGTATTAATAATAGTATTTATATATATTTGAAACATTTAATGTTAAGACCTCGAATTTCAAATCCATTTCCTTCCTTCCTTGTCACCCATTCCCTCTGGGGAGAGAAGTAATTCAGTATATGTTGTACCTGTCTAGCTATGCAAAACATTATCATAGTAGATATATTGTACAAGGCTGCTTATAATTCCCTCCCACTCATCCCACCCCCCACCTGGTCCATTCCCTACATGATCCTGTCCCTCTTCTATAGTGGGTACTTCCAACATCCCCTCCCCCCAAGGATGCCCTCCCATCCATCATCCCTCCTCTCATCCCCTCCCATCCATCATCCCTCCTCTCATCCCCCTTCCCCCTATTCTGCTGCAGGTTGAAATATCCCATTTAGTATGTATGTCATTCTCTCCCTGAACCAAATTCAATGAGAGTGTGGTTTTGCCTTTTTTGCTTTCCTATTCTTCTCCTCCCTTGCAACCACTTCCCCTTGCTTCTTCTACATGGGATAGTTTACCCTACCCTGTCTCTCCCCATCTCCTCTTGCCACTTTCCTTTCTCACCTCATAACTTCACCCCTTAAGTATCATCCCTTCCCACCAAATTCAGCATGTGCCCTCTATCCATGTATAACTGTAAACATATATACACACAGTCATATATGTATTCATATACCCTTATACCCTTCTTCCATTATTTTCATACTGAGAAGGGTTTCATCAGTCATTGTTATTGTTTTTCCATGTAGGAATGTAAATAGTTCAACTTTGACAAGTTCCTTTTGATTTCTTTTCCCTGATTACCTTCTCAGGAATCTCTTGCTTCTTGTGTCTGGATGTCAAATTTTCTATTCGACTCTGGTTTTTTCCTCAAGAATGCTTGAAAGTCCTCCATTCCACTGAATGACCATATTTTCCCCTGAAACAAAATACTCAGTTTTGCTGGGTGGGTGACCCTTGGGTTCAGTCCCAGCTCTTTTGCCCTCTGGAATATCATATTTCATGCCCTTCGATCCCTCAGTGTAGAAGCTGCCAGGTCCTGGGCTATTCTGATTGTGTTTCCACAATATTGAAATTGTTTCTTCCTGGCTGCTTGTAGTATTTTCTCTTTGATCTGGGGATTCTGGAACCTGGCTATAATATTCCTGGGAGTTTTCTTTTTGGGATCTTTTTCAGGAGGTGATTGGTAGATTCTTTCAACCTCTATTTTGCCCTCTGGATCTAAAACATCAGGGCAATTTTCCTTGAGAATTTCTTGAAGGGTGATTTCTAGGTTCTTTCTTTGATCATGGCTTTCAGGTAGTCCAATAATTTTTAAATTGTCTCTCCTGGATCTATTTTCCAGGTCAGTGGTTTTTCCCATGAGATATTTCACATTGCCTTCTAATCTTTCATTTGTTTGGATCTGCTTAACAGCATCTTGATTTCTCATCAAGTCATTAGCTTCCATTTGCTCCAGTCTAACTCTGAAGGAATGAATCTCCTCAGTGAGCTTTTGAGATTATTTCTTCCATCTGGCAAATTCGACTTTTTAAGGCATTCTTCTCCTCATTGCCCTTTTGGGCCTCCTTTGCCATTTGAGTTAGTCTATTTTTTAAGGTGTTGTTTTCTTCAGTCAGGCTGTTGACCCTCATTTCATACTATTCCTGCATCCTTCTCATTTCTCTTTCCAATTTTTCCTCCACTTCTCTTATTTGATTTTTAAAGTCCTTCTTAAGGTCCTCTATGGCCTGCAACCCGCTCATGTTTTCCCTGGGGCTTTTGGAGCAGGACTTCTGACCTCACAGTCCTTTTCCCGCTCTATGCCCCCAAAATAGGAGTCTAGGGTTGCATTTTTCTGTTTCCTTTGCCTTGGCATGTTGCCACTTAATTACTTGACTTTTGGGCTTGTTGCCACACTATGGCTTCAAGGCCAGATAGAGGAATTTTCGTCCCGAACGTGTGGGGGGCAACTTCTGTTTCTGGCAAGCTGTAAACCCACCCACAACTTCCACCCTAGATCACAATCCAGATCCAGGGAGGTTAAAGCAAGAGCGATTACCCCCCAGGACTGATCGCTGGATCTCCCTACAATTCGCAGGCCAGGAGCTGGAGCTGCTTCTGAAAACTACAAAATGGTGTGTCTCCTCAGCGGCTTCTAGCCCCCAGGGGAGGAAGCTTACTAGTTCCCCAAATACTGGTCCCAAAGTCTCCATAGGACACTAACCTCTTACTTTGTCCTAGGCATGTCTGTGTTGATAATTCTGGAGTCGCCACAGCTGCTGGTGTTCTGGGGTTCCTCCAGCTGGCTGCTGGCCCTGCCGCCCCCGCTCGGCTTGCCTCCCCGCGCTCTGCGCGCTGCCGGCTCCCAGAGCTCTGCGCTGGTCCTTCCTGCAGGGCTGCTGGGCTGTCCTCAGCGGGAGGTTAGCTTCTCTGTGTCGTTCTGTGCGTGCTGGGGCTCCAGAAGTTGTTCAGAGTCCCCTTTTACATAGTTTGGGGGGAATCTGGGGGCAGAGTGGCTTGGATGAGCTGTTTCTACTCCGCCATCTTGGCTCCACCCCCCCCCCCCCAACTTTACTTTTCTTTGGCTGAGAGAAGACTTGAGTGGAGTTCATTTGGCAGGACTGGGTGTGTTGGTATTTTGGGGTCTCCAGAGAAACTAATTTTCCAATGTTGTAAAAGACAACCTAAAGGCAAACTTTGGGGAGCTACAGGCATAGGGCCTGGAAGTCCCTTCCTTGATAAAGGTTTAAGAGTAAAGCCTTGAAAAACTAACAACGTCCCTGCCCCACCCCCTCTCCCCACAAAGAAGTACCTAAAATTTCCCCAGTTCTCTAGTGCTGAGAGAATTGAAAGAATATGGCTTACACTGCCAGGTGGGGTGTCTGTCCTTATCTTCCATTCTTCAGAAACTGAGCAAAATGTCCATGTTCTCCAAAATAATCAAATAGGACCAAAAACCTGAGGTCAGGCTGAGTACAAAACAGCCTCCATTAGGTCTCCGCCATCTAGGCTCCGCCCCTGATTGAGCCTTTTTCATCTCCTCTGTTCTATCTTCATCCATGTTACTTGCTATTACTGTGTTTCTACTCCAGCACCTCTTTTTTATCCTTCTGCATTCTCATTTGGTGACCTTGGCAGCTCCCATGGATTTAATTATTATCCTTATACATATCTGCTACGTGTATTTAATTAGCCCTTGTTTTTCTCTAGAGCTCCAACAGCTCTATATGTCTATTAGATATTTTGAATTGGTTGACTGATGGGCATTTAAAACTCAGCATAATCTCCCTGTTAAGTGATTACAGGCTCATACCTTAACTTTCACTGCTTCTGGAACACCATCTGACATGGAAAACAGTTTCTAGAATATATAACTGGTCAGTTGGTTGAAGGACAACATGGGATAATATTTTTTTTTTTTAGGGGGAAGGCAATAACTTAACCCCTCCAAAAGGAGAGGGCAGTTAAGTGATTTGCCCGAGGTCACACAGCTGATAAGTGTCAAGTGTCTGAAGTTAAATTTGAACTCAGGGCTTATGCTCTATTCACTGTGCCACCTAGCTGCTCCCATGGGGGAATTTAGTGACAGGAGGGGTTTGGTTATAATTGACATATATTTCAGAGTGATTTTTATGGTAATAAAGGCATTGCTGCTGATTGCCAAGTTAAGCCGTAGAATATTGTGTGACAGATCTAGAATACTTCTAAGGTCAGGGAGCAACAACAAGATTGTAGAAAAAAAGTATGGCTTAATTTTGTGGTTAGAAGACCTGAGTTCGGCTGTGTAAGTCTAGTGACCAAACTGCCTGAAGAGGAGATGGGGAAATGTACAATCTGCCCTTATTTGTAGAGGTGGGGAGCGAATGGTTTAGATTAAAAATGCTCTTAGGTGCCAGTGATGTGGCATCTTTTAATTTCTGATACAAGGGAGGGGAAGGAGAAAGATTTGGAAATGAAGTTGATGGGAAAACAAAAGAAAATAAATAGCCCATTAATAAAAAACCCACCCCTGAACTGTAGGTTATCATCCTGCAATAAACAAGCGTAGTTAAGCAAATAATGCATGCATTGGTGATGTCACTTAAATTGATCTGCGTGACTTTGGGCAGACATTTCACTTTCTTGAGTCTAAGCTTTCTGCAAAGTATTGATGATATTTCTTGACCTCTCTTAACTTTCTTAGAAGTTTTTATGACCTATTGTTACGTTTCATGTATGCTAAAGCATTTTATATACACAGGTACTTTAGAGATGCAGTGAGATAATAAACTGAAGATGTTAACTGTATCCACCTTATGGTTCAGAATCAGATGAGATCATCTATGTAAAGTGACTATATCAATGGCAGCTGTCATATAAAGTGTTTGATTAGAAGGAAGGAATTTTGCATGTTTCTGTTTATTTCTTTCTGAACCAGTTGTGAAGAAAGGACGTATAAGGGAAGTTGGCAACTTTTTTCCACTCTTGATCTCCCTGATCCTTGTCAGGGAAAGGAGGGGGCAGTGCTTCCATGATTTGAGTTGACCCATAGGTATTTCCTGTAATGCAGTCTGGTATTTTTTGGAAGAAATTGTACAGTATTTAATTTTAATTTTTTGAATTTTATTTCTCAGGTGCCAAGCTCCCTGTTATCTGGGCTTGTTCCTGCTTTCAACAGATCCTGAGAAAAGGTACAGGGTAGCACAGGGAATGGGTAAAGGTTAGAGCCTCAGCATAATATTCTTACCTGGAGGTGGGAGTTTGTTTTTTTTTTAAGCTACTACAAGGGACTATTTGTTAGGTAATGGAAAAGATGGACAAAAACATTTCTTCCCTATGGTATTTTTCCTCAGTGAATCATTTGAAGTTTTCAGTAGTAAGATTAAAAGAAAATTGAACTTTTGTGACTGAACGTGCTTTTTGAGTGTTGTAATCCGACCCCGTTTCTCACTGATATTTGCAGATTTGTGCTAGCTGCCTGAATTGTTTTTTTTTCTTTTTTTCTGTTTTTTTTTTTTTTTTCTGAATTGTTTTTAAGTGATCATCTGCAGAAGATGAGATTGATAATGGTGACAGTTTGATTTTTAAACAGTCATCAGTGGGGAAGAGTTTACTAGATGAATAGGGGAAGGTTCCTGGGAACTAGATAATAGCAAACATCCCTATTCATTCTTTCATTTGTGATTTAAAAATTCTAAACTTGTAAATATAAAAAACGAGCACTTTTATAAAACAGAACAAAGTGCAGTGAATATGAAATCACATCTGTTTCACACAACTTGCTTTAAATATCCACACATACACATACACACATACATATACACACACATATGCATAGCTAGCCTGTAACTTTCTGCTGTCCTGCTTGTCCTTTTCATTCAGAACTTTTCATTTTATGTACTTAAAAAAAAATAGTTCTTCCTTTTTATTTGGCCTTAGGATTTTTAGTTCCACTCTTTTTGCCCACTCTTCATCCTCATTGTGGAAAAAACACAACTCTTATAATGGATAAACATAATTAAGCAAATCCTGCACACACTGGTGATGTCTGACAATAGCTGTCTCTTCAGCACCAACAGTGTCTCAGGATGTGTGTTTGTGTAACACACTTCATTGGTCCTCTGTAATCCTGGTTAGTTGCATTGATTAAGACTCAAGTCTTTCAAAGTCATTTCTCTTTATAAAGATGTGCTGTTTTATAAATTGTTCTCGTAGTTTTGCTCACTTAATTCTGTATCATTTCATATAAGTTCTCCCATGTTTTTCTCAAATTATCTCTTACCATTTCTTAGGACATATTAATATACCATTCCCTTTACATTCTATAATTTTCCCCAGCCATTCACAAATCATTGATTACTCCCTTTAGTTTCCAATTCTTTGCTGAAGCAAAAGGAATTGCTATAAATATTTTGTATGTAGAGGACCTTCTGTCAAATTATGTCTCGGGTGGGGAACTTGAGACCATATGTGCCCTCTAGGTCTTGGTGTGGCCTTTTGGCTGAGACCAAGTTTTACGGAACAAAAATCCTTTTATTAAGGGGATTTGTTCTGGGAAGTTTGGATTCAGTCAAAGGGCCTCACTTGAGGACCTAGAAGACCACATGTGGCCTCAAGGCCGCAGGTTCAGCACTCCTGTGTCTTAATACCTCTAAGACTTACGGTATAAGCCTAATAGTCAGTATTGCAGAGTCATAGAGTACACACAGCTTAGTGAGTTTGGGAGTTCTCATTCCATTTGATAGTGGCTCCCCCAGTACACACGTCTACTACCAGTTCATTAGTAATAGTATCTTCCCAAATCCTCTCCAACAACTGTAATTTTCTTTCTCATCTTTGCTAATCTGATAAAGGTTAAATCTCAGAATTGATTTAATTTGCATTTTTATTAGTAATTACTTTCATTATCATACATTCTTATCATAGAGCTCTTCATGATCTAAATTTCATCTTTTATGTCCTTTGACCATTATTGTGGAATGGTTCTTGTTCTTACATATTTTTTAAAAATTCTCTGTATGTCTTGGATGTTAATCCTTTATCAGAAAAACTTCCTGCAAAGATTTTATTTTTTTGAGTTACCTTTTACATTTTAGCTGCATTGTTTGTGCAGAAGCAGTTCGATTTCATGTAATCAGAATTGCCCATTTTATCTCAGGGCTCTCCCTGCCCCTCTGACTTTTTTATGATAAGACCTTTTCTATCTGGTCCTGTGTCTGTTTAGAGCTCTTTTTGGCATATGATGTTGGTCTGAATGGCCTTTCTCCAGACTGCTGTATGCTTTTCCCAGCAGTTTTTGTGGGAATGGGCAGGGGAGAGATCTTGTTCCCTGGGTGTCATAGCATTCATTAGAACATCAGTTCTTTGAGAGCAGGGACTGGCTTACTTTCCACCCCCAGCTCATAGTGAGCACTCAATGTATGCTTTATTCTTTCATTCATTTCATCTTGGCCAGTTTCCTGCCTTGGGGAAGGGAAAAATTCGGAGACCTGGGTCCTGTGAAAGGACTACCCTAAGGTCAGATGTTTAGGGACATTACCGATAGCCTACCTGAATTCATTCCTCAGTGATTAACAAACTCCATACCTTTCTCATCGTGGTGATTCTGTGCCCTCTGTGATGAACAGTCAAACCTTGTTCTCCATCCCTTATTCCTCATCTCATATCATTCATATGCCTTCTGTCCCCATCTCTTCCTCCACCCTTGTCTCACATAATGAGGTGTCCCTTCTCCTGGCCATGGCCAACCCCTCTGTGCACAAGTGATTCCAGTCCATCCTGTATTGTCCTGTACACGGTCCCCTCCACCATCTCAACCCTGACTTATCTTCAATCACTCCCTGTCTACTGGATGTTTCCCTACTTTCTACAGACATTGCCTAGGTGGGTAGGGGGGGTTTCCAGGGAACTTTTGGAGCAAAAGGGAGGCAAGTAGTCACCCCTTAATATACCTAGGAAGTGCTGCGTGGTGTTCATCTATTAAGCATATCATCAGCATGCTTATGTGCCAGGAAAGACAAAACCAAAACTTACCTTCTAAAGTTTATGTTATTTTAAAGGGAAACTATATATGTATGGAGAAGTAAATACAAAGCATTTTTAGTACAAATCTAAAGAGGCAGCATGAATGTGTTTGTTTAGTCCTAGTTAGGAAGACCTGAGTTTACTGCCTATCCCTAAGAGATACTGACTGTGTGACCTTGGGCAAGTCACCGAAAAAGGAAATGTTGCTGGAAATCCTCTAAGGCTATATTGTAGGCTCCGAAATTTAGAGTTGGGATCTCAGAAGCTATGTAGTCCAGTCCCCTTATTTTACAGTTGAGGAAACTCAGGCCCAGAGTTGAGAAATGAATTACCCAAGGTTGTACAGGTATTAAGTTGCAGAGACAGTTCCTCTGAGTCCAAATCAAGATTATAACTGTCCCTGTCATGTTATTTGCCTATATTCAGCCATAAATTTATTATTAAAGGCATGTTAGAAACTAAGATTCATATCTTTAGGGTACCAGCAGGAACTAGCTCTATTTACATTCCATTGGACACCAGGGAAGTTTTATTTTGTGAAAAGTTTTTTTTTTTTTTTAAAGCAATTGGGGTTAAGTAACTTGCTCAAGGTTACACGGCTAGTCATTATTTATGCGTGGGTGCTCATTTTCTGAGGCCGGATCTGATCTCGGGTCATCCAAACTCCAAGGTTGGCGCTCTTACTCACTGCGCCACCTAGCCGCCCCTTTAGGGCAGTTGGGGTTAAGTAACTTGCCCAAGGTTACACGGCTAGGTTTTTGTTTGTGTGGATCAAGTGTCGGAGGCCAGCTCCAAACTCAGGTCCTTCTGTCTCCAGGGCCAGCGCTCTATTCACTGCGCCACCTAGCCGCCCCTTATTTTGTGAAAAGTTTAAGATTGGTTGAAACTTTATAACTTTTTCTTTATTTGTTATTTTTTAAAATCTGTTTCTGGATTTTGTGGCTACAGAAACTCTCAGAAAACATCAAAAGGATACTGTACTTACTTTACAAGAGGGGTGGTGGGAAGTAAGAGAAATGGAGAAACACTGTTTGGATTCTTGCAGATAGACTGTTGTTTGGTATAGTTTCTTATTGAAGAAATCACATATTTGTTCCAAAATGAAAAGAGTATAAGGTGGGGGGAAAGTGCTAACAACTGGGGTGATTAGGATCAAGTTCCTGTAGGGTCTTTGTTTTTTGATTGTGTACTTCCGTCAGCAAAAAAATTTTGAGCCTGCACCTCTATTATTATTTTGATTTAATTAAGTTCATTTAATAAAAATATTTTTTCTTTTCTTTCTTCCTCCCTTCTCACATTGAAAAAGAAAACAAAACAAAACTAGTCAAGCAAAACAAATTCCTGGATTGGCCATGTCCAAAATATGTCTCACTCTGCACCCTGACTCCATCATCTTGCTGTCAAGATAGAACATTGCATCATGAATTCTTTAGAATCATGGTTGGTCATGTCTTCATTATATGTGTCATAAAAGTTACACAAAAATAAAAGGATGTGAAGACGATGAAATATTTGATCCTAGAGTCAAAAGACCTCCAGCATTGGAATTTATTGAGTAGGGGAATGCTATGTCTACACCTGCACTTTAGGAAAATCATTTTGCTAGCCTTGTGGTAGATGGTTTGGAAGGGGGAGAAGCTTGAACAGGGCAGAAAGATAAACCAGCAGTCCATTGCAGTAGTCTAGGTGAAAAGTCCTTCAGCAGAGTGGGGGCAGCATGAGAAGAGAGAAGGAACATGTACGCCTGATCTTATAAAGTAGAAATGAGATGCTTGGCAAATGATTGGTTATATGGGGTGAAAGATGGTGTTTGATTTGTGCACAAGGTTGACTGGAAAGGGGATGGTGGCTTTGACACTAATGGGTGGGGGGTTTGGAAGAAAGGTAATTAGTGATTTCTGATGCAGAACACAACCCCCACCTGTGTGTATTCTTTCTTTTTGCCTCCTTCTTTCCCACTCAGAACCAAAGCAGCGTGGGTCTTTTGTAGACTCGTAATTGTTTTAGGGGATAGAATCTGTCCCTGGGGAGTGAGGCATCTGTCACATCCATAAGGTGAGGCAGGAAATTTAGGGGGCGGGATATGTTGAGGGCATGTTGAACATCCCTCATGTAGCAGTGGGTGAGTGGATAATGGTTAGGTTATAACTGCCCAGTGGAGGCAGTCACAGAAAGGGAAACGTTTTGGAATTTGCACAGGGAAAGGAGGGAGTTGGGTTGGGGTAGTGATGGTGGATAAAGTTGTTTTGGAGACTAGCCCCATGACTGGTGGTTCACATTCCCCTTGGGATCAGGCCACCTTTTTTACAGGCCCCATTAATCTTGTCTTTCACTGGCTACTGTTGTTGCCACTATCTTTTTCTGAACTTCCAAGGTCCAACTCCTTGCTTGTCTGCTGTAAACTTGCTCATATCTCCTCCATACTTAAATGTCCTCTTGCTTGTTCTTGCCTTCTTCTCTAGGTAGTGAAGCACCTCATTTCTTCTACTTTCTTCATATTCTTTTCTAATTTCTTTTACTAGCTTCTGGCCTCATTATTCAGTGGAAACTACTCTCTCCAAAGTTCACATGAGATCCTGTTTGCAAGACCTAATGGCCTTTTCTTTCATTCTTCCTTTCTTCCTTCCTTCCTTTCTTGGAGGGGGGAAGGCAAGGCAATTGGGGTTAAATGACTTGGCCAAGGTCACACGGCTAGTAAGTGTGCCAAGTGTCTTGAGGTCAGATTTGAACTCGGGTCCTCCTGACTCCATGGCTGGTGCTCTATTCACCGCGCCACCTAGCTGACTCAGCCTTTTCTTGAAAAGCTCTCATTCCTTTTGAACTTTATGCAGCTTTTCACACTGTTGATCACTGTCTTGTAGATGCTCTCTCCTGAGTTTTTGTGCAGCTTCTCCAATCTCCTCTGCACCATTTCTCCGTCTTCTTTGTTGGGTCTGTCAGTATCCATGGCCGAAGCTCTTTCTTGAGCCCTCTTCTCTTTCTATATTTTCTTACTCTGTGACCCGAAGTAGAGACAACCAACTTACTCCCTTAAGGACCCCCCCCCCCACCAGTGTGTGGCATATAATAGGTATTTAATAAAATGCTTATTGGTTACTGATTGATTGAGTGATTGGACTGGGACTTAAAAGTGGGGTAAAAAAGGAGGGAGAAGGAGGCAGCTTCCAAGTGATTGCAGAGAACTGCCTGATTATCATTATTGGTGCTCATCAGGTCGGACTTCTGTTTAAAATAGAATGGGGCTTATTTTTTTGGTTACCTTGTTTAGTGCCTTCTGACTCATTTCTGGAAGAAAATATTGGTAATTTATGGGTGTGAAACTTCTGTGTAGTCTGCCATCTGCCTTTCTTATGTTTCTTCTGAGTTACAACTTTCCCTGTTTCATGCTGCCCTCCCTTAAGCTTGCTTTTACGTGGAAGTTACGGAGCGCTAAATACTTAAAAATTTAATTTATAACATCTTACTGAGTTTTTTTGTACTTTTTCTTTACCTCCCAATATTGTGGTACCAATATTGGCATAGAAGTGCAGATATTTTCCTTGGAGTCTTTTTTTTTTTGCAAAAACTTATCAGAAACATTGTGATATGAGATAACCAATGTCCTATGAAATAATGTTTACTGTTTCCTTTTTATTTATGGTAAGACCAATGCTGCCACTTCCCAGTCAGGAGAACATGACATGAGGGTCATGCCACTGAGCTACACCATTTTGTTTTCTGGTGTCTTTTGTAGGACTAATGTGAAGTCTGATACAGTTCACGCCCTTCATTAGTATGTCTGTTCCTTGTTCATTTTACAAAAATATCACATTTTAGAATCCCAAGAGTCAAGTTAATTGTTATAGTTAATCAGAAATGTGTAGGATTCCTAACACCCTCTATCCCCCTTCCTGACACTGTCATAGCCAAAATGCAAGGAGTTCCTCAGAGAAGACTGAGAGCCATTGTGTATTTCATGTTAAATGATATAATACTTGCCTGTTACAAAGCAGATGTTTCATAGCTACTTGTTGATCAGTTCCCTACAAGTAAGAGAGCTGCCTGGCTACTGAGAAGCTATGGGATTCACTGAGGGCTGCACTTGCCAGCCTGTGACAGAGGAAGGGCTTGAACCCAGGACTTCCTGGGCTCCTGCTCCTCAATGCCCTGTCATAGATCTGAAAGCCATTGCCAATAGTTTAGAGCCTGAGGAGTCCTCTTTTAGACTACAGTTTTCTTGGTGTAAAATGAAAGAATTTGACTTGCCCGGCTCTAAGAGCTCCCAAACTCTGTGATTCTTTGACATCACCACTGTATACTACATACATCATGCATTAAGGAGCTATATTGATGGTTTGGTCTGGGAACCTGACTGCCATTGATATTAACATTTTTATGGAGCAAACAGATTCTGAGTTCTGAACATCAATTTAATTTTGGCATGAACTGTTAGAGGTGCTTGCCTGCTGTTTTGTCATAAATGGGGATTGAAAATCTAAGTCATTGTGATAATCATTAGAGGGTGGGTGGTAGCAACCCTTGCCTGCCCTAATGCAAAGGCTTTTCACCTTTTTTTTTTGGTTTTGTTTTATGGACCCTTTTGGCACTCTGAAGCCTGTGAACCCTGTCTCAGAATAAATGCAAAAAATAAAATACATACAATTATAAAAGAAACTAATTACATTGAAATACAGTTAATAAAATATTAAACAAGCTCCAAGGTTGCAAACCCTTCTCTAAGATTTCTGCCTTTATGAAGTAGGTTTCTAGTTCTCTAATTACAAAAAGGACTTGGGGTTGGTTTCAACTCTGTGACTAATTTTATGATGATGGTCTTTTTTTTTCTAGATATTTCACATTAAAAAAAATCTCCTGTAAAATTTTTGAAAAGAATGGCAGCAGAAACTCAGACACTTAACTTTGGGCCCGAATGGTGAGTTTTTCCTTTTTTTTTTTATTTCGTTAAACATTGAGTGATCTTGGGAAATGGAATGTGATTTTATTTCATTAAACATTGAGTGATCTTGGGAAATGTAACTTCTGTCTCTCAGAGGACTGTTACAACTATTACTAATACTATAATATTTGCATATAATACATAGGAGAAGTTTGTGAGCGGAACAGTATTTATAAGATTCTTGGAAAAATCTGTGAAATTCAGAGTATTTTTATTTTTGCATATGGGTCTTAGACTTTTGACTTAGATGAAAAAATTAATATGCTTTTGTAAGACCCAAGAAGATCTCATAATCAGCGTTTGATTATCTTTGCTTTTGGGGGAATGTACTGGTCTAGAAGAACTCAAAGGTTGATTAATAACAAAAGATTTCTTTTTGACCATTGAATACATATAACTTAATAACTTTTTATTTTCATAGATGTTATTCTCATTCAAACTATTAAGTAGTTTGAATTTCCTAAATTGGGCAAGAAGCCCAGAAATATACTGGATTAATTTTGTTATTTTAAGAAATTACTACTAATAATCCATACTTAAATAATTTCAAGTTGACTTCATAGTTGATTATATTCAGAATATAGGCTTTATCATAGAATTTGAATTTGTTGTAATATGTTGTGGTTAATTTTTTCCTCCTGTAAATTGATCATTACATTCTTTCTATCATGGTTTGAATAATAATCCAGTGCTCATTCAATTAATGTAACCCCTTTTGTGGTATCAGGTGCTGTGTTTTTGTCTTTTAAATATAAGCATAGGCACTTGTGTGTGGTAGGAGTTTTATATTTTTCATATTTGAGAGCCAAGGTGCTGTAATAGATGGAAAATCGTCCTAGGAATGAGGAAGACCTGTATTTTGTCTCTACATTAAATCATGTCAGGTAAAAAAAATAATCTTTTTAGATGGTGCTTTGATGGGATCAGTAGGGATACTCTTAACTTTTTCAAATACTGATTTTTCTTCCTTTACAATCCTTTTTAAAAGTTATAATATTTTTTATTTTTTAATTTTATTAATAGTTATATTGTCAAAAGATACTTCCTAATAAATATACAACCCCCTACTAAGTACCTTCCTGAAAGTCTTTCCTTTATCAATTATTTATAGAAAGGAAAGATCAAAGGACCCTTAGAAACTTAAGTTTGGTCCCTTCCTTTCATGATGAGTTGCCATGGGCAGTGCAGTGTCCAGCACTTAGCATGATTCAGAGATTTGAATAAGAAATGAACAGGCCATGTGGGTAGTTCAAGGAAGAATGATGAACTCCATTTATTGATTCTCAGGACAAGGTTTTTATAGAGCAAAAGAGACCAAGGAAGGGGACTCAAGTTTTCTTACCTAGTCTGTTATATCCTGGAAGTAGCACAGAATAGATAATTTGATAAGGATTCCTTCTCTAGGTGCCAGAGAGTCTTAGGAAGAGTCAGTTAACTCTTTTCATATGCAGTCACATTACAAAGGATGCTCTTGAGAGCTGGCTTCAAGGCATCATCAAAGACATCTGCATAGGAACTGACCACCTAAGAATTCAAATCTTTTGGTTTTGAACAACTAAAGTCTCAGGTCAGACGGGTCTGTTGGTCTCAGAACTCAAACAAAATGCTTTTAAGTTTAACCCATATCAGAAGAACTCATGAGCTAATTTGTCTCAAAGAGGTCTTTGATATTCAGGTCCACTGATATCGAGGTAATTATCTGAGATCTGGATCTAGGGACTTGATGAACCTTGTCAGCAAGACTTTCAGTCCAACTGCATAGCTTAGTGGTTGAACTATACTATTGATATTTATTTTTCATTTGGGGTTGGTTTGACTAGTTATTTTCTAATTGCTTTGAACATTTCTTAAGGGCAGGGACTGTTTTTGCTTGTATTAGTATTTCCAAATATTAGTGTAGAAATTCTATTGTAAATCATAAGTGGTTGATAAATGCTTGTTAGGACTTCATGACAGATTTGATGCCGACCACCCATATTCTACCAAAACCCTGAAGTTTGCAGTAGACTAAGGATGAGCATTTAATCCAATAAGTAAAATAAAAGACTTCTTATTGTTGTACCTTAATAAAAGCGAGACAGAAGATCCCCAAGATTAAATTTAAAAAGTGGATTTTATTACCACGGAACACCGTGGGACTGTCGGGGTACATGGTCACCCAAATCAGACAGCACTTTTGCACAGTGTGCTGGTTTTATAGAGGTTCCATAGCCAAGCTGTGATTAGTGATGTAAGCTGAAACTCCAATGATTGGTCAATGTACACTTGAAACTACAATTAGTGATTGGTCAGTGTACATTTGAATTTCCCACCTGCGGGGAAACCCTAGGCTGGGACTCCCACCCACATATTAATCAAGGGTAAGCAAGGGGTGGGGGGTTCTGCCTGTTTACAGATTAAGCAAGGTGGAGTTCTCTGTTTTACAAATCAATGAAGGGAAGGTTGGGCTGCCTGTTTTACAAATCAAGGAAAGGGTGAGTGGATTTGTGTCTGACATTCAGGAAGGGCAAAGTGACAAAGAGGGAAGGGCAGAGTGGAGCTGGGTCCAACACTTACAGCCCAGAATTGCACGGAAATCCAACGTTTACTGGAATCTTACCAGCAAATCCACTTCTAGTGCAGGTCAACTTCTTTTGTGAGACCAGAGCTGGCCAGGGGCATGACTATGTAACCTGCAGTCCAGATGCAACAAGACTTGAGGATTAGCCTTGAGGAAGCCCCAAGTGTGTGGGGTACAGAGACCCTAACCCAAAATCAACTGCTCAGAGACCTCTCAAAGTGAAGGAAAGTAGAAAGTTTTATTAGAATCTCGTGAGAAGTGGGCGGTCCAGTCACTGGAAAATAAATCCAGGGAGAGGAGGCTGCCATACAGAAGCCAAAACTGGGTTACATAGCCAAAAACCGCAACACTCCCCTTCCTCATGTAATCTTTTACAATTGATTGGTTGTTTTGTTAATATTCCCTTATTTGGCAGGTGGGGGTGACAAGGAGATTTCCAGAGTTTCCTTTTCCCCCCAAGGTCATCTAACCTAGGCTTAAGGCTTTACATACTTTAGCAGATAGTCTCTGAGAAACCACATTACCTGGGAGAGGGGAGGGGAACCCCCCCCCACCCCCCTTACAATCCCTCCTCTTCTATACCCTACTGTGGTTTCTTCTTAGAAATTTCTCAGCATTCTTTAACATTCCTATTTTGTGCATATTTTCACAACTCTAAGTCATCCCTTCCTTCTTGCTCATCCCTTGTGATGGTAGGTACTAGTTCCCAGCCTTGCCCTTTTACAACCATTGGTCTAATTCCCTCAGTAGTCTTTGTCTCCAATCTGATCATTTTGGTGAGGGCAGTTTGCACCATATTTGTGATCAACTTGATCATACATGGGAGACACATAGGAATCAGTATAATTCCACTAATAGCTACAAGCAGAAAACACAAGGCCTGTTTCCACCAACTTCCACCAAACCAGGACCACCAAGATGTATTAAAAGGTGGCTGCCAAATCTGTACAGGGACATGTGACTACAGGCCTGTTATTGTCAATTCTCTTGCAACAGTTGGATAAATTGAGCTTCCCGCATACCCCTCCTTCTTCAGCTAAAAAGATAGTCTAATGCCTTTGAAGTTTCCCCACTTTGCTTTTTTTTAAATTTTAATTTTAACAAATGCTTTATTAATTTCTGGTTTATTAATTATTATATTATATAAAAATAAAAATATATTATATTATAAATTCTGGTTTACATCATTCATTTCCGCCAGATTTTGAGTTACAATTTTTTCCCCATTTTTTCCCCTACCCACCACCCCAGAATAGCAGCCCCACAAGATATCCCCTCATCCAATCTGTTCTCTCACATATCTTCTCCCATACCCCCTTTGACTTTACCATTAGGGAGAGGTGAGACTCTGTGCCCCAATGCCTGCACATCTTACCTCCCAATTACATGTAAAGTAATATTAATAACAGTATTTTTATATATATTTGAAACATTTAATTTTAAAGCCTCGAATTTCAGATCCATTCCCTTCCTCCCTTGTCACCCATTCCCTCTGGGAAGATAAGCAGTTCAGTATGTGTTGTAAATGCAAAACATTACCATGCTAATAATCCCCTCCCACCCATCCCACCCCCCACCTGGTCCATTCCCTACTTTGATCCTGTTCCTCTTCAATAGTGGGTACTTCCAACCTCCCCTCCACCATCACCCTATCATCCCCCTTCCCCCTACTCTCTAGCCGGGTGAGATATCCCATTTAGCATGTATGTCATTCTCTCCCTGAGCCAGATTCAGTGAGAATGTGGTTTTGCCTTTTTGCCTTCCTATTCTTCCCCTCCCCTGCGGCCACTTCCCCTTGCTTCTTCTACATGAGATAGTTTACCCTACCCTGTCTCTCCCCATCTCCTCTTGCCACTTTCCTCTCTCACCTGATAACTTCACCCCTTAAGTATCATCCCTTCCCACCAAATTCAACGTGTGCCCTCTATCCATGTATAACTGTAAACATATATACACACAGTCATATATGTATTCATATACCCTTATACCCTTCTTCCATTATTTTCATGCTGAGAAGGGTTTCATCAGTCATTGTTATTGTTTTTCCATGTAGGAATGTAAATAGTTCAACTTTGACAAGTTCCTTTTGATTTCTTTTCCCTGATTACCTTCTCAGGAATCTCTTGCTTCTTGTGTCTGGATGTCAAATTTTCTATTCGACTCTGGTTTTTTCCTCAAGAATGCTTGAAAGTCCTCCATTCCACTGAATGACCATATTTTCCCCTGAAACAAAATACTCAGTTTTGCTGGGTGGGTGACCCTTGGGTTCAGTCCCAGCTCTTTTGCCCTCTGGAATATCATATTTCATGCCCTTCGATCCCTCAATGTAGAAGCTGCCAGGTCCTGTGCTATTCCGATTGTGTTTCCACAATATTGGAATTGTTTCTTCCTGGCTGCTTGTAGCATTTTCTCCTTGATCTGGGGATTCTGGAACCTGGCTATAATATTCCTGGGAGTTTTCTTTTTGGGATCTTTTTCAGGAGGTGATCTGTGGATTCTTTCAACCTCTGTTTTGCTCTCTGGGTCTAAAACATCAGGGCAATTTTCCTTGAGAATTTCTTGAAGGGTGATTTCTAGGTTCTTTCTTTGATCATGGGTTTCGGGTAGTCTAATAATTTTTAAATTGTTTCTCCTGGATCTATTTTCCAGGTCAGTGGTTTTTCCCATGAAATATTTCACATTGCCTTCTATTCTTTCATTTGTTTGGATCTGTTTAACAGCATCTTGATTTCTCATCAAGTCATTAGCTTCCATTTGCTCCAGTCTAACTCTGAAGGAATGAATCTCCTCAGTGAGCTTTTGAGATTATTTCTTCCATCTGGCAAATTTGGCTTTTTAAGACATTCTTCTCCTCATTGCCCTTTTGGACATCCTTTGCCATTTGAGTATGTTTTTTAGGGTGTTATTTTCCTCAGTCAGGCTGTTGACTCTCATTCCATACTTTTCCTGCATCCTTCTCATTTCTCTTCCCAATTTTTTCTCCACTTCTCTTATCTGCTTCTTAAGGTCCTCTGTGGCCTGTAACCCGTTCATATTTTCGTTTGGGGCTTTTGGAGCAGGATTTCTGACCTCTCAGTCCTCCTCCTGTTCCCTGCTTCGATCCTCTTTGCCCCCCAAATGGGAGTCTAATGTTGCATTTTTCTGTTTATTTTGTTTCCTTTGCCTAGTCATGTTGCCACTTAATTACTTGACTTTTGGGCTTGTTGCCACAGTAAGACTCTGCCACCAGACAGGGGAGCTTCCGTCCTGAACGTTGGGGTCTTCACAACTTCCGGTTCTGGAAAGTTGGATACCCACCACAGACCTCCCCCCAGATCACAATCCAGATCCAAGCAGGTTAAAGCAAGAGCGATTAACCTCCAAGACTAATCGCTGGATCTCCTTACAGTTCGCAGGCCAGGAGCTGATGCTACCACTGGAGCTGCGAAATGGCGAGTGTGCAGTGTCTCCTCAGCAGCTTCTAGCCCCCAAGGGAGGAAGCCGACCCATTCCCCAAATACTGGTCCCAAAGTCCATAGGGCACTAACCTCTTACTTTTTCCTAGGCATGTCTGTGTTGATAATTCTGGAATCGCCACAGCTGCTGGTGTTCTGGGGTCCCTCCAGCCGGCTGCTGGCCCTCCCTGCAGGGCTGCTGGGCTGTCCTCAGCGGGAGGTTAGCTTCTCTGTGTCGTTCTGTGGGTGCTGGGGTTCCAGAAGCTGTTCAGAGTCCCCTTTTACATAGTTTGGAAGTGGTGTGGGGCAGAGCACCTTGGAAGAGCTGTTTCTAGTTTGCCATCTTGGCTCCGCCCCCCACCCCACTTTTCTTAAGTCAATTCCCATAGTTGCATTGACAGCATACAAGGGGGGCAGTCCCCTTTATGAGTACAGATACAGAGATTCAAAAGAAAACAGTAACAAACAGTTGTGCCTTCCAAAGTCCAAAAAGTCTCTTTTCACACTGTTGTCTGGCAGGTGTATACCACCTGCCCGGAAGTCCTTGCTTAGTTTCATCCATCTTCAGTTCTTCATCCCAGCCTCTCTTTCTTCCACCTTCTTTCATTCATTTACCTACAAAAGGAACCTTGGAACCAATCCAAATGTCCACTCCAAAACCCTTATAATTTTTACAAAATTAAAATTGGAGTCTTGGTCAATTGTCATGATCACACATTAAAATCAGTTTGTTTGTTTTATATTTTGCATTAATCCATTATTAATTCCTCCACTTGGAGGATGGGATTTCACTAAGGGATTTACAATTCAAACAATTAAAATTTTTACCAAGTACAAAAACTATCCTCATTTTAACACTGACTAATTACAAGAAAGCTGAGACAAGTGTGATACTAACTATATAACAGAATATTTCACAAATCCTTGATCTATTTGTCTTTATACTATTACAAAGAATAAAGGACCTTGATTTATACAGGAATACCTATACTGAATCCTAAGCCTAATAGCTTTACCTTATAGAAACTTGAGATGTCCCAGAATCAAGTATTTAATAGATTTGTTGTTGTGTTTTCAAACTTTTGTATTATTGAAACTTGCCACCAAGAACATGGACAAAACTGTAATGAGGGAATCATTTTCCCCAACTTCAGAATTTCAGTTCCAGGCAAAATGTATACCAGGCTGCAGTCTGCATTGAGCCAAGCTCAGAGTCTGCCAGGTGTCACTGGGAGGGTTAAGTCAAGAGAATCCTACCTCAGCTCATGCAGAACAGTCGTTCTCCTGACCTTCCATAACCATACGTCACAGGCCTTCAATACCTGTACCTCATAGGGTCTGGCATCATGGATCAGTGGTTCAGATAGCTTGGATTGCCTTTCTTAATATCCATACCTGGAGTTAGACTCAGAGGAATAGTCAGTTAACAGTCCCATCAAATCTTAAATAACAAGCTCCAACAATCAGTTTAAGGTATGATTATAATCTCACATTGTTTAAGGAACATCTCTAACGTGAGCCTCAAATAACCTGTATTCATTTCTATATTTATTTCTGTTCATTAAAATCAAATCTCCCATCAGATTATAAATTATTGCTCTAATAGATTAGCACCTACTTCCCAAGCTTCCCTGTCTTCCTGGGACACATTACTCACATTGTAATCCTTATTTCTAACCAAATCTCCATTTATCTTGTCAACCCTCTAATCGCTAACTGTTCTGTACCGGAATCCTAGAGTAAATAAACAAAGAAGTTAATGACTACCTCACAAGCTAATTAATTATGTATCTAATTATTCTCAAAAATATTCTGGAAGAATGTCCTTAAAACAGCAAAATTTCATAATTTTCCTTATGCCTAACTTTCCATTGAATTGCTATAAAGATGAAAAATAAGGACCTGATTGGACAAAGTTTCCACGTGCACTATAGTCCCCAAACCTTTTTACCTTAGCATCAATTTACTCTCATTGAGTTGCAATATACCACAAAGATTTACCAGTACTCACATACATAAGGGATTCCCTTTAACATCTTTCCCTTCACAGATTTTTTGAACTTGTCCTGGTAAAGGACAATTGTTAGAGATCCTTTTTACTCTTTTGTACATAGACTTGTTACTTTTCAGCATGTCAAGTTTATTGTTTAGGAGCTTTATTACTTAAAACAAGCTCCCTTCACAGGCTAAATGACCTTGCCTAATAGAGATAATGTCTAGGGGCTTTGGCAGTTTTACAGCATCATATAACATCATCCAGGAAGACTGCTCTGAATGAGCAGAACTAGTCAAAAGAAAGTTTTCATCCAGTCTCCCCCTTTCCACATACAGTAATCGATTAACAATTTTAGGTTTTAGCATTAAAACAGTAGCCAAATAACTTAGTTAATGATCTTACAAGTTGAAACAATCTTAACTGAAACTTCCTTTTAAACAAAGACAGACTTGGAAGTTTATGATTTCCCAAATTACAATACTCCAAGACTTTTAAGAGAAACTGCTTCTCATACAACTTAAATAATACAACTGTTTACCAGTATCAATATCATAAACAATTATTATGCTCTTAAATTTGAACTTTGAAATAAAAACAAATGAATTACTAATCTGGTGACCTTAAAATTCCAGTTGTTGAAGTTACACAGAACTAAAGTTTTTCTTGGTGTCACATAACCGATCAACTTATCACTAGAAATCAATCACATTCTGGAATCTTAAATAGATGGTGAATGTTTTGATCCATAAACCAAGTGTAGAGGCTTTTCTCCTCTCCCCACAGTTGCAGAGCCTGGTTGTGGATCCGGGAGTTTGAAAGGAGAGGTGTGGGCTTCAGGGTACCCGGGGGCCCAGGCTGTTGCCAGTGGGGCCCTTGATATAGCTGCTATGCCTCCCCCCCTTTTTCAAGTGTGGGAGGGTAACTTAAATCCCCTACTATTCTTCTGCACTCTCTTTCCTTAATCTGGTCTGGTGGGAGAGGCTTTAATAAAATTTGCTCAAATGTTTTTAGCTGTTCTAAGTTTTACTCCCATAAATTTCACTTATGTGTCCACTCTTTGAAAGTGAGAACTTTGAATCTGCCAGTTGAGTGAGTGGGACCCTGGTGTCCCCTTCTGTACTGGAGAGCTCAAAGCTTCACCTCTGAGGTGTTTCTTTTACAGATCTATGTATTTCCCTAATTTGCCTGAGTGCCAAATATTCAGTTGCCTTTCAGTTGCATTCTGATACACAAAACTCTTTTAGGTGAGGCAGGAAATAGTTAAATGTTCATCTGCCTGCCTCTTGATCTGAGGGGAGAAGATTCCCTCCCTTTCTTATCGCCTTCTCCTTACTCCACTTGGCCAGGGTGGAATAAAGAGGAGGAGTTTTTCAAACTTTAAAAAAAAAATCTTAAAACTTCGGTTCATACTTTTCAATAGCAAATAACTTACACCTATCTTAACTTCCTACCCATGTTCCTTTCTTTGCTACATGCTTAAACTTTCTTGCTTTTCCTGCTGTCTACTCATCCTTCTCTTGGACTTTAATTAAAGCCCCCCCCCCCCCCCTTTTTTTTCTAATTCTGATCTGATTCTTCTCTTACACTCTTAGACCTGCATTTCCCATCATATAACCTAAACAAGTTTTTCTCTCTCTCTTTTTTTAATCCACCTGATGGAAGAGGGAGGGGGAGACAAGGAGAAAGCTGCATTCCAAGAAGGTTCAACAGTAGCTCTTCCTGTCCTTGAATCCACAGAGGCTGTTAGTTACACCAGCAGACACTTTACACAGAAACACAAAGAAGGAGTATAAAATCCAGTTTCACTTGATCATTTTTTTTATCCTTCCCTTTATTTTTTGGCAGCTTATCCCAATTCTGAAATCTAGTATCTAAAGGACTATTGGCCAGCACTTACTGACCCTGCTCCTGATTTTGAGGCTTGGGCTGTGTTTTCCCCGTAATTTAATGAGGACCACCCTTAGACTCCTCTGTATTCCAAATTATCTCGACAGGGGTCGCCCTCCTGCCAGCACTCACCCAGTAGTGTTCTTGGAGAGTCCTTTCCCCTGGGGTCGTTTGCAGTCCATTTCACCACACAATTTACGTGAGAGCCTCTTTCCCTTGGGTTTCCCTCGACCCAGCCAATTGACCCCCAGACTCCCGATTGCTTATCTTCGGGCTACACTCATGTAGGTTCTCCTGACTGCGAGCTCAGTCAATCCAACGTCTGCACAAGGAGCTTCGAATCCGTAACTTTTCACTTTCTCCTTCACTGAATCTCTCCGCTTCTGGCACTTTGTTTGGCAGAGAGGAGAAACACCACCCTGCTCCAGAGACTACAGGAACAAAGTGTCCCATGGGCGCCTGCCTCCAAATAGGGGTGGTGGTCATTACCCTCTGAGTCATGTGATCCCGGACGAGCCACCAAAACTGTGTGGGGATACAGAGACCCTGACCCAAAATCTACTACTCAGAGACCTCTCAAAGTGAAGGTAGAAAGTTTTATTAGAATCTTTCGAGAAGCAAGTCGTCTAGTCACTGGAAAATAAATCCAGGGAGAGGAGGCCGCCATCATACAGAAGCCAAAGCTGGGTTATATAGCCAAAAACCACAGACCGCGCTCCCCCCCCCCCCATGTAATCTTTTAAATTGATTGGCTGTTGTGTTAACATTGCCTTATTTGGCAGGTGGGGGTGACAAGGAGATTTCCAGAGTTTCCTTTTCTCCCCAAGCTTACCTAATTGAGGCCTAGGGCTTCACATACTTTAGCAGATAGTCTCTGAGAAACCACTTTACCTGTGCACCCTTTCCACCACCCCCCCACCCCCACCCCCAGGAGGATCCTAGAACCCTCAAGGTGTGGCAGTGAGGATGAACTCCAGCCTAGGGTCTCTGTGGTCCTCAGTGCTCAGTCCTCATTGAACTTGAGAGGTCCAGGGGAGGACAGATCTGGGGAGGTAGAGATCAGTAGCAGAACCCAAGGAATTCAGATAGAAACCATGCAGGGCAGCTCTCCTTTCTTCACCCCCACCCTGGCAGGCAAAACGTCCCAACAAAGCTAAAGGGTAAGTTAAAGAAAATGCCATCCAGTTTCAAAGATTATTGCAGTTCTAAGTTTGATTTCTCACAACGATTACATGAATACCTAGGAGAAATTAAATTATAAAAAATGAAATAAAAGATCTGGAGGAAAGAATTGGAAGGAGAATAAATAGGTAGTTTAGAATAGAGAAACTGGTAAAACTTGCTAAAGAAATAGACATCTTGAAAATTAAAATTTGCCATTTAAATCAAGGATTCCATGAGATAGCAAGAAATATTAGAACAAAATCTGAAGATTCCAAAAGTAGAAAAAAAGATAAGCCATCAGATCAGAAGCAATTGATCGGGAAAACATGTCAGAAAGGTGTAATTTTATAATCATTGGACTCCCAGAAAACTATGACTTTAAAAATTAAAAGGTCTGGTCATACTACTTTTTGCTTCTCTCATCCCTGCCGCCCCACCCCACCCCCTTTTTTTTTTTTTTTTGGATGGGGGTAGGTAGGGCAATTGGGGTTAAGTAACTTGCCCAATGTCACATGGCTAGTTTTTGTTTTAAATGTCTGAGGCCAGATTTGAACTCAGGTCGTCCTGACTTCAGGGCCAGTGTTCTCACTGTGCCACCTAGCTGCCCCTCATACTTCTTTTTTTCAAGAATTTATTAATGAACACTGACTGAATCTCTTAGAGGAAATAAAGATAGAAGGGAGCTACCCATTACCTACTGAAAGGAATCCAAATGATTGTCTCAGTGTAGCAGCAAGCACCCCAACATCCCCAGGGTGACTGCCAATATAGGTTCTTAGATCTGCTTTTCAAAAGGAAAGCAACTCAAAATGGGTTAACAAGCTTACTTTAATCAAACAAACATACATTACTTAGTTCAGGGGAAAAAGGTCAGCACCCCGAACTCCAGAGTTACAGAACTTACAGATCAGACAGGGTTCCAAACTGTCCCAACATTACATGCATCAATACCAAATCACAGTTACCAGAGAGGGAAGCATCAACATCTGGGTTTTCAAAGCCGGGGGGCTCTCAACAACGGCTTCCCAGAGTCTCATCTGGTCAAATCACACAACACTTCTCAAAGTGAGCCCCAAAGCAAAGCTTCTCCTCAGGGCTTATATAGCCTTCTCCTGGCTCAGAGAATGTAACAACCTTCTGGACCCACTGCCCAATCACAAAGTATCAAGGTGTGGGCTTTCCTGAAAAACAAGCCTCCCACCACAGGCTCCAGGTGCACTTAAGCTAGGGGCAGGGAAGATCTTTAAATTTGCATTTCCATTACACTCAGGAATATCATAGCCAAAATCCAGAACATCCACATCAAAGAAAAATACTACAAGAATGCTGAAAAATGTAGTTTAAGCCAAGAGTACTAGAGTTAGGGTCCGCTAAGACCTTGTAGCTTAGAAACACCAGAAGATCTGGACTACAGAATCCCAAAAGGCTTTAGAGGTGGACCAAAAGATAAGAATAAATCAAGTTGCAGAGCTGAGCATGTTTGATTCTACAGGGGAAAAATTGGTTCTTGAATGGAATAGAGGACTCCAAGGATTCTTCATGAAAAGAACAGAACTGAAAAGGAAGTTTGAAATACAAATCTGAGAGTCCATACAGGTCTAGCAAGGTAAATTGATTTGAAGTGTTTGGAAGGGGCTTACACTCTGATAAGGGGGGGAAAAAAAGCAGAATCCTGGGTTGTATGAACTGAGGGAGTATCAAGAGAACAATTTATATAAAGATAATATTGTAAGAGAAAACAATCAGGTTTAAAAACTGTTCAAAGCAGTATTCAGCCTTGTTTTCAGAGGATCTGGGATGAGACATATTACCTACCTCCCGATAGAAGGGCAAGAAAAGTGGGACATTTTAACACTTTTTAAGATTCCCCAAAAAGGATTCCATTCCAGGAGGAGGAAAAAGGCTTGTTAGTTCCTGCAGGTTGGCTATGGAACATAGAGGGATTCTGGGAACAGCCAGTGTGACTGTAACAGAAGCTCTCAGAGTGCAGAGGCAGGTCCTCTTTTGTGTCAATTATTTGTTCTTAGTAGGTTATTAAATATTTGCCAAGATAAGTAAAATTGAATTCATGAAAGGGAGTATTATGTGGAGTAACGTTGGGAAATGGGGTTTGATTCAGGGGCCTCAGATGCCAGCTTGAGGAATTTACATTGACATTAGAAAGCTAAAGAAGGTTTCGGTCAGTGGAGGGCTGAGGTCAGATTTGTGTTTTGGGGAGAATATCTTGGAATCTGAGTGAAGAATAAATTAGAATGGGGAGAGGTTGGCTATGGATATCAGAAGGCTATTATTGTAATCAAGGCAAAGAATATATATGGTCTGAAGTGGGATGGAGAGAAGGGGACTGAGGCATCGAGGTGGGATTGAAGATACTTTGGGAACTGATTGAATTTGGAGGAACTGAAGGAGGAAGGAATACTAAAAGACTAGGAAAACAATAATAACAACATTTCTATTGGCTGTAAAATTTGCAAAGTACTTTACACAAAGAAGATCGTGATTCTAAGAGATAAAGTACAAAAATGAATATCAGTGGAGAGGATTTTAAGCTGTTTTTACTCAAAGGGTCATCTTTCCTGTCAATCTGTATTGGAATCGATCGCCTTAGGGTTTCCTTAGTTCTTTTCTTGCATAAACTCTAGGGCAACACAGTCTAATACTTTTTTTTTTTTCTGTAAGGGAAATTTGCTTTTGCATTTCTGGAAAAGTATCAATGAAAAGCAAATAGTATTTTGCTCTGGATTACAGTCAAGTAATCCAAGCCAAAACAATAAGGAAATGAGTTGTGCCTTGAGGACATTTAAAAATTATAGTTAACATTAGCATTAATGAAACATTACCTGAAGACACACAGTTTACCCTCTCCTCTACATGGTAAGATTATCTGAGCTTATCAATTCTGCACTGTGGAATTTTGACATTTACTAGTGAAATATCAGTGTGAGAAAACGGTTTATAAAAGTGAAAACAGACCTTTAAATAAACTAATTCAGTTTATCACAAATCTTGATGCAGTACCAATAACTAACCTGGAGAAGAGTTGCTTATGAAAAATGTCATGTTAAGATAGTACCAAAACCACAGAAATAAACATGAAAAAAGATCTAAGATTTTGAAAAATAAAGCAAAATCTCTTTCTAGAGGAGTTCTCAACATTAAAATGTAAAGGGGACCCAATTTTATGGTAACACACAATAAAGTACTTTCTAGATGGCTGTCTTTATATGCTCAGATGTCTTTAAGTTCCAAGGGATCCTGGGTCTGGTGTTTCTACACCATTAAAGCACCTTCTTCCTTGAAGCTGGGCATCAGTTGGAACTTTATATAAAAAGCATTTTCCCCCTATTTCCCTAAGTGAAACTGCTAATGATGTGCATAAATGTTAAAGGAAACAAGGTATTTCACACAAATCCTGAAAAAGTGGACATTCTAAGAATCTAACAACTTCTAAGTAAAACCTTGCTCATATATGAAAACTTCTAATGCACTTAATCTTCCTGTCTTTAAACAGTGGCCCCAAAACTAAAATCCTGTTCTCTTTTAGGATGCTGTCTCCAAGCTAATTCCAACCTAGATGATGAAAAAATGCTTTTGGGAGAAAATAAGAAATTTAACCAAGTAATCACTCCCTGCAGGGGATGTGGGGTTATAGCCATACTATTCTGTCCACTTTTGATTCACCCAACAGAGCCGCTGGTGAAATATGGCATTGTATTTCTAATACTTCCATAACTCTGAAAAACGTTAGATGAAACTCCCCTCCAGGGCCAGCTTCATTACTTGATAACATTCTCAACTTGCCTCTTCTCTTATCACTTCCTGCCTCAACTGCTAATTTTTCTCCAAGACCAGGTCATTTTCATTTGATTTAGGACCTTCCATAACTTGGCTTCCATTTTCAGATTTGGTTCCTTTCTCTCTTTCTACCTGGGTCTCAGAAATTGGACCCTCCTCTTCAGTACCCTCTACCATCACCTGAGGATTATTTTTTTCTTCTGCACAGTCACTTTCATTTGATTTGAGATTCTCTTTGTGTTTCCAAACTCTAGTTTCGCCTTGTTTCCATTTCTTACTTGTGAATCCTGACCAGGATTTGGTTGAGACCCCTCTTTGTGACTTCTTGAAGGTTGTATTTTTGGAACAACATGTAATCTTTGACAATGCTCAGGCAGCAGACAGCCTTAATGATTTCTACCACACTGGGGATTACTAAGATCAACCTTATTTTCAGGATTGAGGCAGCGCACTGTGCCTGCTAGTTCTTTAGTAATAGCTCCTTCTCTGTTCATGTGACCATTATTCCATGCTTTGTAAATGACCTGGAATGTCCCTTTATTCGGTGCTTTAAACCAAAGTTCCAAGAAGGTTTCAGCACAGTTTTTCGTATCTTCTGAGAAAGCTTTGCACGTGCCAGATATGTGTGACGTGCATAGAACAGCCCGCGTTTCCTTTTTCTTGGTTGTGTATATATCCTGTAGGATTTGATGTACAAGTTTCTCAGGTTCTATGCCAAGTGTTCTGATGAAGACCACATTATTTGCTCCACTTTCCAGTGACTGGAATCATCTTAATCTCAGTTTTGTAGAGGCCTGAATCTCACTGACTTCTTTCTTCAAGGCAGCTTCTGCATCATCTTCCTCTTCCTCCTCATGTCCAGAGGGTTGCTTATCTTTGTCTACAAGCTTCTCTGTAGGCCTCCTCCAAGTACCTGTGCTCATTCATATTGTAGGTAATGAGGATGCCCTGAAGCCTGGTGCCTCAGGCCGCTGCCACCATCCCCATGCTGGGCCCTCTTAGCCTGCACATACTGGGCCTTCCCTCTTTGTTTCACCCCAGCCGCTTGTGGGGGTTGCTCCCCTGCCACGGCCATCATGAAGAAAGTTGGTGAGAGGGACTTTGCGGGCAGAGTGTAATACTTTCTTGATAGATTTTCTGGAAAAAGATAAATCACTTTAAACTAATGTATTTTTAAAAATTTTCTTTTCCAAACATTGAAAATCTACCTTCTTTCCTCCTTCCCCTCCCCCACTGAAAAAGAAAGAGACATAACCCCCTTACAACAATTATGTGTGCTCATGCAAAACAAATTCTTTGTTTGACCCTATCAAAAAAATGTATGTTTCAGTCTGCACCCTGAATCCATCACCTCTATGTTAGGAGATGGGTAACGTGTCATCATGGGTCCTGTGGAAATGTGGGGTTGGTCATTTCATTGATCAGAATTCTAAAAATCTTTCATAGCTGTTTGCCTTTGCAGTGTTGTTATTGTATAAATTGTCCTCCTGGTTTTGCTCCCTTCTCTCTGTATCATTTCAGAGAAGCCTTCCCAGGTTTCTCTGAAACCATGCCCTTCATCCTTTCTTATATCACAATAGTATTCCATTACATTCAGGCAGCATAACTTGGTCAGCCATTCCCCGGCTCATGGGCTAACTCCCCCTTAAGTTTCCTGTTCTTTGCTAGAGAACACAAAGAGCTGCCATCATGTGACTGATGTGAGAATGTTGGCTCCTTTCACCTAGCACATAGTAGGTACCAAATAACAATCTGTTGATTTGATTGATTGATTGATTGACTTATCAGATTCAGGTTTATTTTGGATTTTGAAGTTGAGATCATCAGTGTAGACCCCAAGACATAAAGATGATTTTATTTATTTATTTATTTTTAGATTCTTAATGTACCTGATATCTTGGAGATTTGGGTGAGAGATTTTTGTGGGCTGGGAGAGACAGAAGTAAATATGTCATTAATCTTGAAGCTTGTCTGTCTCAGTTCTACTGGCACGTGAGACTGATGCTGCAGGTGCATTTTATTATGAATAGTAAATTCAGAACTGTATTGTACACATTTTCTGTGTTGTATTAAAACCCATGATAAGCAGTCTTTCTTTAAAACCCCAAAGTAAGCATTACCAGTTACCCCATTAGGAATGGAGATTTTGAAATAAATTTCTTTTATGTAGTCAGCTACCTTGGTTGCTGAAAATGAGTCACTTTCCAAGTAGTAGGTGAGCCTGGCCATGTTCTGGATGCCCAAGTGGAGGACAAGGGCAGGAATGAGTTCTGGTGATTGGTGAGATATTATGGACGATTTTGCATCTTTAACGGTGGGGCAGCTTTTGTTGCATTAATAATTGGGATTTGTTATATGGAGATTTACTGGTATTTGAAATGTTGTTTGCCTGGTGCAAAGAAAAGCTTTGTTATTGAAATCATTGTACTGAGAGAAGGTAGCTGCCAACTAACTCCTTTACACTCTAAGGTCATTTACACATGACAGTAGGATAAGGAAATCATACTCTAATCTTGTTACTTAGAATGAGGAACAAGAGCTAATTCTGTGTACTCTGTACTTTTTTTTTATTTGCAAAGGTGAAAATGTATATTTTAATGATCAATTTAAGAGACTGATTTAGCAAGCTCTTCCCCTACTGCAAATGAGATGTACTGTTTTGTCATCTGCATTCATTATTGATGAGTCAGAGATGTTACTACTGTAGTGGACCTTATTCAATTAAAATAATTTGAATCATAGAACTTAAAGAAGCCAATAGTTTTTCTCTGCTGTCCTCCTTATGCTTTAATAACTGTGTAGTTCCATTAAAATGGATAATCTTTTCAGTGGTGAGGATTTGAACCTAGCCACACTTTCTCATCTTGTGCACTTTTGTCTCTCTCCTCACATGAATCCTGGTGGCCATCAAAATAAAGGCTGCTTTCCTCTAGATCAGTGACATACACATTATTTTGATCATTTATATAACTTTCAGTTTAAAACAGTGAGCAGACAGCCCCAGTATATAGTCTGCTTCATGAAAAGTTTACATGTATGATTATACTAAGGTCATGTACATTATTTTAAAAACACGCAAAAATAGAACTTAAGATTGAGATAAAGATAAAATAAACAATATTATAATGTACCTTAATTTGTTTTATAAACAAAATGTTCTCTAAAATAAATAATAACTTTTTAAATGAAAACAATCTAATTGAGTATGTTTCATTGTTTTAAATAAAACCTTGGTTATTACCCGTTGTGTACAGTGATTCAAAAGTTTGATTTTGATACCTAATATTTAACTGCCATCATGGTAGAAATACTCGCCTAATAAAGGGATATAGATCAGAATGGAAGGAGCAACGGCATCGTTGTTGTACTTACTCTATCATATTGCTCATTTTGCAGTCCCACCAATTCCATGGAGGTTTTTGTTGAGGTTGGCTAATCAATTTCCATGGTGCAAATCTGTTTTTCAGTTAAATTAAATTCTGGTCTTAAGAGTTAAAAATTTACATTTTAAACAAATGGTTTCAAAATCCATCCAAACGCTTTATTTTAGAGAATTTTAACAGGATACTTTTTTTTTTTTAATTTGCAGATATGATAATTTTAAATTTGTGACAAATTGTTATAATTCCTGGCAACAAGTGTTTTATAAATCATGATTATAATGCATGTTACATATATTTTAACTCATTTAATCCTCTCAGCAAACCGGTGAATGAATACTGTTATTCCTATTTTATACATGAGGAAACTGAGTCTGAGTTGAATAGACTTCCCCAAAACCACCCAACTAGTAATGTCTAAGGCAGGATTTGAATTTCAGTCTTCCCAATGCTTAAATGCAATACTGTGATCCTACATCATTGACTATATATGATGGCTTCATACAACAATTATTGAAATTATTGTAGTATTTTTGTATAGATATACTCTAGTATTCATAAAGAGAATGGTCATCATTAATGGCAAATTTTTGCTAGACTTCTCATTGGCTTTGATTAGATCAGCATTGTTTTTCCATAAAAATGAAGGTGAGGAAGACTGTCATGTACCAGGAAGAGATGTATCAGCCCTGCCATTTTCTTCTTTACTTTTGCTGGCATTATTAATATTAACTTCAATCTGCAATTTCTTTGCAGATAACAAAAGTTAGTTATTTTATGAGGGTTAGTATACTTAAAATTGGATTGTGTAATCCATAAATTCACTTTCATGGGTATACAACAAAATAATAGGTTGTGGTATTCTAAACGATGACAAGGATAGGTAGTCATTCACATTTATATAGTCTTTAAGGTTCGCAGAGTGCCCCTGGCATAGATATTCCATAAATTTTCTATTTTTTAAATGAAAAATAAAAGCAAGTTCTGATATTTTCTATATACTGTGCAGGTTCGTTGTAGATAGCCCACTTTGGGGACTCCTGCTCGAGTGTCTTGAGAGTGACAGTACAGAACATGTACACTGTCTGCCTCTCCCAGCCCAGCTCCATTTCCAGTCACACTCTCTCTGATTAACATATCCCAAACCATTTACTCTTTGCTCATTGTCTTTTATGTGTCCTGGGATTTTGATTTGTCAAAAACCATGGTATTCCAGCTTTATTTAAGAAACAGAATTGAATCAAGCAGCATTTATTAAGTACCACTGAGGGGCCAGTTGTTATTTCAGGTGTATAGTGAGAAGGTCAGAGACAAAAAGGGAATCTGCCCTCCCCTCAGAGGTATTGTTTTCTGTGTTGGGAGACACATATGAAAGTACTGGGCCATTTGGGCAGGGCATTGGTTGGTAGATGGAGGAGGTGGTGTTGGAGCTGCACTTGAAAAGAAGCCAGGTCTTGAGAGGGGGAGATTAGGAGGACTGCATTACAGGCATGGGGGCAGCCATGTGCAGAAAGGTGCAAATGGGAGATATCCCTGGTAAGGAACAGCTAAGAAGGCCATTTTGATTGGGTCAGGTTGTAGGGGGTTGGGGATATTATGTTAGCTAAGTCTGGAAAAGGAAGTTGGAGCCATGTTTTCTTTTTGGGATCTTTTTCAAGAGGTGATCAGTAAATTCTTTCAATTTCTGTTTTGCCCTCTGGATCTTTTTCAAGAGGTGATCAGTGAATTCTTTCAATTTTTGTTTTGCACTCTGGTTCTAGAAGATTAGGGCAGTTTTGCTTGATAATTTCTTGCAAGATGGTGTCTAGGTTCTTTTTTTCATCAAGGCTTTCAGGTAGTCCAGTAATTTTAAAATGATCTCTCCTGGATATATTTTCCAGATCACTTCTAGTCACTAAAAGCTGTCTAGCTTTTTAGTGACAAGGTAATCAAAGATTGTTCCTTTGACATGAATGGAGAACCATTTGGAAGAGGATGGGTTTTGGGAAAAGATAAAGAGTTTGACATACTTCTGGCACATCCAGTTATAATTGTCCAATAGGTATTTGGTGATGTTGGAGTGGTACTCAGGAGGCACTGGGGTACACATAGTTTTGAGAGTCATCTGTGAGGGTGGGAGCTGATTAAGTCACCTAAAGAAAGAAGGTCAGAAAATAGTAGGAAAAAAAAGGTATAAGACAAAAAGCCTTGTGTGATGCCCACTGTTAGGGCAGGCTGTGGATCATGGTGAACCAAAGGAGGGGGATGAGTGGTCACAAACATCTGAGGAGCCCTGAGAGAGGGGACAGTGAATGGTGTCACCGAAACCCTGAGAGGAGAGTGGTCGGCAGTGACAAATGCCACACTGAGCAAAGAACAAAAATCACTGAGCAAAGACCTTTGCACTATTTGGTTGGTTATGACCTCAGTGGCAGCTGAGAAAAATCTTCACAGAGCACACTTAGTCTGTATGAACCTTCTATTGTGTGTGTTGACTCACTGTTTCCCTTCTCTTTTGCACCTCTGCTTTTCCTCCAGGCTTCGAGCTCTGTCCAGTGGTGGCAGTGTGACGTCCCCTCCACTTTCTCCAGCATTGCCGAAGTATAAATTAGCAGACTATCGCTATGGGCGAGAGGAAATGTTAGCACTTTTTCTAAAGGATAACAAGGTAATCATACAGACTTTAAAAGAGAAGACTAAGACTGCTCCGCGATGCTCTGTGCCTGGAGAGAGCAGTGTGTGGAAAGGCCCTGGAGAATAGCTCCACGCACACATTCCCCCTCCCCCACAGCTTTTTCAGGGTGCCTTTTTTTCCTCCAGAGTCAGCTGACAGTACACTGGCCGCAGAGGCTTCCCCATGAAAGGGCAGCTCTGCCTGAGGTGGACAGGGAAGCACTTCGCCCTTAGTTGGCCTTTTTTTGCAGGTGGCATTTTCCCCTAGATACTCCTCAGCTCTTGACTCTTTGCTCCCCTGAGTTGGAGACCAGAAGTCCAGTCCCCTCCAGGATACCGTGTGCCCTGTGGTCGTGGACATGGAATCATGAGCTCTGGCATGAACCCCTTCCAGGCCTGAGCCTTCCTTCTCTGAGGCTCCATGTTACTAAAGGCTCTAACCCAAGCTTGAGGGCATGGCTCCCAAGCCCTTTTCAGATGGAGCAGCAGAAGCAACAGCAAAGATAAGGTTTAAGGTTTCCCTGACCCATATATTGGTTACTTTACTGGAACCTCACAGCAGCCCATTCTCTAATTCCCATTTTTCTGATGAGGAGACAGAGGCTGAGAGAAGTAAGTTACTTTCGCAGGGTCACTTAGGCACCTGGCTACAATATAAGCACCTCCATTTTAAGTACTCTTATAATTTCCATCAATTTGGTGGGGGGAAGGGTGGGATTGCAAATTCATGATGCGCCTAGCTACTGATTTCTTGTGGTTGTTGCTGTTCTGTATTTAACTCTGACTTTTAGAGCTTAATTGAAGATTGCTAACTTTGGACCCAGGAATTTTAAAATTTGTGTTTGAGAATTTAATTTATTTTGCTACCTTTTTATCTTAAGTTAGATTCATTACTAAATATAGCCCTTCCTCTTCCCCTACCCAGTGAGCCTTCCCTTTTCAAAGGAAGAGAAAATGAACAGTTCTGCCAGGTGCCTGTCCCATTGGGCTGCTGGGATACATGCAGTCTGGGAAGTGCATGATGGGGCAGCTTTTTCAGCTGCTCTGGAGTTTAGAGGGTTTTATTAGACCTTTTTTCTACCACTTGTTTTAGAATCAAGAGAGTAGGGGGACAGGGTCAATGCAGGGTTTTTCCCCCCCATACAATTTACAAAAGCTGAGACAGATTCGTATGTCAAGTGAAGAAAATGCTCCCTGGCTTCTGGTAACATTTTTCTTGGAGAACTCTCTATTAGATGAGGAGCGCTGCCTGCAGTGATGGTGGGAGGCATTGGGCTGGCAGTCACTGTGCTCTGTTTGCTTCCACAGATACCTTCAGACCTTAAGGATAAGGAATTTTTGCCTATTCTCCAGGAGGAGCCCCTACCACCACTGGCACTAGTACCTTTTACAGAAGAAGAGCAGGTCGGTGTCCATCTCTCTCTCTCTCTCTCTCTCTCTCTCTCTCTCTCTCTCTCTCTCAGGGGAAGGTAGGGCAATTCAGTTAAGTGACTTGCCCAAGGTCACACGGCAAGTTTTATGTTAAGTGCCTAAGGTCCTCCTGACTCCAAGGCCAGTGCTCTATTCGCTGCTCCACCTAGCTGCCCTCCATCTCTCTTTAAGAATCTGATTGACATTTAGAAGAGGAGAATAATAAAAAGCAGGCATTCCATTTGTCCCATGCCTCCCAGTAGCTGAGATGCTTCTTGTGCTTTCTTCTTTGGATCCTCACTGTAACTTTTGAGCTGCGAGGTGGCGCCATAGTGCATCCAGTTCTGGGCCTGGATTTGGCATGACTCCTCAGTCTCAGAGACTTTAACTAGCTGTGTGACCTTGGGCAGGTCACTCCTCTTTGACTCAGTTACCTCATCTTTAAAACGAACTGGTGAAGGAAATGGCAACCTATTTCAGTATCTTTGCCAAGAAAACTCCAAAAGGGGTCCTGAAGAGTCATACATGACTGAAAAACAACTGAACACATAACTCTTATGTAGGTAATGTAATGAATCTCCTCATTTTTACAGAAGTGGAAACCATTTCAGATGCAGTGGGGAAGATTACATGTCTGGGAGGAAAAGCGTTGGACTTAATCTGAGCAAGTGGCTCCCCCTTGGAGCTTTGATCCTGCCTAGGGCACCTGATGCACATCAGGCTGCATCTCTGGGCCTCTTGCCTTGCTGCTGATTTCTGTGTGGGTGGTTTAGGGTTATTTGCTTTTCTGTAGTAAGTGATGATATGACTTGGAAAGAATACTTGAAGATCACTAAGCATGGACCCAGGCACTTGTTAGTGTGTGATTCAATGTGTAATTTATTGCTACCCTTTGTTCTTAAGTTAGACGCATTTCTGAATACAGTCCTCCCTTCTCCCCCACCCACTGAGCCTTCCCTGGTAAAACAGGTTTCAGAGGAGAGCAGTTCAGCCAAACATAGCCAGCACATCGAGTGTTTAATGCTTGTGTAGAAAGGGCAGGAAGCTTTCTCACAGTCTTGGGGAGCCAGGCTACGTCTGAGCTCGGCTGTCTGCTCAGTGGCTGGCAGTCTTAGCGTTCCTTAATCCCAGCTCTGCTGCTCTTTCCATTACATTATGCAGTGGGATTGCTGGGCACCTTCCTCATTCCATGTCCTAGACCTTTTCCAAGCCTTTGTGAGACATTATCAATCCTCAAGACTTGAACACTCACTGAGTGCCCAGCGAGCTTTCTCCTGTTTTTTTTTTTTTTTTTTTTTTACTTCTGATATGTAGCTGCTTCCCTTCAGGTTAGCTGCTTTTGCTTAGAGGTGTTAGAGGAATTCAGTGTGCAGATAAGTGAGGGAAAGGATGATGTTGCTCTGGTTAGTAGCAAGTCATATGTTCTTCCAGACTTAGGGGAAAATAGCATTTTCAGATGTGACTTGCCGTGTTTGATTATCAGCAGTGACTCCTTTTTTTATGAGATTGCAGCAATACTGGATTTGGAGTGGGAAGGCCTGGGTCCAGATATCACCTGGCATTTCATAGATTTGAGACTAGTTAACTTCTCTATCTCAGTTTCCTTATCTGTAAAATGGGAGTACCAGGCTAATTATCTGCCCTAGCTAGTTTTCCTTTTCTTCTGAAAAATGAGGGTGTGACACTTGATGGTTTTTTAAGGTCCTTTTCAGCTCTACAGGTGAAGATCCTATGGTCTCATCTACCTTCCAGGCATTTTATGAGGATTAACTGGGAGAATGGAAGTAAACATTGTATAAATCTCAACTATTATTATTATACCCTGGGTTTGTAGCACTCATAACTGCTGGAGAGAAATGTGATTCCTAAACCCAGCATTTGAGCTCGGTTTTTATCCATTTTCCCAGATAGATTCTGATGAACATGTTTTTGGATAAGCAGCCATTTTCATTTTATACCTAGAGTGTGCTGAGGTCATGATAAAAGCAGAAGGAAAATGACAACCACAGGGCTTAGTCTTGAGGGGTTGACAGTTTTGTCGGGGAAAGAAGGACCTTGCTGCAGGGAAATCACTTTGCCCAGATCATTTGAATGGTTCACTTGGAACATTAACTGAGGACGGACCATCATTCTTCAGGGGCCAGCTTTATTAATCCCTCTCATGTTACCTGTTGATGCCATTATCTTCCTGATTAACACACTTCTAGTTATACCAATATCAAAGATAAGAAAGTAGGATATTTGGACATGGGTTTTTTGTTTTTTTGGGTTGTTTTGCCCTAAACCATAAAAGATTTTCCAATGAGCCTGGAGGAGGAGAAGGAGTGCCAAACCAGGAGAGGTCTCAGCAGTACTGGCTTCCATCTACTGGTAGCTATGAGAGCTGCAAGGTCGTGGTGGGGGTGGGCACTGACCACTCTGCCATCTAGTTTTCCTTTACCACAGAATGCTGCAGTCAGAGAGTCACAGATACGTTTCAGTGGTTCACCTGCAGTAATTTCTAGGGATTTTATGTCTAGAATAGCGATACTTAGGAGATTTCATTTTAATTTTTTACATATAAACTTGTTTGTCTCACAAGAGGATTGGGGACCTTTTTCTGTTAACTATAATAAATGGACTAACATTCTTAAAGTTGTTAACCTGTGTGGAAAAGGTAAGCAGCTGAGCCACAGTGGATGATATTGGGCCTGGCTCCAGGTCCTTCCCTGGCAGCAGGCTTGCAGTTCTCACAGCTTCCACCAGATGGAGCAAGGCACCAGCAAGGGCTCTCCTGGGCCTGGGGCTATCCCTCTCTTTCTGCCTCAGTTGGGGGCTCCTTTTACAGGGCCTGTGTGATAGGGATTGCACACAGTTGAGCCTTTTCTTCACTTTGCTGCTTGACAGGAGGGTAGGGGAAGTAGATAGAGTCCAGCCTCCTCAGAAGCTGCTTTGTGGACAGACCAACACTGTATCTGATGCTGGCTCTCTGCTTCTCTAACTCTCTGCTCCATCTCCTGAACTCAAAGTCACCTTGAAAAAATAGCCAGTGACCCTGTCTCCATACTTAGAATTGATTTGAGAGGGAGGGGCAGCTTTAATCTAGTACACGGGTGGGGACCCTGGGTCTTCCAGGTCCCGTGTGGTCCTCTAGGTCCCAAGTGCTGCCTTTTGGCTGAATTCAAACTGCACAGAACAAATCCCCTTCATAAAAGGATTTGTTCTGTAAAACTTGGACTCGGTCGAAAAGCTGCACCCAAGGACTTAGAGGGCCACATGTTCCCTACCCCTGCTCTAGTATGTTTGTGATTTCATAGGTGTGGCTGCCCTATTAGCATGAGATTTTGTGACTGACCTTTTGAGGATGATACAGAACTTGGCCCACGTGGTCCTTGGGCAGTATACAAGAGTCTGGTACTAAGCCATTGTGGGGAGCCTTTCCACATTTCCTGACAGAACCCTCATGCCCTGCCAAGGTCAGGCATCCAAGCAAGTGATCCCAGTTAAAACAACATCTCCTGTTTTTCTCATACTTGTAAAGGTTTCTGAGACTTGATCATTGCAGCCGTCTAAGGAAATAGTCCAGGGTATTAGTCCCATTTTACAGATGGGAAAACTGAAACCCGGAGAGTTTAAGAGGCTTACCCTCTGCTTGTGTGTATGTGTGTACAGCTACTTGATAGGCCTTTTCTCTCTTCCCTTTCCAAATTTTAACATTGAACAAAATGGTTTATACCCAGGGGTTTCCTCACAAAAGATACTGTTTTCTCTTGATTTAGGATTAAAAAATAAAAACTAGAACTTCAGAATATTCTCTACCCATTAATTTAAGCAGGGCCAGGCAAAATATGAGCAGGGTAGTCAGGACATTTGGGCAGAACCATGGCACTGAGTGCCACAGGTTATCTAGAAGCAGTGGTTTTTCTCTCTGTCAGTGTTTTTCTCTTGCCATTTTAAGGTTATTTAGGCTGTAATTGAGTTTACAAAAAGAGAAATAGGGAAGATGAGGTATTTCAGTTCAGGTGAAGTAGAATGGATAGTTTTGAAAAAAGAGATAGTATCAGCTGTGTTTGGAAGATTAGAAAGGGTCAGCCCTTGGGATTCTTGAGTTAGAAATATGTATTTCAAAGTGATTGCTCTTTTCCTGTGTTTTTATCAAGTCAGCAGTGCCATGGTTGACTAGGCTATTTCCTTGACCTAAGGTTCATGAATTGGTGTTTAACTGCTTTGTGTTCCTTCTTTTATGTGATTTTCCCCCTCTTTTTATCTTTTAGTTTACATCATTCATTCCCACAAGGTTCTGAGTTATAAATTTTCTTCCCAATTTTCCCTACTCACCACCCCAAAACAACATTCCCACTGAATATCCCCTCCCCCAATCTGCTCTCTCTCATATCTTCCCCCATACCCGCTTCAACTTTCCAGTAGGGCACAGTGGATCTGTATGCCCCAATGCCTGTATATCTCATTTCCCAGTTACATGTAAAATATTAATAAAAATATGTATATATATTTTTAAACATTTGATTTTAAAACTTTGGATTCTAGATTCTTTCCCTTCCTTCTTTGTCGCCCACCTTCATTGGGAAGAAATATAGGTTGTACATGAGTAGCTACATAAAACATTTCCATAGTGGATATATTGTGGAAGACTGACTATATTTCCGTCTATCCTATCCCACCCCCCACTTGTTCTATTATCTACTTTGATCCTGTCCCTTTTCATAAGTGGGTGCTTCCAACTTCTTTCCCCCCCCAGCTTGCCCTCCCTTCCATTATCCCCCCTCTCTTACCCTTCCCTTCTGCTCTCTTGTAGGGTGAGATACCCTTTTTAGAGTGTATGTCATTCCCTCCCTAAGCCAAATTCAATGAGAATAAGGTTGACTCATTCCCTTTTGCCTTCCTGTTCTTCCCCTCCATTGTAACAGTTTTCCCTTGCATCTTCTATATGAGATAATTTACCCCATTCTGTCTCTCTTCATCTCCTCTCATTATATTCCTCTCTCACCTCTTAATTTCACATTTTAAGTATCATCTCTTCCTAGTCAGTTGGCCCTCTGCCCTCTGTCTATGCATACATGTAGTCATATATACACACTCACATATGTTTTTATACGCATAGACATATATATGTATGTATGTATGCATATACACACAGATATATAGACATACACAAATATACATTTTTTTTCTTTTTGGAGGGCAATTGGGGTTAAGTAACCTGCCCAAGGTCACATGGCTAGGTTTTTTTGTTTGTTTGTTTGTTTGTGTGTACGTTAAGTGTCTGAAGCTGGATCCGAACCCAGGTCCCTCTGACTCCAGGGCTGACGCTCTACTCACTGCGCCACCTAGCCACCCCCACATATACATTTCTATTCCCTTTAACTGTTCTCATACTGAGAAAAGTTTCCTAAGTTACCATTATTGTTTTTCCACTTAGGATTATAAATAGTTCAACTTTGATAAGTTCCTTAAGATTTCTTTGCCCTGTTTACCTTCTCATGCTTCTCTTGCTTCTTGTATATGAATGTCAAATTTTCTATTCAACTATGATTTCTTTATCAAGAATGCTTGAAAGTCCTCTATTCCATTGAATGACCATATTTTCCCCTGGAACATGATACTGGGTAGGTGGTTTTGCTGGGTAGGTGATTCTTGGTTTTAATCCCAGCTCTTTTTTTTTTTTTTGGAGAGCAGTTGGGGTTAAGTAACTTGCCCCAGGTCACACGGCTAGGTTTTTGTTTGTGTGTGTGTTAAGTGTCTGAAGCCGGATCTGAACTCAGGTCCTTCTGACTCCAGGGCCAGCGCTCTACTCACTGCACCACCTAGCCACCCCTAATCCCAGCTCTTTTGCCCTCTGGAATATCATATTCCATGCCCTTCAATCCCTCAGTGTAGAAGCTGCCAGGTCCTGTGCTATTCTGATTGTGTTTCCACAATATTGAAATTGTTTCTTCCTGGCTGCTTGTAGTATTTTCTCCTTGATCTGGGAGCTCTGGAACCTGGCTATAATATTCCTGGGAGTTTTCTTTTTGGGATCTTTTTCAGGAGGTGATTGGTGGACTCTTTCTACTTCTGTTTTGCCCTCTGGTTCTAAAACATCAGGGCAGTTTTCCTTCAGAATTTCTTGAAGGATGATTTCTAGGTTCTTTTTTTTTTTTTTATCATGGCTTTTAGGTAGCCATGTTTTTTTTTTTTCAGTTATCTCTCCTGGATCTATTTTCCAGGTCAGTGGTTTTTCCCATGAGATATTTCACATTGCCTTCTATTTTTTCATTTGTTTGGATCTGTTTAATAGTATCTTGATTTCTCATAAAGTCACTAGTTTCCATTTCTTCCAGTCTAATTCTGAAGGAATGATTCACTTCTGTGAGCTTTTGAGATTCTTTTTCCATCTGGCAAATTCAGCTTTTTAAGGCATTCTTCTCCTCATTGCCTTTTTTAACCTCTTTTGCCATCTGAGTTAGTCTATTATTTAAGGTGTTATTTTCTTCAGTCAGGTTGTTGTCTCTTATTTCATAATTTTCTTGCATTGTTCTCATTTCTTTTTCCAGTTTTTCTTCCACTTATTTGATTTTCAAATCCTTTTTAAGCTCCTCTGTGGCCTGTAACCAGCTCATATTTTTCTTGGAAGCTTTTGGTGCAGGAGTTCTGACTTCATTGTCTTCTTCCTGTTCCATGCTTTGATCCTTTTTGTCCCCAAAATAGGAGTGCAAAGTTGGGTTGCTTTGTTTGCTTTGCTTCCTTCAATTGCTTGACTTTTGGGCTTTTTGCCACAGTAGGACTCTGTCACTAGACAGGGGAGCTTCCGTCCCAAATGTTGGGGTTTTCACAGCTGCTGAAGGTATTAGTTGGGTGCTATCTCTGAAGCCTCCCCACTCTCTGGCAAGTTGGTCACGAACCCCAGGATCTCCACCCTATATCACAATCCAGATCCAAGCAGGTTAAAGCAAGAGCCATTACCCCTTAAGACTGGTCACTTGGTCCCCCTACAATCTGCAGACCAGGAGCTGAAGCTGCCATGTGGCAGCAGCTACAGGACAGAGGTACCTCAACTGCTTCTCACCCCAGGATCAAAGGCTGGATTGCACTCTGAATTCTCAGGTCCCAAAGTCCACCCTGTACTGACCTCTCACTTTGTCCTTTGCATCTGTGGGTGGATAATTCTGGAAACCACCACAGCTGCTGGTGCTCTGAATTCCCTCCAACCAGGGGCTGGTCAGATTGCCCTGGGGCTAAAACCTCAGGCTTGATTAGGGCTGGGGTCAGCTCCCAGAGAGCTGTGCTGGCCGCTTGCTGCTGGCCTGCCGGGCTGTCCTCAGCTAGAGGTTAGCTTCTCTGTGTCATTTTGTAGGTTCTATAGCTCCAAAGTTTGTCTAGAGTCATTTTTTACATGAATTGGGGGAGGTGGGAGCCAGAGCTGTCAGGAAGTCCTGTTTCTACTCTGCCATTTTGACTCCATCCCCCCTGTGATTTTTTTTTTAAAGAAGTTAAATTGGTAACCATCAAATGTTTTTATCTATCTAACCTGTTGCTTTCCATACCTCCCTATTTATGTTTATGTAATTTTGCCATCAGTACAAATCATACTACTTTATAGATATGTAATATTTTCTACATGTCTATGATGTGTTAGGCCATAACATTATACTTTTTTTTTTTTAAAGATAAGGGGAAAGTGGGACTCAGAGAAGGTAGCCCCTCTTTGCTAGTTTGTCGCAGGTCCAAGATGAAAGCCAACATTTGAGATTTCTGGTTTAGCTTTTTTATCCAGTTGTTAAGTATCAGTGATCTTAGTCTGAGGCTCCAACTTGTGATTATGGTCGTCATTTCCAAAACTAGAGCATTCAGACAGTTAAAATTACCCTAGGGTGGCATAGGCCAACTATTCGCTCCACTGTATCAATATTGTTTCTGATTTTTTTTTTGCTATTTTTTAAGAAGAGGAACACTTTCTCTTTCTTCCCTGTATTCTAGTGGTAGTTTAGGTGTTGGTTAAATATTTTTCACTTATTTTTAAAAATGAAAATATATTTGAACCCGTACAATGAATATGCATATATTTTAAACCAACCTTCCCTGTATATGTTGTCTTTTAGATATTTTAAAGATATATTAGCCTTCCTTGTCTAAATATTTACAATACACTAAGTGTACAGAATGCATCTGTGTAAAGAAATAGGACACTTCTAAGTGCTTTGTTCAAAGACCTCATAAATCAGATGCTAGGGATGCTTAAATCTTTTCAGTGGCTGTTTTTTAATTGGATTGTCTTGTGGTGTGTGCTTCCAGCTTTTTGCCTTTCATTCTCTGTGTTTGTATTCTCCTATCCCTTCTCCTTGGTCTCTTCTTTGGGAAGAGAGCCAGTTAAGCGTGATTTTGACCTTATGTCTCCCTTGCATCCCTACCCCTCACTGTGATTTCTGGATATTGCCACTCTCCTGGGCCAGATTCTGCCATCTCTTGCCTGGAGAGGCCTTGAGTTTCAGTATATTTACATTCCAGAAGAAGAGTTTTAAAATGTCACATTCTAGCTTTACTTTTTTTGTTTGTTGGTACTATTTCAGAGGATTGGAATATTGCTTGTTAGGGGGAAGAGGATGATTGTGGAATATGGCTTTCTGAAGGTATCTCTGCACAGACCTCCTCCAGGGAGCATGAGCGGGGGAAGACAGGGTTTAGTTCTATATTTATAGTTGCACCTTATTTCTGCCATGGTGTGAGAGGGGCAGAGTTGCCTGAGCATCTGGGACCTTCTGTCCCATCTCTCTTTTCTTGCACTGAGGGTTCCCTTACTGTCTTTTCTACCCTCCCTCTCTTATCTTGAATCAGTAGTGATCCTTGCTCACTATGAGTCAGCATAGCCCTGGTAGGGAAGAGACATGGCACAGAACTTCCATGTAGCTCAGTTTCCTTATCTGTAACATGTAACCATTGTAGTACATCTGTCATGAGGTTGTTGTAGGAGTTCTCCAGTCTTGGACTATGAGGAGGTGGTACTGGTGGTTAATCTAACCCCTCACTGTGTGCTGTCTCTAGTGAGTTCCATTGGAGACAGACTGCCTGAGGACAGAGACAAGGTTTAAGACTTTCTGAGGCCTGTGGGCCCTCACATCATCCTGGGCACCGCACCTCCAACTCCTCCCATGCAAATGATTATTGATATGGCTTGTTATTATTGATGGGTATCCTCTATGCTCTTCTGTTATTAGATAGTGCTTGTGGGTGGGTGGGTGTATGGATTTCCATGTGTTGAGGGAGGGGGCAATTTCATGTAATTTTTGTTTTTACCAAAATTACACTTTCTTTCCTCGGCAGAGAAACTTTTCCATGTCTGTAAATAGTGCTGCTGTCCTACGATTGACAGGACGAGGAGGAGGAACAGCGGTAGGGGCTCCTCGAGGTCGAAGTTCCTCTAGAGGTCGAGGTGAGCCTTTATACTAACGAAATAATGATGTACAAGAAAGAGGGCGCTAGAGGGAAATAACAGTAAAAATTAAAGGAGATGGAGATTTTTATTACCTGTATGAACAGGACACAAAAGCTTTGCTCAAGTACCCTCATTTATGTTTCTGATCAGAAGCCGTTTTTCCACAGTCCCGGCTCCCTAAAGCCTAATTTGAGGAATTGAACTGCATTCCAGAATTAGAGGCATGAGCAGGTTCTTACACCTACTTCTACATCTCTAAACTCCATTTGGGACCCTTGACTACTCTTCCATGCATCCTGGACCCCAAAAGGATCCTGACAAGAGTTTTGCATCCTGGGATTTTTTATTAGCTTCCTGACCAGCCTCAGGCTCCTAGAGCACTTCTAGGAAGGATGGCTCCTTTAGTAGAGTGTGCTCTCCTGGGGGGTAGGGGGAAGTGCCTCACACTCCCCAGCCAGAGAGGATGTCATTTGATTTCTTTTGGGGACATCTTGGCAGTGATGCAAGAAATGATTATACACAAAACAGGCAGTTTAATTTGCAGTCTGACAAATTTCTAACGTTTATTCTTTTGCTCTTTTTCTGTTTGATGCTGTGAGTGATTCTCTGTCTTGTATTTGTTATCATTTTGGTATATGAAGGAATCTTGAGTATCTGTCCAATGATCATATGTATATTTACTTAGTAGTGAGCACATCTTATGCATCTTCTCATTTCTTTTAAAATTATTTTTTTAAGAAAAGTTGAGATGCCTGAAGTAGCTCTAAGAGTAGCACTAAGCATCCCACTTAAGTTTTTTGTGTCATTAGTGTCTTGGGCCTCTGTGTGCCTCCTTTACTTTGGGATGGCAGTGGCACAGGGAGGATTTTCTGTAGCATGGTGTCAGCAGTGAGAAACTTTCTTTCTGGTTTATTGTTTTCCTCAGGTCCCTAGAATTTTTGTTTTTCTTATTTCAATCAGAGGTTTAGTCAGATCAGTATATATTCATTAACTTTCTTGTAAATGTCATGAGAGGATATGAAAAAAGTATTAATACAGTTATTAACTGGTTGTACCTATTTCTTCTTTCTCAGTAGTCAATTTGTCTTTAGAAACTACTTCCAGTGTATTCTTAGATCTCTTTGCCTTGATGGTGGCAGAAGGTCAAGGTAGATATAGGATAGACAAGAATTCCTTCCTTCACCCTCCTCTAACCTTCCTTCCTCCCTCCTTCCCACCTCCCTCCTTCCCACCTACCTTTCCCCCTTTTCTCCTCCTCCCTTCTCTTCCTCCTTCCTTTATTCCATAGGAGTTTAGTAGCCAAGGGAGGGCAGGGCTAAGCAAATACAGAAACAACATTTTGCAGGAGCATCATAAATAAACTCGGGCATTGCCTGGTTCTACATCATTTGACTATGAGTTCCCACTGGGAAGAAACCACCAAAGACTATAGCTCATCTAGAGAAACAGAAGTTCTGAACACTGAGGTTCGGTCACAGTGGTGTGCAGAGTATGCGTCTTTGTCTGAACTGATCACCAGGTGTGTGTGTTTCAGGGTTCCTCAGCAGGATGGAAGATTACAGAGATTCAGATTATAGCCAGGAACAACATTGTCTGGGGGGGGCAGATGGGGAGCCAGAAGAGTGTAACCCAGGAAGACGAAAAGGAGAAGGAACCGGACCATTTAAACTGCAGCGGGCATGAGACTTACTTAGTTCATGGGGTACAAAGCTGAATCTGAGGAGGGAGCAGCAAGGTTTGTTCAATGAAGACAGGAGAGACAGGCATCAGCAAATGGGAAGGTGGCTTTCTGGTCTCAGGAGTGAGGCGTTATAGCAGTCGAGGGGCATATGGTGCCCTCTGGTGTTGGGTTTCTGTAGCCCTCTTCTGGTTAAGCAGGGGCTGTGCTGCCTTTCTGGGACCCACATCTAGGACACTATGGTGAACTTGTCAGGGATCATCTAACCTGACGTTTTATTCTTATTTGATAGAAGAAAGTGTCTCTAAAGGACTTTGTCATCCTGGGTAGGAAACTGAAGGAGAGGGGTGCCCTGGGTGGTGTTTCTTCTTTCATTTGAAAGTTATGATAGAGGAAGACAGAGTAGTATATGGGAGGTACATAGCTGGATAAAGAGTTATCATTGGAGATGACAAGTCGGTTTTCTTTTCTTTTTCTTTTACTTTTTACATTAACATTTTTTAAATTTGTATTTTTAAACATTCATTTAAAAATTGTAAGTTTCATATTCATTTCTTCCTTTTAACCTCTCTCCCTATTGAGAAGGCAAGCAGTATGATTCCTGTTATACATATGAAGTCATGCAAAAATTTCCATTTAGCCACATTATAAAATAAACAAACCAAGAAAAATAAAGAAAATTTGGGGAGGGGGGAGAATATGCTTCAGTCTGTATTCAGAGTTCAGATGTAGAGGTAGATAGCATTTTTTATCATGAGTCCTTTACAAATTGTCTGAGTCATTGTATAGATCAGAGTTGGCTAAGTTTTTCACAGTTGATTATCATTGCAATATTGCAGTTACTGTTTATAATGTTCTCCTGGTTCTGTTCTCCTCACCTTGCATAGGTCAGTTTTCCAGGTTTTTCTGAAGCCAGCCCTATTATCATTTTTTATAGCATAGTTGTTTTCCATCACAGTCTTAAACCACACCTTCTTTGGCCATTCACCAGTTGCTAAGCATCCACTCAATTTCCAATTCTTTGCCACCACAAAAAGAGCTGTATGGATGCATATGGATCCTTTTCCTTTTTTCTTTGATCCCTTTGGGATGCTGACCTAGCATTGGTATTACTGAGCCAAAGGCTGTGCACAGTCTTACAGCCCTTTGGGCAGAGTTCCAGCTCATTCTCTGGAATGGTTTGACCAGTTCACAGCTCCACCAACTTCAGTGTACCTTTTTTCTCCACATCCCCTCCAACATTTATCATTTTCCTTTTCTGTCACCCTAGCCAATCTGATAAATGTGAGGTGGTACCCCAGAGTTGCTTTAATTTGCATTTATCTAATTACTAGTGAGGGCAGCTGGGTGGCACAGTGGACAGAGCCTACTGTCAGGAAGACCTGAGTTCAAATCCAGCCTCAGATATTTCCTAGCTGTGTCACCCTGAGTAAGTCACTTTATCCTGTTTGCCTGAGTTTCCTTATCTGTAAAATGAGTTGGAGAAGAAATTGGCAAACCGTTCCAGAATCTTTGTCAAGAAAAGAGCTAGAAGACTCTCAGTAATCAAATTCTTCCCTAAAAGACCGTGAATATACTTGATGAGGAAGAAAATATCTGTATGTGGGAGGTGACAGGGGAATGACTGGAAAACTCAAGTGCCCAAACAAGTTCATGGGCGGCTCGAATGAAATCAGACACATGGCAGAATTGGAAGAGACAGGGCCTAGAATCAAGGACATGTTTGTAACAGATGCCACAAACCTGTGATTATGGTGTCAGCCTAGAATTCGCTAATACTCCCCAGAGTTTGAAACAGCATGAAAATAAAGAAAAGGTGAGTCCATTTTCCCACATCAGTTTCTATATGACAAAAACAGAATTATTTAACTCACAGTGCCTCATTTTTTCTAAAACCAAGGATCATCAAACTTGAATGAAGGCAAACATTTCCTCATTTCCAAGTAGGTGAGCGGATCCTAAGGGAGCATCTGTTCACTTAGAAGTAATGGAAAATAAAAAAGGTACTAATTGAGCACTGTAGGAGATGGAGATCATCTTGACATCTGTTCTCATGAAAATTCTAGAAGGGATTGTACAAGAGATAATCTCTGATCCTTTAGTACAGGAAGTAAAGTGGGCGTCCATTGTGCAGTCATGTCAAACCAAAGTAATGGACTTTTTTGGCAGAGTGATTAAGGAGTGCCACAGATATAGTTTGAGTTTTGAAATGATGAACTCTCTTATGCTATCCTTGTAGATAATATGGAGAAGTAAAATCTGGGTGATAGTATAGCTGGGCTCATTCATAGTTATTTTAGCAGTCATACTTTGAAAAAATACTTAATAGATCATTGTCCTTTCAGCGGGAAGCCTCAAGTGACACAGTACCCTCTTTCCTTATCCTTGATCTATTGATCATTTTTATCAGTGGCTTGGATGAAGTTGTCACCTTCTTTGCTTGTCATGCTTACTGATGACAGCAGATCTAGCCATTCTAGCTCATTTATGAGCTAGGAGAACTAGGGTTCGGACAGCCTCTGTAGGCTGGGGCACTGGCCCAAATTCCTGGGACGAAAGTAAACCCGGCACTTTGGTTCTGTGTGCATGTACGGAATGGGAAGCTGTCGCTTACCTCTGGATTGCAGAATTAAGTCTATTGATCCTCAGGCTCAGTGGGAGTTGATGGTGACCGAAGTGTGCATGGTCTGTGGTAGCACGATGCCCGTGTTGAGCATAAGTGAAGTGACTGGCACTTCTGACCATCTTGCATTATTGTACTCAGCTCTGAGTGCCCCAGCTTGTGAGGGATTTTGCCAAACCATGCTGTGTGCAGAGAGGGGCTACGAGAATAGGCTGATGAGAGTTCTGGAAGCCCTATGGTGCCTGTTAATAAGAACATCAGCTTAGAGGACACTGGAGATGAGAAATAGGGATATAATATCTGTATCTAAGTACTTTAGGGGCTATCCCATGAAGGAAGAAGTAGATAGTATGTTCTTATACATGCCAGTGGTAGACCTAGTGCTGAAGATAATAGCAATAACTATGTTTCAGAGCTTATTTGCTTTGAATAAATAGGGTGTTTCAGCCTGAAAAAAATAACTGTCATAATGAGAAAAAATAAAAACTCAAACCACATGATTACATTGTTACAAAAAAAAAAGCTGTTTGCAAAATATAGTAGTCGTTTATGCTTTAAAAAAAATCTTAGGTATAAATGGTCATTTTTTTTTTTGCTTTTTTTTTGGAGGGCAGTTGGGATTAAATAACTTGTCCAAGGTCCCATGGCTAGGTTTTTGTTTGTGTGTGTGTTAAGTGTCTGAGGCCGGGTCTGAACTCAGGTCCATCTGACTCCAGGGCCGATGCTCTACTCAGTGCGCCACCTAGCCGCCCCTAGATGGTCATTTTTAATGTGAAAATTATATCCCTAAAATAAAAACTGTTATTATTTGCAATAGAGAAGCACTAGAAGTTTTCCTATTAAATATAAGGTTAAAACTGGTATATCACCCCTTCCCACCATTGGTAAGACAAGAGAAGGAAAGAAAGCCATAAACATTGCCAAATAGATGGAATTCTTTAAATGCAGGTGTCATTAGAGTTTACTTGGATCATCTCAGAGAATCAGAAAAAACTGACAATAATTTCAGTAAAGTCGCAGGAAATATGCGTATAAATTAACTGCATTTCTATAAAGTAATAACAAAACCAAAGGGAAAATGGTAGCAAAATTCCACTCAAAAGTAAATCAATTTAAATTATTTGGGAGTCCATCTCCTAAGACATGGTCAGGACAGAAAAATACAACTGCAAAATGTTTTTTCAAGAAAGAGAAATAGGCCAATGTTTGGAGAGAGATTTATTGCTTATGGTTGGGTGAGACTAATATAAAATTAATCTACATATTTAGAGGTATGCCAATACAATTAGTTTGGGATTGGTTACTGTTTAGTATTTCTTTTTCTTTTTTACTTTTTTGGTCTTTATTCATTTGTTTTCTTTCAGTTGAAAAGATTTATTTCCATAATTCTTTGAGTTTCAAATTTTCTCTCCCCCCTCCCCCCCATGGTGGCATACAGTCAAGTATAGGATCTGCAAATACTTTCATATTAGGCATTAGTCAGGTTATAAAGAAAGATTGTAACAGATGGAATGAACAGTGGGAAAGAGGAAAAAAAAACCACACAAGAAAAAGAAAAGGAGCAGGTAGTTTGCTTCAATCTGGATTCAAATTCAGTTCTTTCTCTGGATGCAGATATCTCTCTCCAGCATGGGGCTTTTGGGGTTGACTTATAACCCTGCATTGCTGAGAAGAGTCCAGTCTATCAAAGTTGGTTGTTACACATACGCTATGTCTGTAATTGTGTACAAATTTCTCCTGTTTCTACTCTTCTCATTCAACATCATTTTGTATAAGCCTCTCCAGGTAAATATGAAGTCCATCTGCTCCTCGTTTCTTATAGCACAATAATATTCCATAACACGCATATACCACAACTTGTTCAGCCATTCCCCATTTGATGGGTACCCCCTTAATTTCCAATTCTTTGCCATACTGTCTAGTATTAAACAGAAGAATTCTAATTCATTTGTAGGAACAAAAGCTCTCTAAATACACTGGCTATATATAAGGAAAGGTACATGCTTTCATTGAAACATTAGATTAGGAAGAAGCTTAATAACCGTGGGGTGGGGTTGAGAATGAATTCCTACATTGTGTAGAGGCTTCCCACATTTAAGGTTTTGTGATTTGTGGCTCTTTGTCATCTATATTACCTTTTTGATCTTCAAAGTACATTTTGCTTTACGATAACTTTGATAAATCAAAATTTATGTCCTTGAAGGAATTCCTGACAGTTCTTTTAAATAGTGAGTTTCTTTGTTGTGTTCACAGTTGGTTTTCTTTTAATAAATTGATCTAAATAGGGGTGACTAGGTGGTGCAGTAAGAGCGCCAGCCCCAGAGTCGGGAGGACCCGGGATCAGTTCCAGCCTCAGAAAATGAGGACCCACACATAAATAATTACTGGCTGTGTAACCTTGAGCAAGTTACTTAACCCCAATTGCTTAAAAAATTTTTTTATCTAAGTATTTACTGTGATTTAGCAGAACTTTGAATGTTTCAGAGTTGTTTATACCCTAAGATGAATCGGTATTTTTTTTAACCATGTACAGTCCGCGATCATCTGTTCTCAGAGGAGCCGTGGAAAATATACTCTAAGCTACTGGTATCAAATTCAGATAGAAAGGAGGGAGAAAATTACTAAGCCTTCAGAGAGCAGAATGTCTTTGGGTATATATCAACTTTTAAAAAATTGCATATTAACCATATATGTTCTGTTGTATTTTTAAAAAAGATTTCCCAATTACATTTTAATCTGGTTCTACTGCACTTGAGTGTATCTTATTTGACACCTCTGCTGTAGAATCATCATGTCTGAAATGTACTGCACGTTTTCTTTTTTTCATACAACTAAAAATAATTGAAGGTTTACATCTCACTAGAAACCTATGGCAAATGACATTTACACTATCTGTCAATAAAACTCTTGAGCTTCTACCAGATTATAAGCCATAATCATTGTCCATTGTAAATAATTTCTTTTATTTGCCTTGAAATGCCTTGTAAAGTACTTCATTTCAACTAAAAAAGTTGTTTTCTTATTGATTCTCTTTACTTACTTTATTTACCCTCTCCCCTTTAAGAAGGAAAAAGACCTCTCCTTTCCAAATGGTAAATTTCCCCCCATTTTGGAGCATCACCCCAATAGAGAAGAAGCTTTTATTACATTAGGTCTTTAATGTATGTTTTACTTCTTCTGTGAACCTTCTAGAATGGAATTCCAAAGGATCATCCCTTTCATTTCTTGGTATTGCTGTTATTGAAATAGACACAGGTGCCTGATGTCTAGAAGTATTTTTGGTTCTGTGGATTTTTTAAAGTGGTAGCAACATTTATTGTCATGTGGGACGCATGCTTTCTTGTACCTCTGTCTCTGCTGCCTGAAGAAGCTGTGCCCTTTGTAGTCAATCTTTGATTATTTATTCCAGAGGAGGGGAAAGATGCATAGATAAATGCCAGAAACTTTGGAAATCTGTCATTTTGTATTTAACTTTTAGAAACATCCGTATGGTCTTTTAGGACACATGTTCCTTCCCACTTGTCATCAGAAGAGGTTTTTTTTGTTTGTTTGTTTTTGTTTTTTTTTTTTTTTTTGGCTAAGGATCTTGGGCTAAGTTGTCTCTAAGGGTTCTGCCATATTCTGGGTTCTTTGATCCTGAGTGTTTTACCACCTGTACTTTCAGCTTGGATACCAGTGGGGACTGTTGAAGGAGAGAAGGTCTTGGGTTGTTGTAGCAAATCTGCTAAGTAGACAGTTCATTCGGGATATTTTTTAGTCTACTGTATCATGGATAAGTAACCTATTACTTATCCTCACTATTACTTAATACTGGAATAGTTCTTCTGTTCGGTTTTCCTTTCAGAAACATTCCAGATCAGAGTCAGTATCTTTAGCTTTTGTATGTATGTGAAGAGTCCAGTTGAAGACCCAGTTTGCCGTCATGTTTTATGAATGTAAAATGGTTTGGTAGAACATAACTTTAGTATCCCTACGTGTTTTCATAAGCAGCTCATTAACAAAAAAAAATCATATATTTCACAGAAATCTTTATAGAAGGTCAAAAGACTTGATTGCTATTGACAGTGAATAGAAGCTCCTCCCTTTTGATTGCTGTGATGGTCATCTTATGGCCACTTGTTTCTCTCTTTGTCTTTGCAGGTCGTGGCAGAGGTGAAGGTAGTTTTTACCAAAGAAGTTTTGATGAAATTGAGGGTGGATTTGGGCGAGGTGGTGGCAGCCGTGAAATGCACCGATCACAGAGCTGGGAAGAAAGGTAACCCTGCCCTGGAGGCCTATGCACTGTCAAATGTGAGCCCTGGGAACACTGTACTTCCCTCCTCCTTCTGGGATGAGGTCACTGGCCCACAAGGTGGACTGATTGGATAGTCTGTATAGCAGTCTGGGTGGAAAACCTGCCGATATTATGAGAGGAGAGATGAAATAAACCCAGTAGGAGAAGACTCCTGTATTTAACAAATATGTTCTCAGCAAGACTGTATTTACTTTGTCAGTACTTTAAACTGATCAGTGTGGGTGCTCCTTTGAACTGTAAAGATTACTACCAATCCAAGTAGTCCTATCTGTGTAACTTGTTGATGTCCTTATGTAAGCACTCCACCAGGTATCCTGACAATGGGTTTGGGACTTTCCTCATTTTCTTTTGATATTGTGGGGATACCAGTGGAGCATGTGGGCTGTTCGTTGGTTATCCCTTATTCTCACTCTGAGATGGCAGAAATCTTTTTCCTGCTATGTACATAGCCTTTAAAAATGTTTTGTTGATGTTCTTGACTTTTTAAAAATGTTGTCCATTCCCAGTGATTCTCTCCTTTCCCTCTACCCAACCTCTCTTTTTTAAAAAAACCAAAACAAGACAAATAAGCATATTTAAGAAAAACAGATCAACACATCGGCCTCCTCTGAAAATGTCAGTATTGTCCACTGCCCACCTGTCCAGAGGCTAGAGGCATTCTTCACCATCAGCCCTCTGAAGTAATGCTTATTCACTTGATTTGAGTTTTAATGTCTTTCAATGTTGTTTTCCTTTGTATTATTATGATCATTGTATAAATTATTTTCCTGATTCTGTTTACTTCACTCTGTGACAGTTTATACCAGTGTTAGCAAATTTCTTTAAATTCTTTAATTCAGAATTTCTTATGACACAATGATACTCCATTTAATTCAGATGTCATAAGCATGCTTATATCCTTTGTGCAATTCTCTATATTATATCCTAGTTAGGCATAATGTATGCTTCTACAGATTCATAGTAATTAAGAAAGGTATGACCCTCACTGTCCACATGAGATGAACCAAATGAATGAAGAAAGTCTGTTATCCAGACTGTCATATGCACTTGGATGGACAGTGTATAGTAGAACTGGGCCATCAGTCTCCATGTCTTAGACTGTGAAGAGACAATGAATTGGGTCCATCGTTGACTAGGAGGAGGGAAGCAGCCTATATATTGCCTTTGAGGAGTTACCTGGTGTTTTTCATGACCCCATGTTTCTCTCTGAAACAAAGGCCCATAGTTGGCTGAGACTAAAATGATATCACAGTCCCTGGCGAATTTCAGTTTTCAGTCATCCAATGTCTCTCAAGATAGATAATCTAATCTCTTGTAAAATGTTTACTTGCATTAAAGGTGAACTTGAGCAGCTAAAGGCTTGTCTTTTCTGATTGTTTAATGGAATTTACTGGCCTTTCTAGTGAGTCTCACCCCTCTTTTTCATTGTTCATTCTAAGCTAAGAAGAACATCTATACCAGAACTGGAGTTGAAATTATCATATGGCTTCATAGTCCTTGTTCAAAAGTTTATTTCTGTTTTTCTAGGGGAGACAGACGGTTTGAAAAACCAGGGCGAAAAGATTCAGGTAAGGTGTTTGGAAGTTCGAATTATGACTTTCATTCTCTAATTGCTTGCTTTCAGTGTTGAGTTATTGTAGGGCTTTTTAGGAAAAGACAAACTAGAGTGGTCTGATGTTCCATATGTGTTCTTTGTGGTAGAGGTTCCTAATTAGCGGCATGGCAATGATGTTTTCATAATGGATATTTCCCATTTCCTGAATCTCATGGTGGTTTGTAAAACTATGAGTTTGCATCAGTTCTTTGGAGTAAGGGGGGTTGGGGCAGGAGGTGGAACATGTGGTGCTTTAATTTTTTTCCTATTTGGAAAACCTTGCTTTAAGATAACTTGGAAAATGGGAAGTACATTTCCAAATTCCTGTCAGGAAAGTATAGTATAGAATAGGCCTGCACAACCCATGGCATGCCAAAGAATTTTTTCTACATACAAAAGATATTGTCCTTTACATCTTTGGTGTGTCACCCGAAATTGTTTGGCGGCTCACAGGTTGTGCAGGCCTCGTTTAGAAATAGGATAGCAGTTATAGATTCTGGACCAAAGGATTGGATTATGGTCTAGAGTCCAGATTAGGTATCTTGGTGAGAGCTTTTTGGCAAAATGGAGCCTTAGGAATTATTAGAAATACTGCTGTGATAGGAAAGGTTTCATGATAGAGTGCACAGAAGGCTGGCTTTAGAGTCAGGATAGACCTGAGTTCACATCTTACCCCTCAACCTTTGAGGAAGTAACTGTAACTTTGGGGAAGCCAAAGAGTAGAGCACAGAAAGCTCTGCTTCTCTGACTCCAAATATGGCTCCCACTCTCTGGAGCCGGGGGAGTGCAGAGAATGGGCTTGGTTGTCATCACTCTGCTTGTGCCCATTGCCCGGGAGACCAGGAGTGAGTGTGGAAACTGAAGAAAATCTCAGACACACAGACTTTCTGGGTGGAGCAGAGGCTTAAGTTGCCTTCCATAGAAGTTATATTAACAGCCCATGGCACAAGCACTAGGATACATTCTATACAGTTTTGATACTAAATAATACAAATGTCAAGGACTAAAATGGTACTGATAAGCTCAGTGGATTTTGCAGTGTGAGTATGTGATTCTAATTAGCCCCTTTTTGATATAAAGTATTGAGAAACTGAAAATGGCTACAACAAAGGCAGAGTTTTTGACTCAGCAAAATATCAGCCTCTTGAGCTTCAGCCACAGCTTTAAATGCTTCATTACGTTGCCCCAGTAGTTTACTCATAGTGAACTCAGTAAGAATATTTCACAGAATCAGAAGGCCCCTGAGAGAGAGGCCACGTGGAGTCCAAATTCTTCCTAAACAAGATGCCTCTGTCACTGTGGCACTTTTACTGAGAGACGCCGCCTCACCTGGCATGTTTTAAGGTATAATAAAGAAGTAAAACACAAATACCAACAATCAGCAGTATGCTGCCTAGTGACTTGTGTTGGAATGAAGGTCCTATGTGAATCTGTCAGCCTTCACCCTCTTCCACATTGCCTGCCTGCCTGTGGTGTACTCTTCTGGGTATGTTGTAGGTTTTACATTGGAAAAGTGAAGGTTGAGTGTAAAGGAAATAACATCAAAGAAAGCCTTTCAGTTTATTGGGGGAAAGCTTTCAATATAAGTCTCAAGATAGTTATATTTTTCATAGCCCACGTGCGCCTGGTTTGTTGTTTTCATACAGTTTTCTGTTGGGGCTAGCTCTCTGTTCCCATTTGGGGTTTTCTTGGCAACGAGACTGTGATTTGCCACTTCTCCAGCTCATTTTACAGATGAGGAAGCTGAGGCAAACAGGATTAAGCATCTTGCCCAGAGGCACACAGCTCATAATCCCTGTTAGTCAGTGATCTTGCATTAGAGGAGGAGCCTCTTGGTACTATATATTTACAACAAAACAAGCCATTTGTCATGTGACAGATAGCTATTGTTATGATTTTTTGACCAGGCCTTTTCTCTATGCCGTTTTCATCCTGCCTCCATTAAAAAAGAAAGTCAGCAAGCATTACATTTACAGCTCCTTGCTTTAACTTGACATATACTATTCTAAACATTGCTTGGTCATCACTAATACCATATTTTATTTTCAGTTTCCTCCAGTTTCTTTTTCCATGTAAACCTAATAATGAGGATTCCCAAGGGGGTGGAGAATAATTCCTAGTAAGAGTTTGGAAAGATAGAAATTGTGTAATCTAACTTGATAAGTGGGGCTGTAGTTTTGTGTTGAAAAGAAATTTTAAAGTGTATGCTGAGAAAAGTCTAAAACGTTTTGGTTATTAGGGTGATTGAAATGCTTGGTGTGAGGGTTACTTGAGATACTTAGTAGAGAAGGAAGTAATAATCCAAGACAGCACAACTTTATTAGGAAGAAGGCATGCCACACTAATATCTCTTTTTTTTTTGACAGGGTTACTAAGTCCATAGATCAGGGGTATACTACAGATAAAGTTTACCTGGATTTTAACACAGTATTTGATCAAGTTTCTTATGCTTACAGAAAAAATAAAGAGAGATGTGCTAGGTGATGATAAAATTAGTTTCAGAATTGGTTCTGTGCCTTGACCCAAAGAGTACTTAACATTTAGATAAAAGCATGGGAGGAGGACTTCAGTGAGATGCTGCAGGCATCTGGACTTGTCTCTTTTAGCTTGGATAAAGGGAGAGCTGTCTTCTTTGTCACATTAGTAAATGGTCTATATGCTGGTATGACAAGGAAACAGAATAATTAAAATCCAGAAAGGTCTTGACAGGTTAGGACCAATGGGACCAAATTAAACCAAGATGAAATGTAGTGATGATAAAAGCAGCCTTATACTTGGCTACAAAGAATCTGCCCGAGCACAAGCTGGGGAAGACAGGATGAGACAACATAGGATAGCATGGTATTCAGGGGGCTACAGCTCAGCAATGGGACATCACTGCCTTAGGCTGCACTGAGCATGGCATCTTCCAAGAATGTGGAGATGACACTCCCCTTACACTTTATTCTGGTCAGACCATGTGAAGAATATTGTGTGCCATATTTTAGTAGACATTGATAGGTTGGTGACGGTCCCGAGGTATTGTGCCATATGAGGTTAAGTTCAAATAATGATTTTCACTGGAGACCAGAAGCCTCATGTTGAGGGAGAGGAAAGTGTGGGAGGTGGCATTTTGGTATGTGGAATGGCTTTATTCAAGCATTTGAAAGATTATCACCTGGATAATCCCTTGCTAGGGCAGAATCAGAGATTAGGCTTGGTTATAAGGAGAACTTTCTTAACAGTTGGCATTGTCCAACAGTATAGTGGACACAGGACTTGGTGAGCTTCTTCTCCTAGGACGTCTTCAGGAAAAGGCTTGGATGACAGCTCGCCATTCAGATTTTAGAGACAATTCTTTTTCAGATCTAGTTTGGATTGGATAGCTAATTTTGTGCTTTCCTGGGTCTGTCTGCATTGTACCTGTAATTGGTTTATTCCCTCCTGCATTAATTTAGTTTGTAGGTGCTTGTCTGATGACCAAGTTAATACATTACTGCAAAGAACTGATGCAGGTCCACTTAAGAGTAAGGAAACCATCCACAAAGATAATTAAAATGTAGTTATCATTGAATCACAGAGTTGAAAGGAACCTTAAGTATCATCTAGTCCAATGTCCCACTGATCTTTTGTGTTTTCAGAAGAATCTGTGTGCTTCAAATTTAGAAAAGGAAATTTGGTTCTTAATTATTTGATATATAAATATTCAAACTGGATAATGTTGTTTCTTTGTCAGTCTCCTTAGTAGTGTTTTGTTTATGTGTTTGAATCCTTAAATTCTTAAAATAGAGCCTTCATGATTATAATGTATCCTGTCAAGTTTTACAGTATGGAATCATTTGTATGTTTTCTTAAAATGAAAACCATAATGATGTAATTTTCAGTTTGATGGTCTGATTCCAACTTTTGCAATAGATAGTGTTTGCTCATAAAGTCTTCCAGGGAGTGCAGTTTTGGAACCAGAGCACCTATGCTTGAATCTTTACTAATGGTTACCTGTATGGCTTAGACCAAATTGCTTAACTTTTTTCCTGTCTGTCTTTGTTCATCTGTCAAATGAAGTGGTTGAACAAGACATAATCTTTATAATTCTTTCCATCTTTAAGTTAATGAAACCATAATCCTAATAAAAATCTGTTTTAGTTGTATGTTTTGTTTTTTTTCAAAGTTTCTTGGGTTATATTGTATTGACTTGCCTTCCATCTTTTATAATTTCAGTAGGAAAAATAAAAAGGTTAAATAAATAGTAAACTCTCTATTCTGGAAAAATGATGTATCATACATTGTTAAAATATGAACTGTAAGTTAGTTTAAATAATGTACATAAATGTAATGGGTATTATTCTGTTTTTAGTAAATCAAAAGTATTACCCTATTTTCTTTCTTTTTCTGGCCCTAATACTGGTTCTTTTTCTACTGAGAAATATGATTCTGAGAAAAGATAAAGCCTATGTACCATTATTTCTTACATCCAAAATAGTTTGCTATTAACTTAAAAAACATGCCCTGCAGGGTGGTTTTTTTTTCTTTTTTCTTTTACTAAAGCTTTTTGAATTAGGTCTAATTTGCTTCATAAGATTTCTCTAAACATTTAAAACTCTCATGTCCTTACGAATTTCGCTATTAGTTCTTAAAAATTAAGGCCAATACTAAATGATCTTCCTGGCTTTCTGAAAAGTGTGATAATTTGTATAACAATCATTGTATCTAAGGAGAATATATCACATAGAATTATTTCAAATTGGAATTATATGTATTACATTAATTCATAGATTTAAATGTGATTCCTATTTATAGGAATAAAGCCATTCCATGTACCAAAATGCCACCTCCCACACTTTCCTCTCCTTCAACCTGAGGCTTCTAGTCTCCAGTGAAAATCATCGTTTGAACTTAACCACATTTGGCACAATACCTCAGGACCCTCACCAACCTATCAGTGTCTACTAAAATATGGCACACAATATTCTACACATGGTCTGACCAGAATGGATTTGTTTTTTTGTTTTTTTCTTGTTTTTTTGGTTTAAGGTCACTTTTTAAAATTCATTCCCCTTTACAAAAAATATCAACTCATATTTAAATGTCATCAGAAATGAAGTCTGTATAATTTATTTTCAGTCATTTTATCATTGATCAGTTTAGTGAAATCAGCTGGTAGAATTTTTACTTTCTTCTTCTTCTTCTTCTTCTTCTTCTTCTTTTTTTTTTTTTTTTTTTTGCTTTTTGGAGGGCAATTGGGGTTAAGTAACTTGCCCAAGGTCACACAGCTAGGTTTTTGTTTGTGTGTGCCTTAAGTGTCTGAGGCCAGATCCGAACTCAGGTCCTTCTGACTCCAGGGCCGATACTCTACTCACTGCGCCACCTAGCCGCCCCAGAATTTTTACTTTCTGAGATTCTGTGTTACCAGAGTGCCTGCATTTAATTCATCCACTAGTCCCAGTTTATGTGGCCATATATCATGCTTTGCATGCCATGCTTTGATTGAAGAAAAAGATAACGGGATAGCAGTGATGAGGGGAAAGCAGCTGCACATCCAGTTAAGTAGTTTACTATATTTTTTAAAGGCAGCCATATTCTGAATCTATTCTGCTAGCCCAGTCTCAGAGATCTGAAAGTTATCCATGTGTTGTCCATTAATATTGATCCCCATGTCAGTCCTGTTTGGGCTCTTAGGGACTATAGCAGTTTGAAGTTCAGGGACAGTTTTGTCAAAATTCTCCATTTTGATGCTGTATTTACCTTGGGAATCTTTACTCATCAGAGGGGTAAAACAGTGATGCATCATGATCTCTGATGGTAAGTAGGATGTCCTCTTGTTGCACACTTGCCCTGTGCTCTCGTAAATAGCTGAGAGGAAAATAACTAATTCGTAGTGTCCAGGATTTTCTCCCTGGAGGAAAACAGTTAGAGGGCTCGAGGGTGTAATGGAGTGATAGTAGGTCAGTGGAAAGATGAAGATTGGACACTCCTCAGAGTTGATACCATCAGTGTGGAAGTCCACACTGCTCTGGTAGAGTTGGTTATTTTCTTGTTCCTGGTAGAGGATAGCAGAGATCCGGACGTTGGTGAGTGGCATATGTTGATTGTTGGCCACTCTGAAGATCAGATTTGGTTTGCCATCTATGTGGGTTATTACTGCCAAGTTAGTAAAGCGGATCCAGAAAATTCTGTTCTTTGGACAGGAAATCTTTGCCACAAAGGCACCTAGATTAAAACAGTTGTTTTTGTTACAAACTTATAACTAATACTAAGTTTTATGAAATAGTGTACCAAGTATCGTATTTTTGCTATTATTTCTTACATTAGGTTAGATGGTAAATTTTTTATGTTTTAAGGTATCATTTTTTGGAATAGATTAGGAACTAGATTCTAAGTGTCCTGAACTACCTCTTGTAATTAGTTCTGCTTAGCTTTTTTGGGAATGTAAACTTTTTATGTAGGGTCTGGAAACAATTTGTGAGTTAGTAAGTGAATATTATGTCAGAACTTTTCAAAGAAAGAAAATGTATTTTTGGCATATGTGTTCTTACAATAGATCTAAATCAGTACTGCACAACATATAGCCTGTGGACCACTTACATCTCACTAAAGGATTTTGGATTGCCTGGGGAAAATGTAGACTATGTAAAAGAAAGTAAAGATGTAAAAAGTGCTTTGTTTGTGCCCCACTTAACTTTCTGTTAGTCACTATTGTGCCCATCATGTACCTTGGCAGGTGGTTCGCTACTGTGCACTCTCTCTTGTTTGTCACATGACCCATAGCAACCAACCATCGTTATACCTTTACTTGGAAAGTGAGCCTCTGAAAACCAATTGTGACCCAAAGAAGTTTAGCCTGTTTTTAATTTTGGCCACTACCTACTGCCAAGTTGTGCAAGTCTGATCTAATTGGAGATCTTTTTAATATGAATAAAATTGCTTTTGTTTAGTGGGAATGGGAAAGTTCCCTTTTCTTCCTTGGTAAGATTTGGGGGTGGGGGTGGTGACCTCTGATTTCATCAGCATAGTGACCTTCCAGGTCCACTGATCTGTGCTTTGTAATCATAGAGAATGTATTTGAGGCTTGAGAAGTTAAATGGCTTGACCAAGGTCACACAACTAGAAGTATATGACAAGTCTCCATTACACCATTATTCTCCAACTTTTTTGTTTGCAGCTCTATATCAGTAAAATATATATATTTTTTTTAGAGTGTGCCCTGTTTGGTAAAAACTATTTTTGAGCAAACCTCTCCTCCCCCCATGTGTGTACTTATTTACTTATACATGTACTACTCCATCAGCAATTATATAGACTATAAAACTTTCCCCCAAGTAGATGTTTTAAAATATGATGTCATATTTTAGTGTAGAATCAATAGGGAGCCTCTGGAGTTTTGAGAAGGGTAGTGAGAAGGGTCTTCTGATCTGTGCTTTAGGAAAATCATTTTGTCAGTTATGGGAAGATGAAGGCTATTATATTAGCTTGGGCAAGATGTGATGAGGTCCTGAACTAGAGTAATCCCTGGGTCAGTAGAACAAGGAACCAGGTATTAGTCATGAAGGGATAGAACTGACAAGATTTGGCATCTGATTGGATAGTGGGGGGGGAGGGGCCAAAGTGAGGAGTCAAGAGGACAAGGAGCTTGGGAGCTCTTACGTGATTGGGAATATGGTCATGTCCCCCATAGTAGCTGGTGAGCTTGGAAGAGAGGAGGGGTTAACTATGACTCACTCAAAATGGAGAGTGATAGGGCTCTTAACTTGCCAGAGGCCAGAGGTAATCTTGGGGCGACATGGGGGGGAGTATCTTGAGGATAGAGACAAGGATGGAATTTTCTTTACACTTAAAGGGTCATCACCCTACTTCCAGTGGGATATTGGGATGTACTTTATATAGCAGAGGAATTGTTAGGGATGAGGACAAGCATGGTTGTGTGAGAGCTGTCTTTCTAATTGGTTACATAGCCCTTGGGGATCCCACTTTGAAGACTAATGCATTTTACTATCTATTATTAGGAAATTGTTGATTTGTCGCTCCTATGTGAACTCAGGGAATGTTAATAACCTCTGAAAGCCAAGATTTTTTACGTTGTGAAAACGTGTATTTTAGAGTTTACATTAAATTTAAAGGTTGTCCTTGCAACAAGACCATTTTAGTAGGTGCATTTATTGCCTCCCAGGGGCCAAATTAAAGCATGGACTGGTCATGTGATTTGCCAAAGATTGCAGCAGGACTATGACCTGAATCCATTTCCCCCTACTCTTCACCCAGTGTTTCTTGGAGGGATTGAGAAAGGCATTTAGAAGAAAGGGCTTGTGTTTGTTGAAAAGCAGAGTTTTAGAAAAAGTTGTTAGTCCTATTTAGGGTTTCCACCTTAACTCAGTGACTTCCCCAAGGACTTTTTTTTTTTTAATAGATCTGGGACTATTTTGCAACCTAGTTTCTAGTTGATTTCTGTCTGGGGGGGGGGGCAGTGCTGGATTTAGTCTGGCTTGTGTAATGATTATAGTACTGTGTCCTCAGTGGAAGGTCAGTAAGCATTACTTGAAATCATGAAGTTAGAGGGAAATTCTGACTTAATTGGATAAAAAAGAAAAATGCATTTTTACTTGCATTAAGATACAGAAGCCATATTTTACAATTTGGAACTTAAGTCTTCCCAACTAGGAATGCATCTCAGTATAGGATCCTAGGTTTGTGTGACTTAGATGCAAATCTTCCTCCTTAGCTTGCTTGCTCTTTTAGACCCTTCACTCTTTCAAGCCAGGGAAAATGTTGGAAATAACACAAAGTATTTTTTCCTGTACATATGAAGACAAAATATATTTGGCTTTCTTGAAAAGATGTGGAATTTCTGGAGCTTGATAAGTGTTAAGATTTACTGGCAAGGCTGCTTCTTCAGGATGAGGATTTCTGATGAGGCTGTTTTTAGCATAGAATTATTATTATTTCTCTCACTTGGGGGTAGGGAGGGAAACCTTTTTCATCTCCCTATCTCCTGGAAACTTCCATTCTAATGAGAATACATCTCAGAGGCAAATCCTTCTCTGCATTTACGTGAATTTCCTTTCCTTTCAAAATACTTGGTCACTTTTTTGAGAGAACAAAGAAAATTACCTGTGATAAAGGCCTCCAGCATGATTCCCAGGAACATCTGGGTGGCTAGTAAGAAAACTGCTCTTGGACATTTGCCATCGGGGTACATATGACCATAGCCAATTGTCAGCTGTGTCTCCACTGAGAAGCAGAATGCATCTGTGAAACTGGTGAGATGTATTACACAGATAGTATGGTTTTCAGGTGGTATGTCATGGTTGATCTCAAGATCGCCATTCATTTCAGCTAGAACATACCAGAAGATTGCAAAGAAGAGCCAGTGAAACAGAAAGGACATAGAAAAGATCAACAACATCCATCGCCATTGCATGTCTATTAGGAATCCCCACAAGTCCTGTAGCCGGGCGAAGAAGACTCCTATGGCTTTTACCTGCAGCGTGCTGTGGCCATTTTTGGTCATGATCCTCTTGGGAGTCTGAGTCAGGAGTGAAGTCTTGTATTTACTGCCATCCATCCTTGGCTGTTATGCTGTGAAACCAGAAGGATCTATTGGTAGCCGATGGTTAGTCAACACGAAAAGATCAGTCTTTACATAAACACACCAGCCACAAGTGATACTTCCTTGTCTAAACTCTTAAGAGTATTTATCAGTACCATCCAGTTAGCTTGTTATGCATGTCACATAATGTTTTTTGCATAACATGTGTTCACTGAATATTTGTTCATTTGATAATTTTCTGTAGTTGGCAAAATATGGCTGGAATAAGGCTAAAAAGAGATAACCAATGAATTATGACTGTTGTTACTTTATCATATTTAGATTAAAAGGATGGAATCACACTAAGTTTCTCTACAGTATCCACTTTTTTTATATCCTATCTACCTTCAGAATCTCTTTAGCCTCACTGTACAATGGACTTAGGAAGCAGGTTTATGCTAGGCTTTTGGTCACACTCTAGAGGCAGACAGGGACCCATCTGTTCATTGCGTAGTGGCAATAGCACTGAACCAGGTGCCTTGAATGTTTTAAAAGAATCAACACATTCAAAAGTTGAGCAAAATGAACTGTGAAGGAGTTTAATGACATGGGAATTTTATAAAGATGATGTGACACCATCTAACAGAGTGGAAGTCTGAACATTTGAATGGCCAGGCTCTCACTGGGGGCCTGGTTTTCCTTTGCTAAGTGTCACTGGGTGTGTTTCACCTGGATTCACCCGTATGTGGGTCAGGTCTTTCTTTGGTGTGCTTCTACAAACAGTAAATGAAATGAGGGGTTTTTCCCATTGAATACTCCTTTTAAATGAATACATTCTCACAGCAGGGGACTGTTATGATTTCCATAACTAACATTATATACATGTCATTATATACATCCTTTACTTGGCATAAGGATACTTAAGGGTAAGCATTCAGCATGGAAACTGTTCCTGTGGCCTCTTTAGGTGCTCTCAATAGCTTATTGGCCTGAATAGGAGAACTGAAAAAAAGTTTTTTTGGCAGATCACAACTGATGATTAGTTATTTAATTCTCCTTTCTGCAAGAAAGATTCATTTTATGTTTTTTTGTAATTTTCTTTCTGAATTTTAGTCTCTGTTTGAAACCTTTTTTCTTCCTGTTGGGCCATTGGATTTGAACCCTCAGTTTAAAATGGTTCAGAAACATTGAAAAGGAGAAGAGCATATTCATTTTGCAGTTTTTTAGGGTTAAGTGATTCCTTGAACTTAATATTTATACATTTTTAATGCTAGATTGTCCATTAATACAGTTAAAAGAATTGCTGTTATTCTCGAAGCATACTGAAGATTAGAAATGAAAGAACATGTTAGTCGATAATCAGACCCTTAACATAAAAAATTATTATAAAACATATCATCTAGTGGTGCTGTTCCCTGGGCATAATTATTTAATGACTCATTTTGCCAGGCACTATGCACAGTGTTTTACACAGACTAGATACATAGTCATTGTTTTTATGGAAGTTCAGGACTTTTCCAGAGGTGGTTGATTTTGCTACAAATGTTGTCTATGTCAGCATATGATTTTATTAACTGTGCTTTTATTAGATTTGGGCCCTCTACTTAGGTTTACTTTCATTTTCTCTATTATTTCTTCTTAGAAAAATAAAATATGAAATAGCTCATTATCGTCAATCATCCATTTAGGTTTACATGTGATTTTCAGTGCAGTGACTGCTGATTTCCATGTTGCTTTTTAGTCTGTACACTCTGTTCCTTTCTCATTTACTTACATCAGAATTTTTCTCTACAAGGACCACTGTTAACTCTTTAGTTAATTTATTTTCACACCTAGATCTCCTTGGTTCAGAAATGTGCAGCATAAGTCAGTTACATACTTCTTATGTGCAAAGAGCATTAGGTGAGATCCAGAGTTTAGTTAATAAAGACCCAGGTCCTGACCTTTTGGAACTCAGCTGTCCAGGCTGATGTGCTCCATACACATAGGAGAAATAGTGTCATGCTCACCTGGTGCACATGGTCACTCTTTAGGACCTGGAAGCCCTGCAGTATCATCCGAGAGTCCAGGGCCCAGCATTACCTACTGCAGCCCTGACCTTTTGAACACTGAAAGCTCAAGAGTTTCATCCTGCTCAGTGTTACTTGCCAGGTTTTTTTTTTTACCTTTTTCTAATAAACACCTCCTAATCACTAAATTCATTTGTTTGAGAAATAAGTGTTTCTGCCATTTGAATTTTGTTTCTTCTCCACACACCCCCATCCCAAGTTCCTGAATCATTTTCTTCCTGCTAGTTTTGTGACCCCTACTGTCCAGCTCCCTGCTCCACTTTCTCTTTTGCTCCCGACAGTTTAAATATTTCATTTTCTTACTAAGCGGTTTTTCTGATGTCATGCTGTAGGATGACTTTCATTTTTGAAAATGCTGGGGCCTACATTGGTGACACTGGGCTCTGATCTCAGTTGTTGCCATTTGTATGACCCTGCATAGGTCACTTCATCTTCTGGGGCCTCAGTTTGTTCAGGGTGAATTGGGCAGAACTTGGACCAGATCCTTACAGTAGAAAGGATAGTGAACATGTCGAGAAAAGTTTAAGGTCAATAAAGCAATTCATCCTCATACTAGCTCTGGGAAATTGGTGTGATAATTACCCCCTTTATACATTTAAGAAAATGGAGGCAGACTTGTCTATGGTCACAAAGTTAGAATTTTTCTGAGGCAGGATTCATACTCAGGCTTCTGGCTCTGAGTTGAGGACTCTCTCTATTCTCCCATGATCTCTATGTTTTTTTCTGTTTCTAAATCATATGATATGTTCCACTTCCCCAAAAGCCCACATGCTGCTTTCTCTATCTTTTACATAATTCATTTGCTATTTTGTAATTTATCTCTAGTGATTGGTATATATAGGTTTTAATCACCAGTCAGTAAGTTTTTCAGGAAAAAAGAATTGTCCCTAACCTTTTCTATTATTTCTTTTGTACTATCTACAAAGTACTTCATCCTTTAGGGAATCCTGTCATGCCCTAAGTTATATTTTGATTGAATAAGCGAGGATGAAATGAAAATCATCTAAGTAGATGTTATTGCTGACTTCTACTTAGATGATTTCTATTAACTAAAATACCTGTAATGAAATAAGTAGTGGAAAGGAAAGTTTGAGAGAGTGTTTTATCTGAGTGAGAGAGCAAGATTTCTTATGTATTTGTGTGTGTATGCGCATGTATATGTATATACACACACATATACATACACATACATCTTTGTGTGCTTGTTTTATTGCTTTGGTGAGTCAAAATAAAGGACTATTAGACCCTTCAGACTAAAGTTCTGAAATTATGTCTTCTAAAGCTCTGCCATGACTTAAAATAATGTAATTCACACTACGTATTAAAGACAAACCATAACTAGAATTGTCATCTTAGTTGATCAGTTTTATTTACATTTGTTTTAAACTGGCTCAGTACAATTAGGACTTTATTGAGAATTATATGCTAGTCTCCTTTATACATAATTGAGAAAAATTATAAAATAATAGCCCATTTAGACTAATTAATAAGCTTCATGTTCTTTTCACTTTTTATCTTTTTTAATAGGAATAACTTTTTATTCCAATCCTAACCATCAGCTTAAATTGTAATTTAGGATATGGGGTGGGGGGAGAGTGTATGTATCCATTACTGAAAATAACAACTATGACAACATTTAAATGCTTTGTCATTAGATTCTCAAGTGTCCATTTTAGGAGTTTTACTCATGTAAATTATCCCTACTGGAGTAAAAAGCAAAGCATAATCTTTTAAAAAAATCTTTTGAATTCCTTCCAGTGACTCATTCTGTTCTCCAAGTGAAGTTTCAAAATCATAATCAGATACAGGCATGTATTCAGTGAGGTGATGAGAAATTCCAGCAATAGTTTCAACTGGGCTATCCCATTTCTAATATTTCAAAAGCAATAATAGCCTTACCCTTCTATTTAGTTATGTTTTCATAGAATTACCCATATTGGATGTGACTAATTATGGCTCTAACCTTTTCTACCTACCACCACCCCCTCAATTAAAATAGTTTTTAATAGATAAATACTTACCAACCGTTTTGAAGCTTTGGCTAATGTGCAAAAAGGTAAGTCGCTAGGGAATCTTGGAGGGCTGTCTCTCTTTAGGCAGACAGCCCTATCTATAAGCTAGTTTGTAGGACTCTCTTGTTGAACTGGATTTACAGTTCACATTCTTTTGTTTATGATGCAGTGGGGGCTGGTTTCTTCTGAAGCTGATGTGATTGGTCACTTAGTCTGCAGGGGGGCCAATTAGCTCTGATCATGTGGAAAAGAATGCTGGTTTGTTAGGAGGTCTTTCTTTACCCAACACAAACCTTAGCAGCCCTAGAGAAATCCTCCAAAACTGACTTGGAGAAGGGTACATTTTTTTTCTCTAATCAGAATCCGACTTTAGTAAGTTTTGCATAATCTTACTTAAGGTTTTATTTGGAAGTCCAAAGGGATAAAGTTCTTTCCAACTTTCCATTTGGTCTTCTCTTTTATTATAGGTTAAAGTACAAGATAATTCTACTAAGAAAACCTCCTTTTCTCCTGTCTCTTTAGATAAAGGCTTATGTTGGAGAAGAATGTTACAATCAGAGATCTAAAAGACACTTCTGAGTCTAGCTTCCATATTTTACAAATAAAGAGATAAAGATTCAGAATCACACAGTTGTGATAAAGCCAGAACTAGAATTTCGGGTTAGAAATAGACCAAGATGTTTCTCTCTCTCTTTTTCAAATGCCATTCCTGTTTTTGAATGGCTATTACAGGTTCCAGTGTTATCCTGCTAGATCATTGGGGAAAACCCCTTGACACATTTATAGTTCAGTATAATAATGTCTAGGACATAACCTTTCCAACCTTTCCAATGACTTCTTTGTAGAAGAACTGAAGAATTCAAATATAAATCCAGCTTCAGGGGCATTTAAGGAAGTTTTGCCATACAGCGTGCCTCAGTAAAACAGGGTATACAGGGCACAAACAATTCAGCTCAAAACCATAGTAGTGTTTAGCTGGAAATTTTCCGTGTTCCGGCTTGTGTCAACACTGAAATGAGCTATGGGGATAGCTTTGTCGTGCCCTGCAGAGCAATACTTTTTTTTCTTCCCATTAGCTGCTGATGTGAGAACTTTGATCCAACATCCTATATAAGAGGATCTGAGTAACAAAGACTTTCATTGTGTCTCAAAGGTTGAGCTGTTGGAGACCTGCTGAGAAAATTATTAATGTGGACCCATGTAATGCTCCTTAGGGAGTGGAATCGGCCCTTGGGGACTTTGGCTCTTTTTGTAAAACAAACAAAAAATTAATTCTTTCTTTGTTTAATTAATACCAAACATTTCAATACAAGTTCAGGCACAGCATCTAAAAATCTGATAGCTGTTATGTGACCTTCTGAATTGTGCAAGGTAAAACCCTGGGGAAAGGACCTGTGGGGTGTTATTTCACTCATTCCTCTTTCCTTCATTTTATAGTAAAAATGATATCGAGCTATTGGTAGGCTGTTTTTAAAAATAAGTTCTGAGCACTTTATAGCTTCTGTGACATAAGCAGATGATATGTTGGCAGAGGCTTGTGATTCTAACTGCCAAGTGGCTTCCACGTAAGTGTCTTATAGTCGTAGGGTGAAGTTGGGAATTATTTTTAGGAAAATGAACTCTCACAGTCATCATACCCCAATAGATTTTTATTATTAATATTTATACTGTATTTTAATAGGGATAGTCACAGCCTCAAGAAATATTAGGGTTTTAGATTGTAAACTTTGAGATCTTGAAGTACAAAGAAAAACATTAAATGAAACTGGTGTTCATTTTGCAGAATTTTGAATTCTTCAAATAATGTTTTTGAGTCTTGTCAAATTCTAGATCAGGACCTAGATTTCTTGGAAGAAGGCAATTGGAAGGTGACAAAATGATCCGCCTTCCTTATGACAGTTTCCCCTCTTGTAAGTCAGAGTAGAAATCTGAAAAAGGACCAGAATTTCCAGAAATGGCTGGCCTTAGCTAGAAGAAAAGTAGAGGTAAGCGCTGATTGGTTTTTGGGTTTTTTTTGTTTGTTTGTTTGTCTGTTTTGTTTCTGGTTTTTTTTTTTTTTATTTTGGCGTTAGAAAAGCAGTAATAAGAACACCAGAGGAACGGTGATCTCAGATGAGGGCAGCTTCAGCAGCGTTCAGAGTGATGCCCCCATACCTCAGCTGATGGGGGAATCCCCATCGATCTTAATGCAGCTAAGGCAACAGAAGGCCACAAAGTAGAAGCATGGAAATGGTGTAAAGGAAGTTCAAATATCAGGGGAAGCAGTTAAGAGCACGGTTACTACAGAACAGGGCAAAGTAGTGGAGCTCAAGGTGGAAAAACCACCACAGAAAAATAATGTAGTTGGAAAAAATGCAGATAAAAACGACAATATTTGGACAACAAACTCGGGAGACAAAGCATAGTGGGGAGGTATCCGGCACACAAAGAATTACCACATTATTTCAGGAAACTTCCCAGGCATATCAGAACTAAAAAGAGAAAGTCTTCATAGAATATCAACAAGGAGCTAATGGCAGTCTGGACCAGAGGTCATGCAGACCCCAAGATGGCTAGATCTACTGTATGTGTCAGTTTTCTGAAAGAGATGGAAATGTGGCCATGTTACTGACAAGGGAGACCCTTTAACGGCATTCAAGAGGCTCCACTCTACCCTAGACTGACATTGAAATCATTGGTTAAGACCCAGCATGACCCTTAAGTCTGTACTACACAACTGACCTATTTCAGGAGTTCTGAAGCCTCTCATTTGTCATATGTCAGTGTGACCTCCAGGTTATTTTGGATTGATTTTGTTTCAGGATGATATAGAATAGCCTTGTCCCAAAGAGCTCCCAGATCAGCTGCATTTATACAGTGAAGCCCAAGGGCTTTGTGCCCCAGCTTCTTGTGCGTTTCCTTTCTAGCTAGAATCTCTCCCCAAATACAGTCTTTAAACATGTGCATTCATTCTGTTCTCCATGTGGGCTTGCCTCTTGCCCTGGTAGTATACAGGGATTCTGAGGGTCTCTGAGATTCTACCCTGGGCCCCAGAGCTGTTCACACTGTGCTTTACTTTCTCAAAAGCCAGTCTCTTTACACCAAAATATCCAAGTCCAAAACAGCCCCAACAATAGTTTTTTACCTTTCACCACAATGCTAATTCCCAGCTTCTCCAAGGCCCTCTGTTAAATGTAATTGTTGGGTTCATATTGCAGTGGATCTAGAAAGAGGGAGAGCTGACTTGGGACTTAAGATGGGTTCAGGTCTTGGCCCTGACATATGCTGAGCTTGTGACTGCAAATCCTGTCACCTCAGTCCCCTCTGTAGTTCTCTTAAGCTAAGGAGCAGCGAAGTGGCTGGTTTTATTTGGTCATGAAATCACAGGGTTCTTCCCTTCCCCACCCCTACCCCTTAAAAAAGAACCAAAGAAGCCTGTGAGACTTTTAAAAGTCAATTACTTTATGGGATGATGTCCGATAATCCTTACCCCTCAGTTCTCAAAAGGAAGACATACACATTATAAATACACATTCACACACAGACACACACACATACACGTTTGTGTGTGCGTAACACCTCACAATCAGTAATAGTTGAGATTATTTGGCATCTGTTGTAGAAATCTTGTGTACAAACAAGTTGCTATATCTCTGTCCCATAGTTCCCCTTTTGCTTTTTGAAAGTGGGCTTTTGTAGGCTCCAAGCTTCCCAGCTGTAGATTGTGTTGGCTGAGGGCCTCTTTTGCTCTGTCTGAAGTTTTCCATAAACACCACTGTTGGCTGTGGGTCAAACATGCACACAGGTGCCCTTTCACTGCTCTTTCTCCTTAGGAAGTCCACTCAATTAGACCAGGCCAAGGCCAACACTACATTTTATTTTATTTTTTTATGGTAGAAAAACCCTGCCCCATGTTAACTACAGTGTGCACAGCAGAAGTACCTCTGAAACACCCAACTTCTGGGGAAGTTGTACGTCATTGATTCATTGCAATCTCAGAGGACTCAATTCCAGGTGACCCCAAAGCCAACGGAAAGAGAAGCTACCCAGTGGGTGCAAGCAGCACGCACTGCCTTCCCAGTGATCCCTTTTTTGTTTATGAGAAATGGCCTCCAGGACACATTGAACTCCACAAGGGCTGGCTAGTTGGTCATAATGCTGAGCTAGCATCCTCCAGAGAGTATCACATCAAAGCCAGAGGGGGCCCTCTGGTGCCCTGGGCAGCTAGATTATCTGAGGGGGAGTTATGGAAAGACAGGAACCTTTACTGTACAAATGTGACATCTTAGAGAAATTGTGATCTGTCCTATCCCAGAGGTAGGGATTGTGGGCTAGGCCTCAGAGTGTTTTGCCAGTCACATTATGAAATGAAAGAAGCAGCGAAGACACAGTTCAGCAAGTGTACATGAAGGAATTGAAGAAAAATATTTGTGAGGGAGGGCAGTGTGGAAATAAATGAATATCCTTAATTTGGTTTTGTTCTCCAGAGAGATGAAGTTACTTAGTTATAGAAGTGAATGTGTCCAACAAGGTTTTTGGTAGTCCATGTTTGCTGTCATGGTTTTAAAATTTGTCACATAGAATATTGTGTTGTATATTTGTTGTTATCTTCTTGCTACACTTATATGCAGGCTCATTCAGGGCTGGAGTGTAGCCTTATATTTATTGTGCTTAATAAATGTTCATTATGTTGTTTTATTATGGAGCCCAAGGTCACAATGATTAAAGAAGACTCTAAGGGGATTAAAGTGAGTGTACTTAGGGAAGTTCCAAGGGAAGTACAGGGAAGAGCCTGCTAGGATCCTGAGTGGGGTAGGCAGGAGACTGGGGTCTGTTTGATTCCTTCATTTCTGCCTTTGGGAAATTCTAAGGCTTCATCAGTTTGTTGGGAGGAAAGTATTTCCTAACTTGACAGCACTATAAACATTACTTCTTATCAGAGCCCAAGTTGGTCAGCGGAAATCCTCAAGAAGAGAAGGAATTGATTCTCTCCCCTTTGGGGCCTGTTAGGATGGGTCTGTGCCCAGCATCCACTTGAGTCTCAAGTCTTTGAGCCCTCATCATAAAGACAGAGTAGTTAGTAGGAGCCTAGGCTACAGTTGAAGAAAGCAGTAATTCTTTCTTTCTTTGGTGAAAATAGTAACATCCCTATGCCTATAGGCAGAAATCTGACAAGTTTGCTTTCATGTATGAAAGCTTTGCAGTACTGCTTATCCATTTTTTATAGCGTCTGTAATGATAATGTAGCTGTCATGATATACAGTGTCTCCAAAGTTTTAGTGCAGTTGTAAGCTTTAAAGCTTTTGAAACCCCATATACCACAATCAGAACTGTAGTTCCCACTGTACCCATAGAAATTAGCTAGCTACTTCTTATATTAATTTTATATTGTTCAAAGTATGGTCTGACAATGTAGGTTTTGTTTTTATAGAATATAGTTGGAACTGCCATTAGAATTTTAAACTTCTAGTTGAGGTGTCCAAATTGGACTGTTTTAATATTGCTTCTCTAGAGTCATTAATCTCTAGGTAAAAGTTCTAAGTATTTGCTGAAAAAGCCATAAAATCTTGGTGAAGAAGTTTCTTCTTACTCTGTTGACATATCACATTATCTTCTGCCAACTGGTTGCTTGACCTTGCTCAAATCTTTTTTTAGTCTAATTCCTCAAAGTGCAGTTTATCCCTATCTTTAATTTTTTTGATGGTCTGGACTTGTGAGTTCACTGATGTGGGGATCACATGTCTGCCAGTACAGATCATTTGCCAGGGCTGAGGAGAGGTTAAGTGTGTTTCACCTCAAGGCAGGATCTGAGTCCAGGTTTTCCCAATTCTGCACTGTACATTTTTGCCTTTGCTCTAGAAGTAAAGACACATTATTAAAATAATAACTCTGGAGAGGAGGTGGGCTTCCCATTTAAACCTTTGCTGTTTGGCTTTGGTTTTGTTTAAACTTATTTATTGTCAAGATGATTCAGCTGTACTGTACTATCACTGACCATTCTTGACCTGTCTGGTGAAAACCAGAGAGAGACATGTCTTCTTTTAATTCTCTTTTTCTAAGTGATAGAGAATGGTTGACTGTAAGAGTGTCAGAAAGAAGTAGGGTGGTCCATGGTGAATGTTGCTTTATCTCAGGGATTTATAAGGGAGTTAAGTGCATTGCTACAACTTTTTTAATAGCATCATTTTACTTAGATAATTAGATGGTGATGAGATAACTAGTGTGTGTTAAGGTAAGGCCATAATTTTTATTATTTTGCTGCTGTTTTATAATTATTTTAAATTGAGTTTTCACCTCATGGTACCATTGTGAATTCTTCAGCTCCCTACTATAGCAGGACTGGGTTGTTAAAATGTTTAAAAAAAAAAAAAGATTGATCTTTATCCAGTTCAAATAGAGTGATTAGAACTATGGGATAGTATTTGTTAAGCACTTCATGTAAGGAATTAAAAAGTAAATAAGATAAGGAATGCCATATGCTTATGTGCCACGTCATGGTTTTCTGAATACTTTCCTAGGCATTTTCCATCCAAGCACTTGCAGACTAATTGGGGAGAAAACATTAAAAGATTCTTCTGTTGTTGTGTCTGACTCTTCATGGTCCCATTTGGTGTTTTCTTGGCAGAGATACTGGAGGGATTGGCCATTTCCTTTTCCAGCTGAGGAAACTGAGGCAAACATGGCCTAGGGCCACCTAGCTAGTCAGTGTGTGAGTTCAGATTTGAACTCAGGCAGATGAGTCTTTCTAATTCCAGAATCCTAAAAGATTCTGCCTTCTTGCAAAAGCAAATCTTAGACAGTGTCTTTGTGCCCAGTTTCCCTTTGGGGACAACGAATAACCATTGTGGGATGGGGCCAGGACCAGGAAGGGAAGGATGCCTCGAGTAGTTGGGATGCCACAATGATTGATGTTTTTTTTTCCTTTTCTGACAATCATTTCATTGAATCCCTTCTTTGTATTTCTTCTTCTGATATTTTCATAGAAATTAGAAGGAGATGTTGTATCACAACAGGCTATACCCCATAAATTTGAAACTGCTATGTTATTTATAAAATCCCAGGGTTTGAGAGTTGGACATCGGTGGCCATCTAGTCCAACCCCTACATGAAAGGAATCCCCACTATGATATACTGACAGGTGGTCATCTACCTCTGCTGGAGGCCCTCTAAGGATGGAGAACCCATCACCTCTCTGGGTAGTTCTCCTCTGGACATTTTTCACCTTGGTAATATATCCTTCTTCAACAGTTGTGCCAAAATTGAACACAGGGCTAGGGCAGATCCCATTGGCTTTTTTGACTGCCTCATGGCGCTGCTGATGCCTTTTGAACTTGAGTCCACTCAGACCTCTAGGTTTTTTCTAAAACAACTGCCTTCTAGCTGTGGCCTCCTACATCTTTTATTTGTGAAATTGATTTCTTATATCCAAGAGTAAACCTTTATGGTTATCTGTATTATATTTCAGCTTAATAGATTCAGCCTATTGGTCTATTCCTTCAAGATCTTTTTTGATCCTGACTTAGTTATCTTCTGTTTTAGTCATCCCTTCCAGCTTTTTGGCATCTACAGAATTAATGAGCATGCCATCTGTGCCTTTTTCCTGGTCACTAATGATAGACTACCTGGGGCTGAGCACAGGTCTCTAAAGGAGAATATGCCAACCTGGGTTGAACTGCTATGGGATTGTAGAGGGAAGAAATAACTCGTGTTATGGAGGGGATTCTTGCAGGCTTCTAAGAGCCCTTTTCAAACCATCAGATCATGTGATTCTGCAATTTCAGAGGATGGTGGTGCAGTCTGTGCTTGGGTATGTGCATCCCCTCTGGCTCTTAGCAAACAGGTGGCAGGCTAAATGCAGCATACATTTTCAGATAAGAGCCAATGTGTTGATTTGTTTTGCATGACTGTACTTTCTTGTTACAAGGTAGGGAGAGTGCCTGGGAAGTAACTGATTCTATTCTAAAAGAGCCTCAATAAACCATTTTTAAAAGGATGATTGCCTAATTCTGTTTGTCTAGGAGGAGTGTTCACCAAGCAAGGCTATACCTCAGTTTACTACTCCAAATATGTAGGACAAAATAGGCAGAAGCAATAGGACCCTGGTAGAAAGATTTCTTGGTGGTTTTGTAAGGATTTTATTGTCCTTTGATAACTTGTCAATGGTTGTTTAGGAAAGTTTTATTTCAAGAAAACTGATCTACTAGTATCTGATCTATTTGATTGTTCTTGACTGGATTTGCTACTTACTGCTTAAGAAGGGAAAGGGAGGGGTGTTAGCAGAGGAATTTAGCTGTCCCATACATTCTGCAAGGGTTGTATTGGAAGAGGTCTGTGCTTGACTACTTTGTTTACTTTTCAGTGAGACCAAACTTTGAGGAAGGTGGGACAACAGTAGCCGGGAGAAAGCACGAATTTATCCGTTCTGAGAGTGAAAACTGGCGCATCTTTAGAGAGGAACAGAATGGGGAAGAAGAAGATGGAGGCTGGCGCCTAGCAGGATCACGAAGGGATGGAGAGAGATGGCGCCCTCACAGCCCAGGTGAGAAGTGCACAACCACTGAAATAACTGAGGGGCTGGCCCTTGTCTAGAGAGATGAACATGAAGGGCATTGGTTTGCTTTTAGCTTCTGTCACTCCAGGATACTGTCCAAGGAGAAGTGAGCTGTTGTTTGATGCCTTCTGGGCCTTAGTTCTTTACCTAGAAGATGCAGGGGGTCTGATGGAATCATCAGCAGAGTTTCCTTCCTGCCCCACATTTCCGTGCTTCTGCTCCTCTCCACGCACTGTCTCCCCGCATCATATATTTGCTTATGTAGAAAAGGAAACGAGAGGTGTCTTCTCTGCCCGCTGTGGTCTCAAGAACGGGTGTGTTATTTTACTGCTTTTTCCCTGAAAATTTGGTACTTTATTTTGTGACCAACCTTCAAGCCCAGGTCAAATGTGTGATCACATGTTCTTTTTCTGTACCTTCCCCTAGGAAGCAGGGAGAGAGAATAAGAAGCCCTTTTTGGTTCTTTTGCCTCCTCTTTTTACTCTGAGAATACTTCAGTCTGTTCTTTCTCCTGACATTAGATACGCTGGTAATTGAAGACAGTGGTGGTTGTGTTAAAGTTCAGTCCCTACCAAACTGCTGATTCAACACGCCTGATAATCAGATGTGAATGTAGCTGATGTAGGTCGTGAGGGCATTGCGGGCTCAAGCCTATGAAGGAGATACACATAACTGACTCAGAAATTCCTTGATTTTTTTTCTTGCAGCATTGTATCTTGCAGTGGGAAAAAAGAAGAGCCTTAGAAAAGGCTAATATCCACCCCTACCACTGCCAGTTTTATTATGTTTTGTTTCTTTAAAATTTAATTTTGTTGATATTCTTTATTTTTATATTACTTGAATTTCTCAATTTATTCCTCCTCCTGGAGAGCAATCCCTTATATCAAAGAATCTAAAAAAAATAGAGGAGGAAGAGTAGCTGAGAAAAAGGAATATATTGAAAAAGTCAGTGAACAAGTATTAATTACATGGCTCCCGTGTGCCAGGCACTGTACTTGGCTCTGGGAATACTAGTACAAAAATGAAATAATCGTCCCTCACAAGGAGTTCATGTTCTTATGGGAGAGGGCCCTGGCACCTAGTGGCATGAGGAAGTCTTCATGTTGACAATGGTATTTGAGCTGTGCCTTAAAGGAACAGAGGGGCTCTGTGAGGAAGAAGATCCCAGGTGTGGAGGCAGAAATGGGGGGCTGTGAGAGAGGTCCGGGTGGGCCAGATTATTAGAGAGCATGCATCACCTTCCTCATGCCAGGGCCCTCTTTGAGAAAGAATGTCAAACAACAGGATAGGGAGGAAAGTCCATCGAGGCTGTAAAGATAGTCTGAGCCAAGTTATTGGGGGCTTCAGGGCTCAGCAGAGGGTCAGTAGGAAGCCACTTGAGTTGGTTGAGTAGCAGTGTCACTTGTTCAGAGCTGCATTTAAGGAAGATGTGTGGGGAGAGATTGGAGGCAGGGTGACCTGTTAGGAGGTTAGGAGAGAGGTGAGGCAGGACCTTGGTGAGTGGCTATGGAGGGAAAGGAGGGGTGTGGACCACTGGCCCCTGACTGGGGTGTGAGGGAGAGAAGGGAGCCCGAGGGTGTCATCAAGGTTAGAAAGCTGGGGCTAGGGAGGCACGTCTGACACAAACGAGGCCCTTTGGGGGAGAGGATTGCAGGCTCACAGGATCCACTTGCCGTTGTCGTTTCCCTTCCCATCTACGTTGTTGCAGTCATTTTTGTCTGCCTTTGTTTTTGCTTTGCTTCCTTTACTTTGCATAATTTCATTTGGCTTACCTTAGCCTCTGTGTTCATGCCATTCATTGCTTCTCACAGCACAGTCTTGCTCCATTATAATAATGAACCAGTGTTTGTGTAACTAGTGACCAGGGGTGCCTGCATCACTTCTAGCTCTATCCTGCTACAGAAGGTGCTTCTACAGATATTTTGGTGTCTTTTATGTATGGGGCCTTTTAAAAATTATTGACCTCCTTGGTACATGGAACTAGCATTGGAATCTCTCCATCAGAGTCCATGGTATTTTAATTTTTTTCTTTTCTTTTCTTTTTTTTGGAGAGGGGAGGTGAGGCAGTTTGGGTTAAATGACTTGCCCAGGATCACACAGCTAGTAAGTGTCAAGTGTCTGGGGTCAGATTTGAACTCAGACCCTCCTGACTCGAGGGCTGGTCCTGTGCCAGCCAGCCTTTCCACTTTGAATTATTTCCTTGCATAATTCCCAGTCACTTTCCAGAATGGTTGCACCAATTCACCTCCTCCACCGCTTCATACTCTGTAGTTCATTAATGTGCCAATATTGTTACAACTCCTTCAGCCTGGGCTCTTCACCTTAAATCCTCTGTCAGATTTCTATGTGTGAGTTGAAACCTGAGAGTTGTTTTGATTTGCATTTTTCTGACTATTAATGATTTGAAGTGTTTAAGAGTTTATAGCTCTTCTTTTGGGATTTGTGTGTTCATAACCTTTGCCCACTTCTTCATTTGAGAATGGTTTTTGTACTTAGATATTTGTTAGTTTCCTTCACATTTTGTATATCAGACACTTATCAGATACGTTTGATAGATTCCCCTCTGTCAGCCACTTACTTTCTTGTCCTATTTGGATAAATTTTATTTGTGCAAAATTTTTTTCAATTTCTTCTACTTGAAATTATCTGTTTTGTCTTTGTAATTGTGTCTTTCCCTGGTTTGATTAAGAATTCACTCCCTAGGGGTGGCTAGGTGTCGCAGGGAGTAGAGCGCTGGCCCTGGAGTCCGAAGGACCTGAGTTCGGATCCGGCCTCAGACACTTAACACACACAAAACAAAAACCTAGCCGTGTGACCTTGGGCAAGTTACATAAGTTACAATTGCCCTCCAAAAAAAAAAAAAGAAAAAAAAAAGAATTCACTCCCTAGTCATATCTATGAAAGGTATGTGTTCTGGTACTCTTTTAATTTTTTTTAATAGCATGACCTTTGGTATTCAGGCCATGTAGGATGCTTATCTTAAAGATTTTTAACTTATCATTTGAACTTTATTTTAATATATAAAACCATTAGCCAAGTCTTGTGAGACCTATCTAGCTATCTAGAGCTTAAAGACTTTGGCTGGCATTTTAACTGTTTTGTTGATGTTGTTAAAAGCATAACAAACATTAAGAAATTTTTGATCATTTTATAAACTCTTTCAGGATAGATGTTTTTGACGCTGTCATTGAGGCTATCTATTAGATCCCTGGGCACCAGAGATCTTTGATTCTCTTCTCTTCTGTTCATATTTTCACCAACATTGGTCTGCCCTGGGCACCCAAACAGGATTATTCTAGTTTGGGGTATCATGGCATTGTTGCTACATTTGCCAGCTCAGTGGAGGGGGGAGGGTTTGTAGAATGTATTCCCAGTGAGTGAAAGAATGGACAAGATTGAGCTGAGAGAGAAGATAGATTCCAGCTGGTCAAAAACAAACAAGGTGGATGTTTTGGAAGAGGCACGGCATTTCTCAGCCTGTGTAGTGTTGATTCTGTTATAGGGAGTTAAACAAAGTAAAACCTTAAACTCTTTGACTGTCCCTCAGATCATTTGTATTTTAGATGGATTCTTTTTTCTCTTATTCTTCTTACAAATCTTAGTTTAAGTGTAATTTGTCAGTATACATTCAACACTAATATGGGGATCTCTTCACTCTCATGGTTTGGTGTTTTTTTTTTTTTTTGGTTGTTGTTGTTTGTTTGTTTGTTTAGTTTACTTTTGCTTGTCCATGTCATTTTCATGCAGTAAGAATTTGAGAAAGAGGGAAGCCCTGGGTTAGGAAAACGAATGGAAATGGATTTCTTTCAAAGGAAACAATTTTTTCTCCTTCTGCTATCTAGAAAAATTTTTGAGTAATATTCGTTGTAAATTGTCTCTATAAATGTTAGAATATTAAATGAACATTTTCATGAAGTTTTTTGTTGTGATTGTCCACACCAGAAAATATAGAGAAATTTCAATTTTTGGCCCTTGTAGGGTGGTGTAGACAGTGTTGCTAATTTAGACTCAAGCTTTGGACCCCAAGTTTGCCAACCAAAAATGTGTCTGTCCCTGAAACCAGACATAAAGATGATCATTATTACTGGGGAATTCTTTCTAACCTGAAATGCTAATGTGACAGCAGGGTACTCTGGAACCTGGGAGCCTTTTTTCTGTTGAAACATTATTTATTACAACATAGTTCCACTGAGGCGCACATGTATAGAGCTGAGATAATAGGACACCTTAGCACCCAGTGTGTATGATATCACGGCTAAACATGCCTATCTCCAGAAAGGATGGAGGCCGCACATAGAAACACACCTTTAAGTGATGTTGTTGACTGTATATATGGACATTTGTTAATTGCTTATATAGCTTGGATACCAAGCCCTTCTCAGAAATTTTCTAGAAAATTTTCCCTCCATTTCACAGCTTCCCTTCTTTTCCTAGGCACATTCTTTTTTCTTTTCTCTTTTTTTTTTCTGTGCAAATAGTTTTTCCATATTATGTAATCAAAATTATCTAATTTAACTTTTGAAATTGCCCCTTCCTCATTTAGTTAGGAATATATCCTACTCATAGCTGTGAAAGATAGAATCTGCTTATCTTCTTAGTTTTTCATATATCCATTTAAAATGTATTGTGGAATATGAGTGAATGCATAAAGCTATTGTGAAGCATTTACCATGTGCTCAGATCTTTGCTAAGTGCTGGGGATACATATGGAAAAGTCAGATGATCCCTTCTTTTAAGAAGCTCACGTTCTAATGGGGGAAGAACACATAGGGAGAGTTGTAAATGCAATTATGATAGGAAGGTCTTCTAGGCCTTGGGATGTGGTGGCAAAGCCCATATTAATGCTGCTTCTAGAAGGTCTTTTCCACTGATAAAATTTTATCAGTTCCTGATGTTGAGCAGCTTGAGAGTACCAAGGACTTTGTTAGCAAGAATTTTCTACTCTTGGTCTAAAGCCCCTGCAAAAGCCATTCTCAGGCTGCATCTCCCCTCAGGGCCTGCTTCTCAGGGGGATGGCTGAGTGCACTGGTCTGGATGCATCAGACACAGAGGCCTGGGCTTTCTCTGCCCAGGGAGATGGAGATGGTGATGGTGTGACCTATCTGGCACACTCTGCCTCCTGTCTCTTTCCCAGAGTTCCCTACTGCTTCATCTAGGTTGACCCACCTTGCCTGTGTGTGTAGGGGTAGCTGATTGTGATTGTTACTAGTCTGGAAGCAGTGTCTTGCCTCTCCCAGGGCTCCTGTGCCCATTTGCCTGTTGTTGGCAGCTGGCCAGCAAGCTGCTTCTGTTGGTGATGAGGAAAGTAGCCTCCTCTCCTTTGTGATTTCTCCCCTCAGTAAGGACTGGCTAGGAAGCAGATTGGGGCGCTGCCTTTCCTGAGGCTCTTAGACTGTCCTCATTAGGGTCTGAGGGGATATGGTGGTCAAGATGGGGATGGTTTGATTTGCCTAGTCTGTTAGGGGTTGATCTAGCCTGGTTTGTGCCAGACTGCTTAAAAAAGCAATTTTACATTGTCTTTCATTTTTGAAATGAGTACTGAGTGGGGGGGGGGGGCGGGGGAAGACAGTAAAAGGAGCTTCTGCCCATTGGCATTCCATCAGCCAGGGCCGGGCAAAGACAGCAGCGAGCTGGACTTGTGCTTTATGTTACTCAGAGCAGAGGTGACTCCGTGGGTACAGAATCGCCTCTTAGGTTTTTCTGTTAAACCACTGCGCAGCGCCACAGGTTTTTATAAGTAAGAGTTTTTGAAGACTGCGCTTATTTCCGGTTTTTCAGAAGTGTTCATTTTAGCACGAGAAGATGTTTATATTTATCTGATCCTTTACATTTGACCTTAATGGATCCCTCAGGTGAGGTCGATAGTTGCTAGAATATTTACACTGAATAAATAACCTGATAATAAGCGTTAGATCAAAGTGTATTTTTAACTTATTGACTTTAAGATACTCTGATTTTAATTCGTTTTTATTAGATATTTTAGAACCTGCATTTTGACTAAATAATTAATAATGGTCATATGATTCTTAGCATGCCATTGAGTCACTTGATAATAGCACATTTTCAACTGGTGTTTGTTGTAATTCACTTAATTTTAAAATAAGAAATAACAAATAGGCTACCCATACTGTTCATTTCCTACCCAATGCTTTCTTTCCTTCTCCCTGAATTTTCTTACAAACTCACTATCCCACTCTCCATAGTGGTTCTTCCAAACCATTTCAAACCTCCCTATCTCAGCTGAGCACCATTCACTGTGAGTTCCCCTTTCTCCTAAGATTTATTTATCTTCAGTCTCTCCCTAACTACTGGTTCCTTCCTATTATAAACATGCCCATGTGTCCACCATCCTCAAAAACCCTCCAACTTGATTCTTCCATCCATATTAACTGTCGTCCTATATTTCTTCTGCTTTTTGTGGCCAAAGTCCTTGAAAAGACTTTTTGCAGTCAGTGCCTTCACTTCCTTTCCTCTAGTTTGCCTCTTAATCCCCTTCAGTCTGGCTTCTGCCTTCATCATTTCACCCAAACTACTCTCTCCAGAGTTATCAGTGATTTTATTGCTAGATTTAGTGATCTTTTCTCAGTACTCATTGTTCTTCACCTCTCTCTGTTCATCGTCTTCTTCTCCTTGATCTGCTCTTCTCTTGGAGGCTTCAGCACACGGCTTTCTTCTGGTTCTCCTTCTACCACCACTCTGACTGCTCTGGCCTGGGCCCTGCCTTCTCCCTTCTCCCTCTGCGCCACTGTACTTGGCAGCCTCATCAGCTCTGGTCCATCCAATGAAATATCATCTCTCTTAATGCTTACAGTGACCTCTGCTGACCTCCAGTCTTCCATCTCATCTTGCTTTTCAGATGTTTCAAACTGGATGTGCGATTAATGTCTTAAACTCTCTGTACTGAAAGTCCAACTCATTGTCGTGTTTCCTTTCCCCTTCCAAACTGTCCTGTCACTGTCAACCTCTCGCCTCACAGCCTTAGTGTCATTTTCAGCCCCCATCCATTCTGTGGTTGAGGCTGTGGCCTTCTCTTCTCTGATGCTGCCACTGCCCTGGTGCAAGTTCTCATTGTCTCACCCCTGGATTAGTGCAGTAGCCTGCTGCTGAGTCTTCCTACCTCTGGTTTCTTTTATTCCAGTTAATCCTCTATTGGGGAACCTCCCCCCAGCAATAAAATGTTGACTCCCCCTCATCTCCAGGATCAGGTACAAAATCCTTTATTTGGTGTTCATAGCCCTTCATAACCTCTCCTTCCTTGTTGCCCCTTCTCTCCTTTCCTTATACCCTACCACGTTCTCTTTGATCGAGCAACTTTGCCTCTTGACTGTTCAAACACAAGCCTCTCCCTCTCTTGACTTCAGCTTTTCTCTCTGGATGTCCCCCATGGCTAGAAGGCTATCCCTCCTCATCTCTGCCTCCTGACTTCCTTTAAGTCCCTACTGAAAACCCACCTGATACAGGAAACCTTTCCCAAGTCTTCTCCATTTTACAGAGGGAAAGCTGTTATGATTTCCCATTTATCTTCTGTGGGTCTTGTTTGTTGTCTCTCCAACTAAACAGTGAGCTCCTGGATGGCAGGGACTGCCTTTTGCATTTCTTTGTATCCCCAGCACTTACTTGGCACAGTGCCTGGCACCTAGATGCCTAATGAATTCTTATTGACTGACTGAACCGTTCCTTTTATCCCTTCCCTGTCTTAGATGGTCCTCGATCTGCAGGCTGGCGAGAGCACATGGAACGACGCCGAAGGTTTGAATTTGACTTTCGAGAACGGGATGATGATCGAGGGTACCGAAGAGTGAGGTCTGGCAGTGGTAGCATAGATGATGACAGGGACAGCCTGCCTGAATGGTGCCTAGAGGATGCTGAGGAGGAAATGGGGACTTTTGATTCCTCTGGGGCCTTCCTCTCCCTAAAGGTGAATGCTTGCTTCCTTTTTAGTGGCAGAGGAGAGTAGTCAGGAAATGGGTTATTGAGGGTGGCATGTTTCCTTGTTACAGAAAGTCCAGAAAGAGCCCATTCCTGAAGAACAGGAAATGGACTTTCGACCAGTAGAGGAGGGGGAGGAGCACTCAGATTCAGAGGGGAGTCACAATGAAGAAGCCAAAGAACCTGATAAGGTGGCCAGCAGAGATGGGGACCGACTAGATCGAGGGGCTGCAGGTAAGGAAGACTCTTTGGAACTTTTGCCAGACTATAAAGATTAACATATTATTAATTCAAGATCTTTCCCTGTCACAGAAACTTCAGAAGAAACAGTCGGGCCATCGTCCCCATGTGCGCAGCCGTCTAGTCCCTCGGAGCGGCAGCCTCAAGAACCTGTACAGCCAAATCTATTGGAGAGGAAAGAGGAAGGCCAGATGGAGCAGGCTGAAGAGGAGAGTGGGGCTGAAAGCTCCCTCCCCATCCCCACCCAGGGCTCCAGCAGGGGGGAAGGTACTGGGCCTGCAAAAGTCAGCAGACCAAAGGAAGCTGAGATGAGGAGACCCTGGGGTTCCCCTCATGTTGTCCATTCTTTACAGGGGAGCAAAAACTGGGGCGGGGAGAACCTAACCTCAATTCCTGGTCTTGTTCGAGTCAGTTCCTCTGCTTAATCCCCATGAGAAGTCTCTCTCTCTAGTATTTTGTGGTTTACATCTGTTCTCTTATTTGATCCATCAGGAGTCACACAGCTGGGGCCAATTTAAACTGAGTGAGCCCTAGACCCACTCTCCCCCTCCCCACTTTGGAATACCCTTTTAACGATAATTAAAGCCCAGGGGGCAGTGTGAGAGCCCCTCTGTCCCCAGGCTTCTCTTTCAGCCTCTGGAAATTTATTTTAGACAAAAACTTAGATGAGTTTAGTCATTGTTGCCCCAGACCCCCAGTTAGGAAAATTCCTAACGCTTAAACAGAGGTTGCCTAGTTTAACATTTATGTTTATTTCTGGTTACCCCAGGCATTTTTGAGGTAAAAATTCAGGTTACGGAAAATGTTTGGGTCATGAAGCAGCTGACTATGGTATACTGTCTGTGGATAGAGAAGCAGGACAGGGGGATGCTGGGGAAAGACTTGACCTTTTTAGGGGACTCATTCTGCCCCAATATACTTATAATGCCACTGACTCTCCAGGATATCTCCCTTCTCTGCCACAGGACTATCATACTTATGAGACCAGTAGCTTCAGATCTCCATGATTTTTGTCTTCCTTAAGTGTCTGTAACCTAAAAGATTTGTAATAGTAACTTTCTTTTGTGATTTGTAACATTCTCTAGCAGGTCTGAGTTTATTCTGTATATACCTGTCACCTCTTACTCAAAGATTGTACAAATCCTCTGTTCAAAATTTTATCGTATTGAATTATTGATTCTTGCTTGAAATTTGATGTTTAATAATGATGGAGAGTGATAAAATTCTGTTATAGCTATAATGTTTGCCCTGTCCCCAGTAGTGTTTTGTGAGGAGATCTAACTTCACTGAATATTCCTCCAAAAATGGAGGGGGCAGAATGGAGTCATAGTTATGTGATCTCAGGGTGAGGAAAACGTGGGCTCAGACTTGGTCTGTGACAGGTTTCTGACCTTTTAATCTTTGACCCAGTCACTTAACCTCCCCTGTGCCCCAGGTATTAATATTAGGGCTGCAAGGTAGAGTAGATGTTAACCTGCATTGTTATTTTTCCTCCCTTAAGACTTTCCACTGCTAATGAAATCACAACTTCAGTCCTATTCCCCTCACTGTCAAAAAAAAAATCCTGAAATAATTTGAATATTTCCTATGGCTTAGATATCCTTTCTTTAAATTGTAATTTTTGGTAACTTATTGATATAGCCACTGTTTTCACCATTTTTTTCCCATTTAAGTTGTTGAATTATATTAATTTGCCCAGACTTTCTGCAGAGTTTCTAGTCTTCCTGTTAGGCAGCCTAAATGCAATTGTATGTTCTCCTGAGGCCTCTCTGTTTGCCAGAGGCTTTTAATGTCTTCTGTCTCTTTCTCTAGAATCGGTCCCTGCTGCCCAGTCGTTGTCACAGAATGCTTCCGACCCATCTTCTTCTGGTCTTCTTGTCCCTCCTCCTGTTGCCAGTCCAGGCCCTGCCCTCCGGTCTCCCCAGACACCAACCCTGGCTGCTCCTGGTATGAGTGGTGTCTCTGCAGATCCAGATGATGAAGATGGCCTCAAACACCTGCAGCAGGTAAATGGAACTTCATGGAAACTGAGGCTGAGTTATAGAAGTAAGCCAGAATGGAATCTTCCTTCATATCTTAATTACCAAAAGGGATGGGCATGTTTGTCTTTAGTTGTGACTGGGAGCATTATTCCTTTTCCATTCCTGTCATGCTTATAAATGGCTGTTATGCAGTGGTCATTGGGGCAGGTTATTTTTGCTCTTCGAGTTTGCCCTTGGCTGTTTTTTTCTTTTGGTATGTGAAGAATGCAAAAAAATGCTTTCTTTAAGCAATTGCTAACGGGTACCATTGTCTTGATTTTCAGTTTAGCTGAATGTTAAATCAAATAATTAACCCTTAAGAGGTCAGAGTAAGAACATCCTGGTCTGTCATTATTTTTGAGGCGACCCTAGATTTCCAAGTAATTTTGTATGTAATGTTGTTGTTCAGTCCTTGGAGATTTTCTTGGCAAAGATACTGAATTGTTTTGACCATTTCCTTCTCCAGTTCATTTTATATATGAGGAACCTGAGACAAACAGGGCTAAGTGACTTGCCCAGGGTCACACAGCTAGTAAGTGTGAGGCTAGATTTGAACTCAGGTCTTCCTGACTCCAGGCCTAGTGTTCTGTCCATTGCACCACCCAGTTGCCTAGTTGTGGTGGTACTTGTGTCATATTCAAAACAGACAATTTACCTTTTTAAGAAAACAGTTTCTCTAAGAGTTATCTCTATGCAGAATGACTTATTGTTCTCTCCAGTTTTATAAAGTGCTGTAGCACTAATGCAATATTTACAGTGCCCACGATCATGATAAAGACCCTGACTATAAATATCGCATGACATTTGATCACAAAATATGCCAGACTCTCCAAATAGAGGATAGAACTAAAGGATCTGTTTAGACACCCGAAAACTGAATCCTAAGACCAGTAAGCCAGTTTCATCACAGTACCAAAGATATTCAGAAGCCATAATAATTCTGAGAGCCACAGTATCCGTCAGCCTTCCCACAAACCATTATGTCTTCCCACAAAGCAACAGGAGATCAATATTGTCTCACCAACCTCTCTATCTCCTTAATTAGCATCCTCTCTCCCCCCCAATATCTGGCTAGCTCTGAACCAGCTCCCTGTGGGTTCTGCTTCCCTTAAGCAAAACTCCTCCCACCATAGGCTCCATGTGATTACATTCAGCCTGTTAGCAGGGAAGGCCTTCAAAACCCCCCCCACCCCACAGGTCTATTAAGGCGCAGGGAAGATCTTCAGATTCCCATTCCTGCTCTTCTAGGTGCTGTTGTATTTTTGTCAGTTGAGCATTGACCCCTAATTTTGTTGCTAACCCACTTTTTAGAGTTAAGCTTTTCCATTGGTCTTTTGTTTGAAGGCATGTTTCCAGTGTCTGTGTGGAGACAGCTTCTGTCCTCATTCTTTACTTCTGCCACCTGTGTAAGGCCCTCCTCTCTGCTTCTCCTTGGATGGACTTCCCCTTGCTCTCTGATCACTCTTCATCTTAACTCACTTTTGCTCTGTATGTGTGTTTTTGTGTGTGTTGAATGTGTGTATGTGCACACCTGTGGTCTCCCCCAAAAGAACTCCAGCTCTTTGACAGCAGGAACTCTTCTGCTTTTGTCTTTGCGTTCCTCCTGCCTGTCCCATGTGCTTACTTAATGCGTGTTGACTTGCTGACTGCTTGGTCTTGTGGCCGCTTTTTCTCATGTTGCTTTTCCCCTTCTATTACAGCAAGCAGAAAAGATGGTGGCGTACCTACAGGATAGCGCCCTGGACGATGAAAGACTGACCGCCAAGCTGCAGGAGCACCGAGCCAAAGGAGCCTCCATTCCGCTGCTACATGAGGCCATGCAGAAATGGTATTACAAAGACCCACAAGGAGAGATTCAGGGTATGTCTATGTCTCTTTTCTCCCTCCTAGAGAGATGTCACCTCCCACACAAATCCTGGGAGGAAGGTGGGCTGTGCTCTGCCAGAACCCTGCAATCCACTTAGATGTCCAGCAGGATCCCCAGTTTGGCTTTGTCGAGGCCTTTGATCTCCAGATGTTTCCCTTGGGACACTTATTACTTGTCTGAAGTACAAAGACCAGTGTCCTAAATGGAACCTTTAGTTTTGTCCCAGCAACTGGTCTTGGTGCCAGAGCCAGAGCAGGAAGTGCATCCTTTCAGTGCACATTTGCTCACCAAAGTACATTGTCCTTGGGATGTTTTATATCTCACCTGAAGTGTTTTCCTGTTCAGTTGTATCATTGAGTGTATACCCAGCTGTACAGTTTACTCTGTTAGTTAGCTTCTAGTTCTGCTGGTCCATCCCTTCTCAGGTTACATACTTTATTTTTCTAAATTTCTTTGCTTCTGGGAAAGAAAATTAACAACTTTGAAGAGACTTAGAGTATTCTTCCAGTGGTGCCTAGAATTAACTGATTATGTCAAAGTACATTAGTGACCTGATGGCCACATTGTCATCACTGATGCTTACTCTGATAGTAATGTGTGACCTTGGACAGCTCACTTTACCATTGTGCCCTTTATTTTTCTCATTTCTAAAATGAGTACCTCTTCTGACTCTAAACCTTGTAACCATCTGCCAGTTAGACAGCTGGCTAAGAAGTTGATGGACAACCAAGGGCTGAGCCCAGGTCCCTGGGGCACCACACTACTCTTTCCTGGTTAGGTCTAGGAAGGTCTGCCACCAGGGGGAAGTGTTTGTTCTGGAGTGGGAGCAAACTCTGGGTGTGGCTGATCCTGGAATCCCTGACATCCTCTTGTTTTGCTGGGTCATGCTGTAGGTCCATTCAATAACCAAGAAATGGCAGAGTGGTTTCAGGCAGGATATTTCACTATGTCCTTATTGGTGAAGAGAGCGTGTGATGAAAGTTTCCAACCCCTTGGCGATATCATGAAAATGTGGGGAAGGGTTCCCTTTTCTCCTGGCCCAGCACCGCCTCCACATTTGGTAAGTAACTTAAATTTCTGACAAAACAAATTGTTTCAGACAAGTATTCTGTAGTATCATTGTGCCATGAGAAAGAGCAAATATAAGGAATTCGGGTAAACATGCAAAGACTTAAAAGCACTGATACAGATCAAGGTAAACCCAGAAGAAGAATAGACAATGATCATTTCTCAGTCATGTAAGCGGAAATAGTTGTAATCCTCTGATAACACAAGCTTTTTGTATCAGCATAAACTGCGTTTCAAATGGAACCCTGTGATGTTAGTTTCCTGAAAGAAAGGTACGGGATTTTTCAGGTAGAAATTTACTTTTTAGAATGAGGCATTTGGATCAAAATGACTTTCCCTTCCTTCCCATTCTCACCTAGAATCTGTGTTAAGATCCTATGATATAATTTTCTTTTATAGCACTGATAGCGGATTTTATGAAGAAAAAAACTTGGGAGCATCATTGCTCTGTATTTAAAAGCATTTCTGTATAAATTAAACTGTGTGCAATCATTTTTATTCTAAATACATACTCTTTCATAGCTTTGCTTTTTTTTTTTTTTTTTTTTTTTTTGCTTTTTGGAGGGCAATTGGGGTTAAGTGACTTGCCTAGGTTCACATGGCTAGTTTTTGTGTTAAATGTCTGAGGCCGGATTTAAACTCAGGTCATCTTCACTCCAGGGCCGGTGCTCTACTCACTGCACCACCTAGTCTCCCCTCTTTCATAGCATTTTGTTGTCATGTTCAGACCTCTTTAAGAGAACAGTATTCTACTGTTATGTGGAGAGGTGTTGATTGTGTTTATTGCTGGAGGAATATTCTATTTTCTGGAATTATTTTTATGAATGGAGAGCCAAGTTGCTTTCTACCCTGGTTCGAAAGAACTTGTTTTAAGTAACTGTCATATGACTGGCCTTTTCATAAGCAACATCTGGTACCTTTAACAATCTGACTCTAGAGCATGATGGCTTTGAAACTGGTTTTTCTTGAGTGTCATTTAGCTGAGCCCTTGGAATATAAAGTAGATCAAATGAACGGAGGAACTGGAAGACCCACTGAATTTTTACAAGATAATTATTCACCCGTCTTCATCATTACTTTGCAGCTTTCAGAGGTGAGGTTAAACTGACTTGAGTGCTTTGACTTTTCAGATCTCCCCTCTCACCTCTTTAGCCTTCTGCTGAAGTTTTTGGATAGCCTTTTTCAGCTCTCGTCCATCCTTGATAAAGCCACTGAAAGACCCTTACTAACACACAGCTCTCAGCACGTAAACCTCCATCTTGACAGTGTATTTCTAACTAAATCCCTTTTTTCTTCAAGGCCTCCAAGAAGCCTTATTCCTCCTTGGATTTTGTTATCACCTGTGACCTAGTGGCACTTGAGCCTTTGAGGAAGTTGGGAGGCTCTCAAGAACACCCAGGACCCACCCATTGCCAGTGGTAGCCATGGTCATGGTTGATGTTTGTTTAGTTGTTTGGATGGATTGCTGCCCTCTGGTGGACAAAACCTCAAATTTAAAGGAAACTTTAGATTTTTTTTGGTCATGAATAACTTGAGTATTTTTAGCAAATCTCTTTTAAAATATGTAAGCTATTTTTTTAACCCATAGTTTACTGTTATTAACTATTTCAGTTGCCATAATTTTAGTTGCTTTAGGGGTCTCCATAGCCATTCTAATGCAGTGGGGTTTTTTAACCTCACTTTGTGTTTTAATTTCTATATTAAAAGTGTGCGTCAGTGTATATATGCATATTAACATATAGCTTATCAAACATATTCAAACCAATTCTCCTCAGGCTATCCTTAATCTTGTTCCCTTTTACTGTTAAATTCCTTTAAAAAAAGAAAAAGGGGGACGGCTAGGTGGAGCCGTGAGTAAAAGTGTCATCCCTGGAGTCGGGATTACCCGGGATCAGATCCGGATCCGGCCTCAGTACTTGGCACCCACACATAAATAATGATCAGCTGTGTAACCTTGAGCAAGTCACTTAACCCCAGTTGCTTAAAAAAAAAAAAAAGAATCTTCACTTGATGCTTCCACTTTCTTACAGCCATTTGCCCCATTTCTTCCCATCCCATTCTCCCTCCCTCCTTATTCTCTGTAGACTGGCTTTCACCACCATCTCTTGTTATCATCTCAGAGTTACCGGTGATCTCTTAATTGCTCAGTCGGTCTTCTCGGGCCTCCTCTTCCTTTAAATTTTGGCAGCATTTCATGTTGCTGGTCATTCACTCTATCTTGGCACTCTTTCTGAATGTTAGCTTTCATGACACTGCTTTGACTAGCTCCTCCTATTTTTCTGACTTTTTTTTCTTAGTCCACCTTGTGGGTTCATAATCTTTATGTACTTTAGGCTTGGATGGTCTCCAGTTTCTAGGCTTCCTTTTGTTCTCTCTATGCTTTATTCCTTGCTAATCCCACTGTTTCCTGTGGGTTCTATGCAGATGATTCTGAAATTTATCTGAGCTAGTTTCTTGGCTACAATCTTGTACTCTAGGACCTCAAAGTGTACATGCCCCACATTAAATGTACCTCCATTCCCACCTCCCAGCCCCTTAAACCTATCTTTCTTCCAACTTTCCTAATTCTCTTGATGGTCCCACCATCCTCATGGTCGCCTGGACTTGAATTTTCAGTCATCTTGACTGTTCCTTTGCTGTCATCCCTCGTATCCAGGCAGTTGCCAGATCGTGTCGAATCTATTATTATAACACCATCACTCACTGATACCACACTGGTTCAGGTCCTCATCTTCTTTCTACCTGGATTGTGATCTCCTTAACAGGTTTCCTGACCATCAATCTCTCTTCCCTGTCTCAGCCATTCTTTAAGAAATAATGCATTATCTTACCTCCTGGTGCCTCTTCCTTCTCATTTAACCCCACTCGTGGTAAAGAGAAACAAGCAGAAACAAGAATCGGAGAGCTTTCAGAAGCTTCATCATTGCTTCAGTTTCCCGTGTAGGGATCTTCCTCTTTTCATGGCACGCAGCCATTCTGTATTTTCTTTTGGTTCTGCTTAGTTTGCTCTGCCTAGAGTCTTACAAATCTTCCTATATTTCTCTAAATTCTTTGTTTTTTGTCATTTCTTACTATACAGTAATACTGTATTATATTCAATTCTGCTGTATTTGGTATCTGATTTGTTTCCAGTTCTTTGCTGCCCCAAGAAGTGTTTGTTGGAATATTTTGCCATATGTTGGTCTTATGGTTCTGTCTTTAACTTTCTTGGGTACGTGCACGGTAGACAGTTCAGTCACTTGAACAATTTCAAATTATAATCCAGAATTATTGGTTGACTTCTCAGCTTCACCAGCATTGCCCCGTATACCTCAGAAGTCCTTCCCACTTTGGCTGTCCCCTTCTTTAGTAATTTTCATAGTGTGAGCTGAAGCCTCAGTTATTTTACTCTGTGTGTGTATGAAGATTATTAATATTGATGTTCAGTATTGTTTTATGCCTTTTAGAGTTTATAATTATTTTGAAATTTTTATTTTCTTTTACCATATCTATTTGGGTAAATAGTTAACTGTCTATATTTTTGCCAGTTGAATAACAGTTGTTAATGATATTTAATGCAAATATTGTTCCCATTTTTTTAACCATATCTAGCTTAGAAATAAATACGTGTAGCACTCTATGGAATATAAATGCATTTTGAAGAAGCCCTTAGAGAAACATTTTGTAGAAGGCTCTGTCTTAATTTTCTTTTCTTTTTTTTTTTTTTTAAGCAATTGGGGTTAAGTAACTTGCTCAAGGTTACATGGCCAGTCATTATTTATGCGTGGGTGCTCATTTTCTGAGGCCGGATCTGATCTCGGGTCATCCAAACTCCGAGGCCGGCGCTCTTACTCACTGCGCCACCTAGCCTTAGGGCAATTGGGGTTAAGTAACTTGCCCAAGGTTACACGGCTAGGTTTTTGTTTGTGTGGATTAAGTGTTGGAGGCCGGCTCCGAACTCAGGTCCTTCTGATTCCAGGGCCGGCGCTCTATTCACTGCGCCACCTAGCCGCCCCCTGTCTTAATTTTCTAGAGAAAAGGTCTATTTCTTTCTTTCTTGATATTATTCATGTAAATGCTTTTTGATATTTTCGTAATAAAAAATAGTCTGCTTTACCTTTTATGGTCTTATCTTCCCCTTGGGTTAAATCATAGTTGTGAAAAATGCCTGATCTTACCCTTTTAAAAGTTTTATATTGTGACCTTTTATATTCAGCTCGAGTCTGCCTTGTGCTTATTGTACTATTTATTACCTTATCCTTTCTCCTTTCTTCCCAAAGCTGCTAAAATTAGCTTCTTGTTAACCCTTCCCCAATCAAACACGTTTTTATTTCATTAGATATTTCCCAATTACATGTAAACAAATTTTTTTGTTTTGGCTTTTTTTTTATTTTGGAGGGGGGATGGGAGGGCAATTGGGGTTAAGTGATTTGCCCAAGGTCGCACAGCTAGTTTAAGTGTCTGAGGCCAGATTTGAACTTAGGTCCTCCTGATTCCAGGGCTGGTGCTCTATTCACTGTGCCACCTAGCTGCCTCGCTGCCTCTGTGAGCAGATTTTTTTATCAATTATTTTTTAAGATACTGAGCTTTAGATTCTGTACGGCCCCCCCCGCCTTGAGAAGCAAGTAATTTGCTGATAAGAACTCTCTAGTAATTCTTTATTGATTTGGATGACGTAGACCTTCTGCTTCTAGTTTCCTGAGATCCAAGGTGCTCCCCAGGCTGATGGAAGAACATATTTGAAATGTTATTTCAGTTAATTTCACTGTTCCTGCCAGTCTGTTCTCTGTTCCCTGAGTTTACCATGACATCTTCTGCTTCTGTACCTCATCGTCTCTTTGTGTCCAGACTCTTCAGGGTCTGCTACAGCTGCATCTCACCTCTGGCAGGTTTCACCTACATAGGTTTTTTCTCACCAACCCCCTAGAAGCTCTTTCAGAGTAAGGACTGTTCTCCTCATAAGTTTTCCCAGTTGATGTCACTTTTATGATGCTGCATATTATGTTATATATTTGCCAGTCATATTAAACTCTGCCACCCAATTAATGAGTTTCCTCTTATGAGCAATGAATATAGTGTAACCCCCAGTTTTGCCTCTACCTGGACAGGAATGGGTGGTCACAGGATGCTTTCGATACTTAGATAGAGCTGGCATCTTATTAATATAGACTGACCTTCTGGGCATTACCTTGCAAGGGAGAAAGATGGCATGTCTGCATGGGTACCTTTGATCTCATACTCTGCATCTATTTCCAAATAGTTTCATTTTATTTATCTGTTCCTATTTCTTTAAATAAGTATATTTTTGTATTTATTATTCTCTATACTTATTTCTTTATCCTTTTATATGTAATCTTTTGCATTTGCCACTTCATTTCAGAAATTCTCAGGTCCTGCAGATTCTTAAAACTAAAATCAAAGATGAATTCTCTGACATACATTAGGACACAGTAGAACTTAACCTGTGGTCAGTATGGTTTAGTTTGGGTTTCTTTCATGAGGAGACTTCATTAACTTCTGCTATTTTATGCCATTGCTGGTGAGGTTTTAAGTTGACCCAGGACTTTGATGTTCAACCATTACCTTCTCTTTAAGATAATACATTATGTTAAAAAAAAAAATACAAAGAAGAAGGCTTTTCTAAGTATTTAATAGCAGCTTTTCTATTACAGGGAGAACTGGATCAGGAACGACTGACCAGGCAACAGGAGCTCAATGCCTTATACCAGATGCAGCATCTTCAATACCAGCAGTTCCTCATCCAGTAAGCTGTCACTATAGACACTTACAGGACATCTCTCCACACCACTGCCATAGTGAAATCTGTGTTCTGTGTTTAGGCTGGAATCTTGACCAGAAAAGGGGCTGCCATCACCTTTCCTCTTTGTCACTGATGCTTAGATAAGATAGCAAAAGGCTTTTAGCTCCAAGTTCAGGGGCTTCCTATCTCTTCAGATTCAAGCACAGATAAGTGTTTGTGCATTATGGAGAGGGAAAAGGCAAGAGGGGCAAGAATAAAAGGATTCGAAGCCGATAGACAGACAGACAGACAGATAGATAGATGGAAGATAGATAGAAGCCAAAGAAAATGGAGGAGAAAGAAAAGGGGGGGTTTCTATCTAAAATAAGAAACGGTAGTCCTAATTTGTGTTAATTCAGTTTTAATATTCAGAAGGTACTAGATACTATTTTCTGCTGTAGGTAACCTTGGTCAGTTCCCATTGTATTCTTTTGTCTAATTCTGGTTGCTACATTTTGAGGAAGAAATTTAGAAATTGCCTTGTATCTAGGAAATAGTAACCAGAATGGTGAAAAGACTTGAATTATACTAAATCAAGTCAGCAAACATGTGTGAAGTACCTACTCTCTTCCAGGTACTGTCCCACATACTAGGGCCATAACAAAAGGCCAATAGTAGTACCTTCCCTCCAGAAGCTCACAGTCTAATGGAGACAACTTTATGCACAGAAAATCCATATCCAGGATAAATTGGAGATAATCTCAGAAGGGTTAAGGACAACTTAAATTAAAGATGACCAGGAAAGGTTTCTTACAGCAGGTTGGGCTTTGGCTGAGACTCAAAGGCAGCCAGAAGGCCATGGGGACAGAGAGGAAAAACTTCTTGCTGTTATAGAAGTAGTAATGAAAGTAGTCTTCCTGTTTAAAAGTATTCTAATCATACTTCTGTCTCAGAAAACTTGGTTGTGAAAATAGGGAACACTTAGAATTCCTTCAGAGCATGGCAGGCCCTTTTAGCAAAGGCCCTCATGTGACACCTCTTACTTTGAGCTTCCTTTTAGTGTTTGTGATTCCAAGTGGATTCTCAGTGGTTTTCTTATATAACGAGGGAACCGTTTGTGTCTTTGTTATGTACCAGAACAGGTTGGTTGTGTTTTGTTTTGTTTTTTTTTTGCTTTTTGGAGGGCAGTTGGGGTTAAGTAACTTGCCCAAGGTCACACGGCTAGGTTTTTGTTTGTGTGTGGGTTAAGTGTCTGAGTCCAGATCTGAACTCAGGTCCTTCTGACTCCAGGGCCAACGCTCTACTCACTGCGCCACCTAGCCATCCCAGGACGGGTTTTTTTACAGCTTGAATTGGTGACCTAACTCCCTCTGTTTTGGCTTTATCTGTCACCAATGAAGAAGTGATTAAAAATGATTATTTGATGTATGGCTTATAGGGACAAGGTTGTTAGCTTGTCTGTTTGTGAATCTGAGAATGTCAGGCAGTGGGGTATCCCAGAACGGGCTGCACCAAGGGCCTCATGGCCCATGTTGGGCTCTCAGGGCTGCAAGCGCAGGACAGCCTCTGCCTTGGGGGCTCCCCACTGCCTCTGCTGTTGCTTTCTCCTTCATCTGTCTCAATGTTTGCTTTTCTTTCTCTTTGAAGACAACAGTATGCGCAGGTGTTAGCCCAGCAGCAGAAGGCAGCGCTTTCGTCCCAGCAGCAGCAGCAGCTGGCACTGCTCCTCCAGCAGTTCCAAGCTCTGAAGATGCGGTAGGTGCTCAGGATTCTGGCCAGAAGACTCTTTTCCAAAAGAGGAGTTAGCCAGAAGCAGCGACTTATCTCCATAAAAGATGAATCTGAATCTGCCTTGAGAGAACTCCCAAGTGTTTAGGGGGTAGGATGGCCAGTGGCTGCACGGCTTAGAACAGGAGACAAATCTGTCTCTCCCTGTTACTGACCAGAGGGGCATTTGTTCTGAGCTGTGAGTTTCCCCTAGCGAAAACAGGGCCTGTTCTGAAACAGAGATGCAGCTTTTAGGCATTGCCAGCCGTTAGGCTGGTGCTAAACTGAGCGGGGCCAGAACCTGTAGTTGAGTGAATCAGTTTCTCCTGATTCTCCTCACACTCTTGTCACTTAATTCCCATTGTTTTTCACCTAAGCTGGTGGGAAGGGAATATTTTGCATAGTGACAGCTCTTACTCATTCATCTTCTAGAACTGGGCAGCTGCTAAGACTGTCAGGGGATTCCTAGATAAGTTTTCCTCTCCTCCCAGGGGCCTACTCTAGTGCAGACTTTGTGGACACTCACAAGAAAGTCGGAGCAGCCTAGACAGAGCATGGCAAAGCTAGATAGCCTCCTTGGCTTGCTCTTCAGTGATTGTCTGTTGTGTTTTTTGTCTTTTTTTGCAGAATATCGGAACAGAATCTGATTCCATCCGTCACTAGGTCTGTTTCAGTTCCTGACACCGGCTCTATTTGGGAGCTTCAGTCAACAACTTCGCAACCTACAGGTAAGAACTTAGTGCCTGTCACCCACCACTGCGATTCCTGGATTGTGAGGGGGCAGGCAGGTTTTTTAAATTACCAAAAGGAGTTTAAATAATTTCTTTTTTTTTTTTTTACAATTATAAGTCACCTTTTGATAGTTTGTTGAAGTTCAATAGATGTTAAAGTTTGAGACTGTTTCTGTGAAAACCAGTGCAGTCTGGTGATGTTGCTGCTCTTGGATATCTCCCTTGTTGACATATGCTTAGCACTTCTGGAAAGAAAGGTCACATCCAGTGTGGAAAGGTTCTTGGATCACCCTTCAGAGAGAATAGAGTGTCCAGGTTGTGATCCCCCCCCCCCCTTGTGATACTTTATAATTTAAGGTAGCTCTTCATGCTTGTGATTACTTTATTGCTAACAGATACACGCAGTAGTGAGTATAAACTGAGTATATGAGTATAAACTCATTGGAAAAATGCAGAGCAATTTTAAACCTTTTTACCTAAAGAAACATCTGTCTTGTTAGCATCATGATTCTTCCAGTGATGCTGTCTGGTTGTAATTCATAGTCCCTTTAGCCTTGAAGTCATGGGTTCTCAAAGGGCAATGGGAAGGTTGCTGGTGGCCATGAGCAGGCTGTACCATCTTCCAGTGAAGACGGACACAGAAAGGTACTAACAGTCACCCTCACACATAGCTAGATGAGAATGTCCTGCTTCATAGAGAGTGGAAATGTTTTGATGGGTAGAAGGACTATATGCCCTTTGGTAGCCCCACTGTTTTAAGACATCTCGCAGAAGAACTCTTGCCTTGTGGAGGCTTTCTAATGGACTCATTTAGCACATGTCTGTGCCACTTGAAGGGATACCACAGATTGCTTGATGCAAATGTGAGACAGTAGGAAATAAAGAGTGATGGGAAGCCTAGGGAAAAATGGGAGAACTGTGCTTATTGGTTCCCTGAAAGATTCCTACCCAATTTCTTCTAAGGCACCTCACAGTGACCCAGTCCCCATTTTTCATTGTGGATTTTGAGCTTTTTTTTTTCCCTAGAATCAAACCAGGGGCTTTCTAGAATATTCAAGTGTGACAACATCAGTAGGGATGAGGCAGCAGGTTAGCTCTTGCTAGGCATCCAAAGATGACTAGAAACTGGTCTTTGAGCGTGTTGCTATTGTTGAAGTTGTGAAGTCGGACGTGTGTCAGGGATACATGGCTTAGTTGTCCTCTCTGGCCAGTCGTTCTTTTGTGGTATTTAGACCTGTGTGATGAATGGGCCTGTTAGATTTCCTCTGGGCTTTATTCAGTTGGTGATGAATGTGTGTTATAATCACTGTCATTTTTTTCTACATTTCACAGTCTGGGAAGGTAGTAGTGTTTGGGATCTTCCTCTCGACACTGCGGCTCAGGGACCAGCTCTTGAACAACTTCAGCAGCTCGAGAAAGCTAAAGCTGCCAAGGTCAGACTCATTCTTCTGCTTTTACTCCACTGCATGCTTTCTCTGCTTCGTTCAGTGCACACATTGCATTCTCTTCTCCCTCCTCAGGTCCCCCAAAAACCAACCAACCAAAGAAACAGTCAAACAAAAACCCACTTCTTACCTGCTTACCACCCAAAACACAAAGACCTCTGGTAGGACTAGAGGAAAGACTATCAGTTTTTGATGAGACCTCAGTGAAACTTGGTGTCTCTCACTTTGCAAATATAAGTGAATTGTTTGTGCCAGGGAAAAAGCATTGTCATAAGCATTAGTGCTCCCAAAGATTCACTTTTACTCTAGAGTATAGTAACCTCTATTTTTAATAGTTTTGCATATACCTTTAATGCTAAAAATAATGTAAAGATTATGGTGTTTTTAACTCAGTAATAGGATTGTGGGCCTGCTCAAAAGATTGGGATTTTTAGGTTTGACATTATGGTAGTAATTTGCCAAAAATTGATACAGGTATCCCTGTATCAATCAGAAACTCTTTCTGGTGTCCATTTCTCCATTAACTCTACTATCTTTGTCAGGGCTCATAGCTTAGTCTGACCAATCCTCCAGTGTTTTCAAATTGTCCAGCTCCTTACAGAACCACAAAAGAGAACTTCACCGTTGGAAGGTGCCTCCACATTCCCCTAGACCAAGCCAGGCCTGGCGTAGAACCTCCTCCATGTAGTCCTGACCAGAGGTTGTCACCCATCTTCTGTTGGAATGACTCTGGGCCTCCTGGGATAACCCTATTCATTCTACTCTTAGATTGCTGTCATTTGTGGGCAGGTTTGCTCTTGTTAGGCATCCAAAGATGACTAGAAACTGGTCTTTGAGCGTGTTGCTATTGAAGTTGTGAAGCCGGACATGTGTCAGAGATACTGGCTTAGTTGTCCTCTCTGGTCAGTCGTTCTTTTGTGGTATTTAGAGGAGTGCACATAGAAGCTATGTTGCTATGGAAGTGATTGTTTCTGTGCTGGTCAATGGATGAGGGAATTATGGGGAGGTAAACATGGGAAGGAAAGAGTAACTGGTTGTTGTAGAAAAGCTTCAGGCTATTTTCGCTTTTGTTTATGGTTCCTAAAGGAGCTAAGAAGAATTCTTTTTTTTTTGTTTGTTTGTTTGTTTTTGGGGGGCAATTGGGATTAAGTAACTTGCCCAAGGCCACATGACTAGGGTTTTATTTGTGTGTGTGTTAAATGTCTGAGGCCACATCCAAACTCAGGTCCTTCTGACTCCAGAGCCGACGCTCTACTCACCGCGCCACCTAGCTGCCCCTTGTCTCAGTTCTTAATAGTCTCTATATGTAATTTGTTTTCAGCTAGAGCAGGAGCGGAGAGAGGTGGAGATGAGGGCCAAGCGAGAAGAGGAAGAGAGGAAGAGGCAAGAGGAGCTCCGGAGGCAGCAGGAGGAGATCCTTAGGAGGCAGCAGGAGGAGGAGAGGAAGCGGCGGGAAGAGGAAGAGCTGGCCCGCAGGAAGCAGGTGAGGAGCTAGCAAGCCGCCATCTGAAGACTCGTGGGGTCCTTGAAGCTTCCCATAAATGGCTGCATGCCTTTATTTCCCTTGTACCTGGAAATGGAGACTTACCGAATGAATCTGATGAGAAAGAGATGTGTTTCCACTTTATTTGTAGAAATAGAGCTTTTTTTTTTTTAATCCCAATTTTAGAGTTAGAAAGATTTATTCTGCATCATCTAAGAAGATAGAGGAATATAAGAATGTTTGTATACTTTCTCAGAAATGAGGATTTGAATCAGCTTGGACCATAGACCATGTGACCTTTATCAGTGGCTCAGTGTGCACAATGGAGCAGGTGCTTGGTGCTTATTGATGGACTCATTATTCCACTGTCTTTTTCTCAGTATAGTTGAGTGGAACAAATGGAATGATGACCAGAAAGAACGCAATTTATGAAGCCAAAAGGGCAGAATTAAGTAGATAACTGTCTACTACTTTTTACAACTAAGGGGGTATCTGTTAGAAACTCAATAGCCGTTTAAATTAAGTGATAATTTCTAGACTGTACATATCATGTAGATAAGCTTGTATCTTTTGTATTTGTATGTCTCTTATTTAAAACTAATTTTTGCTTTGTGTTGGGTGGAAATTTGTTTTTCTTTTGAAGTTTTTAAGAAGTAGACAAAAACATCTTCTATAACTAATTTTTAGTCTTTGGTTTAATTCTATTGGAAAAAAAAGAGTAGCCAGTAATGTTACATTAAGGTTGTTCAAAGAGCTTTTAAATGTTATGTCATGTGTTATATTAGGAATCTAAATTTAATTTTTTTTAATTCAGAAGAAGAAATAAATACAACAAAACACGTATTTCTGACATCTGCCATTCAGTAAATATTTATTAAATTTTTGTGTGCAGAGAACTCTGCTAGGTGCTAGGAATGTGACAAAACATGGATAAGAGATGGCCCCTTCCTTCATGAACTCATGGTCAGGAGGAGGAGAATACACAAATCTGGATAAGTGTCCTTCTTGCATGTGACGACATAATCAGTCAAGTAGAACAAAGTCCTGTGGCGTCCAAGAAAGCTTCCTGGAGGAGGTGGCACCTAAGCCAAGGGATGCATGGTTTTGGAGCAGGTGAAGAATGGTCAGAGGAGGACATTTCAGTCAGAATGAGTAAAGACAAGAAGCTGGGGGAACACAGCACATTTTAGGATGGGCAGGAGTCATTTAGTTGGCTTGTATGCAGAGTGCAGATTGGGTTTTGCTGTCGAGATTGTGGCCTGCTGGGAGAGAATGCAGTGAATGGGGAGAGTGGGGAGCCCTGAGCATCATCAGGAGAATATCTAGCTGTGTTTTACTTGTCACTGTTTTCTGTCCTAAAGTAACGTGATTCTGTCTCACAAATTCAGCTACTGATTTTGTGCTACTGATAGGATCATGGCACTGGAATGGATTTTTAAAGCAGGAGAGAGCCATCACTCTCCCTGCCTAGCATCACCCGTCCTCTCCTAAACTCTTCACCAGCAATTGCCAGCCAGCTGTGTTTGTGACCATAGGTGACTGTTAGAAAGTTCTTTATCTGTGTCCTTGAAGCTTCTGTTGTCTGGTTTAATTTGGGTTTTCTGGAGCCACACAGGATAACTCATGTGGACACTTGAGATGTTGGGAAGCAGCCAGGCCTCACTATCCCCTGTCTTGAACTCTTCCTCACTTAACATGATTTCTAGTCCTTTCACCATCCTGGTCACTGTCCACTAAACATATAGTCCCCAGAAGGGACACCCTCCAGGTGTGTTTCAGAGCATCACATGGTCCTTTCTTGCCTCCCTTTTCTGGAGCGTATGAAAGGCATTATCTTTTTGGCACCTACTCCAGACTATTAACCCATGTTGAGCTTGCTTGAAAAACCCCCAGGCCATGTTTTCTAGTTCAAATTATGCTTCTTTTACAAGGCTGTCCCCTGGTGGTCCAGCACACATAGGACTTCCCCTTTTCTGCCACTCTTTATTCTGTTCTTTGGAACATATGGTCACTTGTAACACTTCCTCACATTTTTTATGATCTTTTCTGTGGCTTTTTTCCAGTCACAGTGTAAGCAGTACAGGGACTCATCTTGTATTTGTCTCTTGCCTTCAATACCTAGCATGTGTTCTGCACATTTTAAAAGTTCAGTAAGTAGCTGCTAAATGTTCTTTGTCATCTTCCTCCTTCGTATAGCTCCATTCTTATGTTTATTCACTGACTCCCATCTGTATGTCTGTCTCAGAGCCATCTCTAGATTAAGTCCTTTTCAGTTAGATACCCAGATGTGCATCTTACCACTGGAATTCTTGCCTAGATGTCTCACAAGAGAGTATTTAGTCGACCCCCTTTAATGTAGCAGGAGCTTTTCTGAGTGCTTCCAAAAGGAAATGATTCCTGTTTCACATTCTGTCACAGGAGATCTGACAGGGAGGGAGAGAAAGTTCAGTAAATAAATTTCAAATGAATATAAAACATTTGAAATATTAGGTTGTTAGGGAGTCTGGGCACTGGCACTTGGAAGAATTGGGCTCCTGTAGAAAATGGCACATAAGCTACATTTTGAAAGAAGGTAGTAGTTCTCTGAGATGGGGCTTAGAGGAAATGTATTCGGGGTATAGGTGGGGGGGAGGGGGAAACAGGTAATGCAGAGGCATTGAGTTGGGAGATAAAAGTGTTACGTATGAGAAACACATAAGCCCAGTTTGGGTTGGATAGTAGAGTGTACAGTGTGTGATAGTGCTGGGGAGAGAGGCCGGGACCAGGTTTTTAGGGGCTTTAAAACCCAAACAGCAATTTACATGTGACCCTAGAGGCATTAGGCAACCTCTGGAGAATATTGTTAGGAGGGAATTGACATGGGTCAGACTTGTTCTTAAGGAAAGTGACTGACTGCTATGGGCAACGAGGACAGCAGTTAGAGGGCCATGACCACAGTCCAGGCACAGTGGTCAGAGCCTGAACTCAGGTGATAGCTGTGTGAATAGGAGGGAGGGCCAGAGTGTGGGAGAGGTGGTTCATATAGAAACTGAAGGGTTTGACCACTTATGAGAGCAGGTTAGAAACTGAGGATAATCCCAAGGTTATAGACCCAGAAGAGCCAAAGCATGGGGGCATCCTGAATAGAAGAGGCATGTTTATTAGAGGAGGATATTTGGGGGCAAAGATAATGACTTCTAGTTTGCACATGCTGAGTGTGAGCTATCTCTGGGCTGTGCTTGTTGAAGTGTCCAGTGAGCACTTGATGATGTGGGTCTAGAAATCAGGAGAGCCTGGCTGGTATTGGTATAAAGGTGCTGATTAAACCCTTGGTTGCTGATGAGGTCATTGCAAGAGAAGGGGGTCACGGCAGAACCTTGAAGAATGTCTAGAGCTAGGTGCTGAGATACCGATGATAAACCAACAGTCAGCCCTGTAGGAGCACTTGGAAGGGGAGGACCCAGAGAGGAAAGAGCATCTGGGAGTGCAGAGAGGCTGCTGAGTAGCATCACATACATGAAAGCTGAGGCCTGAGAAAGACCCCCCTGATTGGTCGAGTCACCTGTGGCCTGAGCCCTTTCAGTTGTGTGATGAGGTCAGAAGCCCCATTGCAAAGAGCTGATGCTGGGCATGATGTGTGGGGTTGCCCTGGTTGAGTGGCAGGGAGGAGATTGACATTCTCAGTGCCTGTGTCACTTTGAGTTTGGCTCAATACCCTTTGCTACTCTATATTTAAAATGGGGGCTCAAAAATACAGGTAGAAATCCTGGTTGCCCGTGGACTTAGAGGGGGCATATTGAGGCTTATCCAGTTTCTGCCTGGGTGAACTTTGTGGTCCTTCTTCAGAAATACTCTATTGTGGGGAGAATTCTCTAGTGAGACTTAATATTCACTAGAGGAGTTGTAGATTTCTTCAGCATATTCTTACAATGCTAGACTTTTCATTGACGAATCACAGACTTCCTTTGAATGTCCTTATATCTTTCAGGAAGAAGCTCTCAGACGCCAGAGGGAACAAGAAATGGCCCTAAGACGCCAGCGAGAGGAAGAGGAGCGCCAGCAGCAAGAGGAAGCGCTCAGACGACTGGAGGAGAGAAGGAGAGAGGAGGAGGAGAGACGGCAGCGGGAAGAGCTGTTACGGAAGCAGGTGTGTGTGCGGATTTCGCCTTGTTCCCTCTGGGGGGCACAGGGTGGATTGGTGTCAGTCCAGGAAACTGAACTGGCAGCTCATTAGAGTGAGAGCTAGAAGGACCCTGGTTTTACAGTTGAGGAAACTTAGGCCCAGCAAGGTGAAGTGATTTGTCCAAGGTCACACAGGTCATTAACAGCAGACCTAACATTTGAACCAAGGTCCTCTGATGACATGCCCAGGGTTTTTTGTCTTGCCCCATGAGCAGCCCAGAGCTTGGCACAGTTGTTGTTCAGTTGTGTCAGACTGCTTTTGACCCTGTGTGGAATTTTCTTGGCAAAGATTCTGGAGTGCCTTGCCATTTCCTTCTGCCGTGGATTAAGGCAAAGGGTTGAAGTGACTTTCCCCAGGGTCCCACAGCTCGGAAGTGTCTGAGGTAGGATTTGAACTCAGGTCTTCCTGACTCCAGGACCAGCTTTCTATCCACTGAGCCACCTAACTAGCTTTGTGTTTGGCTCATAGTAGACACTTAACAGTTATTGACAAACTGATTCCATGTTGACCAGCAAAATATACCCCACATTTATACCTTTTCTGTTATTCCTTAAGTATTATTTTCTGGGATTTATTGTGATAGGAATTTTTTAGCGTTAATTACTTTATAAACTATTTTATTTTTAATTTATGGAATAAATTAAGCATTTCCATTGCATAATATAATAAAAATAAGATGATCACACATAAAACTGCAAATCTCTTATGTACAACTTAAATTTAAATATATTGGTGTTATCATGTGCAGTTTTTCCCCCTTCTCCTTGAGGGCGGCCTAGAGACGGCAACCATTAGACATATGTGTGTATTATGTAATTATGTAAAATCGTTCTGTGCATCTTTCTACTTATCAGTTCTTTCTCTGCATGCAGATAGAATCTTCATTTGTTAATTCATGCGAGTCGTTTCATGTATTTCTAAGATCATGGAGTTTATCTCGTAGCACAGTAGTATTCCATCACAGTCATATGTCACAACTTGTTCAACCTTCCTCCAGTTGATGGGCATCCCTGCGATTTCTAGTTCTTTGCCACATCGAAGAGAGCTGCTGTAAATATTTTATGACATAGATTCTTTGCCTTTTTCTCTACTCAATTTTGGAAATAGACCTAGGAGCGGCATTGCTGGGTCAAACGGTATAGGCAGTTTAATCGTCTTTGGGCATAATTTCAGATTGTTCTCCACCAACACTGAATGTGTCCCCGTTTTCCCACATTCCCCTACGTTTGTGTCTTCTCCCTTCAGTCATTTTAGTCAGTCTTAAATGATATCTCAAGGTTGTTTTAAGTTGCATTTCCCTAATCGATAATGATTTAGACCATTTTTTTAAATGAATATAAAGGATTTTGCTTTCTTCACTGGAAAACTGCCTTTAACTATCCTTTAACTATCAATTGGACAACGACTCATATTCTTATAGGTGTGACAAAGTTCTGTATATATTTTAGATATGAGACATTTTGTCTGATAAACTGTCTATGAAATTCTACTCCCTGCCTACCACCCCCAATTTTCTGCTTTCCTTCTAATCTTGGCTACATTTGTTTCATTTATACAAAAACTTATTTAAAATTTCATGTAAGCACAATTATCCATCTTACACCTCACTCTGCTCTCTGTCTCTTGTTTATTCCTATCCATAAGTCTGCTAAGTGATATGCTCCATGTTCTTCTGACTTCCTTGTAATATCTCTTCATATCTAGGTCACGTGTCCATTTTGACCTTGGTAAATGGTGTAAGATATTGGTCTAGGGCCAGTTTCTACCATTTCCTTTCTTTTATATTTTTTTCATTAGTTCTTTTGATATTCTTGAATTCTTCCTGATGGATTTTATTACTTTCTCCAATTAAATAAAATAATTTTATGGTAGTTTAATTGGGGTGGCATTGAATGTATAAATTAGTGTTGGTAAAATTGACTTTTAAAATCATAAAATCATTTCTTCAATGCAATCAACGACATTTATCTAGGTGCTGACAAATTTGAATTGTAAGCCATTGTATGCTTTCAGCTTTGCAATGCAAGGCTATGGTCTAGTCCTCCCACCAACTGACCTGAGTTTCTCGTGTTGTTTGAATTACTTAAATTATTTGGAAAGCATGTTGCTTGGAGTTGCATGACTCTTAAAAGCCCCTCCAGGTATGAAGTCACTTTTCTGTAAGCCTGTAGTCAGATGTATGGATTGCGTAGTATGAAGAGCAAATGGAAGAGGAAATGCTTGGAATGAGTCCACAGTTGGAGCTGATTCACCAGGTCGCTGACTTACCAAGTGAAGAGACAAGCTGATGCCATAATGGGACAGTCTTTGGAAATAGAATTTCTTTCAGGAGTGAATGCCTTCCTTGGGCCTGAAGTTTAAATGCCTGAGTTAAGCTGGTGATGATGTTTCTTATTTTGAATGACCCTGAAACACTTAATAGTAGCTGGGAGCTAGGTTTGAAATGAACATGTTTTTCACAACTTGTGCCTCTTAAAGTCACCCATATCTTTTCAGTGCTCTCATACCTTTCTCCTTCTTTATGGGAAGGAAGAGGAGGCTGCCAAATGGGCCAGGGAAGAAGAGGAAGCTCAGCGTCGGCTTGAGGAGAACCGATTGCGACTGGAAGAGGAGGCGGCCAGGCTGCGGCACGAAGAGGAGGAGCGGAAGCGCAAGGAGTTGGAGCTCCAGCGGCAGAAGGAGCTGATGAGGCAGAGGCAGCAGCAGCAGGAAGCCCTAAGACGCCTACAGCAGCAGCAGCAGCAGCAGCAGCTTGCCCAGATGAAGGTGAGCTGTCCTCCCCCAAGGAGATGGAGTCAAGGCTGTGTTTTTGCCACCAAAGAGCTTCCCATTTAGGGGGGCAGATAGGAGGAAGGCCTTGCTTACAAAGGAATACAACAGTAGCAATGCTGGGTCCTTGGAACTGTGAGGGAGGGGGTAGGACAGCACTCTCATTAGGGAAATAGTCTTAAGTCATGAAGATTTTAGGGAGCTGTGCCTAGAGTAAATAGGTTGGAGGGAACTTTTAAAAAATTTTTTTAGTGAGTAGTGGCAGAGTTATAGAAGTAGCTAAGGACCAGATCATGTGCCAGATAAAGAACATGCAATATTGTTCTATTGACATTGGGAACCCATTGAAGACTTTGGAGTAGGGTAATGAGGTGTGCAAAGGACTTTAATGCCCATGCCAGTTTGGAAAAGGGTAAGATCTGCCAGGGAGAACAGGTAGACTCCCACTAAACTTAATGTTGGTGATCTGATGAAGGATTGTGGCCCTGAGAATGTAAAGGAAAGGGTTGCAGTGGAAGACAGCTCAATTGGATGTGTAGGGGTGAAAGGAGACGTCAAGGACAAAAGGCTTTCTCCATCCTGGGGTGGCGAGGAGAACGATTATGCCATCGATTTGGAAGGAAAAGCACTGATACTGACAAGGTTTTTCTGCGATTGATATCTAAGAGACGTATGGAGATTGATTCATCTCTATAGGTGGGAATTGAAATGATTAAGATGAGCTCCCCAGGGGGCGGAGGGAGAATTAGAGCCCCTTGGGAGGAAACATTGCTTTCTTCAAAGTATCTTTAGAAAAAAATTTTTATTCATTATAATGTGGGGTGTGTCATTTTATATAACGGGAAAAGGAAGAAGAGAGGGACAAAACTGTATGATGTGAGAAATCAGCGGACAAACATGAGGGAGAGAATGTGACGGCTCTGAACAAAGGGGTGTCCTTAGGGCATAGCGTGAGGCCAGTTGTGCGTTTAGAGACTTGATTGGGGGTGTTAAACATTTGAAAAGTGGAAGAGAATGTGGACATGTTTGCCATGCAACCCTGGAGGTGACTCCCACAGTTCTCTTTTCTGATGAGGAAAAGTGTATGAAAGTTGAGTGAAGCTTGGCTTTGTTGGCGATGGCCAGATTTACTCAGGTGTTTTTTCCTTCTGTGCCCTTCACTATACAGTGCATATTTTGAAAAGAAAATTAGCAAAAGTGCATGATTGACTGCCCCATATTAGTAGCATCATAATATAGTAGGAAAAGTTCTTTTTTGGGAGTACACAGGCCCCACTTCCAGCCCCAGATTCTGATTTTCCAGTTGTGTAACCATAGGAAAGTCACTTATTTGACCCTCCATTTTCTCACCTTTAAAATGGGCATAATAATATTTTAGCTGCTAAATTGAGTTGTTTTGGAACTCTTTTGCATATAGAAAGGTACCGTTTTAGTATGTGTTGCTGTTAGTACTATTGTGTGAGCCTCAGTTTCCTTACCTATAACTGTGCTCATTGCTGCCTTACAGGGTATTGGCAGAAGATCTCTTTATAAACATTAAATTGTACATGTTTGTCATCTTACTACTTTTTATTCTTTGAAAAATTAGCCAGCATTGATTTCTCAGTAGAGTATGTTTTGTTCTTGTCAGGGAAAGACAGAAGTTTAAAAGTAAATAGCTAGAAGATTGTTGAGGGTAGTAATAGATCAAGGAATAGGTGTTCACATGGATATATGTATCATTATAATATAGAAATATTGGTTAGAAGTCGCAAGCAGAAGGAACCATTGAAATCAGTTTGCAACTATCAATATACAACTCATCGCTTCTTATGCATAATTTCAACCTCATTGAAAATCTAGCAATCAGTTAATAAGAATTTATTAAGAGTCCGCTACTATGCCAGACTCTGGGGTACCAAGCCTAATGTGGCTTATTTCTTGCCCTCAAGGAGTTTCCATCCTCTGGGGTCCTTTTCTTGTCAGGACTGATGGAGAGAAGCCTTCCCCAAGACTTCTCGGCAGCTTCAGCTGCCTGCGCAGCCCCTTCATGATCTTATACCAGTTGGAAATGCTTGACACATACATTCGTGATGCACAAACGAGTGCCTCATTCTGCCATCATCCAGCAGGTAGACTGTGTACAAAGGGTCAAATCTGTCAAATCTGTCAAACAGTCTGTCAAATCTGTCAAATCTGTCAAACAGTCTGCTTTGGGCAGCTGGTATAATGATCAAGACGAGAGACAGCAGAGTTCCATTATCCCTTTCCTTCCATCTTTTCCCTCGAGTAAAAATATCTTCAATTAGATGGATAGAATAAAACACTTTGAAGGACTTGGAACCCACCCAAGATAGGTGAGAAAGGAGAGCCACAATAAGATGGAAACCATCCAGCGGCTTTAACAAAATGATTTCAGGTTTGTACATCTACAGAAAGATGAGCTTGCTATAGGTGATCAGCACATTGGATGGTTTATGAAAACTTATGAAAAGAAGCAGTACCATGCAGGTCCTTAAGGCATTCTCCAGGAATAAATAAGGCCACTAATTTTTTTTTGGTCAGAGTTTACATCTGGCAGATCATGGAAATACTATAAACGTAGCAAGGCATTGGATAAAAGCCTTTTTGGACATGATCAGAAAATAGGGGCTGGATGGTCATGTAGCTACTTGGATTAAAAGGAGAATCAGGCAGGTAGACTCCCAAGAATCTGGAGGCAGGGCTCTGACCCCAGGGATTGCTCCTCTTTAGGCTCAGTTTATGCATCTGTAAATTCAGGGAGTGGGGCAGGGGCTGGATTAGATGATCACTAAGGTCCCTTTCATTTATAATATTCTGTGACCCCAGTGACCCCTTTTGGGGCTCTTAGCTCTGTGTCTTGTCTCTTTATACCTTTTTCAGTGATCTAGATAGAGTTATACTGCTTGTAAAAGCTGGAGATGGCACAAAGGCAGGATAGAAATAATGTGGAATAATATCAAGAACCAAAAGACCAAACAAAGCGTGATTTGTTAGTGATAAAAGCAGAGTCCTGCACTTAAGTTTAAATAACTCCTGTCACTCCAGGACAGAGACTTGATGGCATTTCTGGCATTTCATGTCTTAAAAAGGTGGACAAGATCTGATCACACGTTGAACCTGAGTTGAAAAATGATGGCCAAATAAAATCTTCATTTTGATCTTTAATAAGAAATGAGATGTCCAAACAAAGACAGACATTAGGCCTATGGTGTTCTGTACCTCTGGAGGATTCTGTGATAAGTTGGGCTGTGGCTCATAGGACGGCAGCTGTGATGACAAGAGAAACTAGAAATTATGTGAAGAAGATTTTTAGGAGCTGGTGGCCTGCAGTATGTGAGAATGTTGTGTTCAGAGAGTTGGAACTATCCTGGCAATGACGCTTTACAGAGGACAGGATTAGGGCTAGTGAAAAGAAGTTTAATTACACAGAAATCTTTACTAAGAATTAGAAAAATTTCTGATAATTAGAACGCCTCAAAAAATTAAGCAGCTTTCTTTGTGAAATAGTGAGCACTTCATCACTTTGGGATGTAAGGAAGGCCAAGGGGATCACTTGTCTGAATGACTTAGCAAAGATTCTGTCATGACATGAGAGGTTGCACTGCCATTTCTGATGTTCTTTGGCAGGAAGCTTGTGTTGATGTCTTATTAGCCTGTCTTACACGCTTTCATTTTATTTTTGCTCAGCTTCCGTCTTCTTCCACATGGGGCCAACAGTCTAATTCTGGGACCTGTCAGTCTCAGACAACACTATCGTTAGCAGAAATCCAAAAGCTAGAAGAAGAAAGAGAGAGGCAGGTTCGAGAAGAGGTAAGTTCTCCAAATGGTACGTGTTTCTTGGTCAGTCAGGTGCCATGGCATCTACTGGCAGAGCTCTGAAGAGTCGGATTGTCATAGCTGTCCCCAGCACAGGATCTGGGTGGCTCAATGTGCTAATAATTTCGAAACATCTCTTTGGTTGTAGGTTAGTGTCATTTAGATTTGCAGTGTGTACATCCAGCTGTGGGGTGGGATGCACATAGTCTCCCAGGCTGTTTTATGCACTCTTAATGTATAATCCGGGTACCAGGGGGCTCTTCTGTGCTGGTTGTGTTCCTCAAGTGCATTTGGGGTTTGGCTGTTTGGACCTTGAGAGACATTGCCCTAAAACAAAAAAACTATGTGCAGGGAGGGGAAAGTCTTCTGCTTTAAGAACTTCCTTTTTTTACACTTTAAATTTGCATTTAAAAAAATGACAGCATTTTTAAGGTATGTTGCTAATAAGTTAATACCAAATCTTTCCTAATCTTCCCATGTTATTTCTAAAAATGTTTGCAACAGAAAATATTAGTGTGTCAGATACTCTTTACAGTATCAACTGTCTTTAGCTCCTTCATGCTGAAGAGAGATGACAAGGCACCTGGCTTTGGAAACAAGCTCTCAGACTCTAGAGCCAGAACTTCTGTCTTCATACCAGAGAGAATGAAGATTTTACATAGCACTATGTGCAGGGCATTGGGCCAGATGCTTTACAGTTTGTTCAGTTGTATCTGACTCGTCAGGTCCCTATTTGGGCTGGGTTTTTGCTTTTGTTTTTGTTTTTACAAAGATCTTGCAGTGGGGTGCCATTTCCTTCTCCAAGTTATTTTACTGTTGAGGAAACTGAGGCAAAGAGGTTTAAGTGACTTTAGGTTCATACAGTTAGGGAGTATTGGAGACAAGATTTGAACTCAGGAAGATGAATCTTTACGCCTCCAGGCTCAGCACTCTATCCACTGTACCACCTAGCTGCCTCTCTTCTCTAATTAGGCTTCCTCTATCTGTCCCCTAAACTAGAGACCGGTGTGTGGTGTGTTCAGGGAAGATCAGTCCCTGCAGTGTGAGGGCTGCCAAGGCCTTTTCAGTTCTGCTTTTTATCTTTGGTGTCTCCCTGATTCACCCCACTCTCACTTGTGGCTCCAAGAAGCTGGAGCATGTACAGTGGCCACATCTTGGTAAACTGTTTTGGCAGAAAGGTTAAACCAGGGTGAGGGGTTTCTGGTTAGAAGAGTGTCTCCCCCAAGCATGGGAAGACATCCCCTGGCAGAATGGGCATTTGAGAACAATGTGTTCCAGGGGCCAGGAGAATGGCTAAAGTAGGAACTGTGGAGCAGTCAACATCGAAGACACCTGAGCCATCACCAGTCAACTCGATTTTGTCTTGTCACTGTACTTTGGTGACTCGGGAAGAGAGAGTGAGGCTGACCTCTGGCACTTAAATCCAGTTTATGTGTGAATCAAAAAATATCACCCTACCATTTTACCATTTACCTATCTCAGAGACCTGTGGCAACAGGCAAGTGATGAAGCAGTAGGTGGGGCTACACAGAGAGCTGTCATCACAGCCCTGCACATGGCCCAGGCAGTAGAGGACTGAAGCAGCAGGGGGATTCCACAGTTCCCTGTGTGTCTGAGCAGACTTCTTGACAAGAGGAAACAACTAGAACAGGTGCTTCGCCTTACCTGGCCTGCTTACTGTAACAGGCAGAGGTCCCACCATGCTATTGAGACACACAGAAGATGTACAAAACTCTGCAAAGATGATTCCATTGACCATTGGGTACATAGGATGTGCTCACAGTTATTTATGGACAATATGAAGTCTAGTGGACCTGAACATCAGACAGCTCTTGTTGCTAGAGAACTCATGTAAACAGCAACCCCGAGTGGAATGGGGCTGTCAGACGAAAGCCAGCTTAGCACAGTCAGAGCTGGATGCCCGTGTTTCTGGAGTGGCCTCAGTGAACAGGAGTGCAGGTTTCACAATCAAAACTAATCTCTTCAACAAATTTATATGCCTCCTGAAAGGAATGAATGACAGCCTCACGATATGTGATTGCCACCTGCAGGAAAGAGCCATGACATCATTATAGGTACCCATGTTCCCACCATGACAAACTCCGATAAAGTCAAAGAAAATTTTTATGAAAACTCTCATCAATAATGTGCCCAAAGAAGACAAGCTTATAAGGGTGACTTTAATGCTAGAATAGGCTCAGCCTACCAGACTTGGCAAGGAGTCCTTGAGAGGGATAGAGTTGGAAACAGCGACAGCATTGGCCACTTATTGCTGAAGACTTGTGCATCTCATGACTTTCTCATCACCTAAACTGCCTTCTGTTTACCTCAATGTAATAAAACTAAATTGGTTGCACCTTTGTAGCAAACAGTGGCATTTCATAGACTGTCATTGTAAGGAGAAGAGACAGTATATGAATGATGAAGGCAGTATGTGGCACACAGTGGGTTATCCTGGGTTATCCCCTAGGAGTTTAAGGATTCTTCCATTTTCCATTTCTATAAAGTAAAGAAAATTGATTGTTCTGTGACAGCGGAGGAGGGAAGATATGTCTCATAGTAATTGCTGGCAAGACTCTTGCCAGAGTCCTCCTTAATATGCCGATCCTTCACCTGGAAGATGGTCATCTACCTGAGCCACTGTCGCTTCACAAGGGCTGAGGAACACTCAGTAGATTGTTTGCTGCCTGATAACTCCAGGAGAAATGCCAGGAGCAGAGTAGAGGTCTGTAGGTAATGTTTGTGATTCTGCCCAAGGCCTTCCTTAGATAACTGTCAGTTATAAAGGCTTGTGGAAAATGATATCGAAATTTGGTTGCGTGGAGTAGTTCATCAGTATTATACATCAGTTTCATGTTGGCATGCTTGCCTAGGTTCTGGATAATGGACAGTATCCTCACACTTTCCTAGTCACCAGTGGAGTGCAACTAGGCTGTGGGCTTGTTTCATGCTTTTTAGCAGGAAATTTCAGCCATGTTGTCAGACTCCTTCAATGAAGACAAAAATAGCAGTCAGATCAGTTGCCACACTGATGGTAAATTATTTAACTTGAAAAGTCTACAAATTGAGACCAAAATTGAGGGAGATTTGGCACATAATTTTTTTGTTTACAGGTGATTGTGCATTCAGTGGCTGAGATGCAATAGATTATGGATCATTTCTCTGCCACTCGTGCTAATTTTGGCTTAACAATTAACACCAAAAAAACACAGGTGTTCCACCAGCAAGCATCACACCATCCATACCTGGCACCATCAGTTACAGCAAATGGAGAAATTTAGAATGCTGTGGATAAGTTCAGTTACCTTGGCAGTATATTTTCCAGGAATGTCCACATAGATGATTAGGTTGATGCACACATTGCCAGAGCTAGCTCACAGTTTGGGAAGCTCTGAACAAAACCATGCAAGAGAAGAGTTATTGGACTATCAACTAAACTGAAGGTCTGCAGAGCTGTTTTGCTGACCTCATTGTCACCCATACAGTCTGCTAGCACTATGGTAGGAAACGGAATCACTTCCATTTTCATTGTGTTAAGAAGATTCTGAAGATCGCCTGATGGGATATGGTACTGAACACTCAGATCCTCGGTCAAGCTGAACTGCCAAGCATTCAAACTCTGCTTCAAAGATCACAGCTCTGATGGGCTGGCCATGTTGTTCAAATGCCAAACATCCATTTGGCATCCAAGGCAGGTGCTCACATGGTAGTCAGAAGAAGCAGTACAAGAACATTCTCCAGGTCTCTTTGAAGAACTTCAGAATTTATTGTGTAGCATGGCATACCCACATCAAAGATTTTGAACAAAGCAGAAATGCAGCAGCTCCAAAGAAACTTTGAATGTGCAAATGTAGAGACATCTCCACTCTGAATGTCCATATGAACTATTTGTGCCCAGTCTATGATGGAGCCCTCTGAGCTTGTATTTGTGTGATCAGCCACAGCAGATGCCCTATACCCTGACCCCAACATAGTGGTGTCATTTTGGTCCTCATTGAGAACAAAACATAGTAACCAACCAAGCTAGGAACAATATAGAGTAGCTACAAAGACAGAATTGTGGTTAAAACACTCAGGAGTTCAGAGGAGACAAAAACTATGAAAGGATCCAGTAGTTAAACCTATGACCACAAATACCTATGCAGAAATGTCCAGAGATTTAGTAGTAATCAAGAGGGACCAGAGGGCCAAAATACAGATATCACTGAAACTTGGGGTGAAATCCATGGCTGGAATACAGTACAAGTCTAGATGACTATACCTTATTAGAAAGAAACAGAATAGGTAGAAATGGGGATGGAGTAGCATTCCAGATTAAGAATGTATTCTCTTGAAGAAATTCAGGAATGAGGGTGGGGAAACCTGGTAGAGAACATGTGGGAGGAGAGGAGTGGAAGAAGAAAGGGAAGTGATTTTATCATCAACGAATATCACACACCACCTTGGCAGAAAAAGGACAGAGAGCCAAGCTTGGCAAAGAGGCATGATACAGCAGTGAAGACTTGCTTCATGATAACTTCATGATCTAAAGGTAGAAGAGCCGACAGAGGAGGAGCTGATTGCTCAGGTAGAAAGGATGGGAGCTTTTTGTGGGGTGGGGGAGGAGAAGCGACCACACCCTCCTAGAGCTTAAGTTGGATGCTGCGCTGTTTCCATGATCTATTTCTTGTTCTGTTAATGTGGGTATTTTATGTTTTTGAAAATAGTGATTTCATTGATCAGTTTTGTTATGTATAATAACAAACTAGATATTTATTTTACTCACTTTCCTTTTAAGAAAAACTTCTGCTTTTATTTTTCAGTTCATTTCCCATGGGAGGGGGAGGTGGGGAGGCCCTTGATATCTTTTTAATCTTTGATTTTTCAATTTTTTTATTTGGTGGAGGGTTTCTTTTTACAGGCGGGGAGACTGGGCAGGGCAGTTGGGGTTAAGTGACTTGCCCAAGGTCACACAGCTGTTAAGTATCTGAGGCTGGATTTGAACTCTGGTCCTCCTGATTCCAGGGCTGGTGCTCTATTCACTGAGACACCTAGCCACTCTTCTGTTGGATTTTTTAATTGTTTTTTTTTACTGTTACATTTGCAATTCACTGATTTTTCTTATGATAAATGATAAATGGGTGTAAATAATTACATTTCTGCAAATGACTTAGCTAGGTGCCCAGCATTTTCATGTATTATCTCATTGTTGTTAACTTTCTTAGAAATTTTGTTTTAATTTCTCTAATTTGTTCTTTGGCCTCCCAGTCCTTTAAAGTTTAGTCTCTGATTTTAATCCTTTCTTTAAAGTTCTATTCAGTTCTATCACTTCATGTGTGTCTTTTGGTTAAATGTTTAGGTTTGAAAGGGGGTACATTAGAATGTCCTATTACAGTTTTACTGATTTTTTTTTCATTTACTTTTTTTTTTTCCTGTGTGAATGAGTGGGTGAGGGGGAGAAGGGAAGAAAATTAGCTTTATTAAGCATCTGCTGTGTGCCAGGTACTCTGCTAAGAAGTACTTGAGAATACAAAGAAAAGCAAAAAGATAGCCCCCTAGCCCCCTTTCTCAAGAAGCTTATAGTATATACTGAAACCTGAAGGGAATCAAGGCACCTAAGCAGTCTAGGCTGCAGTCCAGGGAAGAGAGAGTCCCATGAACAGGGGACCCAAAACCGGTCAGTCAAGAGATGAAACGTCCTGTGCGAGAACGGTGTCCCTAGACCACAGTGTGAAGGGTAATCAGTTGTAAGAAGACTGGAAAGGTAAATGGGTTTGTTGTCTGTGGTGCCTTCAAGCCTGATACAGCTTCCCCACTGACCTCCTTTTATCATGCCTTTTTACTGAATCCTTTCTCGAAGTCATGAATGGCTTCTCCTTCATTTGAGTTCACTTGGAGTATTAGGTTTTGCTATTGCCACTTGAATCTTTGAAGTGTTTCTTGAACAGAGCCTATTTTTGCCTTTTTTCTAATCCATTATGCCATCCTCTTCTGTCTCATAGATGAATGTATCCCATTCACATTCATGATGATGAGTATTAATTGTGTTACCCTCCATCCTGTCCTCTAGGATCCCTCACCTTGCTCTTTATAAAGAAGGTGGTGAAAGAAAAAGGTGCTTCCTTAGTGCCAGGGATCTATAACTGAAGCCGCCTGTGTCTCCTCTCCCCTTCCCTCCCCCCTTTGCCTTCCCACTTTTTAAACTTTAGTGAGGGTGCCACCCCCCTCCCTCATGGCACACCCTGGGACTTCTTTGGAGTTTGTTTTGCTTCTTATTTCTCTGCCTAGTTCCCTGTTGAAGGTCATGTTTTTCTATACCAAATTCTGTGTTCTGTCTTCCTTTATCTGATTCATATGAAAGCGAGGTTCTTGGAATGCTTATTTCCCTTCGCTCCTTTCTTCATGCTTAGGTTTTCTTTATATCATATACCACTACTGCATGAGACAGCAGGTTTCCTTCCCAGTAAAATTTCTCTTTCCCTTTCATTTCCTTCTTTTTCTGAAACCATCAAATTGAGTATAACTCTCTGTTAGGCCCCCCAGACTGTCCTAACTTTCTCTCTGACCTTTATTTTCAGGGTTCTGAGGAGTCATTTCCTTCTTCTGTACCTTAATATTGGAATGTAAACAATTCATCATCATACAGTCCCTTGCAGTTAATCAAATGTCTTGACTGTTTTTTGTCTCTTGACTCTTGTGTTTACATTTGAGAGTTTCTCCTCAGTTTCAGCCTTTTTCATCAGGAGTACTTGAAAATCCTCTCTTTCTTTAAGTCTGTTTTCATTTTTATTTGATTTTGCTAAATTTTGTCAAATAGATTGTTCTTGATGATGATGATAACTGTGGCGGTGATGAGAGTGAGGTTATGATAATAGCTAACCTTTCTAAAGAATTTCAGAATGTGCAGGGTGCTTTGCAAATATCACGTCATTTTATCCTCACAACAGTCCTGGTTGGCAGATATTATTATTATCCCCATACAGATGAGGAGACTGCGTTATACACAGATACACACACAGAATGACTTGCCTGGCCTAGATAGTGCCCTGGATCCAGATTTGAGTTCAGGTCTTCCTGACTCCACGTCTGGCACGCCAGCCATTGTACTAGCTAAGCTGCCTCAGTGCCTCTTGGTGGTAAACCTTGATTTTTTTTGCTTTTTGGAATATCACATTCCCAGATCTACCTCCTTTATAGTGGCAGCTACCATGTCTTGTGTATTTCTGGCTATAGCTCCTTGGTATTTGCATGCTTTCTTTTTGGGGATACTTGCCATATTTTTTCTTTGACCTGAAAACTCTGGTTTTTGTCACAGCATTCCTGGACATTTCATTTTTTAAAAAATATCAAGAATTTGTAGTGGTCCTTTAATTCTTAGGTTATTTCTCCTTGACTTGTTTTCCAGGTATATTGTTTTTAATAATAGATGCTTTAAATTTTCTTCTGTTTTTATTTTTAGATTGTTGTATGTGTTTTTAGTTATTCTTGGGTAAGATTTACCACCACCTCTTCTAAGCTGTTAGTTCTCCATGTCATTCTTTCCTGTTTTCTTTAACATTACATTCTGTAGTTCTCATTTCATTTCTTCCAGATACTCTTGTAGTCCTTGTGGACAGGATCTTCTTTTCTGTGAGCATCTGTTTGGACTTGGGGAGTTAGTCTTTTCTTCTGAGTTTACAAGATATTTCTTCATTTTATTGGTTATTGTCTTATGTTACTCCCGTCTCCACTCTCAGTTTCTGGATTGGGGTTTTGTGTTTGGGTCAAGCTCTGTTCCTTTCTCTCCTTTTTGATGATGTGTTTGGGGGGTGTGGTCTGGGCTGCTTAGGGAGAAGTAAACTGAGGCAGATTGGAAACAGAGCAGATCAGAGCTTCTGTGTGTGGATCATTAGTGAGATCAGTCCTGGGCGTGGCTGCTGCCTTTTCAGCCTGAGTAAGATGAGGAAACCCAAGATATAAAGGAGAGGCCATGCCAAGGTAGCAGTGTCGGTTTTTTATAAGGTCACTAACTCGGGACCTCAGTGTTTCAGATTTTACCCAGATCTTCACATAGTGTAGCACCCCTGTGGCCCAGGTCCTCATCACTGCACACCTGACCTGCTACTTAATCTCTTTCACTCCATTCTCTTCCATTCTCCCTCACCCCTCCACCATCAACTGATCTTTTTCTTTTCTTTTCTTTCTTTCTTTCTTCTTTTTTTTTGGAGAGCAGTTGGGGTTAAGTGACTTGCCCAAGGTCACCTGGCTAGTTTTTGTGTTAAGTGTCTGAGGCCGGATTTGAACTCAGGTCCTCCTGACTCCAAGGCCTGTGCTCTATTCACTGTGCCACCTAGTGGCCCCTTTAACTGATATTTTTAAAATTTAGGCCTGACCATGTCAGTCCTGGCACACCCCTGTTCAGTAAATTCCAGCAGCTCCCTGTCACCTCCAGGATCAAATAAAATGCACTTTTTAACTTTCAAAGCCTTGCCTAACTTGGCCTCTTCCTACTATTCTAGCTTTCACATACTCTGCCATTCAGTGATGCTGGAGTCCTTGGTGTTTCATCTCCCACCTCCCTGCTTTGTCTCTCACACCTGGAACACTCTGCTTCCTCTTTACCTCCTGGTGCTCTTCAAGTTTCAGCTAAAATCCCAATTTCTACAAAAAAACCTTTCCTAGCACCTTTCTTCTGAGATTACTTCCCAATTTATTCTGTCTATATCTAATTTGTACCTGCTTGTTTACATATTGTCTCCCCAGCTAGAATGGGAGTGCCCTGACAGTACGGATTGTTGGTGTTTTGCCTTTTTTTTGTATCTCCAACCTCTTAGCTAATTGAATGGCTAGACTCAGAGTAATCATTCCATGATGAAGATAGAGGCTAGAATATAGTAGATGTTACATGATGATGGATATCTTCAGCCATCATTCAGCTGTTTCCTAGTTCATGGTAACTCACCTTCTTTCTAGTTCTTTGCTACAAAATACTGCTTTAAACAATTTGTTCATAGGGGCGGCTAGGTGGCGCAGTGAATAGAGCGCCGGCCCTGGAATCAGAAGGCCCTGAGTTCGGAGCCGGCCTCCGACACTTAATCCATACAAACAAAAACCTAGCCGTGTAACCTTGGGCAAGTTACTTAACCCCAATTGCCCTAAAGGGGCGGCTAGGTGGCGCAGGGAGTAAGAGCGTCGGCCTCGGAGTTTGGATGACCCGAGATCAGATCCGGCCTCAGAAAATGAGCACCCACGCATAAATAATGACTAGCCGTGTAACCTTGAGCAAGTTACTTAACCCCAATTGCTTTAAAAAAAAAAAACACACACAATTTGTTCATTTGAGATCTTTCCCTTTGTCTCAGAGGTCTGTCTTTGCCTAAGAGTGTTAATCACTGGCTCTTCAAAGTGTGCACAGTCCATTGAATATGCCTGATTCACAGGCCCACTGACTTTGGGTCAGTGCCTGCTCTACCACAGCCCCTGTTCCAACAGTTTTATAGAATAGAATAGAATAGAAATATAGAATATAGAATATAGAAATATAGAATAGAATAGAAATTTTCTCAGCTTTGTCAAACTGATGGGATGAGATGGAGGCTCAGATTTTTTAAAATTTGAAATTTTTAGTGATTGAAGGATTTTGGTTATTGGTGTGGTTATCATTCATACAAGATGAAGTCAGTAAAGATGAAAGTTGTACACTCAGACTCACAATCAGCCTCATAGGGTGAAGGGGGGTGGGGGATGGTCACACAGCATCTTGGGAAGGCTTGGGAGGCACCAGACTTCAGGCTCAGTGTGAATCAGTGGTGGTGCCATCTAGGGCTCCCAGGAAGTATAGCACAGCTTCCAGGAACAGGGAGGGGGGTGATTCTTCCTCTTGTCATCTACCCCAGTCACACCACTACTGAAGTGTTGTTCAGTGCTGGTGCTGTACTTGAAGAAGGGCTTTGATAAGCTAGAGAATGTCCCAGAGCCCCCAGAATTGGGAAGGGCTTTGACTTGGTGTTACATTGGCATCAGCTGAACCAGGGTTATTTAGCTTGTAAAAGAGAAGAGAAGGCTTTGGGGGTCATCACAGCTGCTTGCAAGTATTTGAAAGCTATCTTGTGGATGAGGGATTAATCTTGCTCTGCCTGACCCAGAGGGACCAACTAGGGTCTGTGGGTATAGGCTGCAAAGAGGCAAGCTGAAATTTTATTCCCACTAACAAGAGTCATCCCACAGTGGGATGGGCTGTCATTGAAGCTGAGGGTATGTGGCTACTTTTTGGGGACCTTCTGGTGGGGATTCGTGCGTTGCTTGGATGAGAAGGCTCCAGTTCTGTGATTCTGGGTTAGAATAAATTACGTTCTGATGGTCACATAAGTAATAGTAGAGTATAAGCTGTCAGTTTTAAAAAAAATCTAACAATAATGAATAAAGCATCAGAAACATGCCCCATTTGGAGTTCAAGTTCCCTCTTCAGGGAGATTTTGTCTTTCCAGTTTTTCTTCAACCACTTCTGAAATTGTTTTCTGGTATCTGCCTGGAATGTGATTGACGCCCTGTGAAACCCATGGCATGGCATTGCCTTTGTTATCCTGGAAGAGTGGTGCTTCCTGCCCTTCATCCCAGCTTTTAACATTTGTAACAAATGTGCATAAATTGCGACAAAAGTGAAAACTGTTTTAAAATGTAGTTGCTGAAGTTGTGACTTAAGCTCTTCAGTGAGCACTGTAAGCAAATAAACTTAAATTTCCATATTAGACCCAATTTCCTCTTTGACCCTTTCTGTCCAGAGAACATTATTTTTCCTAGTAAATAAGGTGATGTTTCCATTTTATGGGCCATAGAAGAGTGACCCAGGTAAAGATTTGTGCCTTTGAAAGGAGGAGATTTGGTAACAATCTCTTAGAAACCAGATTTCCAGAGGAATCCTGTTTCTGTTTGTAACAGCAAAGGCGACAACAGCGGGAGTTGATGAAAGCCCTCCAGCAGCAGCAACAGCAACAGCAGCAGCAGAAACTGTCAGGTTGGGGCAATATCAGCAAACCGGCAGGTACTGCTAAGTCCCTGTTAGAAATCCAGCAGGAGGAGGCCCGGCAGATGCAGAAGCAGCAACAGCAGCAGCAGCACCAGCAGCCCAACAGGGTCCGAAACCCCCCAGTGAGTCCCCACACTTTCCGTGCTGTCTGCCTTCTGGGCCTCTCACTCCCCTCGTCATATTGCCAAACACATTTGTTCTTGTTCCTCCCTAGCACTCTAACCTGCACACCAGCATCGGCAGTTCTGTCTGGGGCTCTCTAAACACTAGCCCTCCCAGCCAGTGGGCATCAGATCTCGTCAGTAGTATCTGGAGCAATGCCGACACCAAAAACTCCAACATGGGATTCTGGGATGATGCTGTGAAAGAAATGGGGCCGAGAAATTCCAGTAAGAACAAGAGCAACGCCAGCCTCAGGTAGGTTGTCGCCTGGAGGCCACTGTGCTTCCTTCCTGTGGCCTTGTCCTCCTGGTGACGCTCGCCCTGCAGACCTCTTTAGCACTTGTCCTCCTGACTATCTTGTCCAAAGGTGGTCTCTTGGTGGTCCCAACCATGAATTCCTAATTTTTTATGGCAGATTAGTTTGTTTTGCTGTTGGTTATGTAATTCTTCCGTGGGCCTTATCGGAGTATCACTTTACTTTCCATTTTTCAAGTGAATTAAAAATCTGTGATCCCACATGACTTGTCATGGCGGGATTTAAACTCATTGAACATCATTTGAAGAATAAAGTCACAGGTTCACTGGCTTATTCTGGGCTTTAAACAGTTACACTAGAGATCTCTGTTATCCTTACAAATAGAAACATTTCGGAGTTTTTAACTAGTGTGGCTAAAAACCTCAGCACCCTTTGTTTCTCTTGTGACTCAGCTGGTCTTGTGTCAAAGGGTGTCCTCCAGGCGCTGCCCACTGTGAAACAACAGCCAGGTCTTCTCCAAGAGTCTCAGGATGTTCTGGGAGTCTGCTGCACCTGGTGTCTCTTGTCATGAAGTTTGTTGTTGTTGTCATTGTATTGTCATTCGATCGCGTCCAGTTCTGTGTGCTTCTGGGGACATGTTAATGAGCTTTTCTTGGCAAAGATACTGGAATGGTTTGCTGTTTCCTTCTCCAGTGACCCCATTTTACAGAGGAGAAATGGAATAAATAGGTTTTATGTGACTTGCTCAGGGTCACACAACCAGTGTATGTCTGAGCTAGATTTTAATTCAGATCTTCCCAATTCCAGACCCAATGCTCTGCTTCCCCCCATCTGCAGGCTCTTTATGTGACGAGTCTGTTGAAGGTTTTGCTACACTGTGTGTGTGTATCTTCCTATCTATGTATATCCATATAGATCTATAGATACATTCTTTCCTTTCTGTCTGTCTGTCTGTGTATCTCTCCATCCATTCTGTTTCACCTTTGAAAGTAACAAGTTTCCTAAATGTCAGGGGATGTTTCTGTTGAGGATGAACACTTTGGGGCTCCCTTTTGCCTGCACTGATCTTTGTAATAGCCTATCCTCTGTGTCATGCTCCTTTGCCCCTTTTCTTTACTTAACAGATCCGTGAATTACACAGCCTCTCTCCAACTTGAATGTGAATCAAGTGAATACATTTGCCACTGTTATTCACTTGTCTTGTACCAGTTAAAAGGGTGTCTGGGTAAAGGACTGATTTGAGTCTTGTTGCATTTAGAAGTCTTTCATCTTGAGAAATCTCACTAGATCGGCAGCCTAATGAGGCCTCCAGCCAAGCCGGCCAGCTTTTGTTTTCTTCACTTTGTGGTGGGCCTAGAAGTGTCTCTTTCTGGGAATGTAACATCACATTTCTCTTTGCTTTGCTCTAGTAAGTCCTTAGGTGTTTCTAGCAGGCAGAATAAGAAGGTCGAGGAAGAAGAGAAACTTCTGAAGCTCTTCCAGGGAGTCAATAAGGCCCAGGATGGGTTCACCCAGTGGTGTGAGCAGATGCTTCACGCGCTCAACACGGCCAACAACTTAGACGGTAAGGCAGTAAAGAGCGGGGCCAGTGAGGCCTTGGCAGTGAGGGAGGAAAGGAGGGTGGTGCTGGGAGCCAGATGCCATAGGCGGTCAAGGGAGTCCTCCTTTGGAAAATAAAGCAGAGAGAACAGTCATGGCTCTGTAGGCCAAGCACTAACAATACAGATGCTAGGAAGGCCGTGGGGAGCCCTGCAGCTCAGTGTCATCTACTTTGACCAGCGCTGATGCAGCTTTTCCCCAGATGACAAAGGATCTGGGTTTCATCTTTAGAGTACAACCAGGGTTTGTGTAATTTTGCTGATTCACCCACTTTTAAGCATTGCAGTAATGACCTGGAGCTTTTTCTTATTACCAGTTCATCCTTACATCCATCCCCCTCCTGCCATAGGCCCTCGTCTCATCATCAGTCATTTTTCCTTTGTGTTGCAGTTCCCACATTTGTTTCTTTCCTGAAGGAAGTGGAGTCTCCTTATGAGGTACATGATTACATCAGGGCCTACTTAGGAGATACCTCTGAGGCCAAGGAGTTTGCCAAGCAGTTTCTTGAGCGCCGTGCCAAACAGAAAGCAAACCAGCAGCGGCAGCAGCAACAGCAGCAGCAGCAGCAGCAGCAGCCGGTACGGGCTTGTCACTCACTAGGCTGGGAATGTCTTTTTAGTACTAATGTCCAACTTGAATCCTATCCGACCAGTTTGAGAGGAAAGGGCACATCTTCTTTAGATGTGTGCTGGTTCTTCTGTCTGAGTGGTCTTCGAGGGATGGAAAGGGAAAGGGCAGGCATTTTAGCCAGGGGAGATAGTATGGATGAAGGCCTAGAAAGGAGGAGCTCAGGCAGTACTCACAGGGCTGAGAACAGTTGTCCTTTGAGTTAGAGGGTAAAGGGCTTGGGGAGAGTCAGATTATCTTAACTAAGGATGGCCAGACAGGCTGCCACCAGCAGCTTGAGGGCCAGCCAGAAGGCTCTGAACTGCCATCTGCGGAGGGTTCAGGCCGTGCAGGTTTTTGACCTTTCACTCCCCTCCCTCCACCCTCTGAGTCCCCATAGTCAATTGACAGATCTTCTGGACTCTTCTGGACTCTCTTCTCTCCATCATCTCTCCCACAACCCTGGCATTACTTAAAGCTTCCATCAACTCTTGCCAGATTAAGAGAAAAGCTTCTGCATTTTTTCTGCTGCCAAAGTTTCTCTGATCCCATTATCCACATAGCTGTCAAATGAATATTCTTTCAGTGGCCTCTACTGTAGATTGAGGGCGGCATTTAAAGTCTTCTCCAGTCTGATTCCCCTGCCTTCCCAGAAGGTCTTTCCTGATCCTAGTGCCCATCCCTTTGCCTTCATTGGGAGCACTGTCTCCCTCTTGAAATGGCTCATTATTTTACTTTTCCACATCTGTACTGTCATCCAGTAGAATGAACTGCAGGAGCAGGCATCTGCTTTGGGTTTGCTGAATTGGGGACACAGGTAGCTTGTTGGCTTTTTCCGCAGAGGAGCAATGAGACCAAATCTCTGTTAGGTGGGAGGAATGGACTGGAGGGGGAGCTTTACTGCAGATACTGTGCCCTCTCCACAGTAGGGAGAGCTTAGGATGGGGTCCTCTACAGTAAGAGAGAGTGATGTGCATGGGCAGGCAGGTGCAGCTCAGATTGGCAGAGGATACATTGAATGCTTGCTCTGCAGGGCAGCTGGGTGTCCTAGTGGGTAGAGTTCTGTGATGCTGGCCAAGCTATTTTACCTCTACTTGCCCCAGTTTCCTTATGTGTGAAATGGGAATAATGATAGCACCTCCTTCCCAGGGTCAGATGCAGTCTGGTGCCTGGTTTACACCAGCTGTTACTGCTGTTATTAGAATAAGAATGATGATCATTCATCGCTGAATTGCATCTCATGGGATATGCAGATGAACACAAGAGATGTATAGTCTTGTTGGGGAGAGAAGACATTAGCTTGAAGTTAAAACAAAAACAGGATTTAGAGGGACAGGTAGATCAGCAGATGGCGAGTTGTGTCAGGGAAGGACCAGAGGCTGAGCTTTGCCTGGGGCCTACAGCCAGTGCAGGAAGCACTTCTGTGGGCTTGTCAAGGCCCTGAGCAGGCAGGGAGTCAGGGGCTGTGCACTTCTCCGTGCCCCAAAGCACTGCCCTCTCTGCCGAGGCTGATTGCAGTTGTGGGTGACCCAGCACTCAGCTGAGCCTGCCCTGGGGAGCATGGGCTCACGCCACGCTGTGACCCTCGCTGTGTTCTCCTTTTGCAGGACTCTGTGTGGGCCGTGAACCACAGCACACTGCACTCGGTGTTCCAGACCAACCAGAGCAACAACCAGCAAACGAACTTTGAGGCTGTACAGGGTGGCAAGAAGAAGAAGAAGCAGAAGATGGTCCGAGCGGACCCCAGCTTATTAGGTGCGTCTTTTGCTAGAGGCAGACCTGAGATTGGGGGGGGGGGGCGCTATTTTTCAAGAAGAGAAAAATGTGCTGTGCCCAGTTACTCTTTACCACATACAGTAACCAGCTGGGCATTCTTTACAGACCATGGCTCTTAGGAATATAGAAACGGAAATGCATCTTTTTGTGGATTGCTTTACATTTATGTGAAGGTCATGTTCTTCCTGTCCCATCACACTGTTCTCTCCCCCCGCCCCCCACACACACAGACACAAATTTCGTTGGCTCATTGAAGCTAACTATAGTAGTGGCACCCTGGGAATACGAGAATGATTCTAGAGGATTCTGTCCAGGCATGTGTATGGATTGACCTTGCAAACTGAAACTTTGATACATACTTTGTGTTTTGAAAGTCCATGCCTTGGGGTGGGGATATTGGAAGGCATCGTTTGGTTGCTGTCCTTTGTCCTTGAAGGGGATCAGAATAACATCACTGTGTCAGGTCAGTGTATAGCGTGTCCAGCTGTGGCTTTCAGACACTGAGCTCGGAAGGCTCTGTGCAGGTCGGGCACCAGTAATCTGTAGAGACATTGGGGTGGAGAAGGCTCTAAATCTGCACATCTCCTGATTCTTTTGAGTTGCTGTAGTTCTGCTTTGCTCATAGAGCTTAGCGCCGTCTTTGACTCCAGCACATCGTACTGGGCAGTTATGTGCCAGTTTCTCCCATGTCTCACAAGGTCAAAGGAGAGAAGGGAAAATATGGGAAGGATGTTGCCAAGAAGGTTCATTGTGTCAATGAAAAGAAATGAAAAGAAAGTTTTTAAATTGATTATTTTTCTTGCAAGGGGTACCATAGTGCACCGAGCACTGGGCCCGGAGTCCAGAAGACTCATCTCCCTGAGTTCAAATCCAGCCTCAGACAGTTACTACCTGTGTGTTTCTGGACAAGTCACTTTACCCTTGTTGCCTCAGTTTCCTCATCTATCAAATGAACTGGAGAAGGAAATGGCAAACCACTCTTGTTGTCTTTACCAAAAAAGTCCCACATGCAGTTATAGTCAGACATGACTGAGAAATTAAGCAACAACTTTTCTTTTAAGCCAGTTTGCTTATTCTTATAAGTTAGTAATTTCTAGATGACCTCAGAGTCAGGAAGGCCTCAGTTCCAGCCCTGCTTCTGCCCCAGACTAGCTGTGTGCCTGAGGCCAAGCCTTTCACCTCTCCCTCAGCTCCCTGCCATCTCTGAATCATAGAAGGCCATCATCACAGCTGCCACCCTGTAATTCATTGAGCATGTGGGCATTGGCAGAGGTGCTTAACTGAGGTCCCTTTCTGGCTCCCTGGGTCCTGGTGTCAACTTCAGTTCTGAGGCCAGGAGGCCATATGTGAAGCTTTTTAAAAAAATAATTTACTTCCTTGACTTGAGTTGGGTAACAAGAAAAATGAATAGATTGTAAGACGGAAAACCTTTGCTTAGACCGTGGCCCCCTCTGCGGTGACTTAGTTTCTGAAGAGCACTGGCTGAGTGGACTGTGGATTTTTTTTTTTAAATAAAAGTCACCACCAGGGGGAGTTCTTGTGGTTTTAGAGATGAAAACGTGGTCTTCTTCCCAGCGTAATTCATTCTTCCATTTTCTACAAATTCTCTTATCAGATGTGTGCTCTTAGTCATCATGTTTGCTTTTATAAAGACAGTGAGCATAATGAGTTTGTGTGTGTTCTCATACTATAGTGGAGGAAAGCCCAGGAGCTGGTTTAGATCTTGGTTCTTTCCCATTAGGGACAAGTTTACTATCTATAAAATCAGATTGATTGTTGCAGTGTTAAACTCCATTTTCCTTATGATATATATCTATTGTGTTTGTCATTCAAAAGAAAGGTGATTTCATTAGGGTAGATACTGCTACCAACCATTCCCCATGTTTCTTCTCCAGCCTGCTTTAAAAAAAAGTTTTGTGAGTCAGAGACGAGGGAAAAAAAAGTGCTGTGGCACTCTGTCTTTTGGTGATAAACCACTGGAAACACAAGTGACTAGGCCATGTCACTGCCACAGTATGTTGTCACCCTGAATCACCTCCATGTTGAGGGAGAGGCGAAAGGCTTGGCCTCAGGCACACAGCTGGTCTGGGGCAGAAGCAGGGCTGGAACTGAGGCCTTCCTGACTCTGAGGTCAGCTAGAAATTCTAGCAGATTTTTATTCCTAGATTTGAACTGAGTCATGGCATCATTGATGGAAATTCTCTCTCCAGTGGTACAGAGTGTAACCCTATCCCACCTTCTTGTCCTGGGAAACTAACTCTTCCATGGGGTTAACCCAGGGTTCTGGAGGTCTATTTTGAGTTTTTTTTAATATTTTTTTAATATTGTAAGAGTTCCAGCCTTCCCAGCTGCCATCTTTCCTCCTCATATGTGCCTAGTGCCACTTTGTTTCACCTCAATACGTCTCCTGGTTCATAGCATAAGAATGATACATTTTGGATATAACCTGTTATATATGTGATGTCATGTAATATATGATTTTCTAAAATTACAATTTAGTTGTGTATGTAGTTTGAGCATGCTTTAAATGATGCAGAATTTCATGAGGCATTAATGTATTCAAAATGTGTTCCTGTCCTGTTAGACTGCAGCATTTCTTAAACTGTGGTTTACAACCCACAGTTTAAGAAGCATAAGGGTTCACAAGTAGAAGTTTAAGAAGCCCTGTATAGACTATATATGAAGGTATGTGTATCTATCTATCTTCCCAGGAGAAAGTAAGAAGATTTCATTTTTCATGGTCAGTTTAGTCTTTGGGTCCTGCTTCTTATCTGCCAGCTAAACTGTGATTTAAGAGGGAACCTACTCTCTACACTGTAACCTTTTAATCATCTCATTGAAAAAGAAAAGGTCTGTGCTCTCAGAGGCCCATTGAATCTGCTCACTCACAAAATGGAGAATTTGGAGTCCCAGAGAATGTACCCACTCTGTGTAATAGAGACACATGCCACAATTTCTGTGAATGAGCAGACATCTTTTCTTTTAAAACCATTACATTTTTAATTGAGTAAACATATTTGATCTTTTTTTTTTTTTTTTGTAATCCACATTTATGTTGGGAGGTCTGTGCTGATCATGCACATTTATTTGAAAACATGAATGATAACTTCAAACATGAGCTAAGAAGGAGCCGAACTGTTCTGTGCAGGTTAGCAGCCTTCAGAGCTTAGCTTTGTAGGGAAGGACATTGATCCCCCTGAAGGTCACAGGAGGTGGGTATATAACACCACCAGCCCCTAAGCCTAGCCCCTGGGCTCTTTGGATTTTGGATCTTGTACCTCTCCTTCTAGATCAGGTTCCCTTGACTTGGTGTCTTCTTTAGATACCATTGAACTTCTTTTAAAAAGCCCCCTGACACTGTTCCTGAGACTGGGCCTTGCTCATAATGAGGGCTGAAGAGAGAAGTGGCTGCTAGGATATATTTAATAAATGCTTTTTGGCTGTTTGCGTGTTATAGGATAGAAAAGCTGGTGTGATATTGGTTCAGATGATTTCTCAGAGTCTTCTCTTTAGCTCACAAGACAGTAAAAAATCTTGGCTGAGACTTCTAGGTGCATTGGTGGAGAATTCAGAGGGAGAGGTTTGCCAGTAAGCTGGGGCTGGGAGCATCACTTAGTCTTTCTGCTGTTTTTCAGAGTTATTCCTCTATGTTCCTTTACTTTTAAAGAAATGAATAGTGCAGAAGGCGGGGGGGGGGGGGTGGGAGGGTGGCACGGAGGCTTAGAGAGAGTAGCCCTAGCACCATACACACAATCCCTTAATAGGAAGCTGCTGAAAACAACTTCCTCTTGCTGCCCCATTATCCTGGGGAGTTGTGAAGAGCCTCTAACAGGCCGGCTTAGCACAGTGGCTAGCACAGGATAGGCTTTTCATCAGTGTTTTCTGACAGGCTGATCTCAGCTGGCCCCTCGGCCTTCCCACAGCAGTTCTCCTATGGCTCATGAATACCTGTGTCATTTCTTCTAAGAGATGGCCCTTGCCCATTTTACACAAACACATACAAATCCATTTGGGACAGCCCCTTTATCTTTCCTTAAATACAGATTTATATGATATAAAGTGGAAAGATTGGTTTTGGTTCAGTCACTGATCACTGATTGTTTCTCTCTGCAGGTTTTTCAGTAAATGCATCATCAGAACGACTTAATATGGGAGAAATAGAGACTTTGGATGACTACTGAGCCTTCTGCACACCGTCTGGCCATTTCCCGTGTCTGTTAACCATGGATTCTCCACCTTTGGACATCACACTTTATCATTTACTCTTTATCACCTTACAACCATCACAGAACCTATCATCTCAGGCTTTATCTTCTAGCCCTTTCTGTCCAGGACTCAGAGCAGTCCTTGTTGGCAAGCCTCTCGGACAATAGACAAGTGGACTAAGCTCTTGTCTGTTGGGTGGGTGGTAGTTGGGATTCTTCCCCAACAAGGATAACTGTAGACAGCAGATATTCACTGGGCTGTGATTCCATCTGCTGTTTCCTGGAAAGCCCGTTGGCATCTGCCAACAGCAGCTTCCTTTCCCCCTCTATTCTCCCCCTCCCCCCCCCTTTTTTTTTTTTGCTGGGGCAAGGGGGAAATCTACCTTGTGCAATCATGGAGAGAGTTTATGGTTAACAGATGTAGGTCAGTAACAACACACCCCATGGATTGTGACTTCCGTGTTCCTTCAGGGCAGAACCAAGCGGTGCCCTCCCGATCCAGGAGTGGCACCGCTAGAGCTTGCTTTTGGATAACGTCAGCAAGGGCTCGGATCAGTTTGAAGTCACACACCCCCTGGCCTGCCTTTTCTGAGATTCTTTTGGAGGGAAAGTTCAAATCTTTCTTCATTAGGCAGTGATGTCAAAGCACGTTGAATTCTCCCTCTGGCACACTCCTTCCTTCTTGGACAAAGAAACCTATGATCTGGGAGAGGGATTTTTTTTCTTTCTTATTAAAAACTGATTTTTCCCATAAATATTTTTACTTCAGAGGAATAGGACCAGTTTGTTTTGGGCCCTTCTGCTGAGAATTTGTCTCGTTTAAGAGGCAACTAGGATCTTTACCATATGTATGTATGTGTCTAATTTCGTTTTGGGTGGGGATAAACCTTGGCTCCTGAATACACAAGCCCGGAACTGTAGCTGCTTATTCATGACAGTGTGTGCGTCTGTCTGCTTGTAATCCTGCCCTGAAAAGGGTATGTTAAAGATTCTGGACTGGCATTTTGTCCTACCTTGACCACCTGCAGTACTTCTGTTCCTGGATACCACCGAGGGGCGGGAAGATGGGGAGGTGGGGGCAGAAGGAAAGCCTGGCTGGTTGGGGCTCCCATATGGTCCTTCATTCAGACCCAGATGTGATCGGCTTCCCTTGCTAAAGGAACCCTTGGACTCACTTTGCTTCTGCCAAGAGTTCAACGAGCCCTCTCCCCCCAGAACAGACCCCACCCTCTGAAATTGCCCATTGCACTTAGTTTCTGACCTCTCCTTTCTCCTTCCACGTTTTGGGAACGGTTGGAGTGTGCCTATGGGAGAAAGTGCTGCAGCTGCTGGGGTGGCTCTGTGGGAAGATGGCACCTTCTCCTCTCCTCTCCTCTCTTCTCCCCGCCATCATTGCCTGAAGAAGAGGCTAGAGCTGCTCCGAGAGCAGTTTGGCTTTGAATGATTTTATTTGGTTTATTTTATTTTTATTCTTTGAGAACACCTCCCCTCTTGTCCCTGCCCCCTCCAGAACATGTACAGAACAATTCTACAGAGACTGCTGCAAACGTGTATATAGTTTTTGGATCCAGTGGCATGGGGAGACAGGGCACCTTCCACAGTTGGGCTCCTGCTCTCCTTTGCTTTGTAAATTCATAAAGGGGGAAAGAGGGATAGTTAAAATGTTTACAAAACTTTAAGCTCCCTCGGAACTTTTGCCAGTGTGGAGGAAAAAAAGAGAAATAAATAAAAACAGTTGTATTATATCTAAGAGGGCATTTTGTGCTTGCTTTTGTTGAGGCTGACTTTTGCAATCACTTCCAAGAGTAAAGTCCATCCAAAGGCCCTTTCTCCTCTCAGCTCCATGGAGAAGTTACAAACAATACTCGGCGCCCGGAGACAACCGCTGCTTGCTGCCTTCCTACAGAATGTTGGGGGCTTTTCTTTTTGCAGATTGAGAGCTCAGAATAAGCACCGGTAAGTGAGATTGGAAATGTTTGACCAAACACCTTCACTCCTGTGAGTGTGCCCCTACCTCTAGCCTCTCCTCACCCGAGAAAGCCTGAAACTTGACTCCCCATCTCCCCTTTTTGTAACAGATGAAAAATTAGAAAGCAAAGGTGGTTCTTCAGTAATGATTCACTCTGCTCATCAGACACCTTGTTTCCACTCTTGAAAACAAGCGAACTCCCTTGTACCTGAACAGCCTTCTAGCAGACGTTGGAGAAAGACCACTCTGACCTTGGACTCTTCAGCCTCTCATCTGCTCATGTCTGTCTTTCTGTTTTGTCTGGAACAACCCACCTGCCCTCCAGCTTCCAACTTAACGTAATCATGCACTCCTGGGGGACACTCGCTTTGTGAGCTCAAACGTACTCTTCGTTTCCATTTTATACTCTGTCGTCTTCCTTGCTGTTTGTCCCAGGGTGTTTTTATGGAAAAACTTCCCATGCAATGCTCAGAAATCCTAAGATCTGGGCTAAAAGGGACCTCAGGGGACCATTGAGTCCAGCCCTTTGCAGAAGAAGAAACAGGATCAGAGAGGTCCCATGACTGACTCAGTGTCACATTAGGGACTAAAACAGGAGGCCCGGGATTTGAACCTGGGTCTTCGGACTCCAAGCCCAGCTCTCTGCTTACTACACACCATGCTGCCTCTGCCAGGTAAACAGAAGACGATCAGAAGATGGGTGGGAATGAGTTTACTCTGCTCACAGTCCAATCAAGGAACGTCATTCACTGTAAGCTAAATGAGTTTTCTACTTCAGTACAGTTAGGGATGTTTCAGGGTTGTTTTTACAATTTGTTTTCATTTCAAGGAAATCATTGTTAATTTATGCATCGAGTTTGACCTACCTTGCAATGTATTCTAACCTGGTGAGAAATGGACATATTTATTTTTGTACAAAGCGCCTCTCTGCTGTTGAGTTAATAAAAGTACAAAACCCACTGTGTGTGGAATCTGTAGTGAGCCCAGCTCGGCCCCTCGAGCCTCAGTGTGTTTCTGGAGGTATGCTCCCCCAGGAGCCATCACAGCTGGTCCGGAAAGGACGGGCCAGCTTGCCTGTTCCAGGCACAGTAAGTAGTGACAGAAGAGCTTTCGTTGGGGGTTGGGGGGGGGGTCGAGGCCATTCCCTAAGCTTGGAACCTCAAGTTCTCCTGGCAGAAGCAGTGAAGGCCCATGGGCTTCTCCAGGCTTGAACAGAGTCACTCTGTGCTGCAGATGCCATTGGTGGAAATCATAGTTCGGACCAGAGGGTCTCCCCAGAGGGGAGTGGGACAGCCCCAACCCACTGGCAAAAGCAGCTCTCCCCACTCAAAGCTAGAGATCGAAGAAGTGAACCTTCCTCTCTGAGTGCACCAAAGGCTAAGAGTGTCTCAACTGAGTTGTAGCCCTGCCCTGCCACTCGAAAACTTTTGAGCTAGAAGAAGGGGCACCTTTCTGGGGATGGCATAGCAGGTACTAAGCCAGGATTGTGTACTTATCTGTGATTGGCCCAGGCTGCGGAGCCATGGCATCAGGTGATAGGCCCGCTGTCTTTAGTAGTGATGATGCTGCTGACCCCCTATCAAAGCATGCCTTGCACTTTCCAGTAGAGTGATGGGTTTGTACTGTTGGTGGTGTGATAGAGTACTGGACTGGAGTTCACCATTTATCTCCATCCTCAGTTTTCCTTTAAGGTGGGAATGCTGTTGTAAAGATCAGGTGACATAGCTTTATGTGACGTGCTTAGCCCAGTGTCTGGTATAAAGTAGACACTACATAAATGCTTATCCCCTCCTTCTCCGTCTCCACTCCTGCAGTCCTTGTTCCCAGGGTTACGGACACCACTTGGAGCAGTAGTCAGAGTGGTGCAAGATCCAAGGCTGCCCAAGGAGTTGGGTCTGATTTTTCAGCTAAGGAATGCTGCATCCCTGTCAGCAGGGAAGTGGTAAGGGAGTGTTTTCTGACATTGAGATAAGACTGATTCATTGAATGGAAGCCCTAGGTCTGTTAAGCTGTGATTTGGTTCAGTTTAACTCAGCAAATGCCTGTTGGACAGTAAGTCTTGCAATTGCTGGGGCAACAGTGTGGACCTGTGCTTTTACTGATGTGGGGAATCCTGGATGGAGAAAGGTCTTGTGTGACTTACACAGGGTCACACAAGCAGGAGGTGTCAGGTGGGACAAACCTGAGGCTTACTGTCTATTCAGAAAGCCACATTGTCTTGAATACATAAGTAAATTAATGCTACATATGGAACGTTAAGGAAAGTAGCAGCCATTGGATCAGAGAGGGGAATAAAGGGAAACTAAATTACCCAGAGGAGATTGATATTAGAGCTCAGAGGAGATGGTGTGTGTTCATTGTGGGTGGAATTATTTAGAAATGCCAGCAATTGTCACCAGGAGAGGGATGCTGGAAGGTGATCCAGTGTTGGATCTGCCTGTACCTAAGTGGTGCAGAATTGGGGGCTTTCTTTTTGTCCTGACGAGGTGGAAGACTTGTTTCTGTTTTTCGTCAATGAGGCAGTAAGGATTTCCAGCTCACGCCTCACTCTCCCATCCAAGAACCTTCTGCCTATGGTTTGGCTTGTGAAGTCTGGCCTATTTTATGATGTCATCTTTTTAAGAAATATGAAGGCTTTATCTGGAACTACGTATGAAAAAAAGGGAGGCCAGGGTAGCCTTCCTCTAGATAGGTCAGCACCAGCAGGAAGCAGCCAGGCTGAGGAAGGGTTCAGGATGTCGTCCCCTTGTTCTCCAGAATGTTCATGTGCTTTGGCTGTCCAGGAAGCTCTTCTTTCCTCCCCACTCCTAATGCTCCTGACTCCCCCCCCCTCCAGAGGCGGCAGATGCTGAAAGCCCGGCAGGTCTCGATCCTGAGAGGGGGCAGGCCTTTGGAAGGGTTGAAATAAGTCAGTGTCCTTGATGTGGCTTTCTTTGCTGTCACCCATGGCTGCCCTCTCTTAGGGTTTTAGTATTGTTTCCCTGACATCTCTATTTTGGTGTCAAAGGGTGTCAGTGGGGCACCGTGGAGTCAGTAGATCTGGGTTAGACTACACCTGTGTGACTGTGGTCAAGTCCTTTCCCTTTTCTGGGCCTCCATCTGTTAAAGGAGGGAGTTGGGACAAATGAGTTCTGAGGCCCCTTCCAGCTTAATATCTAGGACCAACGAGTGGCAGTGCTGGAATAAATAAATGCTTGTTGGAGGGAAAAAAGACATCCTAGAGACTGGTCCAAATTCTTCTTTTCTGCAGAAGGAAACAAGATGAGGTTAAGTTATGCTAAGGTCACACAGTCATGAATCACCAGAGCTGGTCCTTTGCATTTCCCTACCTCCTTAGGAGACTTACAGGCAAAATTGGAAGTTCCCTGGCACTTTGACAGGATTAGCAAGGGCCCTACCCAGAGGCAGAGGAATCGATGTGGTCCCTCCCCCTCAGCCTTCCCCCAAGAAGCCTGATCACTTTGTGAGAGTTTTTCATCAAAATAACTGAACTGGCATGAAGCTCAGGGGCAGGGGTGTGTGTGTAAGAGGTTTTTCCCCCCCCACCTTTTACTATCCCAAGGGTGCAGCTGCTCCCTTGCTTCAAGAAAGCTGTTTGGGTTTTTTTGTTTGTTTTTTGTTTTTTTGGTAAGTCAGTGAGCTGGTCTGTTCAGGGTGTCTGTGGTGTGTGTGCGCGCGCGCGCATGTGTGTTCTCTGAAGAAGGGATGTGTGAGCCAATTGGACAGGGTTGGCATTGAAGCAAGCTCTTGGAGCTTCCTGACACTTTCTTCCCCCTGCCCTGACGTCTAAGCCAGAGCCGTCTCCTGCCGAAGGAGGAGGATGGCTTGTCCCAGGATTGCCTGCCTGCTCTTCATGCTGTCGGGAGCCTTTGTCCCTGCTGTGCTCGAAGGTAAGAATGAACTTATATTTCCAACCTTTTACTATCTTCCAAGAGGCAGCCCGTCCTTTAGGAGCCATTTTTTCTCATGGCCCTTGAATTGAAAATCGATGTCTCCTGTGTTGGAGGTGGATTCAAAAGGCAAAGACTCAAATGTCTTGTTGGAAATTTCACAGTGATATTAGGAAGTATAGCAATGGATCAGACATACCACTGAGGAAATTTTGCTCTGGGAAAAGTTGGGCAACAACTTTTGGGGCAACAACTGAAGGCAGCCCCTCACGTATTGGTTGGCTGTTCCATCTTTACCATGTCCCTGGGAATCTGGTCAGTTAGCGGCATGGCCCTTGCCGTAGAGATGAGGTACGTAAAGCAGTTTACACGTATTAAACGTGCTCTGTAAACGCTAGCTGCTGTTTTTGTTACTAATTACTCCAGAGAAGGAAGGACATCTGTAGAGAGGTGCGTGGCCCGTGTGTGACTGGGGGATCATAGGAAGCTGCTGGCAGTTGAGGTCTGGCCTTGTGCTGCTCCCAGCCGGGTGGAAGGGGAGGAGGATCTAGAAAGAGGATGCTGCTACTGTGGGTGGACACCTGGTTCTAATCTCAGGTGCTGAATCAGTCACTGAAGAGTTCAGACAATGAGAGCATGGCTGGCAAGGGCAGGAACAGATCGCAGATTTGCTGAAAGAAGGCCGTGTTCCTCCTGAAATTTCTGTTCATATGAGCTGACCCTGTGTCACAAGACCATTAATTAGATGTGAGAAAATATGCTTTTAGTTTTTAGAGGTGTGAAACGTAGCCTTTGGAAAGACCTGCGGAGAGCAGAAGTATTGTTTAAAGACGATGCCTACTACCCAGCTTCACAGAGGTTGGAGCACTTCTGTCTGCCTTCTATGTGTGTGTACAAATATAGACATACATACATGTCCCCGTATATATACACATGTTTCCTCTTGCGGTATTCTTCCGCCGCTGATCAGTCTGTCAGACTCCTGGAGGGTAGGACCCAGACCTCACCAGTGAGTCAGTCTGGGCCGGCCTCTACAAAGCACTGTGGCGTGTCAGTGCTGATGGATTTGCAGGTGGTGGCCTCCATGCTGAAATTGGACAGTCTTAGCATTTCACTGGGAATATCTTTCTTTGGGAAAACCCTAAGTAAGTAAAAAGGTCCCAGAATGGCAGAGCTTAGAAGGGTCCCTGGAGATAGCCTCCTCCAGCTACCTGGTGGTAAAGCTGATGAAACTGAGACCCAGAAAGAACAATTAGTTTGCCCAAGTCATGCACCTGGGCTTTAAGATCCCAAGGCCCTGAGAGGACCAGAGGCAAAGAGCACATCTGCTTCCTCTGGGCCAGCTTTGAGTATTTCCAAATTACTCAATGCCCAGCTGTGTTCAGGGACCAGTCATTGTTTTATTTAGTCAGGGTCAGGACCAAAGTGGGGATGAGGGCACCACCAGCCAAGCCCCTGGGCGATTGGAAATACTTGTAGCTGTGGACAGTGGTGCCCATGGGTCACTGTAATCAAATCACTTTCCTCATCTGTGAAATGGGGACGATAGAACTTAGAGCATCCACTTCCCAGAGTTTTTGTGCAGCTCAAATGAGATAATCACTTCTCTGAAGCACTTGGCTCATTTATGAGCATCTTTTGTTTTTATATCACATTTAACAATGTGTCCCACCTCTTTCCCCCTACCAGAGAGCAAGGTCTTAGACTCTAGAATGAAAAAAATGGCAGGGGGTGAGGGAGGGAGGGAGGGACAGGTTACCAAAGAAACCGTGTATTGGTGAAGTTTGAAGTGGGGTCCATATTCTCCTGTCTCTGCAGGGTAGCTGGACCGTGCTTTGCCAGTGTCAAAGTTAGGGAAACTTCCTCTCCAACTGTTGTCACAGGACAGACATCTAAAGGCTTTCTGTATTTTATCAGCTTTTTGTCTTTCTGGGCCTGTGCTTTCACTGGTTTGAAGAATTTCTGGCAGGAAAACTACTGCTGCAGATTACCAGTGCTCATCATTAATAACAACAGCTAACATTTGTAAAACACTGAGGTTTACAGAGGGTTTTCCATAGCTTGTCTCCTTCATTCCTGACAACAACCCTGGGAGGCTGAGGTGCTCACAGCTAGGGTAGGATTTGAACTCAGGTCTTCCCAACTTCCTAACTCCAAGTCATGTGACCAGCCTTTCTGATTTGGGTCTGAAGGGGCTGGTCCTTTGACCACTAGGGCACACTGCCTATTTTTGTGTATTGGGATGGGGGCCGGTCATGTGGTTTCATTGATATACAAGCCTTCCAGGTGAAGAAAACTCCCTGGGTCTGTGCAAGTTGGCACTTTCTGTACAACTTACAGCCTTAGGGGGTCTCCTAGGGCATCGACAGTCACCCAGTCAGTAGGTATCAGGAGAACTTGACCCTCAGGTCTTGATGCCTTCCAGACCAGCCATGGCCTGTGTGAGATGACCCTCACTCACCTCACCTACATAAATAGTATTTGTTTATTAATGTAGGTAAAGGTGGCTGTGCTTATTTCTAGGGGTTTCTTCCCCTTTGTGATGCCCTATTGATCTCCTTTGTTATAGAAAATGCTCTGGGTTATTTTTCCAGGGGCAAGAATAGATTTGACCTGACCAGAGACAGATGCGTAGCAGATGGTTGGCCAGGGTTGAGGGCGTCTCTCAGTGGAATACCCACTAATAAGCTCGATCCTTGGGCTTAAGTCCCTGAGGAGCTGCCCTCAGCATCCCAAGTGACTGAGGGAGCCCCAGGCGCATGTGGCCAGATGAGGGACTGGAGGGCCCCAGGGGTAGCCCCTGCCCAGGCAGGTAGAGCCAGCAGAGCATTCAGGTATCTCTTCTCCATATCCAGCCCCCTTTTCCTTGCACCCTGAGGCTTCTCCTCCTTCTGGGTTCAGCCCTGACTCCAATTGTGCCTGGCCTGATCTTTCTGGCACCTCTTAGCGAAGTCAGCCAGCCAGGCCCCAGCCTTGCCGGTGGCATGAGCCGGTGTCATGGGGCCCAGTGTTGTGAGGTTTGTGGCTCTGCCTTGGCAGATGTGCCAGGTTCTGGGCGAAGCCAAATGAAGCAATTGTTTTTTATTCCATTTGGGTATCTCTAGACCCCATCCTCCCACTGGGCTGTCGGGGGTTGGTGATGACTGTAGAATCTGGGCTTACGCTCCAGAGCCCCTTGGGGCTGTGCTTCCTAGGAAGGTGACTGAGAAATCTCCGCTTCTTCCTGCGTGATCTCACTAGGGTTCTAGGTAGAGGCTTCCGGGGCCCCAGGGCCAGCCGGGGTTGATACATTTCTGAAGCTCTTCATTTGTTGTGCTGCCACTGGCTTTCGGGCTTTCCTGCTGGACCCTTCCAGTGGACAGAGAGCTGGGCTGGAACGGGAGACTTGGGACTCTCTGGGCCTCGTTTTCATCACCCACAGAGTGAAGGGGCTGGCCTAGCCTTGGGCTTCTTAACTTGGGGTCTGAGAACTCGTTTTCTTTTTCAGTTGAATAGTTCTTTTACTATGATTGGTTTCCTAATGCTGCGTATTTTACTTTATGCCTTTAATGACATTCTTCAGTGGCTTAGGAATGATTGATTAAGCTCCTGCTAGGAGAGCTCAGCGCTGGGGGCACAGAGACAAAGTCCAGAAGGGCCTTGCCCCCAAGGTGCTCTCAGTCTAATGGAGGAGACCCAGTGCCACAACGGGCACTCTCCTTCCTGAGTTGGAGGGTGACGAGGAGGTGGGTGAGGAGAGAGCTTAGGGCAGGTGAGGACAAGGGCCATGGTGCCCTGGGCCCTTGGCTGCAGCAGGATCTGGGCTCCACTGGCCAAAGAAGGAAACTTTGTGCCTTCCCTCGCACTGATCCAAGTTGGCCAGAACAAGCAGGGAGGTGGTGGCATTCCTCTGGCCGCAAGGGGGGCACACGCATGCACACCCAGCCCCTTTTCTTTCAGTAAACAAGTTTGTTTGACGTTGGGCCTGACCGCAGTGCTCCCTGCCCCTTCGCACTTGGGCCTCACAGAGGGTCCTTTGTGTGGGCTTTTGAAGGGAGCTTTCATCCCTGCCCTGGCCGCTAGCCCACCTGGGGCCAGACAGCCTGCTCCTCACCTCCCGACTTCACTTGGCCCCCGCTCCCCAGAAATAACGGGAGCATGAGGGAGAAGGAGTCGGGGTTATGGGAGGAAGGAAGCTAGCCCATGTCCATTTTAGGGAATGAACTTGGGTGGTCCTTCTTGCTTCCCCTGGTTGCAGCTCTGGGAGGGCCCTGAGCAGCCAGCTGCTATAACCCACAGCTGAACAAGGATCCCCCCACAACAGCTCAGACGAGGGGTCATCCAGCCTCTGCTGCAGGAACTCAGGACCTCCCCTCCAGGGCAGCCACCTAAATCTGCCCCTTGGCAACCAGAACAAAGCTGATCCCTTTCCTGTGAGAGGCCCTTAATGCTTGAAGGTGGCACTCCTGTTCTCCCCTACCCTCCACCCACTCAGAAAAATCTCTTTTTGGGAGGGAAGACAAGGCAGTTGGGGTTAAGTGACTTGCCCAGGGTCACACAGCTAGTGAGTATGTCAAGTGTCTGAAGCCGGAGTTGAACTCGGGTCCTCCTGACTCCAAGGCTGGTGCCCTATTCACTGCATCACCCAGCCTCCCCAGGAAGCCTTCTTGCTAGATTGGCCATTTCTTCAACTGACTCTCCTAAAGCTGACTTAAAAGCCGGCCTCCAGTAGTTCCTTCTCTGTGGCTAAAATGCGACTCCCAGCACTTAGCCCAGCGCTGTGGTTGGGGAGCAACCTTGTACATGGCTGTAGACTGAGAGAACAGGAATAACTGGGGCTCAGATTCAGTTTGTGGTCCACTCAGATCTCCAGATCTTTTTTCAGAAGAATGAGCCATGCCTCATTTGTCCTTAGGTAGTAGTTGATCTTTTAAATATGGGAATAAAGATCTACATGATCTCCCTATTAGGTTTATTTTAGTTCCCCCTCTGCACTCAGTTACTGCTCCACAAATGGACATTTTCCCCAGTATCCTCTAAGACAGCATTCAACTCTCTGGGCTTTTGGTTTGCTTTTTGGTCCCTGGATGGAACAGGATGCAGGTGGAATGGAAGAATTAGTCCTGATTAATTAATTGTCCATGGATTCCACTCTGTGGTTGGTTGGGAGCGAGGTCTGAATCCGGAGCTTTCTCTCTTCCCTCTGTCAGTTCATGCACAGGGAACACAAGTTAACTTTACAGAATATTCTAATAGTGGAAGCAGATGTAAGACATGGGTCTGAAAGGCAGTGACAAGTGCTGCACCCTCCCGGCCCTGCCCTGACTCCAGTCGCTCCCTCAAGGCCCTCCCCCATGCACGGTGCAGTCACCTCGTGGCCCCTCAGCCAGCCCTGCACAAACTTGGAGGTAGCTGGGGCCTCCCTCCCAGCACTTCCTTTACCATCCTGCTTCTCCCCCCCCCCCCCACCCCCACAGCCTCCAGCTTATCACTGTCCTCATCTTCCCAACAGATCTGGGTCTGGCCAGAGACCCAGAGGCCATGAACCGAGTTGGAAAGGGGGATATTGAGCCAGAGACTTTTCCTGCCTCCTTTGCAGGGTTGTTACGGCCTCTGGCCTCTCCTTGCAGCCATGTGCAGAGGGGCTGAGCCTCTGGGTCTTGGTCCTCCTTTCTAGGCCAGACATAGAAGCTTCTGAGGCTTCTGAGATGCCCAGGAGAGGGACCCAGCTGTGGGAAATGGGTGACCTCCATCCAGTGCCCCGGAGTGTACTTGGGGCATCATTTCAGCCTGCTGGGAGGACAGGTGCAGGGTAAGCCCACAAGTCCCTTAAGCATGGTGGCCGTTCATGGGAGGTCCCTCCCGGCTCTAATGTTCTGCATCTGGCAAAGTAGTGTTGGGCCTAGGCAGGTGGGGAGATGGGAAGAGCCGCTGCTCTGGAGTTGGAAAGGCCTGGGTTCTGATCCTCTCTCTGTGTGATCCTTCCCTCTGCTGGCCCATAGGACTGAGGAGTTGGTCTGGATGGCCCCCAGGTCTCTTCCTTCTCATCTGTTTCTGTGATGCAGAAAAGTGTAAGACACAGGCTTTGCCCTCGAGCTGACAAATGGACAAACGCACGCACCTGGAACAGCCTGAGGGCCAGGTGCAGGCTGGGCCATCCCAGAGGCAGGTAGTGCAGCTGTTGTCCATTTTACAGATGAGTAAACCAAGGCCCAGAGTCGTGAAGCAGCTTATCCCAGGTCACACAGCCTGTCTGGTCAGGGGGGGTCAGAACCCAGACCTTCCTAACTCCCCACCTAATACTTTGTCCTACCTTGCTATTCCAGCTAGCCCCAGAACCTGAGACCCCCTCATTCGACAGAGGAACAAACAAACAGGCAGAAAAGTGAAGCTCTTGCCTAGAGCAAGAGAGAAATAATGGTCTTTGTGGGTCCTGATCTGGCTGGAGCAAAGGGAGTGGGAGAGAGTGAGCGGTGCAAAGATGATAGAAGGGAGAAATGCTGAAAAGCCTCTGTGGGCCTGAGTTTCCTCAGCTGTAAAATGAGGGGGTGGTCTAAGCTTCCAGCTCTGAATCTAAGACCTGGGCCTCACTTGACCTCTCTGCTCCCTTCATCTGGACCTGGGTGTGGCAGAGTACCCCAGAACACTGACCTGTGTGCCCAGGCTTCACCTGGCTTTCACCTCCAGCTTACTTCAGTGAAGCCATCACCAAGTGAGGGCCCCAGAAGGGCTTTTGGGTCCCGAGTCCTAGGCTGTGACATCAGGCAGCCCCTCACACAGCCATGATCAGCCAGCCCCAGAGAAGCAAACCTCTCTGACCCTCTGCCACATGTCCAGAGCCTCTGTCCTTCTATATTCCCCACTGGCCTTTGGACAGAGTCTGGGCATGTGTGGGAGGGGGCTGGCCAGCCTCCTGCTCCTTGTGGTGCTGAGGGGAGATGAAGGCCAGCTCAGCTTGGTGGGTTGGCCTGGCCCTCGCTGGGACAGAGATGAGGGAGCTGGGAATCTGTTCCTCTGTCTGGGGCCCTCTGAATGGAGCCCGAGGTTGGGCTGTTTGTTTATTTTCAGGGCCTGGAGGTCTGTTCTGGCCAAGCATTTCCATGGAGGACACTCAGGCCTTGTCTCCTAAGAGGAACAAAAAAGCATTTTCTCCACAAGATAAAATTAAGCCGTTGGCTGCTGCCCGGAGCCCAAGCCTAAAGACCAGCTTGTCCAGAAGGCAGAGGCGAGGTGGGCACCAGCATCCGCCCTGTTCCCTAAGCTGGACCACAGTGGTGGCCTCGGCACTGCGGGCCAGTGTACCCACAAGGGCAGTCACACCTTCCCACAGGACAGGCCTGAATAAACCTCATTTTATCCTCCAACCCTATTTCAGTCCAGAGGGTTTTTTCCTTTTTTAGTTTTTATGGTAGTTCCTTTGTCAGACCCTCAAATGTCTACAAGTGTTGAATCAAGACTCGTGGCCCAGTGCCTCCTGACAACCTCTGTAGGCGTCTCCCCGACTCAGACTTGAAATGCTGGTGACATGTGGGGCCTCCATGGGTCACATCAAAGATCCCATGATCATTACATTCTGGAGATGAGCTAAACGAGAGCCATGGGGGAGGCTAAAATCAATCTGGTGTTTCTTAAAAGATTTTATAGATGTCTTCTGTTCTGGCCTGAGCCCCGGTCTCCCTCCTCCTGCTACCTCCCAAAGGGCCATCCTTTATAAAAAGGAGAGAAAAAATGCATTAAACCTATTAATTTAACAAAAAATAACCTGATAGAACCTGCAATGCTTCACACCTGTGGGCTCACGCGTGCACGCACACACATACACACACACACACACACACACACACACAGTTGGGAAAAGTACCTTATCACTTTTGGGGGGGGCAGAGGCGAGGCAATTGGGGTTAAGTGACTTGCCCAAGGTCACATAGCTAGTGTGTCAGGTGTCTGAGGCTGGATTTGAACTCATGTCTTCCTGATTCTAGGGTCGGTGCTCTATTCACTGTGCCATCTAGCCACCCCGATCTTGTTCTTTATAATTCCAATATTTCCATCTTCTCAACTAAGCACATATTGATTATCTGCTGTATACCAGCCACTGTGCAAGGTTCCAGGGAGAAGGTCTCAAAGGTATAGAAAAAGCCTCAGACCTTCCTGAGACCAGAACCCGCAGAACTCATTAGAGGAGGGGCACTGATGATGACTGAGCCACTCATCTAGTCTCCTGTCATTGTGGACCAGGCCTAAGCTGGCCTAGTCCAGTAGTGCTGACCAAGGCTAAAGAGGGATGAAAAGGCCCTTGTGGAGTCAAAGGAGGTGTAAATGCAAGGGAGGCAGGGTGGCTGGCAGCTGGCACTTGGCTAAGGCTTGTGGTGAAGATGGTGCTGGGGGAGGGGGAGACAGGACCAGAGGGGGTGCAGGGCAGGACCGTGAGACCAACACACAAGTGTAGAGGCCCTCGAATCCAACTTTTTGTTTTGCAGCTGAGGAAACAGGCCCTTGAGGTTATGATGCTGGAAATCTCACATAGAGTGAATAACTGGCAGGATTTGCACCCAGGTTCCCCGAACCCATTTCTGAAAGGAAGGTGGTGGAGGCTGATGTGAGGAACCTTTTCCCAACCTTCCTGGCAGTGCCAGAGTGGAGCAGCCTGCTTCTGGGGGGCAAGGCTGCCCCTCTGGAGGCCTTTGATGTTGTATTTACCTGGGTTGTCCTGGGGGTGGCCCCTTTACCTCTGAGAGTCTGGGACTCAGCCAAGTCCCCTAAGTTTATGAAGAAGGAAACGGTTTTAATTGAAGATAAGACCCTGTGGGCCAGACCTTGGGTCTGCCAAACACCCTTTTCTCTAGGCCCAGGCCCACCTGAAGGCCCTGGGACATCACCCACCTTCATGCTTGCCCACCTTGCACTGGGCACACTGTCCAGGCTTGGCTTCTCACTGCCCAGGAGGTGGGCTGGGGTTGGGGGCAGGGGCAGTGCTGTCCTCTGTCCATCCCTCCCAGCCCCCAGGGTACCCCATAAAGACTTCCCTCTGCTCCTCGGCTCAGAGCCTGGCTTCTCCTTCAGGCTCACCCTCACCTCCCTCCTCCTCCCAGCTGCCAGAGCCTTCCCCAGAGATGCCTCCCCCCTCCCCCCAACTACTGGTCCATCTTGGATGTGGACTGTAAGCCCCTTGAGGGCAGGCACTGTTTTAGCCTTTCTTTGTATCTGAGTGCCCATTGCTGGAAATGCCCTAACCCCCTTCCCAGGAGGACCCCTGCGGGGAGCCTGAGAGCAGGGGCTGGGAGTGGCTGAGAAGATGCCCCTTCCCCTCCCCCAGGCCTTCCCCAGAACTGGAGACTGAGCCAAGCCCACTGTCCCCGTGTGGCCCCCTCCAGGCCAAGCGGTTGTGAGAGGGGGTAAATATTGGTCCAAGGTGGGGATGGCTGGAAAGATGACTGGTGCTCCTTCCCCTCCACCAGACGTTTGTGTTCGGGCCTGTATTTTGCCTCTTTGCGGCTCCTGGCTCCAGGACAGCGAGGTCCCTGTCACTGCTGACCTCCCCCTCAGACCACGCCTTCCCCCCCAGGATCCTCCCCCAGGTGGGCTGAGATCAGCATACAAGCCCTATCATAGAGGTGACAGGTACAACCAGCACAAGAAGGAGAAACTGAGGCTCAGAAAAAGGCGGCTGGTGACACAATGGAAAGTGCTGGAAGACAGAAGACCTCCAGGGCCCAGGGCAGCCTTAGTGTTCCATCTGTAAGAGGGTCTTAAAGTCTCTGACCCCCAGAAGCTGTGGCCTCAGTGTAGAGGTTTGTAAAACCAGGGGGTAGGCCGTGATCTTCCTTTGTGTCCCTGTCCCAGAGAGTGGGCAGAGGCTAACTCTGTTTACAGTTCTTGGAGCAGAGGGATTGTCACCACGGGATAGATGGCTCAGGCCAGTTAGCACGGCCCTTCTCCCCCAGAGGAATAATCATAAAATCACAGAGTCTGGGGTGGGGGCACCTGGAAGCCTGCCTGGTTTTAAACTCTAGCTCTTGGAGCAGGCGGGGCCCTGAATATCCAAGCCCACGTCCTCCCCTTCTCAGGGCCCCAGATGCTTGGGTCCCAGGGTCTTTGGCCTTGAATACACAAGGATTTTCCATCCTTGGGTGACATTCACAGTGGTTTCAGTGGGGACTTGTGGAATGTCTCCCGTTTTCGCCGGGGCCTCTGACTTGTCCCAGTCACACAACAGAAGCATTGATAGACCCCGACAGGCGGCTCCTCCCTGGGCAAACACCCCAACGGCCAGGCTCCTAGCAGGGCCCTGGGAAGAGCCCGATACCTGGAAGAGGCTTTTGATCTTATGATGGGCTGAACCTCATGAAGGAACCTCAGAGTCCAGTGGCCTGCATGTCTCTGCTGTTGAACAGAGAGCCTTTCTCTGTCTCCCTCCTCCCTGGCTCCTGCCCGGCTCCCCCCAGAAGCCTTTTCTCAGCCCCTCCTTGCCCATTATCAGTGCCTGGCTCTTAAGAGATGTTTGCTGACCAGCTAGAGGCCAGTGCTGCGAGATTAGAGAGTGTGGCAGGGAGGAAGGTATCAGACAAGAGTAAAGGTCTACAAGTGTTTTTGAGCTTATAAAAAAGGAATGTCGGTTGACTGGCCACAGTAGGACGCCCTCCTGGAGGGCAGGGCTCGGCTCATCTCCCTTCTTTGTGCATTACTGGCATTCAGGGCAGGTGGTTAAGGGTAATAGGTAATGGTGGCATTATTCAGATAATTAACGGGTTAGCTACTACCCTGACTTCTAAAGCTCTGGACCAAGACTCTGCTGGGTAGTTTTGGAAATGGTTGAATGGCTGAACCCAGAGATGAGTCATTAATAAATGTTGATGGCAGCAGGGAAGGAAGTCTTTAGTAGAGGGTCCCAGGGAATGTGTCCTTGACCCTGTGCCGCTTTTATCGATTACTTACATAAAGGGATAGCAGGTACAGCCTTGGAAAAGAAATGTATCATGTTGGATGACAGACTTGGCCCATCATTCTGGCCTGTCAAGATCTTTCTGGGGCCCAGTAAGATGGAATTTAATTGGGACAAATGTAACATCTTCTATTTGGGATCCAGGTGTGGGATGGAAGAAACAGTTTGAAAAAGATCTGGGGATTTTGGAAACACGTTATGCTCAATAGGAGGGCAGTTAGGTGGCACCATGGTGCACAGAGAGCCAGGCTTGGAATCAAGAAGACCTGGGTTCAAATTTAACCTCAGACACTTATTAGCTGTGTGACCCTGTGCAAGTCACTTAACTCTGTTTGCCTCAGTTTCCTCATCTATAAAATGAGCTGGAGAAGGAAATAGCAAACCACTCCAGTATCTTTGCCAAGAAAACCCAAATGGGGTCAACGGAGAGTTGGCCATGACTGAAAAACAGCCAAACAACAGCATGTCCATTAGGAGACAGTAGTATGATACAATAATCAAAGAAGCTAATGAGGTCTTATGTCACAGGCTCTAGGCAGCAGCCTGGTGAGCCCCATGATCTTACGATCATATTTTTTTTTTGGAGGGGGGAAGGCAGGGCAATTGGGGTTAAGTGACTTGCCCAAGGTCACATGGCTAGTTTTGTGCTAAATGTCTGAGGCTGGATTTTAACTTGGGTCCTCCTGACTTCAGGGCCAGTGCCCTATTCATTGCACCACATAGCAGCCCCACAATAATATTTTTCAAGTAATAAAATAAAAAAGTAGAGAGGAAACCAATTCTATTGAAATAAAAAATGTTTTTTTTTTTTCCATCCAAAGTCATGGGCCCCTTGAAATCCATCTAAGGATCCGTTAGTCTGTGAGCCCTGGTCTGGAGGACGGCAGCCAGGCTGGAAATCCCAATTCACACCCGAGGGCCGTGTGGAATGAAATGAGGGTCTTTAGCCTGGAAAGAGAAGGCTCGGGGGCACCTGGGACCACTCTGCCCTGATGTGAAGGGCGACTGAGGGGAGAAGGGGTTTGCTTTGCTTGGTTCGGCCTCAGAGGAGGAACCAGGGGCAGCCATGGAGTGGCAGAGGAGTGGATTTGGGCTGGACACAATGAGAAGCTTCCCCATGAGCAGTTCAAAGGCAGATCGGGCTGCCGGGGGGACCTCTCCAGGTAAAGGCTGGGTAGCCACTCCCCAAGGGTGTCACAGGGATAGAGACTGAGTTAGAAGGAGCCTTCAGATGAGGCAGATGTTGTAGAGAGAATTCCTGTTGAGGCCAGGGTTTAGCCAAGTGGCCGCCTTCTGAGGCAAGGTTTTGTGCATCGGTGCTGGGGGGTGACCCAGGCCACCCTTCTATGATCCACGAGGATAGCCACCCATGAAGAAGACAAGTGAGAGCCTTTGCTCCTGGCTCCATGCAGAGCCTCTGCAGGGAGGGGGTGGCTGCTGCCCTGGGATGGGTAGAGATAGGGACAGGTGGGTTTGATGGTACAGGAGCCCTGTGAAGGTGGGTACCACATCACAAGGATCCCCAGAGCACCCAACAGTGTTGGGCACGACGGGGATACTGTCCCGCACAAGCTTTCTGACATAGTAAAACCTTCCAAGTTTCCTAGAGAGACCCCTGGGGTGGGAGGTGGCAAGGAGAGTCATCTGGAGTCTCGGGCTGGATTTCCAAAACTGATGTCATTACTGATTGAGAGGAGGGAAGTGTATGATTCAGAGTCAGTCCTCTCAGCCCCCAGTTCTCTGCCACAACAAAAAAGAAACGGGTCATTTTTAGAAGTCAGTTACTGGGGATTTCTTTTATATTTTCTCCAGTCTCCCTCTCTTTGCACTGCCCAGAGAGCCATCCCACCTCCAACAGCAGATGCTCAGGAAGCTTGGCAGCCATCTTAGGAGAGGGAGGGAGGGCTCAAGCTAGATGTGGTGACAATGCCAACCGGGCCCCTCCCACTGGGAGTGTGGGCTGGCCTCTGAGCAGATTCCTTTATGGGGCAAGTCCATTCTTCCCAGGGGGATGCTCTCATCCAAGAAAGAGGACTGATGTGGATGCTGGCTGTCCAGCACTGCTGAGGGCCAGACCCTCCAGAGTAGAAAAGCCAGAATGATTGCTAGAAAGCTCCAGTGCCTGCCCTGGGCTGCTGGGCTGCTCCCACCCCAAGTCACTTTACATCTGAGTCCCTTGAGAAACATTTCTTAAGCACCCACTGTATGCACACCTGCTGTGTGCCTACCTACTGTGTAGAGTGCCTGGTGCACTCTACTACAGAATCTTAAACTCTCACCTCCAGGATCAAATAGAAAACCCTCTATTTGGCTTTGATCTCCCTTCACCTCTTGCCCCTTCCTGCCTTTCCAGACTTACCACATTTTATTGCCCCCCCCAGACACAGTGTTCCAATTACTCTGGCCACTCACTGCTTCCTCCCGCATCCTTTGCACTGGCCGTGCCCCCTGCCTGCGATGCCCACCCTCTCCATCTCTGCCTCTGGGCTTCCTTCAGGCTGAAGCTCAAGTCCCATCTTCTGCACGAGGCCTTTCTGGGATTGTCCCCAGCACATGTGCATACAAGCGCGAGCACACACACACACACACACACACACACACACACACACACACACACGCACACGCACACGCACACGCACACGCACACGCACACGCACACTCCTGGCACATAATAGGGCTGATCAGTGTTTGATGACTAAGTTTGTTAAGTGTGGGTGTAAGTGGTATGTTAGTCTCAGGACACTGTAGGGCACTGGCACGCGTCACCCCAACATTCTGGGGCTGGGGGGCTCTGAGCCCTTCCCTCTGAGCCCTTCCCCCAGCTCCAGTTCTTCCCTTTGATTTGTTATTGGAATATAAGCTAAATATCCCTCCCCTCCCAGCCTTGTTTCCTCCAAAGCCTCATCAGGGTCCAGTGCCTGGCACACAGTGGGTGCTTAATAAATGCTTAACGGCATGACTTGAGCCCGTAGTCGGAGGATTTGTTATCTGTGGGTTTTTAAATGATAGCATTTATAATTCTGGCCACCTCTTGGGGTCTTTCTAAGGATTTAGTTAGGTGGCAAATTCTTAGTAACCTGTAGTGACAGATTGCACAGTATCTCTCTTGCCAAACCTGCCTTGATGGGCCATCCTGGCTTTTCTGGGGATGGTGATGAGAGGCTCCTCCAGAAGCTCACAGGCCAAGGGGCCGATGGTTCTGGTCAGTGCCAGACCTTAGCAACGCCCGGTTCCTGCGCTGTCTCCCGTCATCTCACGCTCTGTTTTGTTTTCCAGCAGAGTATCCCCAAGGCCCTGTTCCTACACTGTGGAATGACCCAGGGGAGCTGCCATCAGGAGTGGGCCCCTTCGAAAGCACCACCCACAGCCACGCCTCCGAGGCCACAGACCTCCCGCTCTACACCCCAGAGTATGAACCCGAGGACACTACCCATCTCCACCGGCTGGATGATAGCACTGGTATGGGGAGGCTTGGTTCTTTCAGGGGCCCGTGCAGGGGCAGGAGCTAGGAGAGGCACCTTAAGGTTTGCAGCTGTCCCCAGGCGCCCCTCACTAGACCCACAGGGCCACAGAAGAGCCCACAGCAGATCATCCTCCGCTCCCTGGGGAGAGGACACCCGCCTCCTCCAGGCAGCCCAGTCCACTTCAGTGCCAGAGGAGACATTAGGAGACCCAGGCAGTGAGCTTAGAGCCAGGGTTCAGCCCCAGAGGTCATTTAATCTAATCTACAGATAAGGAAACTGAAGCCCAGATGAGAAAGGCACTTGCCCAAGGTCACACAGGAGGGCAAAGATTTAAACTCACCTCCTTTGACTTCCAAGTGCAACCAACGGCCTCCTTCATTCAACAGACATTGGTCCGGTGGTTCCCAAAGCCCTGAGCTGACCATGCAGGGAGAGGAGACACAGCGCTGTCTTCATGGGGTTCCCAGTCTAGCAGCATGGTGCGGGGGAACCCTCAGCTCTTGAGTGAGAGGAAGAGTTTAAATTCCACCTCTGATGCTCACTGCCCGTGGGACCTTGGGCAAGTCACTTCCGTGCTCTGGGTCTTGGTTTCCACATCTGTAAGATGTGCCAGTCGGACTAGATAAGCTGAGGCCTCTCCCAGCGCTGCCTCCTGTGCTCCCACCCACCAGAACGGGAGGAGACGGCTGGTGGGGGTCACTTCAGTCTAGTGTCTTAGAAGGATATACACCAAGGAAGAGCATCCCGTGTAGACACACGAAAAACTCCATAAGCGATTGCTGAATGAGCGAATGATGAACACCAGACGTACTCACTCCATGCCCCAGTCGGCATTTGCCCCATTCATTTTGCTCGGGGTGAGCCTGGGTGAAGGTGTTAGGAATGAGGACCCTGATTGGGAAGGGTGGGCGTGGATGACCTCCAGGGCCCTGGGCTGCTGGCTCCCTCCAAACACCGGCCTTTGGGCCACAGAAGCTCACGTCTCCCTCTGCCTTCCCTAGGGTCCTTGGGCCCCGGAGCCATTGCCGCCATCGTGATTGCTGCCCTGCTGGGCACCTCTGTGGTCCTGGCACTGATCGTCATCACGCTGCGAAAATTCTCCACTTCCTGAATGAAATAAAAAGGTCTTGTTTTCCTATCATCTGGACTTGGCTAAGCTCACTTGGCACGACCCAGTCTTCTCTGTACGACCATCTCAACACCCTCTTCTCCTCCTCCTCTGTTGCCCCTTGTAACCCGAGATGGGGAAAGACCCAAAGGCCCTTTCCCAAGATTCTTAGCTGCTCCCTGCTGGCCCTGGTGCTTCTCTCTCAGTGGTCACAGGGTGAGTCCCATGGAGCAGCAGAGTGTCCTCAAGGTCGCCTTCAGTAAAGGCTCAGAATAGAGAATAACTCACCAACCCTTTCTTTGGTGGTTGGGTTCTGTTTCTTACTCTGAGCTCATCTTGGCCAAAGCCTAGAATAAGAGCTCTTAACCTGGAGAGTTCAGGGGTCCGTGAACTTGGATGGTGGCGGCGGGGGGAATATATCTTTCACCAGCCTCTAACAGAAATTTAGCATTTCCTTCAATTATCTAAAAACCTTATTTTGAGAAGGGGTTCATGGGCTTTGATTGCCCAAGGGTTCCTGGACACAAAAAAAGTTGAGAAGCCCTGGGCTGGAAGGGTGAATTTTAGTTAGAGGGGCAGAAGCCTTGCATTAACTCTTTCCAGCTGCCCAAAAGCCTGCTTGTGCTGCCCCCAGCCCATCCTGATTGCTCTTTCACTCAGCTGAGAGGATCAACATCAGATTCTGCCTCCCCACCCCAAAAAGCCCCGTTAAAAAGGGAACAGAGAGGCGAGGTAGAGCGTATGACAATTCTCAATAAACCTATTCCTGCCTCCCATTAGGCCTGAACTGTGTGCTCATTGATGGGGGCTAACACATGGCTGTTGGACTGGCCTATCAAAAAGGAAGGCCTGTTTTGCTAGCCACACGCCTCCTGTGAGATTGGAATCTAGGACAAGGACAGAGGGGAACCTGCTTTTTAACGAACTCTAGTGTAAACCAGGGGTGAGGAACCTGGGCCTAGAGGCCACATGTGACTGAAGTCAAATGGCTGCTCTTGAGGACCTAGTAGAAGGACCCTGGTTCCCCATCACTGGTCTACACCAAGGGTTAGTGTTTCGCTCTCTGGTGTCCCAGACTCCTTTGGCGTCAGTGGACCCCAATCTATATGGAAAAACAGTTTTAAAAAGACAGCGTTTTAAAAATATTCCAGGGTAAGAGCCCCTGGTCATCCTCCGTTCCGGTTCCTACAGGCAGAGCTACAGCTTGTAACTGGCCACCAGGGCAGGTTTCCAGACTAGACCCACGTCCAGATTGAATCCGAGAGCCTTTTCTTTTCACTGATCATTCTCGTTCTTTGCCAGCTAGGTTCTAAGCCCAGCTGTCCCTACAGCAGCTTCAGTATTCTCTGTGCCCTCTAAATTTTCACACCTGTGGGTGAAGCCCTGCTTACAGCACTGTAGTTACCTTCAGCCTTTCCCAAACAACAATTCTAATTTTGACTTGCTGGGAGGAAAAAAAATATCCTGTCCCGAAGTGGACTGGGCTGCCTTGGAGGAGGAGGATGCCCTCTCCTCGGGGATCTTCAAGCCAAGAGCAGGGGATGATCTGCTGCGGGCTCTTCTGTGGCCCTATGGGTCCCCACAAACTCTGAGAGTCCAAGACTCTGGGAGGTGCCGACCATCAAAAACTATGCCAGCGTTAGCAGGGTCCCTGGAGATAATGGTGTCCCCTCGTTCACTTTGGAAAAGAAGCCTCAGGAGCCCAAAGGCAACATCTGGCTCCCTGACTCGGCTTTTGCCATATCCCTCTGTCCCCCACTAGAAAGAAGGCAATCCAGGACACCCACCCCCTCCTCTGCAGTCATCTCAGGCCCTGCAGTTGCCGGTCTTTGTTCCAGGGCTATGTTTGAAAATGCTGACCCCGAATTTGTAGGAGGCACAGACGTGTGGGTGACTTACCTACTGCACCCCAGACCCAGGGGAGGTGACACCCAAAAGGGGGCTTTGCTTTTGCTTTTCAAAGTTGGGTGGTTTTCTTGATTTATCTCAGGGATCCTGTTTTTTTAAAAGACCTGGAAGCCTCTCAGCAGCCAGAATAATGAGGGATCAGGAAGGAAACAGGCCAGGGAGGGGAAGTCACAGAGGTACTAAGTGGCCCTGCCAGGATCGACTCCCAAACCATGGCTCTTTCTGCTTCTTAGACCCTTCCCTGAAGTTTCATATCCAAGGCACAGCTCCAGTGAGTGGTGAGGAGAGAAGTTAGAATCTGGGCCAGACTTTCCCTTCTCCCTCTCCCTCACCCCAGTTACTAAGTCCCCAGCCCCGCCCCCTTAGAGCTCTGGTCTCCTGTAGTGGCCCCGTCCCCTGTAACATAGTTTGGGGGAATCAAGGCTTTCCAGGTTAGACAGCCGGTTTTTTCACGGGGACCTCTAAAGAAGCCAGAGCCGTGACTATCCAAAGGAATGACTGTCAACTTGTGGCATTCCAGGAGCCACAGAGATTTGTGGCTGGGGATGCCAGCATCTCTGAAGTAACGTTTCAGCAGATCATAAGACAGGCCAGGGGTGAAAATCCTTCCCCAAAAGAATCAAGGCCTAAGTTAGGAAGAAAAGGGAAATCGGTGAAACCTAAAACTTCAGTTTCATTGGCAAACTGTCACCTGCCATGGCTGAAAAATCAGGACTGGGAAAAGTATGTTTATTGAGAATGATGAACTCCCACTGCCCCACAGACCCCACCAAGTACCACAGAGACCTGGCCTTTGGACTGAGCTGGTTTTCATCTGGGAAGCTTCTCCTTTCAATGCAGAAGCATTGACCCAGAGGGGGCTGGTCCGTGCTGGAGCAACAGGGAGGGTGGACCGAGAGGTTTCAAGGCCATCAGATGTCCCCTTGTCCTGATTCCTGCACAGATTGGCAAAACTCCCTTTCCTTCTGCCTCCACCCCCTTCCCCCCCGCCAGCTCCCTTTGACTAAAGTCCGAGGCCCTCCACAACTCAGCTTTGACCTACCTTTCCTGCCAGGTCTCCCTTAACGCTTTTCACACCCTCTATATCCCAGTTCAAAGGGACAAGGAACTGTTCCCGCCCCCCGCCCCGCCAGTTTGCTGAGCCCTTCCTTCCCCTTTCACAAGGCTCAGACTTCTCTAATGCCCCAGGTGAAAGCCCCATATTCTTCCTAAAGTTTCCGTGAGGCATTCTGCCCCCTCCCACTTATGCTGTATTGGATCTACCTGAATCCAAGTTAAGCCCGATCTCACACCTCCACCCAAGGCTAGAATGGAAACTTGTGGAGGGCAGGGACCGATTCCCATCTATCTTTGTACCCTTCACCTAGCCGAGCACATAGGGCATGTAGCAGGACTTTAATAAATGTCTTTTGAATTGTTGATCTAATTGAATTAACAAACTGGGATGCAGCAAAAACACCCGCACCCCACTTATCTCCACTGAGTTGGTTTTCCAAGGCTACTCCCATTTTTTCATAACCCCTGATGGGATGGCATGTGACAGTGTTCCTGGAGGTGAGGCGGCTTTCTGCTTCCTGGCTCCATCTCCCCCAGCTCCACACAGGCACCATCCCCCACCCCAGCTGTGGGACACACCCCTGGTTCTCTGCCTCTTCCTCTAGCCTGCTCTATGGACCTACTCGAAAATTGCTTTTAAGTAAAACACCAACAAAGAAACCCCTATCCCCCAAGTGTAACAACATTGTCATAAACACCATTATGCTTATGGTGAAAAGTCTACTCCTAGGCCTGATATTCAGAGCCAGCCCTCCACAATCTAGCCCCAGTCAGTCTTTCTAGCCCTATTTCCCTGGCTCCAACCAACCCAGGATGAAGGCAGGGATCCCGCTTGTCACAACTGGAGGGGACGGAAAGCTAGAATCCCTAACTCCGAAGATGACGATGGTGACCAGGGAAGAGAAGGGCGTCTCAGAAACTCTCCTAGCTAAACACTGTCCTAAGACTTTGGGACACCTATATGTATGTGTGGAGACATAAATGTGTGTGCACTGGGGACACGTGTGTATGCATTGGGAGCACATGGATGTGATTAGGGATACATGGATGTATTGAGGGCACATGTATGTGTGTATTTGGGACATATGTATACATATGTGTGTAATGTGCTTTGCAAGATTTAAGGAATTCCATAATTGTTAGCTATTATTGTTGACTGAATTGAGATCCAAGAAGATTGAAGGCTAGAATGAGGGGCTGAATAGAATAAGATGACATTTAATATGCATAAATATAAATTTCTACCTTTGAATTTTAAAAAATGCCTGAGACGGGGCTAGAGAAGAATTCTCCTGACAAAGATCTGGGGAGGGTAGTGGACCGCAAGCTCCAAATACATCGGGAAGGTGCCAGTGGAGTGCATTAGAATGTGAGCCCCTGGTGGGCCCGGACTGGTTTTGGTTGTCTTTTTTTGTCTTTAGTGCTTATCGAGAAGCAAATACAAAGTGCTTAATAAATGCTTATTCATTGGTTGATTTGTGAGATCTCTGGCTCCATTAGCATCCAGAATGTAAGAAGTGAGGGTCCCACTGCTAATTAGTATCACTATGATTAATCAGGAGACAAGAATCCTATGTAATAGGAAGGACAAGAACACACTGGGAGGAACATCCAGAAGACAGAAGGCAGCAGGAAGAAAGGAGACAAGCCAAACTGGCCCAGGGAACTGGGAGCATTCAGCTTAGAGATGAAAGAGGTGGGGTGGGGGAGGAGGTGTTCCTAATTAACCTCGAGGGATGAACAGAGCACTGGGTGCTCCCGCTGGTGATGGTGTGCCGCCATCTCCCCAGAATCTTCCAGTAGAGGCCAGATCACCCCTCTGGAAGGTGCAGCAAACACAGAGTCTTGTTTGGGTCTGGGTGGGACCAGAAGGTGCCTGAAGACCCTTCCAGATGCAGGGACAGTAGCATTCGTCATCCCTTTTACAATGCCCTTCGGATCTGTCCTGACGATGCTCCCTTGGGTGGAAATCCAGCTCTCACCCCACCTGCAGGCTTCCCCTGGCCGCCTTGCTCTCATGGAACCTTCCTGATCCCCCATTATTCTGTATGCTTCAGGCTACCCAGTCACCTCTATCAGCCCACGGAAGGAACTGATCCAAGGACCCCAACTCCCCATCCCAAATTTGCCAACTTCACACGAATTTCACCATGTGTAATGTATTTTATGAAACAAAAAAGGTATTTAAAATATACATGGGTGGCAAGGAGAGGCAGGAACCAACAGACACTTTGATGGGCCCGGTTCATCCCAGTATCCTCCCAAAAGGCTCTGTATTCTAAACCCTAAGCCAGAGCCTTCTCCCCTCGGAAGATGGCTCAGAGGAGCGACAGGTGGACATGCAGCCCAAGCCAGGGCTGTCCCCTCCCCGGGAAGGTCAGAACATGCATGGGTGGTCATGCGATCCTGTGTCATATCCACAGTTGCTTAGACATGTGATCCCCACATCTGAGAAGGCTGGTCCTCTGCACTGGGGGGAGATGCCCCGTCTCCCCCAGTTGGTGGTGGTATCTCGAGGCACGTCCAAGCTGTTGGCTTTGGTAGCGGAAGGAAGCCTGTGGCTTCATCACCAACCCATCCTCTTAGGGGGTCCTATGAGCCACAAAACCCTGAGAGAGGAGCTGGCCCAGACCCTCCTATCCTCCTTGGGTACTTCACCCAAAGGCCTGATTTGGACTCTTCTCCCTGGTGATGCCTGCAGTCTGGGTGGGGGTGGGGCACCTGGGCTTGGTGACGTTTCTGCATCTCCACAAGTAACAGAAAGGGAGCAGGTGGGGCCCCCTCTGTAGAAGGGGCAATGGCATGCTGGGGAGGGGCCTGGAAGGAACATCCTTCTACTGCACAAATGTGACCCAGGGACAGGGTCCTGGTGCTGCCCAAATTTCCACCCCCAGACGAATACTAGAGCACTTGGGCCTGTTCCTGGGTCATCCCCTTGGGTGCGAGGGGTTAACAATGGCTTCCATTTTCTTTTAAAGGTACCCCTTCCCACCAGGCCATGCTTTTTCTCAATTGTACTTGTTCTGGTTCTTGAACTCAGCAACTGGTGGGGACCATCCTTGGTGGCTGAAGGCTGGCTGCCTCTCCGAAGTCCTTGGAAGGTGGTATGGGTGGGGAGGGGAGAATGCTTGGGGTGTCTGGGTCCCCTCATGCCCATGCAGTGAAAAGTTTCTCACACTTATTAAAGGATGGAGGGCGGGCAGGGAGAAAGGCAGTAATGCAGTGTGGTGGAAAATCCAGCTGGCTTGCTGTTTATAAATGAGCTGAAAAGAAGGGAATTTCTCTGCTCTCCCCCTCCCCATTGCATCTGCCACTGGAAGGACCAGGAGTGGCTGATGTGGTGGGAAGGGAAAGGGCGGGGTGGGGGGGACTTCTGTACACAGTAAATCCAGCAGTATCCCTTTGGTTGGGGTGGACACACTCCCCATGTGGAAAGGTCAGAGCCCGCCCTGCCACCCCGCCCAGCCCTTCTACTCTCTCTGTCCCAGACCTTCGACTCTGCCATCTCTCCCTTATCCTCCAGGCATCCCAGGTCCTGCACAGTGTCCTGGCATCCCTAGGCTCAGGGGTCAGGGCTCGAGGGCAGTCATTGCCGATTGCGGCTGCCCAGCTTCCTCCGGTCTTTGTTCTGGCTGCGTTGGGTATCATCCATCTTGTGGACCCGGAAACACTCCTTAAGATTCTGGGATCGGATCTTGGGGTTCATAATCTCCTCCACCATGGAGCTTGGGAACCAGCCTCTTTCTTGGTCATGAAGGCGCTCCCCAAAAATCCAGCCTGTGGGGTTGGGAGGAAGACGTCAAGGAGAAAGGGGAAGAAAAGCATGAGTTAAATGAAAACCTAGGGAATTTGGGGCAAAAGAAAGCCAAATGGGGTATTCTGTAGCCCAGCTATGGGGAGAAGGAGAAGAATTAGCCAGCTTTGTGTCTGGGCCCTGCTGGCTAGCGGGGAAACTCTGTTTCCTCATTTAAAAGTGCAGATACCCCCCGTGTGGGCAGTCAATGTCCCAGGAGGAGTTAGGAGCCTCGGAGGAGCAGCTTCTCACACTTGCTCCATGTATGACCTTGGGCATGTACTTTGTCTCCCTGGGCCTCAGTTTCCTCATCTGTAAAACGAGGAGGTTTGACGAGGGGGTCTCTATTTCCCTGCCAGCCTGGGCACTTGGGCTTTCTGGTCCAAATTTCCTCATTTATAAAATTAGGATTCGATGAACTCCAGGGCCCACAGTAGAAATTCTTAATAACCTTAATTAACAATGTAAAATAAAAGCAAAAAAGCTAAGGGACAAAAGCAGGAGTAAAACAAGCCAGTCAAGTCCTCCGGGTCTGATCCGGGGAAGCTGGAGAACCAAAGCAAGCACCTCAGCAGCAAAGGTCTGGTGCTATCGCATGAGGTGGCCAGCAGAGGGTGCTGGTGACCAAGAAACGCCAGCCTTGGGGAGGGCTTGAGGCACACAGCGTGGCCACGAGATGGGTTTCTGCTGGGGACCTTCAGGCACGGGGAGCTCACTCCCTACCAGGGTGGGCCATTCACATGGGGATGGCTCTTGGAATGGATATTGTCCGTCCCATCCCCAACCCCAGATCCCCTCTCTAATGTCCCTGCCAAGGGGTCATCCGGGCTTCAACAGAAGATGTCTGGGAGGGGGTGACCGCTATCTCCCCAGAATATCAGACTTGGAAGGGACCTTAGAGACCATCCAGCCCAGATGAGGAAATGGAGGCTCAGAGAGGAAAGTGACTTGACCAAGGTCACGAAGCACTTCATGGTTCTCCTAGCTTAAAACAAAATCTCCCCCAAATTTACCCTGTGTTCATGCCAAGGCAGGAAAATGGAAGGAAGGGAAGATAAGGAACAGGAAAGAGGGAGGAAGAAAGAACATGGGAGACAAGTAGGAAGGATAAAACTAAGTGCTCTTGGCTGTTGAAAAACGGGCGAGTGATTTAATTCAGCAAACATTTATTCAAAGACTCATAGACCTAGCCTGGAGGGGGCTCGAGGCATCCTGTTTGACCCTTACTTTGTAGGAAGGGGACATGTGGATGGTGGGTGGCACAGCGGGAGGGCAGAGGAGAAATGTTATTGATGCTGGTGTTAGTGACAAAGCCAAGGCGCTGTCGATCTCAGTCTGAGTCAGTGTGGGATGGGGCGGCCCCCAAAGCTGGTGGGTCTGGGGCTGCCCTGAGAGAGGCAGGGTGGTGACCCTCCCGTGGCACTCTGCCCTCGGCAGGCCACACCTGGAACAGGCTGCAGTTCTGGGGCTGCATTTTAGAGAGGACATTGCTAAGCTTGGAGGGGGTCCAGAGAAGAGTGAGCAGGAATGGCTCCGGGCCTTGGGTCCATCCCAGACGAAGCTGGTCAAGGAATGCAAGGCAAGGAGGTACTCCAAGATACACACAGCCACTTACCCAGAGGCAGCTTCCTCACATGACACAGTGTAAACTGGACAGAGGATACAGAGACACACCTGGGACTCCAGTCTCCTTTTCTAGCCCCATCACACATCACTCAGCTCCTACACTCATTCTCACCAAACAGGCCTACTTGGCCTACCTGTACACAGCACTCTGTCATCTCCCACCTCTAGGACTTTGCATAGTCTGTGCCTCCCATCCTTCCTTACTTCCATTTCGGGGAGCACAGGCTCTGCCTTCTACAGGAAGCCCTGACTGGTGCCTTCCCCTCCAGAATTACTCTGGGGTATTTGACTAGTTGGAAGAAGGGCCCTTTGTATATATTTATAAATTGATGTGTCACATCCCCTGATAGAAGGTAAGCTCCCCAAGCGGAGGCACTGTCTGGCTTGTTTTTGCATTCTCAGTCCCTAGCACAGTGTCCCTACTAGGCACTTAAATGCTTATGAATGGAATTGGTGATTCCCATGTCCCCTGCTGAAATCCCACCTTCTCTTTCTTAAATTCTCCTAGAGCACTTTCCCATCAATTAATCAACAAGCATTAAAAATAACAATAATATTTATAATTATATATAATTAGTATGTAACCTTATATAAAACATGAGAATTATGTTGTATAACATGTTATCCTTATTACATAAATATAATCATTTCTGATTTCTTTTTACTCCACACCAAGCCCAGTACTGAGCACCTGGGGATATAATGACAAACGTGGAATGCTTCCTGCCCTCAAGGGGTTAATATTCTCTACTCAGCCCTCTTACTCTCCTCTGGGTCTGCTTCATTTCTACCTTTCTCCCAGTAGAACGTAAATTCCTTGACTGTAAAGACTGTTCATTTTTAAAATTTTTGTCTTCCCAACCCCAAGCATACACCCTGACATAAGGGGAAAAGAAATAAAAAGAAGGCCTTAATTAAGACGAATTTTGCCTCCAGAATTCATGGCATATTGGATATGGGAGCACTGGCCTCACTGGCGGGAAGACCTGGCATAGGGTTAATGGAATATAAGATCTTCCCCATCCATTAATAGGCCTATGTGACCATGTGTCCCTTTTTTTACCTTGGAACAGGAGTGTGTTCCCAGGTCTAAGCAGGTATGTCAACCATGGATGTCTTGATGCTTTGAGCTCCAGCCTGTGACACATCATGAGTCACATAGAGCCCATATATTGCCTTGCCTGGGGAGGCTTGCTTATGGGAGGCTTTCACACCTTTTGGTACTGACACAATTAGGCACTGAGTCACCTGGGTTGTGATGCCTTCTAGCTCTGAGCCTATTACTTGAAAACTGCCATTTTACTTTGGGGCTCACTCATGGGAAGAATGTTTCTTTGCTTTTTGGCCAGACGAGACTCAGTTAGCCATTGATAAGAAGCCCCCCGACTTTGAGAGCCAGATGTTGGTGCTTCCTGGTCTGGTGATTAGGTATCTCTTACTCTGTTCAGACAGCTGGAGCCCTGTCTATGGGATTCTTTCTTGGATACTTGCTTCTTTCTACTTATCTGGCTGTAATGTTTAATTAAGTAAGATTGTTGACCCCTTTGAAGCTGTCTTTCCTTTAGAAAAGCAGACCAAAGAGCCTATGCTTAGCAGGCCTTCTGTGTGCTGGTGTTATTGGTCTCACACCTCCTTAGCAGCTGCAAGGAGCGCTAAAGCTAAACCTGTGTCCAAATCCTGCTTCTGACACACCCTGTCTCTTTGAGCCTGGTAGAGCATTGACTCCTTCGGGGCCCAGGCAGCTCTCTGAGAGCAGGGGCCCATCTGTGTTGAGGGAGAGAATCCCCATAGTCGGGGTTGCCTGCACCAGCAAAAGCAAGGACCCAGATCTCAATTCAAACAAAAACCAGCTGGTCAAGCCCCTTCCCAGGAGCAGACACCGTGGTGAGGCCGAGATCTGGGCCATCTATGAACACACGGCTGGCGCATCAGGAGACCCAGCTCTGTCTTTAAGGAGATGTGTGAAGCTGAGAGGCAGTATTGCTGAGTGGAAAGGACACTGGCCTTAGAGGTGGAAAGATCCTCCCTCAGACATCACTAGTGTGACCCCACGGCAAGCCCCCTGTGACCTCTCTGAGACTCAGTTTCCTCTCTATGTAAAATGGATCACCACCCTCCCAGGGCTGGTGTGAGGCTGAGAGAATGGCCATAAAATGTCAGGATTATTATATTAGGCAACTGGCCACCCCCTGGCCTTGGTTTCCTGCTCTGTCAATCAAAGAGAGGAATGGTCATCTGAGTCATGAAGGTAACAGCCAGGAGAACACTATCAGAAGGTTAGGGGATGGGTGGTGTAGACACATAGGCAGTATAGACACAGGGTGTGGGTGGTTTAGCCATGTGATGGGCAGTCTAGATAGGCCTGGGGGCAAGTCCCCATGCTGGTATGGTACTCACCATCTTCTGTCTTTTCGAGGATGTTCAGAATGTCGGCCAGCTCCAGGGACAACTCGTCCGGCTGCTGAGCGACATAGGGGTGGACACACTGTACCTGGGGACAGTCTGTTGGAGGAAGGGCAGAGAGAAGGCAGAGGCTTTTATTCAGAATGTTCTAGACTCTCTCTGGAGCTCCAGCCTGCAGTGGGCCTTCTGAGCCAGGGCAGATGAAGGGGAGGGCCAAGGAGAGCTTCTAGACCAATAAAATGTCAAGTCATGGGTAGAAACGGAAAACTCTGATTGTGGGCAAAGGTCCCAAGGTCAATGGCTTTGGCAAGGCGGAGCCAAGAGCCTTCTCCCTGCGAGCTGAAGGAAGAGAAATGCTATCTTGGGCTCCCTGAAGGGAGGCAGTTTGAAGGCCCTTTCCTATCCCAAGGTTGCAGAGAGGCAGTCGAACACAGGTACCTTGTATCTAACCAGGAGGCCGAGTGGCCCAAGGGAAAAGCCCTGGCTCTGGAGTCAGATGCTCCAGGTCCAAATGCCGTCTGTCACTGCCTCTGCATCTCCTGGGCATCAGGTTACTCATTGATAGAATGAAGAGCGTGGACGAGGTAATGTCCCAAACCTATATTCCTATGATGGCACTGAACCTGTAAAATGAACTTATTGGGTGACCTCTGAGGTGCCTTCTGACTTTAAAGCCGGGTTTCTATGCTGTTGGTGCCCAGTTGGTCTGATTCTTCATGACCCCACAGATCATACTGTTCATGGGATTTTCTTGGCAAAAATATTGGAGTGTTTGTGATTTGCTTCTCCAGGGGAGAACAAAGGCAAACAGAGGTGACATGGCTTACACACTCTCTGGGTTCTTACGCATTTCATGAGCTTCATGAAGGGCCTTCAACCCCAGAGCAGGCGACCCAAGTGGGAGATTGGCCTCTGGAGCCTGCCTGACCCTGGCTAGAGCGGGTCCAGCTGGCGCCACTTTAGACCCTTGCCACTGAATTTCAAGAACTATATTTTATCCCTTAAGACTTCCAAGTTTCTGACATTTCTTGTTTATTCCTTCTTTTATCCAAGCATCCATGAAAACATTTCTTGTTCAAGGCCTTTAAAAGGATGTTAGACATTTTATGGTTGTTAGACCAGTTATTTCATTCAAATGGTATGGGCACCTTCTGGTGAAGATGCTTCCTCTATGTCCATTAATAGATGGACCTCTGCTCTGATACTTCTGGCCTGAGGGAGCAGCCAGGAGCACTGAGGGCAAGGGATCTGCTCAGAGTCTAATGGGAAGACTCAAACTCGGGTCTCCTGGCCCTAAGGCCAATTCTGCATCATGACTAAGCTTTCAGTCTGACCAAGGCTCCAGAAGGTAAAATCTCCCTGGAGCCAGATAGTCTAGTCCTACAAAGAAGCTTTAGGAGCTCTTTATCCCCTGAAATACTGTCTGAATAAGAGTGCCCTGCTCTAACTTGGGGACACTGAACCTGGCATCCATGGAATTTTGGCTTTTGATATTTGCCAAACGAATATTACATATATGAATATAACTGGTTTCCTTCATGATCCTGTGTATTTTGATTTATGCACTTTAGCATGTGAGTCAGGGACGAGTTCTGTGGACTTGACCAGGCTGCCCAAGGGATCCATGTCACACTGATCTGAGTAAAACACCCTCCCTTCTATGGAGAAGTGGGAGACTATGGGTGTGGAAAGCTGCATACGCTGTTAGACATTGTCACTTCATAGCGATACAAGGAAGACACTTGGTAGGAAAAGGGTGGTGGGTTGTCCTTTCAACGTCTGTGATGTAAAAATAAGAGGTGTCAATTTAACTTATATAAAGGACTCCCTCTATACATCCCAAACCAAGTGCTTCAGCAGGATTTGGGTGCTTTCAGTGATGGGGTGCTTGGATGCCTGTGCTTGAACCCCAGTTTGTAAAATCACAAATCTCCCTAGCATCAAAACACTGTCTCAGGCAGTTTCTCTCTAGCTCAAGGGCAGCATGCCCTAGGAAAAGACTTATCTCTCTTCCTGATACAGTGGCCAGCTGCACCTATAGAATTTAGTAGTTTGACCCGATTGTGTACTGGCTGAAGCAGCTGTGTCCTGGGTCATACCTGTCATATATATCCTAGACACAGTCATATGTATACTCTCCAGCTCATTATACACATCCTGAATCCCTCATTAGCTTGGGACATACATATAACATACATATACTCCCAGTATCCATCTTGTCAAACATGACATTAATGGGTGGGAGCTTGGTCAGTCCAGACTGCTAGCTATCTTAGTTTCAAGCCTAAAACCACACCTCCATACAGACCCACCTCGGGCTATTTCCCAGTGAATTCTGGTAATAGGCCTGCTCAGTAGATATTAAAAGTGCATGTTCCTTTAAGAACTGACCACTCCTTAACTCCTCCCTAATCCCTCCCTGACTCACCTATGCATATTTGGCATAGGTTTCACTATCATTATCCTATATAAACCATAATATACCCCCTCTAAGGTTGCAGGTTCCCTAAAATCTCTTGCCTGCTGCAAAGCCTAACAATAAATCTTTACCACCTTGACTTAGAGAATGCTTGAGTCTGTGAATTCATTCCAGACTGCTTTCCAGGGACTCTGGTTACTGGGGTTCCTGGACTCCCTGAATTCCGTGACCCCTTGACCCCTCATCATCAGGGCCTATAACCTTCCAAAGACACCCAGTTCCAACATGGCACCCGAAGCCAGGCTTTCCATTGAAAGGACACAGGGAGGAACAGGAGCAGAGGAGTCTGGGAGTGCTTACCCAGCAGTCTTGATGTGAAGGAAACAAACTTCGTTCTCCGGTTTGGGGCCAAGGAGGTCATCCAGCGTTTCATCTCGCTTCTATGAGGGCAGAGAGACACAGCACGGCCAGTGTGTTTTTTTTTTTTAAAGCAATTGGGGTTAAGTAACTTGCTCAAGGTTACACGGCTAGTCATTATTTATACGTGGGTGCTCATTTTCTGAGGCCGGATCTGATCTCAGGTCATCCCAACTCCGAGGCCGGCGCTCTTACTCACGGCGCCACCTAGCCGCCCTTTTAGGGCAATTGGGGTTAAGTAACTTGCCCAAGGTCACACGGCTAGGTTTTTGTTTGTGTGGATTAAGTGTTGGAGGCCGGCTCCGAACTCAGGTCCTTCTGACTCCAGGGCCGGCGCTCTATTCACTGCGCCACCTAGCCGCCCCTCGGCCAGTGTGTCTTACACTGGCCACTCTAGCTCTGGGGAAACGTGAGGGGAAGGGGACAACTGGACCACGGCCCCCCAGGCTGCCCACATGGCTGCTCTCAATGCCAAGCCCGGCTCAGCTTGTCTTCCTGGGGCCCCGCAAGTTGTCTACATCCCGCACCGCGACAGGCCCCCTCCCAGTCTGTAATGGGTGTACAAGTAACTGGAGATGCTTGTGGGAGCCCCCCACAATGCTCACTTCACTGTCTGCCCAAGGTAATCTGTCAGCCTTACGACCTGGGAGAAACTGTGGCTGATGGCCTGGCCCAGGCCACAGCCTCCGGAACAGTGGGGAGAGAGGAGGCTCTGACTCAAGCTTGGCTTCTGCCACTTACACCCCGTCAGCCTTTGGGGGAGTCTTTCCATTCTATGAGCCTCAGTTTCCTTCTCTGTAAAGCGAAGGGCTTGGACTAGCTGGCCCCTGAGCTCCCTTAAGCTCACACATTCCTCAATTTGCAGTGTAGGTTCCCTCCCAGCTTTGCCGTCTCTGTTCTAGATTCCCCCCAGCTTGCACATTCTGTGTTCTAGGTCTTCCCAGCTTATACATTCTGTGTTCTAGGTTTCTCCCAGCTTGGATAATTTGTAGCCTTTTAAGGCTAGAACTTTCTCTGTTCTAAGGCCCCTTCTAGTTCTAATGTTCCCCGTTCTAAGATTCCTCCGAACTTGGTCATTCTGTGTTCTCAGCCTCTCCCAGCTCTGAATCCCAGCACAAAGCTCCATGCTTTTCTCCAGGGCTGCTGCTGGTGCTCACAGCTTGTACTCATCACATTTGAGGGAAGGTGAAATGGGGAGAGGGGTTAAAAAACAGGCCTGGGCTCCTCAGCATGGGTGTGGGTGCCCTGGCAGCCGGGCTAGTATTTTCCTGTTGTCTTTACACAAGGACAAAGAGAACTAGGCATCCAGCTTTACCAAGATGGCAAAGGCTTGGTGGCTGGAGTTGAGCCTAGCCCAGTGCCTCCCTGCCCCTGTAGACACTTCCAGCTGCAGGTGATGAGGGCAGCTGGGGAGGGGACTAGAGAGAACAGAGCTGGGAGGGACCCTGGAGGTGTCTAGCCCAACCCAGATGCTTCACAGAAGGGGAAACTGAGGCCCAGACTAGCCTGAAGTGGCCCAGGTGGGAATCTGAGGCTCTTTCCACCACCCCTCGAGGAAAGGCCAGTGAACCAGGTGGGCTCTCATCTAGGTTTAATTCAGTTCAGTTTGATCCAGTTCAATGAGTATTTATTAAGTACCTACTGTTTGCCAGACAGTGTTCTAGGCACTGGGGATAATAGAACCATAATAACTAGCATTCATCCAGTATTTTTAAGGTTTACAAAGCACTTTACCTAGATCTCATTTGATCTCACCCACTGGGAAGTAGGTGCCATTATTCACCCCCGTTTTACAGATGAGGAAACTGATGCTAAGTGACTTAGGTCCCTACGTGCAAAGAGGTTAAGTGACTTGTCCCCTGTCACACCAGCTAGTTAGTTGAACTGACTAGCTTCAAATCCTGCCGTAGGATTTGAATTCAGGTCTTCCTAAGTCCAGACCCAGCTTTCTCTTCCCTGTGTTATCTCATTTCCTATAAGAATGAAACAATCCCTGCACTCAAAACGCTTCTGTTCTCCTGGAGGAAACAATACCTGCAAAGATGAGTAATTACAAAATAATTGGGGGAGGGGTGGGAATAGGGCACTAGCTACTGGGGGCATCAGGAAAGGCTGCATGTGGGAGGCTGAACAGAAGCTGAGCTTTGATTCAGCCACAGAGTGATTCAGCTATAGATTGATTAGATTTGATTCAGCTATAGATTCAGCCACAGAGTGGAAGGGAGATTGCATTCTGGCATGGGGTACAGCCAATGCAAAGGCAAGGAGGTAGGAAATGGAACAGTACTTAGGGGGAGAAGCAAATGGGCCAGTCTGGCTAGAACATAAAGTGTGTGAGGGAAGTTTAACGGTAAATTGGTTCTGAAGAATCCATGTGCTGGGCTGAATAACCTCCAGGTAGGGTTGGAATTAGGGGAGAAAGACATGGGATGGGCGCCCTTATCCCCTTACCATTCCATAATTATCTAACTACTTTTTCAACCTTGAGCACAACCTTCCACCCGCTCTGCTGGTCTTTAGGGGCCAGGGAGAATGGGAAAAGAGGAGGATACAGCCAAAGGGAGAGGAGAGAAGAAATATCTCCTGAATAGGGCAAATCCCATTTCCTGGGGCCATTCTCTGGGTCTTAAGGGGGACTGTCTGGTGGACAAGACCTCTGATGGAAAAGATGTCCAGGCACAGAGGGAGCGATAAGCCTAAGGGCAGGCCAACAGGCCTTGGTACTCACTGGGACGAGGCCTTCAGCATGTACGTGGCTTCCCGGTCATCGGCATTCTCAAGCAGCCTCAGGATGAAGACGTTGGCCAAGGTCTGCCCTTGGTCCTCCAGCTCCTCCACCCGAAGGAGGCCCCGGGGAGCAGAGTCAAACACCTGGTACTTGTCCCTGGGGATGAGGGGTCAGAGCAATTATTTACTGGGGCCATGCCTTTGCATAAGCTGGACCCCCTGCCTGGCATGCCCTTCCTTCTCACCTCTGCCTCTTGGAATCTGAGGCTTCTTTCACCTGCCTAACCACCTGTATTCATATGCATATGTCTCCTCCACTGCAATCAAGCTCCTTGAGGGCAGGGCTCATTTCCCTTTTGCCTTTCTATCCCCAGTGCCTGGCAGAGAGGAGCTGGGCTTAGTAAGTGTTGAATGACTGACTGGCTGAGCACTCATTAGCCTCCCCCAGCCCAGCGCTGAGGAGGCTGGAACGCAGCTTGGCTTTCTGACAGCTTTGCCAGGCAGTCCTGCCTTCCCTCATTCCACTCTGGTCCTGTCCTGTCACTTGCTCCTTTGCCCAAAACCTTCCCTTCAGGTGTTGTTCATCCTTCAAAAGCATTTGCACAAACAAAGTCACTGCAGCCCAAATGAAAAAAGAAGCAGTGAATTGGGGATGGGGGAGTAGAGAGGAAGCAAGGAGTTCTAAGGGAACCAGTGACATCAGACGGTGACATCTTGACTGGAGCACGAATTAGATTTAAACAAAGCAGAGTTGGCAGCCTCTCTCTCTCCTGCAGAGTCCATTGGCAGGACAAAAGTCAGGAAGATTAGTGATGGCCTGGAACACAGTGACCAAGCCCCAAGCACTCTATAGCACCTGCTTCCACGAGGAAAGTCTTCACATGCTTGGGGCACACACCCTCTTACCTCACAGAATGGGTGCCACTGCTCCCATGAAGGCTTTCTTGGCTACCCTCACCTGGAAATGATCCCCTTGGGCCTTACATACTGTGTCTTGTAAAAAGCTTTTAAATTGAAATCTTAAAAAAAAATTTTATATCCTCTACATTGATTTCCCAGTGCCTTGGCTCCTCCACACAACTGCCAGAATGGCATCCTTGGCATCCATGGTCGTCTGTCACCTTCAGGGTCAAGCACCAGCTCTTCATTTTGTTATTGAGCGTCCTTCAGGACCCGGCTCCAGCCCTCCTCTCTGGCCCTCTTACACATCACTCTCCTTCCAGACTGGCCTTCCTGCTCTTCCTCCTGCTTCACTATCCATCTCCCCTCTCTGTGCCCTTCTGCCTGGAGTTCACTCCTTCCTGAGCTCAAGTTTCACCCTCTGTGATCCCCCTAGTTGAGGGTGACTCCTCCCATTCCCTTGTATTTATAGATTTAATTTGTGTGTGTTTGTCAATCAAGAAAAATTTTTAAAGACCTGTGTGCCAGGCACTGAGCATATAAATATAATATTAATTTTAATACTTGTATAATATTATACTATAGACAATATTATATATTAACAATGATATTAATAGAATATTAAAATGATATAAGCTAGTAAAGTTAATTAAATAATGGAATAGTTATGTATAATATATATGTTACATATTTGTAAGTATATAGTATTGCCCCAATAAAAAGTAAACTCCTTAAGGACAGGGACATTTTTTTCTTTGTATCTCTAGCACTGAGCACAACGTAACTTAGTAGCTGGTTAACAAGCACTTATTGAATGACTGTCAAAAAGGACGTGTGATTTTGTCTGATAGGATTTCTTCTCTGTGAGCCCCAAGTGGCTCCAAACGATCACTTGGTCCTTTTTTTTCCTTTTTGGAGGGGGGAAGGTAGGGCACTTGGGGTTAAGTGACTTGTCCAAGGTCACATGGCTAGTTTTGTGTCAAGTGTCTGAGGCCAGATTTGAACTCAGGTCCTCCTGACTCCAGGGCCAGTGCTCTATTCACTGTGCCACCTAGTCACCCCACACTCATTCCTCTTTCCAAGTGATCATAAGCCACTAGTTTAACCATCTGCTGCATGGTTTTCTTGGGGATGGATGCTGAACTCACTGGTCTAGGGTTTCCAGGCTCTTTTTCCTCTTTTCATATTTTAGACTCACCCCGGAATTTGCCTGCAGATCACAAGCAGATCATTGAAAAGGAAGAGATAGATTTCTCTGAAGAGTTTTTTGGTCCGAAGGGTTCGGGATGTCTTGGGGCCAGACATCTGCTGTAGTTCTCCTTGCTTCAGTAGCCAGCGGGAGTGAGAGATAATGGGCACAGACTGAGAGAGAGACAAAGGACAAGGTTAGGACATGTCAGGGGGACATCATGGGACAATGACATCGTTCTGGAAAGGCCAGCTTGGGCTAGTTCACAAAAAGTGACTCCACCTGCAGGGATCACGGACTTAGGACTGGGTGAAGAGAGATGAAGCAAATTGATCCAGGTCATAAGGTAATAATTGTCAGAATCAAGATTCAAACTCAGGTCCTATGACTCACTCACTACTTTCAAATGCCAAGGAAAGAACACTAGGCTTGAGATTCCACCTCAGATACCTACTAGCTTTGTGAGCATGGACAAATCACTAAACATCTCTGAGACAATGCTATCTAGAGTACCTGCTGTGAAATGAAATAAACAGGTTTTACAAAACTGGAAAGCATGTGCACAAACAAAATCACTGCAGCACAGATGAAAGAAGAAGCAGTAAATTGGGCATGAGGGAGGAGAGGGGAAGCAAGGGGTTCTTTAAGCATCACACCAAAGTTAGCATTCTGACTATTCCTTCAGCTTAGTCTGATACAACATGAGATATTGAATGGAATTCACTTAGGATAGCTTTGAGAGTCAGGGCACCAGGCTGGCTAAATTGGGAAGGATTATTAATCAATCAATAAACATTTATTAAGTATCTCTTATGTGCCAGGCACTGTGCTAAATGCTGAGGATACAAAAAGAAACAACAGACAGTCTCTGCCCTCAAGGGGTTTACAATCTAACAGGGGAGACAACATGCAAACAAATATGTGCAAAGAAAATTATATTATTTATGCAGCATTTGGGAGAGGAACATTGGAAACAACTGTACCTTGATCTTAAATTCCATTTTCTTCTGAATACTAATCATCTGTTCTGTCCGACTCATCTTTCTGACACCTTCATTGCATGCTTTTACCACCTGGAAAGAAGAAACACCCATAGGGGTCACAAGTCACAGCAACCTTCAGCCAGTTGGGTTCCAAGGTCTTAATCCATTCATTTCATGATAGTGGAGACCACATGACAGCTGCATGACCAACCAGAAGGAGCCGTTGGCTCCAGTATTGAATTAGAAGTCAATTCCATGACTGCTGTAGCACATGGACTGAAAAACCTATGAATAAAGTGGCAATTTTATCACTACTTTTTAAAACTTAATATTAAAAAAAACCCCAAACAATTGTATATAACAGAAGTCCATGTGTTCATAAACAATCCTCTTTTTGTCCTTCACATATTGAGACATTTGTGTTTGTTGATACTTGTTAAGTTCATGATAAAAAAGAAAATTAAACAAAATCCTATGAGTTACTGCCAAGAATGTCAATATTTGTCCTTCTTAGGAGAAAAATATATTTTGATGAGCAGTTTCACTGGAAGGACAAGCAAGGATGATGAAAAACAAAGTGGGAATTTTGGACCCCGGGCCTCAGATCCACTGAGAGCCAAGTTAATTCCTTGTCATTTCTGGAACATTCCTTGGCCCCCTCGCTGGTAGCAGGAGGTGGGGGGGGGAGCTCTCACCATCCCCCATCTTGTTTCATTCTTGTTTACATCCTGTCTCCCCAGTAGAATGTAAGCTTTTTGGGGGGAAGAAAATGTATTGTTTTCATCTTGGTGCTTAGAATGCACCTTTGTGATACGGCAAGTGCTTAAGAGATATTTGTTGAACTGAAAATATGCTCTAGCCCCACTGAAGGTGACAAGAGCCTTGCAAAACTATGGCCTGAATCCTAGAACTAGAAAATGTAGGGGGCTGTGATGTTGATTACCTCAGAGAGGTCAGGGTCTTTAATTCACAAATGGGGTTAAGACCCAGAGATGTGAAATGACTTAGCAGTTTTGGGATAACTCCCTTCCTAGTTCTCCTCCCACCTCTCCCACCACACCTTCACCGGATCCTCTTCCAGATCATACCCTCTAACCATAGACATCCCACAGAGGTTTGACTTGGGTCCTCTTCTCTTCTATACTCTCATGTGGTGATCTCATTAACCCCCATGGATTTAATTACCATCTCTGTGCTGGTGATTCTCAAATCTAGCTATCCTGCCCTGATCTCTCTGCTGACCTCCAATCCCCCAACTCCAACTGCCTTCTGGCCATCTCAAACTGGATATCCTGCAAACATCTTAAACTCAGTATATCCAAAACAAAATCCATTGTTCTTTCCCCAATCCCTCCTCCCACCTTCCATATTACAGTAGGGGGCACCACCCTCCTCCTAGTCCCTCAGGCTCCCAACCTAGGAGACATCCTGGACTCTTCACCCTCTCTCACCACACTGTTTTTAAAGCCTGTCAATTTCACCTCTGTAATATCTCTTGTAGATTTCACCTCTGCAACATCTTTAGTGGGTTTTACCTCTGCCACATTTCTTGTAGATTTCACCTCTGCAACATCTTTAGTGGGTTTTACCTCTGCCACATTTCTTGTAGATTTCATCTCTGAACCACCTGCTGTAGATTTCATCTCTGAACCACCTGCTGTAGATTTCACCTCTGCTACATCTCTAGTCAATTTTACCTCTGCAACACCTTTTGTAGATTTCACCTCTGCAACATCTTGTCAATTTCACTTCTACCAATCTCTTCTTTATTTCACCTCTGCAACACCCCTGGAATACACTTTTCTTTGACACTGCCCCCACCCTGTGTAGACCCTTATGACCTCACCCTTGGACTACTGCAACAGCTGCTAGAGTTGGGTAGGGGGATGTCCTGCTCAACTCAGGTCTCTCTATATATGATCTTATGTTTTATCATTTAGACCAGATGATCAAGTCCCTGGTGGATGGGGGTGAGGGGATGTTTGCATCTACTCCAGCACCTGGTACAATGCTATTCTATTTCTTCTTCTTCAGAACTGATTGCATCAGTTGGGGTACTCCTGGAATAGAAATCCTTTCCATTAATAGAGTTAGCACCTTCCCTGTAATTTAGTCTTTAGAGAGCTTCTGAGGGTATACTACCTGCCATTTCTATGGTACTTTAAGGTCTACAAAATGCTTTACATATGTTATATGCTTTGGTCCTCATTGTGAGTTAGGTGTTATTTTACAGATGAGGAAACTGGGACTGAGAGAGGGTTAGTGAATTGCCCACTCACATAGGCAGCATTTGAACTCTGGTCTTCCTGACTCCAGGCATTGCACTTACACAACTAAAAGACTACAGGATTTTAAGCTAGTAAGGTAATTAAGATGACCCCCTGAGAGGTTGAGGGATTTCTCCAGGATCACCTAGTCACTATGTGTCAGAAGAAAGACTCTTCCTGACCCCAAGGTCAGCTTTCTATCCAATATACAATGTGGCCTCCTACCATGCACATACAGTAGGCACTGTGCTGTGTTTGTTGGGTGAATGGGCCAGAGAATGGGTGAGTGGGTAGATAGATGGATAGATGAGCAGATAACTCAGTGGGTGATTGAGTGAGTGGATGAATGTGAGGACAATACACCAAGGAATAAAACATTCTACATGTAACTTCACTTCCATTCTCATACATCCTAGGATTTTAAAGAGAAAACAGAATGCTCTTCATTTTTCCTAGAAAGATAGAAGAGCTAAGCACAAACAGTAGGGAAAACACTTTATTTGGATATGGAGGACTCTGGCATGGACTGGGTCAGCTGGGGTTCAACAGGGTCCACAGCCACCGTGACTGGGATGATGGGAATCAGGGTCCTGTTCCCACAAAAGTCTCCCAAGAGTTTCCAGGACTGACTGAGGTAACCAACCAGTCACCCTTCCAACAGGTCGGGAGATTCCAGAAAGTTTTTGCCAAATGGGCATTTCTAGACCTTGTAGTTAACTTACACAAATCTCCTCCTCCCATTATTTCTAGATGCCAAGAATACATATACCATGTACTAACATAAAATATACACACAGCTTGGCATAGTGGGCAGATAGCACTTGAAGCCAAGACTGATTTCAAACCTCACCTGAGATGCTGACTAGTTGTGTGACTGTGGGAGAGTCACTTTACCTCTTTGCTTCCTTACTGGGTTCTTGTCAGGATCAAATGAGATAATATATGTGAAGTACTTTGCAAATCACAAAGTGCTAGATAAATATTTATTACAATTATAATTATTATTATTAGAATGCTGGACCCTCATAGACAGACACACAGGGACATATACACACACAGATGTATTCAGAGACCTCACACCTGACATTCTCTGCACAGCCTACATGGATATACACACTTATACATAACACACACACACACACACATAGTCCACATGAACACATATATACACACAAAATACACATATACATTTCTTGTCTTCCCTCCCTACCACTTCCCTTGTCCCTGTCTTCAGGTCATCCCAGATGAGCAAGAAGTAGGGAGACACTGCCTGGGAGATCCCCTAATTCCTTGTCTTCTGGCTATTTGATTGCTCTCCCTACCTGGATGAGAGGGAAATCAACAACTCTCTTCCTTGGGAGAAGATGGTGGCTCATTAAGCCTTGACAGCTGCTTCCCCTCCACATCCTGTGGTCTCCTGGACTTGACATCTGTGACCTTTCTGGCAGCCCCTCATGGACTGCTGGGCCCTCATGGACTCCACTTTTCTTTGTGGTCTCCTCCAAGTACACACCTGATACCATGTATAAGTCAGAAAAAATGCTTCCAGATCTAAGAAAGAGCTTCCCACAATGCACTTCCATGAACATTTTCTTAAAATGCATCTGTAGTTCATGAAGCATAATATCTCTTATCTAAACTGTACTGAACCAATCTATGTATATACGCATGTACACACAGGTATACACACATGTACAAGCATGTGATCACTCACATCTGACTCTCTCAACACACATGCACGCAGTGCTACAAGCAGAAATTTTGCAGCTAGTTTCCAAAGAAAACTGGGGGAGGAGCAGCACTAAGTGGAACTGACAGTATGGAGGCCACACCCTCTCTCTTCCCACCAACGTTACTGGTTGCCTAAGTTGTCAATCAGGGCAGGCTGGTTTTCACCCCTCTTTCCTTCCCTCAATGGCTCAATGCTAAGGCGTCTTTGTGGTCAGGGATGCCCAGGGATACCACTCCTCTTTGGCTTCGGGGGTGGCAGGGGATGGGCCATGGCTCATGCGCATACAGTAGGCACATACAGGGGATATGGCCAAGGCTGCTGCTCCCTTGCTTTTCTGAGGCTGGAGAAAGGGTGAGAGTGCTGAGGTCTCCCAAGTGGGGCCACTATCCTAGGAGAGGCAGCCCACCACCCAACAACCTCCTGGGTGAGGGCCTCCTCGCTTCCCTGGCTTCAGGGAGATTCACAGCTCCTGGAGGGCTCCTGGGGGCACGGCTCAGAGGGAGCTTGTTAAGAAAATGATTGGGGGGGGGGGGGGAGAAAAGCCCAAGCCACCCAAGCCATTCCCGACTTACAGCTTCTCAGCCAGCTAAAACAAAGATTTCCCCAGAGGAGAAATCTCCAAACTCAGGAATCTTAATCTGACCAGCCTCAGGAATCCTTAAAGGCTAAGACAAGTTTCTTTACTGTAGCCATGAGAACTGTCCACCTTCACATGGAGAGGCTGCCTGGGGGCCAGCACAGAGCCCTGCACTGGGGTGTCCCCCCAGAAAGGTGGACACCTCTGGACAATGGCCAGGGCTGGGCAGACCTGGCACTGTGAGAATTCCCCCTCAGGCTCTGGAGCACTTTCTCAGGACAGGAGCCTGGAGTTAGGGTTGCCCACGATTGAGGGGCAAGAGGACAGGTGCTGCAGGAGGGAGTTTGGCTTGGAGGCCAGGTGCTCTGCAGAGAATGGAGAAAGGCTCTCAGGGAGCCTCAGGGCAGTTGATGAGCAGATTTACCATTTCTAGCTCCTTGTGGGCGTCCAGGGCTGTGCATTCCCGTTCAGAGCTCTCTTCCACTCTCTTCAGAATATTCTGAACAGGAGGAAAGATGGAAGTGGAGTTAGGGATGAGTGGAACATTAGGGAGACCCCCTACCCCACCTCCCACAGCAGCTACTACCCTGCAAGGACTTCCAAGGGCCCCTTTGCATCTTATCCTGAGGGAGGGATCTGACCTTTAACAGAGTCAGCACATGGCCTCAGATGGCCGAGAAAACGATTATACCAAGGCAAGATCAGTGGAGCCAATGTCCATGCCAGGAGGGGGGGAGGGGAGGGGAATGAGGCATCTAGAATAACTGGGGTGCAAAAACATTTAAAAAGCAAAATCCAGGAGAAGAGGTGTGTGCAAGGAAAAGGGTGTAAGATAGACAGACAGAGAGATAAATAGATAGATAGATAGATAGATGGATAGATTAGATAGATGGGTGGATAGATGGATAGATAGATGGATGGATAGATAGATAGATAGATGGATAGATAGATAGATAGATAGATAGATAGATAGATGGATGGATGGATAGATGGATGGATGGATGATACATGATCATGATGATAGATTGATATACAGAGTAAAGAGGGGAGGGGGAGAGGAGAGTAGGAGAAAGAGGGAGGGAAGAGATAGAGGAGCAGAAGGAGAGAAGGAGGGAGAAAGAGAAGGAGAAGAAGAGGTGGGGGAGAAGGAGAAAGGAAAGAAAGAGAAGGAAGGAAAGGGAAGGAGACAAGAGGAGAGGAAGAGAGGAGAGGGGGCTGGGAGATGAGGGGGAGATATGGGGAAAGGGGGAAGGGAGAGAAGGAGGAGAGCAGAGGATGGAGGGGGAGAAGAGGAGTAAGAACACTTGGAGAATTTCAGCTCTAAGCTGTTCTCTCAAGAGAAGCTAATTGTTTGTTTTGGGTACAGAGAGCGAGAGCATTTTCTACTGTGGACAATTCCACAGAATTGTCTCATTTGCTGCACACGTTTCTAAGAAAGGAGACAAACGCGTTAATCACAGTTTTGCTGATGGATGCATTGCATTTCCTGAGGCCCCTCCCCCGCCCCATCCTTGGCCACACTGTTCATCCCCCCATCCACTCCTTTCATCTTTGACTCCCAATTCTCCCCCTCAGCCCAAGCCCATCAATTATCTCCTCCTCTGGGCCCAGCTCACCAGGACCACCTGCTGGATTCCTAGCCATGGTCTTGTTCATTCATGGTATCATTGAGAGGTATGGGCCTGGAAGGGACTGCTGAGGACATTTGGGCCAATTCCCCCATTTTATAGATAAGGAAACTGAGGTCCAGAGAGAAGAAGTGACTTTCCCGAGGTCAAAAAAGTTATAAATAGCATTCTGGGATTTGACCCCAGATCCTGAGTTTTCAAAAGAATTAAGAGAGCTTGTTGAAATCACAGTGTCTTACTTTTCTATTTGAGTTCCCTGCGCTAAGCACATAAGTACTTAACATATGCTTCATTCATCCATCCATCCATCCATCCATCCATCCATCCATCCATCCATCCCCAAATAGCACACCTTACAGTCTCTGCCCCAACTTCTAAGCCGATTCATTTTGACCAGAACTTAGTAACTTGAACTCCCTAACTATGAAATCGAGGGGTTGGGCCTGATGACCTCTATGCTCCTTCCTCAGATCTGAATCAATGCAAGCTAAGAAATGGACCAAGGTGATAGAGCTTTGAAGTCAGAAGGCCTGGGTTCTAATCCCACCTTTGAGGCTTTTACTACTTGTGTGACCTGGGGGAAGCCACTGAGCTTTGTTGGGCCTGGAAAATGAGGGACTAGACTCTGTGGCCCTTGAGGTCCCTCTGGAGCCACAATCTTAGTCCTAGGAAAGAGATTTGTGCACAAGCTAAGAGCTGCCTGAAGTGTATTACAGAGAGTCATTCCCCAGCAAGGGGACCCAGAGTCAGGAGGAGGGAGGGCCAGCCAGTTACCTGTACCAGTAACTTCAATCGTGTGATCCTTTGAAATGGCAGAATCAGGAAGGAGGAGAAGGGCAGGCCTTTGCACTTGGGGTCCAGCTCCAGCTGGGAGATCACTTCCCGGAAAGCAGCCTTCTCCTGCCTGGGGATGAACAGAGGGAGAACGTGGAGCCGGGCTGGAGACCAGACGAGATCTTGGAGCCTGCCATGAAACCTCTGCTGTCCTCACCCACCCTAGCTGGGCCATCCATCTCGCCCTTTAGGAACCAGGGCTGGGGAGCTCTCATCCTCAAGGAGAAGTCCCCAAGTCTGCCACCACTCACATGGAGATCAGTTTTTACAGAAAGAGGAATGGAGAATAATCCTCAATGTACAAGCCTGCTCCCAAAGTGCATTCACATGTGAACATGTATAGATATCGCAGCATGTGTTGCATGTGTGGGTGTTAGCCCAAGGCCATGAGTCAGAGGCTTAATTATCCAGCTGGCAGGGCAGGATCACTGCAGCGAGGTGAGGCCGGGCTGCGGTCCTGGGAACAGGGCAGTGACTAAGGCCAGAATGACTAAGACAGCCTGAGCTGCTTCTGCCAGGGGGAGGGGCGGCACATCTGGTCCTTGGAGGGAGCCAGTGTGTGGACATCCAAGGGATTGGCAAGGCCTGCTGGGCCAAAGCTCAGGGGTGGGGCTCTTCCTGGCATGACTAAGGCGCCAACATTGAAGCAATGAATGAACATAATGGGGCTGGGAAGGGTTGGCTTATTCCAAAATGCATCCAGGCTGTGCCGAGGGTGGATGGAACTTACCGAGAGAGGATTTAGACCAACTTTTCTTTCTTCTCCCTCTCCAACAGATTTACTTCCCTAACTACCTTTCACAGCATCATAGATGGAGACCTGGGATTTCAGTTCAAGGGTTCTTAACCTGGGGTCCTGGAGCTTTTTTTCTCATAAATATTTTGCGACTGTTTCAATATAATTGGTTACGTTTATCATATTTTTTATTTTATGCAGTTAAAAACCAGGATTCTGAGGATTGTTTAGGCTTCGCCAGACTCACTGCCATGAGGGTCCAGGACCCAACCAAACAAGGTGAAGAACCCCTGCCTTAGAGGTCTGAAATGCCCAGTGCACAGTAGGAGCTTCATAAATGTTGGCTGATGGATTGACCTCCTCTACTACCCTCATTTCACAGATGAGGAAACAGGTCTAGAGCAGGTAAGTGACTTGTCCAAGGTCACACAAGTAGGAGGCAGTAGATCCAGGGACTGAGCCCAGGTCCTCCAAGCATTTCTTCAGTTTAGGTGGATGTTTTGGCATATAATTAAAGAAAAATTATTAACCAGTTATATATATTTTTTAAAGTGTCACAAGCTCCAGACTATTTATTTCAAGCCATTGTCAATATATGGACAAGTCTTTATTGTGTATTTTGTTCATGAAAAAGAGCTGGGGGTCTTAGGGGCCCGCAAGTTCATAATGGCCTGATACAGTAGTGAAGAAATCGGGTGCTATCTTAGCAGCATGAAGCATCCAGGAAGGATGAGACTGTCATCTAGGGTTCTAGGGTCCCTGGCCAGATTCCCCTCTGCTGTATTGTGCTCATTTCTGGCAATAGGCAAGCCAGAATCAGACCAAAGGAGGGTGCCCAGGAAGGTAAAGGGCCTCAAGACCAGGCCATATAGGGGCCAGGCGACAGAAGAGGGAAAGAAAAGGTTGAAAATGGAAATAATGGCCAATTTCAAGCATCTGAGGGGTCACTGTGTGGGAGAGTGATTGGATAGAGCCAGGAGTGGTGTGTAGACATTACAGAGAGGCAGATGAAGACTCAAGGTAAGCTCTTAACAATTAGAGCCGTCTCAAAGAGGAATGGGCTGTCTTGGCAGGTAGTGAGCTCACCATCTTTGAAGGTATTCAAGCAAAGATCGTACAACCATATGCTGGCAGCCTAATGGGATGGCTATGGTGCTGTACTTGCAGTCAGAAAGCCTCATCCAAGTCTTGGCACACGCTATCTCTGACTTTCACAATACTATCTCTTGCTCTTCCTATCCAACATGCACCCCGTGCCTGCTGATCTCCCCTGAGACATCCTTCATATACACCCCCTTCTCTCCTCTGGCACTGCCCCCTCATCTCACACCCCTACTGCAATAGCCTGGGGGTGGGGGAAGTCTGCCTGCCTCCAGCCTCTGCCCCCTCAGGGCCACCAGCCACTTACCCACCAAAGTGACTTTCCTAAAGCCCAGGTCCAACATGCCACCCCTCCCACCCTGCACCGTGGCCTCCAGTGGTGCCCTGTCACTCCTGGGATCACATATAAATCCTCTGTTTGGTGTTGGGGCCCTTCCTAACTTCTCCATCCCATCCAGGGGCAGGGCGCCCTCTCCAGATTCCAGGCATTCTCTCTGGCACTGCACCAGCCTTGGCATTTGCTGCCTCTGAGCCCCCCTTGAGTCCCAGCTCACATCCCACCTTCTGTAGAAAGCCTCCTCCACCCTCTTCATTCCCAGCCTTCTCAGAGCAGACCCCGTGGGGCTTATCTGTTTGCACATTCTCTCCAATAAACTCCTCAAGGGCAGAGATTGTCCTTTGCCTCTCTTTCTATCCTCAGTGCTTGGCACACAGGAAGTGCCTAATTAATGCCTGCACACTGACTCACGGCCTCCTAGCTGTGTGACCCTGGGCAAGTCTCTTCTCTTTGAGCTTGACATTCTTCAACTTGATGCCTCCCTCACAATGCACCTGCATTGTGATCTCAAGCCTGGGTTAGACCAGGTCCTCCAAGGCCCAATCCAGTGATGGCATTGCCCACCCCCCCATTAGGTCTTCTTTTGGACAGGGCTGTGACCACAGCTGGCTGAGGGGCCAGGAAGACCTGAGGACAAGCCCCCTGGGGCAGCTGGGCTTGGTGACCCTGGCAGGGTACTTCAGAGCAGCCACCTCGCACTGCAGGGAGGAGACAAGGTGACCAGCTGGCCTGGCCTGGGCAGTGACCGCCCCATCACTCTCACTTTCCATAGTCACTGATGATAGCATGATGTTCCTGAACCATGGCTGGGCTTAAACCCACACGTCTGGGTGCCGGGCCTGCCCTGCCGATTCCCAACAATTCTAACTTCCAAAGGCCAGAACAAGCTTGAAACACATTCTCAAAAAACTCCCTGAATAAGGAGTTTTTATAAGGTCTCAGTGTTTAGAAAGGAGGCTCCAGCCTTGGGGCGGGGCTGCCCGAGGCCCAGCTTCAGGGCAGGTCCCTTCAATGGGGCTCAGAAGCCAGGCCAACAAGTGCCCACTTTACCCAAAGTGACCTGATGGGGGAAGCCCAGGACGCACCCCTTTGAGGAGCCACCGGGAGTGTCTGGAAGGTGAACAGAGGCCCAGTCAGGGCTATTTCTGCCCTTTGTGGGCCGACCCAGCCATGTTCTGGTCTGGCCTCTGTTTCTCAGTAAGGCACCCCTCCTGCATTCTGGGCAAGGCCAGCGGCAGCGCTCTGGAGAAAGGAAGAAATGAGCCCTCAGCCTTTCCCATTCTTAGGCCTCATCCTCCTGGACCTTTCAGAGGTCTTAGACCACCCTCTGCTGCTGCAGGCTCTCTCTTCCCTGGGCCTGTGGCTGCCTGCTTCTCCCCCTGCCTCCAGGGCCGATTCTCCTCAGTCTCCTTTGGTGGGCTGCCCCATTCATCTGCCCCCTCAACATGGGCGTCTTCTGGGCTTCTCTATCTCCATATCTCTCTATCTCCGTCTCCCCCTCTTTCCCTCTCTGTCTCTGTTTCTCTCTCTCTGTCTCTGATCTCTCTTTCTCTTTTCCCTCTCTGTCTACCTCTCTGTCTCTGTCTTCTTCTCTGTCTCTTTTTCCTTTCTTTGTCTCTTCTCTCTCTCAGTCTCTCTCTGATCTCTGTCTGTCTCCCTGTCTCTGTCTTTCTCTGCCTTCACTTTCTGAGGAGCTATTAAGGATTTCACAGTCACCTCATCTTAGATCTGTAGATCTGCCCTTCATCTCCTCCACTCCCCTCCACCAATTGCCTGTTGGACATGTGAGTGGTACAGCAGCCAGCAGAAAGAGTGCTGGGCTTAGGATCAGGAAGACTTGAATTCAAGTCCTGCCTCAGACACTCTTTGCATGATCCTGGTTAATCACTTAACCTCACTGGGGCCTCAGTTTTCTTAGCAGTAAATGAGGAGGTTGGACCCCATGGCTCTAAGGACCTGTCCATTCCTGGTCTATAAATCTCTATTTCATCTCAATGTTTTATGATATGATTACAGTTCTAGAGTGTGAAGGAATGTCAGAGGTCTTTGAGTCTAGTCCTTCACCCTCTTGGCCTTAGTTTCCTCATCTGTCAAATCGGCTGGAGAAAGAAATGGCAAGCCAGTCCAGTCTCTGCCAAGAAAAGACCAGATGGGGGCACAGAGAGTCGTACATAACTGAAACCAGTCAAGCACAAGGCCTTTGACTCCAGGGCCACTACCTGGGAGGTCTGATCCCAAAGCTTCAGCACGAGCCTACTCCACAGCACTCTAAACAGTCATCCAGGCCAGAACCACAGGCCCAATTCCCACATTTTATAGATGAGGAAACCAGAGCCCAGTGAGAATGAGTGACCTTTGTGAGGCCACACAGGTGGTAAGGGACAAATGCAGCACCTTCTAAAGGCAATGCCACCCCTGCCAAGGCAGCCCCACGCCAGCTTTGGGACAGCTCTCCCAGGTGGGAAGGCTTAGCTTTAATGGAGTCAAAATTGGCTTCTCTGGAATTTCCTCCCCCAGCTCCTCCTGGCTCTGCCCTCTGGGGCCAAGGAGAACAAAGTTAATCTCTCTTCCACCTTCATCGGCCCTTTGATCTATCAATCAAGAGACAAACATGTATGAAGCCAACTTGAGATGGTCCTGCTCAAAAGGAGCTCCCAGTCTAATAGGGAAGACAACAGGCAAACCCCTATCCACAAAGCAAGTGCCGGACAGGACAAGTAGGAGATCATCAACACAGGGAAGGCCCTGGAATGAAGAGGGCTTGGAGAAGGCTTCTAGGAGAAGGTGGGACTTGGAAGCCAGGGAACTCAGTGGTCAGCGCCAAGGAGCGAGGGCATTCCAGGCATGGGGGACAGCCAGAAAGAAGGCCTGGGCCTAAGACATGGAGGGTCTTGTTCCAGTAACAGCAGGAGGCTGGGGGCACTGGAGTGAAAAATATGTTTCAGGAGTAAAGTGTAAGAACACTAGAAAGGTAGGAGCCGGCTGGGTGATGAAGGGCTTTGAATGTCAAACAGCACTTTGTATTTGATACGAGAGGCAACAGGAGTATTGGAAGGCCCCCAGAGCATTCTCTTCTAGCTAAGCATTCCTAGCTCTTTCAAGACCACATTCCTGTCAATGCCATGGCCCGCTTTCAGCACCATTGTCCAGTCTACTCACCCTCCTCTGGACAGGATTTTGTTTAAATCGCAGACAAGTTTACCTACTGGGTGCAACACTCTATGACCACTGGTCGGTCTGTCTGTCTGTGTCTGTGTCTCTCTCTTTCTCTCCCCCCCCCTTCTCTCTCTGTTTCTCTGTCTCTGTCTCTCTATCTCTGTCTCTCACAAAAGCACATACACACACAGCTTCTTTCAAAGCAAGGAATCTCGAGTGACCCCACAGAACTCACAGAAGCTGCTTGTAGGCTCTCTCCTGGTACGTCTGGTTGGAGACGTAGGTGATGTAGACAGAAAAGTGACTGGCCGCGTGCTGGTAGACAATGTCACACACGTCGGAGATGACAATGTTCTCTTCCATGCGATGCTCCAGCTCTAAGAGGAACCTGAAATCACCCACCAAGAATCCACAGTCAGGACCAGGACGGTTTTCCCTTCCTTATGTGAAAAAGGATGTTTCTAGTGATTGTTTCTTGGAGATTCAGAGCTGCCCCAGCCCCTCTTTCAGTCAGGACGTTAGATCTAACCGGGGCTATTCCTGCTCCTTGTGTTGCCCAGACAGGTCTGGGAGAATGTTGACTCCTCCCTAAGGTCAAGACAGAAGATATGGAAACTGATGTCTCTCTGACCAAGGTTAAGTGACCAAAGTCATGTGCCCCAAGACCCACTTTAATATAGCCCATCCCCAGTGTGTCGACCAATCAAAGTTGACTGGTACCCCTTGGGAATGTCTATTCTTCAAAGGGTATATAATCCTGCAACCCCCAACTTGAGCCCGATCTGGACTGTAATTCCCATGCAATCTGTATGTATCACCAGCTTGAGAGAAATTAAAACGTGCACATAACCTAACTCTGTCTTTCTCGTTTTAGAACAAACCTGTGGAGGTTGACATTGTTATTATTATGGGGTCACAGACCTAGAACTCAGTCCATCGAATCCAAACCCCTCATTTCACAGAGGAGGAAACCGAGGCTCAGACAGGTGAAGTGCTCAGGGTCACACATCTGGGCCACAGCACAGATATAAAGAGCTGGATGAGAATCGACTACCTCATTTTATAGACGAGAAAACTGAGGCCCAGAGAAAGTTACATGACTTGCCCAGGGTCACCAAAGCAGGTAATGGAGGGGGAGGGGAACAAGCATTTATTAAGCACCAACCATGCGGCCAGTGCTGTGCTATACGATCTTGTTGGTGCTGGAGAGGATCTCAGAGGCATCTAGTCTTCCCACCTCTTTAAACAGATGAGGAAACTGAGGCGCCCAGAGGGCTGGGGTTTCACCTTTCTTCAGAATCTGTTGCTCCTTCTGACCACGGCCCCTTCTCCTTCCTTCCCTTGATCTCAGAAGAATCAGAGAAACAGACTGAGCAGAACGAAGGCTGACTCTTAACAGCGGCCAGTTTTGTCTTATGATCTCCTCTAGTCCAACCCCTTCATACAGAGGATCCTAGAGGGAGAGTGACTTGTCCTAAATGCCTCTGGCTATTGTGGTCCCATAGCTAGTAAGTGTCAGAGGGAGCGTTTGACCCCAGACCTGCTCAGAGAGGGATCCTTTGGGTGGGAAGTCTGGGCCAGGTTGGGTTTAAAGCCCCCTTGGATTCAATTTGCTGGCTGCGCGCCCCTGGCCAGATCCTTTGTCTCTGATTATTCTTTTCCTCATCTGTAAATCGGAGTTAAGAATAGCATCTCCCTGCCAGGGCTGCAGTGACGATCAGTGAAATCAGGAAAAGATCTGGTTGACACTGAGTGTCAGCTGCTCCCTTTGCTAATGGAGCCAGAGCACTCGGTGCCGCTCGTCCTGAGCCCCGGCAGCTGACAGATCCCATCAAGGAGGAAGCAGGGGATGCCAAGGCAGATTCGGTTCTCCTGGTGATGGATCACTGGGGGGATTACAGGTCATTTTTTCCTCCCCATGAAGTTGCTAATCATAGATTTTTTGTTCTTTCCTCCGTCACTCTCTCCTTCCCCCCAGCCCTCGAGATGCAGCAAAACAGAAAATACAAAGTTAAAAAAAAATCCACAGCATGCAAATAAGCCAGAAGGTGCCTTAGAGAGGACTGTGCTGAAGGAAAATGCTATTTAATATCAAAGACAATGGACAAAAGGATGCGCGCCCTTAATGTGCATGTGTGTGAATTATAATTAAACCCAAGTTGGACAGGCAGTGGGAAGCAGTGGGGGGACTGCAGGATTTGGAGCCAGAAGAATGGTTTTGAATTCTGTCTCTGGCATTTTCAACCTGCATTACCTTGGGCAGGTCACTTCCCCCATGGGCCTCCATTTCCTCATCTGTAAAAATGCAGGGGATCAGAAAGGATCACAAAGCTCCATTGGTGCTAAGTCACTTCCTCTCTCTGGGGCCTCAGTTTACCCATATGTACAAATGATGGTGTTAGGACAGATGACTTCTAAGGTACCTTTCGTCTCTAACTCTGTGCGTGCTGGAATCCAATGAGTCTGATAACAGCTCCTTCCTGTTCTTCACATTATCCTGTTTGCTTTCTAGCTTCCTCTCCTATGTGTATGTATAGACACACACTCACTCACACACACACACTCACACACACACGCCCACACACACAAGCTTTATATTATACATAGTCAGATAGATGTGGTGGTGCTGGTGGCATGGTTGTGTTCATGCTTCTGTGTAATAGTCACCCATGTTGGAGAGGTCTTTGGATGGGAAATATAAGCATGAAAGCAAACGCAGCCAGCCCGGCTCTGGGCTGGGGTGCGAGCTGGCTTCCCAAAGTCACAGTGTGGCAGAGAAGAGCCCAGAGGGGCCCTCACTGAAGGCTGGCAGTCGTTGCCCAGACACCCACTTCTGAGGGATCTTCCAGCTGGGGATGGCAGTTGGAGAAGGTCCATGGTCTCTGAACTTGCCCCCAGCTCTGAAATTCCATGATTCTGTGAATCCCCAGCTCTGCCACTGCCTACCTGGGCCTTGAGCAAGCCACCTAAACCTCTGGGACTCAGTTTCCTCAACTGTAAATTGGAGATGATAATTCTTACCACTAGCTCCTTTGCCATTTATGGAGAGGAAGCACTTTGTAGATCTTTTCTGGACCAGACCCTATGATTTCATTGGTGCAGGGAACTCCCAGGGAGGAAATCCCATCCACTAATGCAGACGAGCATTTCTGAGGGCTGTTGTTGCATGAGAAGTGGGGTTGGCCCAGCATTACCCAGGTGGAACACTTCAGAGTTGGGTCTCAAACCCAGGTTTTCCCCCCGACGAGGCCATCTCTCTAGCTATTATTCCCCAGGGCTCTCAATGATAAAAATGAAGAAAAATACATTTTTCATTTTTTTTGCCAAGATGGCAATACTGCATTTCTTTTTCTTTTTTTAACATTCACTTTTAAAATTTTGAGTTCCAAAGTCTCTCCCTCCTTCCAGCTCCTCTCCCACTCATTGTGAAAGCAACAACAGGATCTCCATTCCACGTGAAGTCCCACAAAAACTAAAAGTTCCATATTAATTTGTAATACATCTTTAAGCACTGTATAAAATGTATACTCCAGCCCACCTCAGACACTGGGTGACTTTACCTCTGTTTCCTCATCTGTAACATGGGCATAAGAAAAGCATCTCCCTGAGAAACACAGGATAGTTCTAAGAAAAGTGCCGTCAAGCCTTAAAATGCCACGTGAGGGAGTTAGTGTGAAGAAGCCCACGTTTCCTGGCTTCCAGAGAGTTTATTTCTTTCCTGCTCTGACCCTGCTCTCCAAAGCATTCCTGTACAGGAGCCGCCATATGAAATAGCCCACAGTTCCAAGGGGTATTCTGAATGTTCTAAGAAGGCCAGAAGGCCGGCTTCCAATTCAGGGAGACCTGGGTTTGTGTGATTCAGGGCTATCTACATTGGTAAAGGGAGCTTCCTTTCTGGGAGCTCCCTCCGTCCCACAAGTCACATGTCTATCCCTCCTCCTCCAAATCGGGTTTCCATGGATACCGAGTAGTATCAAGGTATTCTGGGTCCTCATCATGCGATGTAAGAAATGGGACAATATAAATCTCTTCACAAAAAATGGGAAGGAAGCTATCCTAAAGACATTTTTGTTACGTCTTTGGCTTAAATTCTCGGGTGCCAAGCACATTTTGGCAAAAATTCCCAACAAATGCTTCCTGGAGTTCCCACCCCCTCCTACCTCCTCCTGCCTCTGGTGGACTAACCCTAGATTTGGGCCCTCCCTGTTCGCAGGCACACAAGCATGGGAGCTGCCCACACTGGGATGTGAACACTACCTTCTGAAGGAATCTCAGCCACGTTCCTCAGGCTTATCTTTGCCGGGGCTGGTCCTACAGACCCAAAACCTGTTGCCCTTCCTCTTCTGGAAACTGGGTGAAGGGTAAATGAACAAAGGTCATTAAGATCTTTTAGCTCGGTTGTATATAATGTGACACTTTGCATGGAAGATGCTTGGGAGCGCCATATTGGTTTATGGATTTGATTTGACTTCATCTCCATTTTGTTCCATCATAATGCTTTTCAATTTGGCACAGATTTATCAATTTGGAAACAACACAGTTTGGTGTGCTGAAGGGGAAAGAACCATATTCGAATTCTAACTCTGCCAACCACTGGGAGCGGGCCACTTCGGCCTCAGTTTCCTTATCTGTGAAACCCAAAGGGTTCTAATGGATTTCAGTGGGTCTGTGAATCTGGATGGGAAAAACAATTGTCTTTATTTTCATTGACTTCTAAATGAAACGTAGCATTTCCTTCAATTATGAATTTTCAAAATAATTACTCTGAGACTTGGCTCCCTGATCCATGATTTCATCAGTTCTGGAAGTCCTTGGGTGAGGAAGCTCCCTGTACCAAGGCAGATAGGTAGCATCTGTTCTCTAACTTATCTCCTTAAACCAAGGATTCTTAACTTCTCTGTGCAATTTCTGTGCTTTGGCAATCTGGGGAAGGAACCCTTTATGGTCTGTGGGCCCCAGACTAAGAAGCCCTGTTGCAGAGATGCTAAGACTTGCTCAGAACTGTACAGCCCAAGTCTTCCTGAGCTCGAGGCTAGCTCTGCCTTCACAACACCTCATGGTCTCTGCCTGGCACACAACAGGTGTTTAATCAATGCTTGTTGAATGCTCGAATGACTGACAGATGTCGTCACTCAGTTAAGGTTCTTATAAAATGCTGGGCCACAGATTGTCTGGATGGAAGTCTCTTACCGTTCGCTAACGGCCATAACATCCAGGACATTGGAGAAAAGGATGTGGGACTCCGAGGGATGGAGAATCTTCTTGAGTCTCTCATTGTCCATAAAGTGAGACACCAGCAGGCTTAAGCTTTTGTAATAGGAGGCTTCGGACGTGACCAGTTCGAACATGGCCTGGTTTGGGGGAGACACAAAAGGAAATGGTGAGGCTGGGGGCTCAGAGATTCATGTGCTTCATGCTGCCCATCGGAGGGGCCTCCTGCCCCATCACCAGCACTCCTGAGGGGCAGCCTGCTCATTCAGCTTGGCCCCAGAGGCAAGAACTAAGGGGCAGAGAGGCAGAGGCAGGCCTGATGCTAGGGAAGACTTCTCAGCATTCAGAGCTGTTCAGAAGCAGAGCAGCCCGCCTGGGAAGGCAGGGGGCTGCTCCTTACTGGATATTTTCAAACAGGGGCTGAATGACCACTCACTTGTCTGACATAGAGTAGCTTCATGGTAATGTAGAGGTTAGACTCTTAGATGGCCCGAGACCCCTGCCTGCTCTGAGCTGCTGCGATTCTTATATATAAACAAAACTAGATTGAAACCCTCTGAAATCCCAGCAGGGAAGGCCCCAGGGGCCATCTCATGACCAGAGTTTCTTCCTACATCCTGCTGGACAAGTGGCCATCCGACCTCTTCTCAAAGACCACCAGCAGTCCAGTTGTGCACAGATGGGAAGGATTTCTTTGAAAACATCATGGCTCACCTTTCTAGATTTCACTCCCCCCACCCCCACCCCTCAACTCGGACCCCTTGGATCTTTCCTTTTTCTGTCCAGGGTGATCCCATCTTTCCAGTCATCCCCTTCCTAACCTTGGGACTTTCATGGTCTCCTTGATCTCAATTCCCTTCCCCCCTCCCTGCCCCATCAATGACCAAGTCCTTATAGTTTCTGTTTCCATTGTCTGTCTCCCTTTCTCCACTCACAAAGTTCATCCCTTCTTGGTTGGATTATTAATTGTAATAGCTCCCAATTGGTCTAGATCTATGAGTCTACAATTTTTCTGACTTCCTTCCTCTGCTCCCTCCACCCTACAAATGCCCTTGGAGGGAAGAGGGTGCTGGTTCTGCAGTGGCCACTTAGGGTCATTTGAAGACCAGGCCTCTAGTGGCGGGGCAGCAGTGGGGAGAAGGGTAGAGGAAAGGAATGGATCCACCCTGTGGTTTTCACCTCCTTCCTCCCTGGGCCTCAGACTCCTCTGGTATTTCTTACCTCCATCCACAGTTTCTGCTCTAACTCTATGGATGAAATGCCCCAAGTCACCTTCAGAGGCTCATAGAGCTAGAGATGGAAATTCAATGAATGTTTATTAATTAAATAATTTCTTTATTTGGAGCTCAAGTAAAGGGACTGATCCATGGCCATATTATTCTGTGTTGGGCACTTCCCTAAACACTGGGGATGCATAAAAGAAAAAGACAAAGAGTGCCTGCCCTCAAGGAGTTTATAATCTAACAGGGGAAGCTCATGAACCAAAGGGACCTGGGGGGAAGGGGAGGATCCCTGGGCGCATCTCACTGATTCCTAGGAGTCTAGAACAAGTCATTTAGTCTAAACCTTTTGTTTTACTGGGCAGGAACCTGATTTCCAGGCTGTGAAAAGTCCATAGAGGCAGAATTTGAACAGAGGCCTTCTGACTGCTGAGTCAGCATGCTTTCCACTTTACCTCTGCATGTGAGAAAGTATTCAGGTATTCTCTGATAATTTATTCCTCCAAGAAAGAAGCGATTGGGCTGCTTTGGCTATGGAACATTTGGCATTTCAGAGCCCATGGCAGATAAATAACATTGTTCAGACCTCAGAGGCTCCCAGAAACTCACCACCCCGGCCCTGGGCTCCCCCAACCTCCCAGCCCTCCCTTCTGTCTGCAGGGAGTTATCAGCTGTTGGAAGCCTCAGGAATATCAAAGTACACAGCACGTGTTTCAGCAGAAGTAGGAGAGCCTAGAAGCTGGGATCTGGATCCTCCTCCTTACTGGGTGGGGAAGGGGGAAACCAGTTAGAAGCATCGGGTGGGGCCAGCAGAGAAGGAAGCAGATGGGCCTGTTCTTGGAGCAAGTAAAGGAGAGTGGGGCAGCTGGGGAGCTGGCCCAGCCTTGGGGAGAATTTGGGGGTTCTACACTTGTAGGAAGCCCAGAGGCCTCTAGTCCAAAGACTTCATTTTACAGATGAGCAGACTAAGACCCAGGGAGGTGAGGGACTGGGCCAAGGCCACACAAGTAGTAAGCACCAGAGGTGGGATGGGAGCCTGATCAACCCCAGGCCACCAGGAGGGTGAGTCTGCTTCACAGAGGCCCCTCTTCCCTTTTTTGGAAATCAGGACAGAGTCTGCCCTTCTCCAGGTGGGTGAGACCAGCCCTGTGGTCCACTTCCCCTTTATCACTTCCTCTTGCAAATCATCTTCCCCCAATAGACTGTAGGCTCCTTGAGGGCAGGGACTTTTTATTTTTTCTTATTTGTATCCCCAGGGCTTAGCACAGTATTATAGGCACTTAATAAATATTTACTGACCATCTTAAAGGTCACTAACAGGGTCTGATCCCAACACATTTTGGGTTTTTTTCCCCAATACCTGGGGATGTAGTTTGCCGAGGCCTCACATCTTAACCTCATCAAGGTCAGCTAAATGCTCTCCATATGTCCTACGTATTTGGAGTTTCAAGCCCCTACTAGCCATGCTTGTTCTGTCCTTGTAATTCAAGGGGATCAGTCTCATTGACAGCAGGAAGAAGAGCTAAGCTGGTCAATCTTTCCACATCATCCACTACCATCGTGCCAACCAGAGACACCACCATCTTCCTTTTTGGGCCCTCCTCTTCTCCCCCTGCCCCCAAATAGCTCTTTCTTTCTTTTGTCTAATTCATTTAAAAATCCAAGGATGCTGATAAGCTCCCCACGCATGTACATTCATGACAGAGGGGAAATCAGTGAAGAATGGTTTGACATACACTCCAGATGTGGAGAGAGGAAATGTCCGAGGGAAAAAGAGAAAGGACAGAAAGGAAACCATGAACTAAAATTATATATAGGGGAAATCAACTCAGGAGGAGTGGGAATGAACTTCAGAAGACCAAGGTTTGAAGCCTCAGCCATGCCACTCACTATTTGTGTGACCTTGGACAAGTACTTAGCCACTGAGTTTCTTTATCTGTAAAATGAAGGGATCAGACTCAGTGGCTTCTAGCTTCTTCCAGCTCTAAATCCATGATCTTATGGTAAGAAACCTCAGAAGATACAAGGAGAAACAAGTTTGATGAGGAAGAATAAGGGAGAGAGATAGATGTGGATGCATAGGGAGCTCACTGACTTAGAGGCTTCAAAGATACACACAGTAGATGGGAGCCAGGGCAGGTGATAGAGGATGAAAAAAAGCATTTTCCTGTAAGAAGACCCTCAGGGGTGTTAACACTTAAGGAGCCAGAGAAGGGTGACAGGGAATTGAAGCCAAGGAAAAAGGGGATTTTTAGCTACCTTGGGGAAAAGCAGAAGGTCCAAGAAAAGGTTTTCTTTAGCAGGAATTGGACATTAACAACTAATTACACAGAGAGAGCAGAGCCACTGGACTCTCTTGTTTTGTTTTCTGTTTGCTCCTTCAAGGAGAACAACCTTTGTCCTGGAAAGGACAGAACAAAAACAGCTCATGGCCAAGATAAGGAAGTAGATCATAAGAGAGTTCCTGGCTGCCCTTCAGGGCTTCAAGTCACCTGGCTCCCATGAGCTGCCTCCTAGGGTCCTGGCGCTGCTAACGGATGTGACCACTAAGTCAATGCCCTTTCAAAGATTGTGGAGAAGGGGAAAGGTAAGTCAGGACTGAAGAAGGGCAAATGTTTTCCTGACTTTCAGTAAAGGGAAAAGAGTGGAGTGTTGGACAGAGAGGTTGACCATAATTGCTGGCAAAATTCCAGAACATATTATTCAAGGGATGGTTGGTAAACTTCTAGAAAAGGAAACAATCAACACAAAAGCCAGGACTTTACTGAATCAATAAGTCAATCAACAAGTACTAATGCCTCACCTTCAGACTACCTCCATATACTTGGTCTCTATCTTATATGCACATACTTAGTTACTTGTGGTCTCCACCAGTAGAATATGGTGGAGGGGCTTAGTTTCCCAACGCCCTCCTCTCCTTTCTTTGTATTCCCAGCATAGTACCTGGAGTGGGTGTAATAGGCATTTAATAGTCAGTCAGCCAACAAACATTACTCTGAGGGCAAGTGACCCTTGTCCTAGGGCTGGGAATACAAGTACAAAGAATGAAACAATCTCTGCTCACAAGGGTTTGTAATGGGTGGTGTGTGTGTGTGTGTGTGTGTGTGTGTGTGTGTGTGTGTGTGTGTGTGTGTGTAAAAATACAGCTCTCCCACATCACAAGGGCTAGGGATGCTGCTCCCCCTTGATCTGGAAAATCCAAGGCAAATTTTTTGGCCCTCCCTTCATACCAGAGAAGAAATTTGAATTATTATGGCATTAAAGAGAAAATATGTTGATATTTTATAATGCCACACAGATATCTGATGCATTTCTGAGTTTCTAAGTTTTTTCTGTTATCTGCTGGCCCCCATGTGTCAGCTGTGGCTTCAACAAACTGCCCCCAAATTCCCATTTAGTTTCTTATGCCAACCTGTGATGCACTGAAACTGTGATAAGGAAAGTTATGCTGTGGAAGGGGGAACTGTATATAGAGAGTAGTTACATACAAGCTAGCTGGGAAGGAGGCCACTCGCTTTAGGGAACGTGTGGTTTAGATCAGGATTCCTTCAGAAGATGGCACCTGAAATGTATCTTAAAGGAAGAGAACTATATGAAGTGGAAGGAGACCTGAGTTCAAATTTGACCTCAGACACTTACTAGTTATGTGACCCTGGGCAAGTTGCTTAATCTTGATTGCCTCCCAAAAGAGAAAAATAAAAAAATAAAGAGAGAGAAGGAACATATCAAAAATTGGGCAAAAAAGTAAACACAACAGGAACACCAAAAAACCCCAATAAATTCAAAACCTTCAATTAAATACCAAAGCAGAAATCCTGAAAATCAAAGGACAATGAACAAAATTGGAAGTTTAAAAAAAAACCCAACTGACTTAATAAATAAAGCAAGGAGCCTTTGCGGGGAAGGGGTGGGGTAGGCTAATTTGATTTTTAAAAAAAGAACAAAAACAAGTTACTATTATCAAAAATAGAAAAAGGTAAATTCACAACCAATGAAGAGGAAACAAAAGCAATTATTAGGAGCTATTTTGTTCGGTGATTATATTAATAAAAGGGGCACTCTAAATGAAGCGGATTAATATTTATGAGAATATTAATTGTTTAGATTAACAGAATAGGAAATAAAATCCTTTAGGAACTTTATCTTAGAAAGTCAGGAATTGAGTAAGCCATAAATGAACTCACTAAGAAAAAATCCCCTGAGACCAAACAGATTTACAAGCAAATACACCAAACATTTCAAGACAATTAAATTCAATAGAAATGCTATCTATGGCAATAAGACAAGGAAAAGAAATAGAAGCAGTAAGGACAGGCACTGAAGAAACAAAAGCCAACGACTTTTTGCAGATGTGATGGTTTGCCTGAAGAGCCCTAGAAAGTCAACTAGAAACTTCACAGAAATCATCAGCATTTCTGTATATTACCAATAAATCCCAGCAAAGAGAGCTAGAAAAAGAAAGTCCATTAAAAGTAACTACAGACAGCACCAAATACTTGGAAGTCTACCTACCAAGACACACAAACAGCAACTATATGAACACAATTATAACAAAATTTTCACAATAAAGAAGAACCAAATAACTAGAGAAATATTAATTGCTCATGGGTAGGCTGAGTCAATATAATAAAAACGACAATACTACCTAAACTAATTTGTTTATGTAGGCAGTTAAGTGGTATGATAGATAGAATGCCAGGCCTGGAGTCAGGAAGATCTGAGTTCAAATACAGCCTCAGACACTTACTAGCTGTATAACCTTGGGTAAGTTGCTTAACCCTATTTGCCTCAGTTTCTTCATCTGTAAAATAAGCTGGAGGAGGAAATGGCAAATCACTCCAGTATCTCTGCCAAGAAAATCCCAAATGGGGTCACAAAGAATCAGACACAACTGCAGATGACTGAACAATTAGTGCCATACCAATCAAACTACCAAAGAGTTACTTTATAGAACTAGAAAAAAAAATAACAAAATTCACCTGAAGGCACAAAATATCAAGAATATAAAGGAAATTAATTAAAGAAAATAGGAAGGAAAGGGGCCTACCATCATCAGATCTCACATTATGTTACAAAGCTATAATCATTAAACAATTTAGTACTGGGGAAGAGATATAGTTGTTGATAAGTGGAACAGATTAGGTTCACAATATATAGAAGCAAATAAGCACAGTAGCCTAGTGGTGATAAGCCCAAAGATCCCAGGTATTAGGGCAAAAACTGATGAAAAAATTGGAACGGAGTCTGGCAGAAGCAAGGCATATCTCACACCATATACCAAAGTAAGCTCAAAATGGGTTCATGATTTAAACATAAAGGGTGATATAAGCAAATTAGTGAGCCAGAAGAGAAATTATCTGTCATCTATGGGTAGGGGAAGAGTTCACAACCAAACAAAAGATACAGAGGTTCACAGGAGGTAAAATGGATAGTTATGATTGTATAAAATAATTTTTTGTGTGCAAGACCAATATAGCAAAAATTAGAAGAAAAATAAGAAATTAAGAAAAACATCTTTGTAGCAAGTTTCTATGATCAAGGTCTCATTTCTAAAAATTATATGGAACTGAGCCAAATTTACAAGAATAAGAGCCATTCCCCAATTGATAATTAGTTAAAGGATTTGAATAGGCAGTTTTGAAAAAGAAGAAATCAAAGCTATCAATATTTTTGTTGTTCAGTTATTTCTGTTATGTTTGATTCTTCATGACTCCATTTTGGGTTTTCTTGGCAAAGATACCAGAATGGTTTGCTATTTCCTTCTCTAGCACATTTTACAAATGAGGAACGGAGGCAAGCAAGGTGAAGTGACTTGCCCAGGGTCACATAGCTAGTAAGTTTTTGAAGGCAGATTTGAACCCAGGAAGATGAATCTTCCTGACTCTAGGCCTGGCACTCTACCCACCATTCCACCTAGATGCCCCCACTAATAATTTGATAATACAAATTAAAATAATTCTTTTTTTGGAGGGCAATTGGGGTTAAGTAACTTGCCCAAGGTCACATGGCTAGGTTTTTGTTTGTGTGTGCGTTAAGTGTCTGAGGCCGGATCCCAACTCAGGTCCTTCTGATTCCAGGGCTGATGCTCTACTCACTGCTCCACCTAGCCACCCCTAAATTAAAATAATTCTAAGGTACCATCTCACACCCATCAGATTGTCTAAGATGTCAAAAGAGGAAAATGACCAATGCTGCAGGGGATGTGGGAAAATAGGTACACTAATAATGCACAGATAAATGTGAGACAAGGCTGGGGGTGATTAGGACACCCAGATTTGATATACATTAACGTATATTCTGTACATTAAATAATAAAAATGTACAAACCAGAATAGGTATATGTGCATATTTATATACATATTTACACATAATTGATATAAAAATCTATTTGGCATAGGTTGAAAAAATGGACTAAATACATTGGAACTCTTCTAAAAATATTCTCTTCTGAGAATATTATTTTAAAGTGACTTTTCTCTCTTTAATTGCCAACCTTTGTCCTAATCTACAATATCTAAAAAGCTAAGCAGGATGCCAGGGAAAATAGGAAAGAAAAAAAGGCTCCAAATAAATGAACCATATAACACAATATCACAAATTTGGAGCTGAAAGAAATAGCTAATCCAACTCCCTTGTCTTCAGATGAGGAAACTGAGGCCTAGAAAAGTATAATGAGGCAGTGTCAGAGGCAGGATGTGAAGCCAGGGCCTCTGACCCCAAGTCCTGCGCCCTTTCTATACAGGCTGTGATCCATATGCTGCATCCTAGACATTTTCCCCCTAGAATGGAACATAGAGGCAAAGACCCTTCTTTACTCTCCTCTGCTCTGGGATCAGTTACTAAGATACATGAAAGCTGGAGCCATGTCTGCCATGTACTGCCCAACAAACCAGCCCTGATCTAGCCTAGGTGTTAATTCTATTCAATGAAAAGTTTATTTATTGAGCACTTATTATTACTGTGCTAGGTAGGACCTGGGAAGAATAAGACGAAAGTGAAACAGGTCCTGCCCTCAAGGAGCTTACACTCTCCTGGGTGGTCAAATATTTGCCATTTCTTTGCTTTTTAACATCCTCTGACTTCTCCCCATGAAGCCTCTTCTGCATCAAGCCTCCCCTGATTCCAGTCCATCACCCTCCTTCCTTCCCTCCCTCCTTCCCCCTCCTTCCTTCCCTCCACCCCAAACTGCCTTATTTTGTACACATTCCTGTATGTACATATTTGTCCCCTGACCCCCCCGACAGAATCCAAGCCCTCTGAGGGCAGGGACAATTTTATTTTTGTCTCTCCCCCTAACGCTTAGCACCCAATAGGCCTTAATAGATGCTTGTTGATTGATTGGGTACATGTTGTCCCTACTGCCTCAATGGAATATAAACTCTTGAAGACAAAGACTCTTTCATTTTTATCTTTATACTCAGAGCACCCAGCAAAGTACCTGGTATACAGCAGGCACATAATAAACACTTATTGGTTGATTTGTGGAGAAAAAATGAAACCAAACACTTCCCTTCCTTAAGTCTTCCATGAAACTTCCTCTCAACTCTCCAGCTAAACATGTCCTTTCCCTGCTCACACTTTCCCAGAATGCTTTGTCTGGAGTTCTTTGCCTCTGCTGCACTCAGTCTTAGACTTCTCAGCATAGTATACAGTGGACAGTATGGCGCCATATTCTTCCAGCAGGATGACAACTCCTTGACTAGGGCAATTTTTTTAAGGATCATAGGGCCATAGATTTAGGGTTAGAAAGGACCTTAAAAACCTCTGAGTCTGACCCCTAACCCTTCCACTGTGCAGATGAGAAAAATGAGGCACAGAGAGGTTAAGTGACTTGTCCAAGGTATGAGCGGCTTATCAGGAATTTGAACCAAGGTCTTCAGACTCCAGACCCACCAATCATGGCACTGGAGTGACCAACTGTGACTCCAGCAGCCTTGGTGAAGCATGCCTCTGGCTTCCTGGGATGGAGGTGGTGGACCCTGGGTGCAGAATGAGGCATGCATCTGCAGACATAGTCACCTTAACTGTACTTATTGTTATAAGGAAGGTTCATTGGGAAGGGACAATAATATAAAGAGAAGAACATTAGTAAAATGCTATAAAAGAAAAAAAAAAGAACAGAGCTAGGGCTGGACCAGGGACCTGCCACAGATTTTCCAATATTTTTGTGAGAGGGGGGAAGAGAATCTCAGAAAGCAGCAGGCATCCAACTGGAAGTGCTCATTAACTTGATGGACAGATGGATGGACGCACAGATGGATAGATGGATGGATGGATGGATAGATGATGGGTGGATAGATGGATAAATGGATAGAAGAATAAAAGGATGAATAGATAGATGGATGTATGGGTGGATGTCTAGACAGCTGGATGACTGGGTGGATGGAAGGATGGATGGATGGATGGATGGTCAGTTCTGGCACTCAGCTCAAAAACATCCTGCTTCCTCTCTGGCACCTATTTATAGATCATTAGTCATCTTAAGTCTTAGTTTTTCTGGGCACTTCTCATTGCATACATGCAATGGTTTGTCATATCACTATTCCTGTTTTTCAACTGGCTGTTTCCCAATGAGCAATAGCCTTCCTATAGTGAAGGATATAACTCCCCACACACCAGGTCAGGGTGCCATGATGTGCACTCCTCCCTCTCCACCAAAGTCCATCACTTCACACAGCTTTCTATGCGTTTGCCATTGCACTAATTAATTGGCCTTAATTAATTAAAAGGCCTACCCTGCCTTTCTTTTCCAGTATGTGCCTCTCTATTCAGGAAGGCTTTTTCAGCCCCCTGCTTCCAATTATTCATGCATGAGCTAAATTCTTATCCTGGAAACATACTCATTTAGGCTGACCCATATTTTATGAATTAGTGTTCACTTCCCTAGCCATTCAAGAGGCTCTTTGCAACTTTCATTTAGCATTGCTAGGACCTGCCTTCTATTACCCTCTGCTAAAGTTTACCTCTGAAGCCTCCTGTGGCAAGGAGATAACCCTCATCCTGGAAGGCTGTGCCCAGTGGGGAACAAACTTGGACAGCTCCTGCCAAGCCAGAAAGTCTTCAGATATGGAGCCAGTGACAGGCTATTGCCACAGAAGGCTTTCAAGCAGGGGCCACAGGTCCCCTTGTTGGGTACATTATAGGTGGGGCTCTTCCACTTGGATTAAGTGACCCTACCTTAGCCATTTCTGTATACCCCATGGCATCTAGCACAATGTCCTGCACACAATAAATGCTTACTGGGTGAGCTCTCCAAAGGTACTTTCCAAGTCAAGCCTTCCTTTTGAAAGATAAGAACACCCCCTCTAAAAAGAGTCCTTCAATCCCCAGAGTATTAAGACTGGGAGAGATAGCAGCTTGTGTGTATAAGTACCATGAGGGCTATTTATAATTCCATTACAAAGCTTATACTTCATATTTCTGAACTCGGCCACCTAAACCTGGCTGCAATCCTAGGTTAAGCCTGCCCAAGTAAAACAATTCTGAAAAATTCTTTCAGCATCTCTTCTGAAAGAGGGAAAGAGAAGTGGGCAGAGGAGGATGAAGAATGGAGGGTGGTTCTAGGAGATGAGGGGAGCTTCATGGGGTCAGAGATTTTAAGCCAAAAAGGCTCTTGGAGGCCATTGAGTCCAACCCCTTCATTTTAAAGAGGGGGAAACTGAGGCGTGGAGAGGCTAGGGTCATACAGCTAGTAAATATCTGAGAAAATATCTGAACGGTCTCCTTGACTACCCTTCCCAGCATTTGATCACTGGCCATGACACCTAGCTGCTCCTGATTCATGGGTGGGTTCACTGTAATTGAATAGCTTGGTTTAATTGAATGTAGGCTAAGATTCTCTTTTATTTCTGTATCCTCAATGCTCCAAGAGGTGCCTAGAACATAGTAATGATGAGTCAATCAAAATCAACAAATATTTAATGTTTACCTTCTACGAGCTAGACACTGTACTAGGCACTGGGGATTCAAGGATGAAGAACAAAATGCCCTCCCATCTACATGTATAAACAGAAATAACATCATTGGCAGGGACAGGCTACTAGCAGTTGGGGAAATCAGGAAAAGCTTCATGTTGAAGGTAATTTTTGAATTGCGTCTTGATGGAGAAGAAGAATTCTATGAGGGAAATATGTGGAAGGAAAACAGGGAAGTCATGAGAGACAGCATGAACAAAATCATGTAGATGAAGAAGGAATAAAGGTAGGTGATTAAGAAATGCTTGCTGAATGATTAACCCACCAATCTGTCCTTCTTGTGGGCATTATTATTGACACGTGATCTTCATCTGCTTTCAGAATGAAACTATGAGCATAAGAATAAATGGGGCTTATCTCAAAATGATAAGTAATATTTATCTAAAACTGTCAGCAAGCATTATGCGTAATGGGGATAAGCTAAAAGCCTTCCCAATACAATCAGGGGTGAAGCAAGGAAGCCTTATTATTACCTCTGTTATTCAATATTGTATTAGAAGTGTTAGCTATAGCAATAAGAGAAGAAAAAGAAATCAAATGAGTTAGAATAGGCAATGAGGAAACAAAACCATCACTATGCAGATGATAAGATGTTATATTTAGAAAATCCTAGAGAATAAAATAAAAAACTATTTGAAATTATTAACAACTTCAGCAATATACAAAATGAATGCACAGAAATCATTAGCATTTCTGTATATAACCAACAAAGTCCAGCAGCAAGAGAGAAAATTTTCATTTAAAATGGCTGCAGACAATATAAAATTCTTGGGAGTCTACCTGCCAAGACAAACCCAGGAATTATACAAACACAATTCTAAAACACTTTTCATGCAAATAAAGTCAGATCTCAACAACTAGAAAAATATTAATTACTCATGGTAGACTGAGCAAATGTAATAAAAATTACACTTCTACTTAAATTAACTTATTTATTCAGTGCCATACCAATCAAACTATCAAAAAATTATTTTATGGGACTAGAAGTAACAAAATTCATCTGGAAGAACAAAAACTCAAAGATATCACGGGAATCAATGAAAAAATGCAAAAGAATGTGGTCTAACCATACCAGATCTCAAACTGTACTATAAAACAATAATTATCAAAACAATCTAGTACTGGCTAAGAAATAGTGTGGTGGATCAGTGGAATAGATTAGGTACAAATTTCATTATAGTACATGACCATAGTAATCTAGTATATAATAAACCCAAATATCCAAACTTTCAGAACAAAAACTCATTATTTGACAAAAACTGCTGGGAAAACTAGTCTGACAGAAACTAGGTATAGACCAACATCTCATACTGTATACCAAGATAAGGTCAAAATGGGTGCATGATTTATACATAAAGGGTGATACCATAAACAAATTAATATAGAGAGGAGAATAGTTTATCTGCCAGATATATGGATAAGGGAAGAATTTAGGACCAAAGAAGATATAGAGAGCATTACAAAATGTAAAATAGATAATTTTAATTATATGAAATGAAATTTTTTGCACAAACAAAACCAATGCAACCAAAATTATAAGGAAAGCAGAAAACTGGGAAAAATGTTTGCAACAAGTATCTCTGATAAAAGCCTCATTTCTCAAATAAATAGAAAACTGAGTCAAATTTATAAAAATACAAGTCATTCCCCAATTGATAAATAATCAAAGGATCAATGGGCAGTTTGCAGACAAAGAAATCAAAGCTATCTACAGTAATATGAAAAAATGCTCTAAATCTCCATTGATCAGAGAAACACAAATAAACAACTCTGAGATATCACCTCACACCTATCAGAGTGGCTAATAGGCCAAAAAAGGAAAATGTTGGGTGTTAGAGGGGATGTGGGAAAACTGGAACACTAATGCATTGTTGGTGGAGTTGTGAAAACTAAGGCATTGTTGGCAGAATAACAAGGAACTGATCCAACCATTCTGAAGAGCAATTTAGAACTATGCCCAAAGGGCTATGAAACTGTGCATATTCTTTGATCCAGAAACATCACTGCTAGGTCTGTATCCCAAAGACATCCACAAAAAGGGGGAAGGACCTATTTGTATAAAACCATTGATAGCAGCTCTTTTTGTGGTGGCTAAGAACTGGAAATCAAAGGGATGCCCATCAACTGGGATGGCTAAACAAGCTTTGGTATATGATTCTGATGGAATATTAATGTGCTGTAAGAAATGACAAGTATGATGGTTTCAGAAATGCCTGGATAGACTTACATGAATCGATGTGTAATGAAGTGAACAGAACCAGGAGAATGCTGTACACAGTAACAGTAGCATTGTTTGATGAAGAACTGTGAATGACTTAGCTATTCTCAGCAATACAATGATCCAAGACAATCCGAAAAGACCAATGATGAGGCATATTATCCACCTTCAGAGAAAGAATGGATATTGACTGAACACAGACTAAAGGATGCTATTTTTCACTTTCTTTCTTTCAATTTTTTTTCTCTTATTTGAGTCTTCTTGTACAAAATGACTAATATGGAAATATTTTACATTAAAAAAAGAATGAAACCATGGTTGCTGGCTCTGAGTGACTCTGAGCTGCCCTGAATTTTCTCCCCTCTTTTCTCAGGCATCATTTAGTTAATGAAGAGCAATACTGAATACTGTCTTGAGCATATTCTGCTATTTGTATCAAGAGTCACTGAGGAGCCAACCTGATCATTTAAGACCATTGGATGAGTCATTATTAGACATTATATGTTTAATGCTTAGCAGATGTCAGGATAATTAAAAACCATCCATTGGTGTTACCTCTTGGGACTAGGATTTCTCATCATCATGTCAGAAGCAGAGTCATTTTTTCCTTTTCTCTGCACCCACTGGCCAAAGACATGCACATAAATCTCTTCATGTTTATCTTACAATATTGCCCATGAAGTCCAACACATGGAGGTAACCTTGGTGCTCAATCAATGCATCATCTTGCATTTATTAAGTACCTACTATTTTTTAGGTACTAAATGTAAATAGGTCCTATTCTCCCCCCAGGACTTTACTTCCTTCTGGAGGAGACAGGATGCACATAAATACACAGATACAGTGAAGACCAGGTCACATTGAAGGAAAGCTGGTGGTGAAGGGTGATCAAGAAAGGCCTCCTGCAGAAGCTGATGCTTGAATTGAGCTTAGAAAGGAGTCAGTGGATTCCAAGAGGCAGAAGTAAGGGAGGAGAATATTCCAGGTGTAGGATACAAGTGGTATAAAGATAAAGAGATAGAAGATGTGTCATGGGTAAAGAACTGTAAGATCAGCTTGACTGGATTGTAGACTGCTTAAAAGATAATTGTCAGGGGCAGCTAGGTAGAGCAGTGAATAGAGCACCAGCCCTGGAGTCAAGAGGACCTGAGTTCAAATCCAGCCTTAGACACTTAGCACTTACTAGCCATGTGACCTTGGGCAAGTCATTTGATCCCAATTGCCCTGCCTTCCCCCCTCCAAAAAAGCAAAATAATAATAATAATAATAATAATAATGATTGTGAGGGCAGCTAGGTGGCAGTGTAGTGGATAGAGTGGGGGCCCTGGAGTGAGAAGGACCTGAATTCAAATCTGGCCTCAGTCATTTGCTAGTGGGGTGACTTAACCCTGATTTGTGAGAGAAAGAAAGAGAGAGTAATGTGTAGAAAAGTTGGAAAGATAAGATGGGGGAGGGGTGCAGCTTGTAATGGTTTTGAAAAATGCCAAACAGAGAAGGCGACATTGGATCCTGGAGATAATTAGGGAGTTTCTGGAGTTTAGTGAGTAGAGGAGTGATATGGAAGGACTAGAGTGGGGAGAGACCTGAGGCAGGGAGGCCAACTAGGAGTCTATTGCAATAATCCATGGCATGTGGTAAGGGCCTGAACTAGAGTGGAGGCCATGTAAGTAGAGAGAGGGGATGGATACTAGAGATGCTGTCAGGGTGGAAAAGGTAAGACTTGACAGCTAAATGAAGTTGGACAATGAGGCAGAGAGTGAAGAGTCAAGGACAAGATGGAAGGTGCCTCCAATTCTGACCCACCCTCTCCAATTCCAGCTCTTTTATCAAGGATTGCCAGATTCTCCAGACACAAGAGATATCTTCTTCTTCTAATAAACATAACTTTAGACCTTGCAGGACCTTAAGACATCTTATCTGGTATCATGATTGTTAGTGAATATGCCTCATCTCCTCCACTGTATTCTATTTTTGTATCTTCCTAGCACCTAGGATGGGGTCATGCTCATTGAATTTACTGCCTTAATCTGGGTGCATAGCAACCCGCTTTCATCAGAGGCCATGTACCATTCCCCTTGGCTACATTTGTTGTTGATATAGGGTCAGGAAGCCAAGTAGTGCGCCTTTGACACTGACGGGGAGAGTGCTAAGTTCCAGGAGCTTTTGCCCACACACTCTGGCCCCCAGAGAAAAGTAGTCAATATTACTAATGGCATTTCAGTATTACTGATTTCCTTTGTAATCCTGTGTTTTTTGTTTCATGCATTTAAAAGCAAGATTCTAAGAAGGGTGCTCACTCTCTCCATATACACACACATATACATATATATACACACATATAAATATATACACATACACACATATAAAACATACACACATATGTAAATATATACATATATAAATATATACACACATACATACACATACACACATGCACTGCCTGGCACACAGTAGACACTTAATGTTTGTTGACTGGTTAATTTTCTGTCGTGGTGAAGAGCAATGATTCTGCCATTTGTCTTCCTGCCTGAGGCAAACACTAGCTATGTACATATCAAATGCAGGTCAGTCTTCCACCTTCGGGAGGACAGAAGGCTTATGGCCCAGCTTATTGGAAAGGAAGGTGAGCTCAGATAGAATCAGATAGAAAGAAAAGACTCAAAGAGACAACTGACCCTGGAAGGAAGACCTGGGCAGTGGTGGGTGGTGACTGCAGCAGAGGCGGATCAGCCATGGTCAACTGGGAAATGTACATGCAAGAGAAAGCCAGCCAGGACCATGAAGACACAATAGCTCTCCCCATGTGTTGTGATTGCCTTGGGAACAAATGGCAGTGCTTAAAGAAAACTAGACAAGTTCTCTTGGGATTCCGGAGTTCTGGGTGGCCAAATGGGGGAGGTGGGGCCACAGGCAGTCTTTCAACCCTCCCTTCCCTTGAAGGCTGGAACCTTAGAGGAGAAATGAGGATAGGAGAAGTGAATAATGGCTACAATGAGGGTACTGACAAATGGTCTTGTTTCACTTCAGTTGTGTCTGACTTTTTGTGACCCCTTTTGGGGCCTTCTTGGCAGAAATACTGGAGGGGTTTGCTATTTCCTTCTCCAGCTCATTTTACAGATGAGGAAACTGAGACAAACAGGGTTAAGTGACTTGTCCAGGATCACACAGCTAGTAAGTGTCTGAGGCTAGATTTGAACTCAGGAAGATGAATTTTCCTGACTCCAGGCCTGGTGCTTGTGCATTCTGGCACCACGCAGAACAGGACCTGGCTTTCTGGACCACAACTCAAGATGTCAAAAAGATGGCCTCTTGCCCCAGAGATGAAGGGGTTCTCACAAGAACGGACACATCTGGAAGAAGCATTGCCAATGTGATCCAAAAACTTCATAATGAAAACGGAGGACTAGGGGGAAAGTGTCCAGAGAGGATCACAAACCCCAGTGCCATAAAGAAAGGGAGAAATGACCAGCTGGAAAGAAGACTGGAAACTATTAAGAAGGTCATTTAAACCCTGTGGAATACAGAGAATCAGAGACTTTCCCATAACAAGGTTGGTTTAATTGCATACAAAATCCCTGAATTGGATTAGGATGGGACATATAGGTAGAGGACATATAGGAACCCAGCCACCAAGCAAGATGATAGGGGCCAAGGTGGAGTGTTTCTGGAAAGCCACCAGCCACGGGGAGAGCCACACAGAGAGCCACACAGAGGAGTGTTTGGGCAAGAAGAGAAGAGAAAGGGTGGGGTTTTTCTGTCTCCCATTTTCTTTGCCAAGGAGAAATCTGTTCAAACTGAAAAGGGGTGGAGGTGGGGGGAAGAGGCATGCTTATCAAGAGGGAGGCAAAGCTTCCCCCCTTCCTAGTTCCACAGGACCTCCAAGAAATTTCAGCTCCCCTGAGCGAGGTGCATCTCACACCAGGGCTCTGGGATAACTTCCTATCTATCTCTGGAGAACTGAGGAGATGCCAAAAAGAGGGGAAGGGAAAACAGTGATGCTATCTTCAAAAGGGAAGAGCAAAGTCAAGTGATGCCCTGGAAGGAGGCTTGAGTCGGACTGAGAACTTGGGTTCAGATCCTGATTTGTCCCTTATTCCCTGTGTGGCCTGAGGCCACTTTAATCTTTTCATTCCTCAGTTTCATTCTCTGTAAAATGAGTTGTTGGATGAGACCCCCTCTGGCTGGAGACCTAGGGCCCTATCTAAGATCCATAAGCCACAGATTAGGGAACCCAACAAACATTTAATTCTGGAACATAGGAGAATGAAAATTCTTGTAGGGCAGGAACTGTTGGATTCTCTGTACGTGTATCCCCAGCACTTAGTAGAGTGGCTGGTACATAGCAGAAGCTTAATAAATACCCATTAATGGACTGAAGTCATGCTACATCAACTTCATTGCCTTTTTTGATGAGGTTACTAGAGCCATAGGTTAGAGTAATATTACAGACCAGTGGTTCTCAAACTATGGTTGGGGGACTCCACGGGTCTCTGAGACTCTTTGACAAGGAGGTCAAAACTATTTTCATAATAAAACTTGGATGTTTTCATTTTTAAATTTCAAATCCTAATAGATAAGTTGCAAAAACAAATGCTCTTTGGGAAGGTTTCAATATTTCTGAGTATAAACAGTCCTGAGACCAAAACATTTGAGACCTAGAATAATACATCGAGTCCAGTAAGAAATGTGACCAAACCTTTGCTAACGTTTTACTGGACCAGACTATGACATGGGAGCTCAAGACTTACAAGGGCATCTAACTGTACAGACTGGCCGACTAGACTCAGTCTAACTGATTGGTGGAGAGGAGAGAAGGCAGTCTCTGGTGGCCTCCGACCTCTCCCCATTCCTGCTCAACCTTTCTGCTTGTGATTTGGCTGGAGCTCTCAGTGGCACGCTTATCCAATCCATACATGGCAGGAAGCTGGGAGAAACAGCTAACGGGCTCAGCCATAGAAACAAGATCTCCAAAGGTCAGATGGGGCCAGCTTCAACAAGGCAAGATGTAAAGCTGTGTGCTCAGGTGGGGGACAAAAGGAACTGAGGAAGTAGAAGTCGGGGGAGGTTTGCTTAGGCAGCTGCTCTGGTATAACAGAATTAGCAGGGTTTAGCTCATTACCAACTCAACAGGACCTTTGGGCAAGGGGAAGGAAGATCAGGCTTGTTGTATGCCTCTCCAGGAGCAAAATGAGGACCAAAGATGAGAAGTTACAGCAAAGATGGCGCCAGGAACATCGCCAGGGGGGACCAAGGTATACATGAATAACAGTCTCATGAGCTCAGCGGGTGGCTGTTCCCTCCAGTGAGGCTGATTGCCTCCCCTACTTGCTTGCTCAGCTTTGGGGACCCTCTCCCATTTCTCCTCCCCCATCCAGGGAAGTTGTGCTGAGCTGAGAGCCTTGACCTTGAAGGCACAAGTGCACCACTTGTCTGACCTCTGGCAGATTCCTTGGTGTCTCTGAGTCTTAAGGCCCTCAAAAGTACCGTGGGGCATGGGTGCTCTCTGATTCCCCAACCTTGAGCGTAATTCCCCTGGGGGTGATGGGGGGGGCTTCCATCCCGTGCACCTTTCTCACTTCCTCCTGATACAGCGAGGATCCCGTGAGAGCACAAAGCCCGTCCTTCTCTCCCCAAGATCATCCCTGCTCCTTTTTCAATGGCTCATTTCTAATGACAGATTGCACCTCTCAGTAGATGGATGATCCACAGACCTCACCCACTGCACAGACAGGCTGTCCCCATGCACATAGGCACAGATGTGCGTATCGAGATATGAGACCTACCCTCAAAGTCGACATACCTGACCCAGGGTTAAACAAGGAGTGAGGGTAACCCCAACAAAGGCTGATCTTTTTAGTCCCAGTATTCTGCTGGTGGTATTGAATGGTTGTGAGCTATGGAACACCGAAGGCTCTGAGGAGTCAGATAAAGCATTTGTTTAGCACTTACTGTATACCATGCATGGTGCTAAACACTGGGGATACAAGTCTAAGCACACAAACAGTCCCTGTCCTTGAGGGCATTTTGATGCCCTCAAGGGCAGCCAGAAAGGGGGAATGGGGTGCTACCCATATAGCAGCATGGCATGGTGATGGCTAAGAAAGGCCATGGAGACCTTGATGGGGTACTTGGGATGTATATATGTTTGTAACATCAATCTATGTAACATCAGTTTGTAAATGGGGTGCTTTGGGATCTACGTCTGTAAAATCAATTTGTAAAACCAATCTGTAAGATCACATTTCCACCCCCCCAGCCTCAGAGCATTGACTCTGCCCCTTCCCCCTTCCAGCACTCTGCCCAGCAACATCTCATGACCTGCTTATCTCTGCTTGAAACCATAAGTTATCTATGAATCCTTCACTAAATGTTATCTCCCTTAGTTAGAGTGGCCAGCTGCACCATAAATTCTTCAATGCCCTATCTAGAGGGTAACTCCTTAGTCAATTGTCCTTTAAGCACTGACCACTCCTTAGCTCCTCCCCATCCCACCCTTACTCACCTAGTTAGCATATCTTGACTCCTTAAAACTATGCCTGTGATCTCTGTAAGGTTGCAGGTTCCCTAAGAATCCTTGCCCGCTGTGCTGTGCAGCGTAACAATAAATTTTACAATCTCGGCTCCAAGTCTGCTTGCGCCTGGTGAATTCCTTCCAGACTGAATGGCAGGGTTTCTGGTCACTGAGAGTGATCAGGGTCCCTGGCAGAACCTATCACCCTTCCCTACCCTTATCACCTTTTCCTCTTCAACCTGGCTTTCAGCAAGATAAAAGGATGGCTCCCTTATCAGAGCCAGGGGATCCAGGGGCAAAGCTCCAGGTTGTGCTGGTGGAGAGAGAAGGCCAGGGAATAGATGTTACGCAAACAGTGGGCTGGAATGAAAAATAAGGGCTGCCCAGAGGGCACTAGAGATGCAGACTGGGTGGGAGCAGGCTATACCATCGAACAAATAAGGGGTGTCAAATGGCAGGAGGGAGGCATGACCACTGGACAGCCCATGGGATCCACTAGTGTTCATGGCAGGCCCTGATTGCCTTCTGAAAATCTGAGATTACATGGAAGATAGTGGCCAAGATGCCAGGCACAGACAGGTTGTGATCTCCATCAGTGAAAAGGATGCCCCTATTGGTGAGATCCCAGGGCTATGGGAGTATAGAAGAGAGTTGAGTAAGACTGCAAGCATTCCCATGGGGTAGCCAGAGCTTCTGCCACTGGAAGGGGTTCAAGAAGATGTGAGAGGACCATGGAGAGGGGTCACAAAGGAGGCGAGGCAGTCACTAAGGAAGGGGCTGGACTGGATGAACCCAAGTGCTCTCCAGTGGGGTGCCCCCCCAATGCTGAGACACCAGCTCCTCATGCACCCTTCCTCCCCTATTGTTCCAGAGGCTGGTTCTCCTGCAAATTGGATGCAAAGGATTTGCTGCAATTCTGGAGCCTGGAGAGGTCCCTGCTCACAGACATCACCAGGTCAGTCCCAGATAAATGTCCCAAAAGGAGTAAAAATGCTTCTTTTGAAAGGAAACCCACACAGCAAATTCTCACAGAAGCCATGTTTAACAGCTAAGCGCTCTTGTGGTATAAGGACAGTTTCTAATTATATATAGACACTGAGATGATATATTTATAAATATCTTTTTAGAAACGTTTCAGAAGTAGGTCACAACAGGCCATCTGCTACGCATCCCAGTTTCTTCCTGATGTTCCCAACACCCCCAGCACTGTGCTAGGCACTAGGGACTTGGGACAAAAAAGAAACAGTGCTCCCCTTGAGGGGCTTACATTCTGGAGGGCCAGACTTTCTCTGATGAAGGACCTAGGAAGGCACCTAACGTCTGGGACAAGGAAGCTGGCTTACTGATGAGGTTTTAAAGAAAACCATCCATGGCACCAGCTACAAATCACCTCAGGGCTTAGATTCAGGGACTAGGGAGATGTACAGAGTGCTGGACATGGAGTCAGGAGACCACTGCAGACAGCTATGTGGCCTCCCTATCTCAGTTGCCTCATCTGTAAAATGGGGTCAACCTGGATAACCTCTAAGGATCCTTCCTGATCTAAATCTATGGTCTTATAAAGTCTCTTAACCCCTCTGTGCCTTAGTTCCCTCATCTGTAAAATAAAAGGGTTGAATCTGATGGACTCTGTGGTCCCTTCCAACTCTTGATGTGTGACTCTACGATCCTATAAAGTGATAACTCTTTGTTAATAGCAGTAATTTTTCCCTGCACCCCCCCAAAAAAAACCCCATTTTTTTAGGTATCTATACATTCCAGACATGGAAAAAGGGGGTCACAAAAATAGATACAACACACACCCTGAATTCGAAAGACTTACAATCAATCAACAAGCATTTATTAAGCACAATTTAATAGTAGGAAAGTCAGGAGAGAGAAGGGAGATTATCTGTGCAGCCATCCATCTATTCATCAACCTTGCAATCTATCTCATCTATCTATCCATTATAGGAGGGAGGCCACACTAAGTACAAAGGACAGTTCCCCAGGTCAAATGCTTTGAGAAATCCATAATGGGGAAGGTCACTTTGCTTGGGGAGGGAACCCCAGGCCCTTGGTGGAGGGAGCTGTCCAGCAGAGGGGTGGCTGGGCTCCCTTTCCATGATCCTGGCCAGCTGTCACTGCTCTGTTCTGCCTCAGTTTTCCTTGACTACATACACAGTTATTTGCATTTACATTGTGTAGAAGGTAAGACCTCCAAGGGGAGGAATATTTTTTCCTCCATGAGCCTGGCACATAGCACAGTACTTGGGCATGTAGTAGGTACTTAATAAATACTTGTTGATTGATTTATGTATATATTATTTTCCCTTAGAGAATGTAATCTCCCTAAGGGCATGGACTTTGTTTTTGTATCCCCAGCACCTCGCACAGAACAGGCACATAATAGGTATTTTATATGAGTTTGCTAATTGACCTGAAGGAAGAGACTTCAACAGACTGAGATGGGGAAATCCCCTTCCAGAGGGCCAAGAGGAACAATGGCCCAGAGACGGGAGGGCGTGCCAGTCTGGCTAGAATGTAGAACAGGTGAAGGGGAGAAGTGTGAGATGAATACTGGAGACAGACTGCAAGGGGCCTTGAATGCCTGGATCAGAAGTTGAAAGTAGAGAGCTGTGAATGCCAAAATCAGAAATTTATCTTTTATTCAATAGGTAAAGGTAAATGACTGAAAGTTTTGGCAGAAAAGGGTGGGACAGTGGAAAGAACACTGTACCTGGAAATTAAGGATCCAGGTTCAAATGCTGTTTACTTCCCCTTACCCTCTCTGGGCTTCCATTTCCTCATCTATAAATCAAGGGAGAGGGGCAGCTGGTGGCTCAGTGGAAAGAGTACTGACTCTACAGTCAGGAAGACCCGAGTTCAAATCTAACCTCAGATACTTACTATGTGACCCTGGACAAGTCACTTTACCCCAATTGCTCCCAAAAAGTAAAAAATAAAACAAGGAAGCTGGGCTAGATGACCCCTGAGCTCCCCTTCCAACCCAGATTCAAATCCTGGTTCTGCCAGTTAGTATCTGGTGACCTCGGGCCAGTCCCCTTTCTGTTCCTCAGCGCTGCCCCCCCAGCACTGGGGCTTCATGAGTTTGTCTGCTCATACAGCCTCTCGGCTCGAGGCCAAGGCTGAGGTGCTTTGGGGATGCCATTGCTCTTGTTCACCCCTTACCTCCTGAAGTCTGATCTCCTCAGGCTGGAGGATATCCAGGACCCCACTGCTCCTGATCTCTGGAAGGTCCTGCCAGAGGTTGAACCTGGAGTTGGCATTGTTGAGAAGGCAGATCTGGGGCAGAGCCTTTTTCTCGGTGGAGCTGGCGGGCTCCTCCTCCGGCGGGGTCTCCTCACTGGTGGGTGACTCATCCACATCCACTTGGACCTCAGCATCCTGCAGCCTCCTGGTTTCGATCTCGTGCAGTGTGGACTTATCCCGGTATTCCTGATACAAGAGTCCTAGAAAGAAAGGAAATTATCATGAATGAAAAGGAGAGAGAGCAGCAGAAAAGGAAACATGGTGCTATTTTGAGATGAACATTTTCAGTGACTGAGTCAACGCTTTGGTATCTTTTGGCTAGGAATCAATGGGATCGCCCTTTACGGCTTTACCTGACACGCAGCTCAGCCACAGTCCTGGAGGGAGCCACACTCAGACACCACAAGGGCTACCCATTACCTGTGGGATAACCCACCAAGTCCTCAGTCTGGCATCAAGGGCCCTCCACAATCTGACACCCCTCTCTCGCTCTGGCCTCATTTCACATCATTGCTGGTCACAAATTCTGCAGTCTGGCCCAGCCATTACCTAGGCCATCAGGTCCTCTCACCCTCCTACAGCTAGGTGAAGGATGGCTAAGATAAGTGAGAGATACAAGCTGTGTCTGACTCTTCATGACCCCATTTGGGGTTTTCTTGGCAAAGATACTGGAGTGGTTTGCCACCTCCTTCTATGGTGGATCCATTTTGTCAGGCAACCAGAGGTTAAGTGACTTGCCCAGGGTCACACAGCTGGTAAGTGTCTGAGGCTACATTTGAACTCAGGTCTTCCTGCTCCAGGCCCAGTGCTCTGTCCACTGAGCCACTAGCTGATTGGGCAAGGCATTCAACCTCTGGTTGCCTCAGTTTCCTTAACTGTAAACTGGAGATAATTATACGTCCTACCTCCCAGGGTCACCAGGAGGATCAGATGATTACAGCTGAGAGTGACAGCTACAGAAAGGCTCCTGTGTCTCTGCCCCAAAGGCAATCGGAGCTCCTTCAGGGCTGGGGCTGCTCACTTCTGCCTCCAGCTCCTGCCTATATGATGTTTTAAGGTTTGCAAAGCACTTCCTCACAACAGCCCTGAGAGACTGCACTAGTCTTTAGTATATACATAGTATACACCCCGCCCTCCCTTCCCAGATAAGAGAATTGAGGCCTGCCCAGAGAACTAGGCTCTGGGCTTCCTGTTGGGGTTGTGAAGATTAAACAAAAAAAAAGACAGGGTCCCTGCCTGCAGGGGGCTTACTGACTATTGGAGGTCTTTCTATTTCGGGTTCTAGAGGATCCTTAGCTAAGCCTTGAACCTGAAGACGTAGCCTTGGTGAACCTAGTCCCCATGTCTATGCCCCGGTGAAGACTGGGCTGAGGGGAGACATCAGTGGTGGGAAGAATTTCAAAGACAAGAGATTAGAGAGAAAGTCTAATTCTATACAGGTGGCCTTGTTCTAGTCATACCCAACATCCTGAAAGAATCAAAGCACTGAGCTCAGGGGAAGAATCACAAATGTCTGAATCTGATTTCAGGATCAGCCTATGTGCCAGGCCCATTAGGCTGGAAGGTCCTTGGAGTAGGGGCTGTCCTCCCCCATCCCATTTTCCTCCCCCTCTCCCGTTTTTATTGCCAGCACTTTAGTGTGGTGCCTACACATAGTAGGTGCTTAATAAATAATTTGACTGAGGAAGGGTTGCTGTCAGTCTGGTGCTCAGTGCTAGAGATACAGATACAGAAACGGAGCCATCTCTGCCTTCCAGGAGCTTATACTGCATTGGAGCAAAAAAAGTGAACATCCACCTCGGGCAGGCAAATGCCTTTGAAAGCACCTACTCACCAAGTTTCTGTGCTATTAGCCTCCTACACAAGGACTGAAATTAAGTCTTTGCCCTCAGGGGGTTTACATTCATCCTTTAAAAAAAAAAAGTGCTTCGGTCTTCATTTGGACCACTTACTCATTTCTGGATCTACTGAGCCCTCCCCTTGGCAGGAGTGGGGAGCCCCCCCCTCCATGGAGGAGGGCCCCAGCACATCTGGTGCCCTGTCAGCCCAAAGGATGGAGGGATGGCTTCCTCTCTGTCCCTGGGCCACCACTGGGTTTTCTGCTTTATTAACGGTTCTTCTTGCTCATATCCTGGCTGTCCTCACATCTGTTGTTTTTGTTACATCCCCCATAGGCTTCAGAGTCTTCCTGTGTTCCTCCCTCCCTTCTCACTGCTGAACCACAGCCCAGGACAAGCTGGCCCCCTAGATGCCACCTGCAGTCCCCCATCACTCAGTGGGCACTGACTTGGTCTTCACATGCCAATAACCTGATGCTTGGTCATACAGAAAAGAATCCACACTACAAGAATTATTAATGTAATCGAATTCAAATCATGCTGCTGATTCCTAGAGTGGCAGTCTTGGGTTCAGGAAGACACAGGCCTGACTCCGCATTCCCTCCTGGTCTTGTGACTAAGGCCAGATGGCTTATCTTTCAAATCTTCCTCCCCCAGGGAACCCTGAAGGAACCAAGAGACCACAAACAAAACAAAGCCCCAAGTCCAGGCGCTGGAGTGGCCCCCCCAGCCCCAGCAAGGCACAGTGAGGATCCCAGGAGCCCAGGCTCCCAACCTAGACATGCCCACTGTTCGTCCCTTTCTCTTTTCTGAGAGTAAGGAGATCTCCTCATTCTGCCCATGTTTTTTCAGGGCTTTTTAGCCTGGGGTCCATGGATTTAAAAACACATTTAGATGGCTGTATTTCAAAAGGACTGACTTCCTTCACACTCCTCTGTATTTTGTTTTCTACATTTGAAAGTGTGAGCCTGAGAAGAGACCACAAAAGGGTCTGGGAAACATAAGAAAAGCTTCCGCATCCCCTCAGCCTTCAAGTCCCCAGCCAGCCCCAGGAGGCCAGTCTCTGAGGCCATCTAGCATGATTCTGGAGAGACCATGTGTGCAGGCCTCAGTCAGGGAAAGGCCAGGGTTCAAATCCTGTTGCTGCTACTTCCTACCCATATGACCTTGGACAAGTCATTTGCCTTCTCTGGGGTTTAGCCTCCTCATCTGTAAAATGGGGGAGTTGGACTATTTGACCTCTAAGGTCCCTTTCATTTCTAAATCTATGAGCCCACAAGCAGTACTAACAGGAATAAGAAGCATAAAGCCTCTCAAGCTCCTGGCTCAGCCCTCTTGGTGCTGGCCTGTGGCAAGTATTTCATAAAAATTGGTTGAAGTGAGTAACACACACACTCACACACACACACACACATACACACACTCACATACACTCACACACACACTCACATACACTCACACACACACTCACATACACTCACACACACACTCACACACACACACACACACACACACACACACACACACAATCACTCCAGCACAAACTGTGCCTATGTACTGAATTTCAGGCTAAATATTCTGAAACTACTCATTATGGACCTCATGGTGTGTGACCCCTGCCAGGCTCCCATCAGATACCAAAGTGGGTGGCTCTGGGATCTGCCCAACTAAGTGAAGGGGCACAGTCCCCTGGTCAATTTGAGATGCCCCTCTGGCCTCTACCTGGAACAGTGAAGATCCTTCCAGCCCCCATCTCTACCTTCCCCCATGAACACATCAAACTGAAACCCTCCACGCCCCTTCCTAGATAACCCAGAACCTCTGGAGCCCACCAACAGCTACTGTTTGGACCCAGCCAAATGGGTCACCAACAGCTTAGTCAAGAAGCCGTGAAAAGATGGGAGATTCGGAGGTAACTCCCTGCTATTGGTAGATGGAGCCTCTTCCTGAGCTGCCAATGGAAACCCCTGTGACTGGCATTTTTGCTGCATTATTATTCCTGGAACCCTCAAGGCACCAGATCTGGAGCCAGAAGGGACACTAGACTATCTGGTCCAGCCCTGCCCCATTTTACAGACAAGGACACTGATACCCAGAGAGTTGAAGCCATTTGCTGGAGGTTAGGGGCTTGTGAGCCTGTTTTCACTCTTTATCCAGAGAGATCTTTCCATGAAAGTAGCAGAAAGGAGTTCCCCACCCCCAAACCCTCATGCGATATATTCAAGCCACTAGCTGATGAATGATAGACATTCCTGTATCTGTTCAGTGAAAGGGTGAGAAAGAGGAAACAAGATCATGAAGCAGGAGAGGCAGAAGGGCCAACATTCTCCCTCCCCCACTCTGCAGTCTGGCCAAACTGGTCTTCTGGTTGTTCTTCATACACAACAGTCCATCCCCAGTTTCCATGCCTCTGTGTAGGCTGTGCCCCCTGCCAGGAAGGCACTCACTGCTCACCTCTACCTCTTCAACTCCCAGCTTCCTTTAAGGATCAACTCAGAAGCCATCTCCTGCACATGGTTCTCTACAATCCAGACCCCCAATCCGAATTTGTGCTCCACTCCCCCACCCCTACACCCTGAAATTACATTGTACTTAATTATATGTACACATATGTTAGGGCAGCTGGGTGGTGCCATAATGCATAGAACTCCTCTTCCTGAATTCAAATCTGGCCTCAGACACTTACTAGCTATGTGACCCTGGGCAAGTCACTTCATCCTGTCTGTCTCAGTTTCCTCATTTGTAAAATGAGCTGGAGACGGACATGGCAAACTATTCTGGTGTCTTTGCCAAGAAAACCCCAAATGGGGTCACAAAGAGTTAGACACGACTGAAATGACTGAACAAGACATATGTTATTTCTACCAATAGAATGGAGTCTCCTTGAGGGCAGGCAGGGTTTTCATTTTTGTTTTTGTATTCCAATTCCCTGGCATAGATTCCAGTAGAACTGTCATCTCTTCTGGTAAGGCTGTTCTCTCCATTAATGCAGATTGCAGCCTATCCATGCCTGCCCATCCTGTGTGGTCCTCCTCCATGTCCGGCCTCCCATAAGTGAGGCACCAGAGATCTGTCTAAGGTTCGAAGGGCTTTTCTCAATTTCTTGTCATCAGTGGAACTAGAGAAGTCAATTGTTAAATGTTCATTTACCCTCTGAAAATCAGCAAAGGCTACAAGTCAGGGCTTGCTTTATCAATCTGATCATTTCATTCATTGTCCAGATGTAAGAAAGCGATGAAGATAAAGTAATGCAGATTAAGTTTAAAAGTGGGTTGTGTGAACTTAAAAGGCACCCTCCCCCCACCCAAGCTGGTTGTTAAACATATCCCAGCACACTCATTGTTCATTCCCGCATTTCTCCTATCTTTACTCTTTCATTTGAGTTTTCCCAAAGGCCTGCCTGGGTATAGGCTGCACATTAGTCAAGCTCGTCCTTTTTGTCTCCACTGCCTTCTCTGAGAACTCATTTCTCCTTCCTTAGAGAGAGCTGTGTCCTACGTCTCAGGTGTCATAATACAGCTCTAGTGGAAAAAGATGGTCCTTGGTTTCCAGAAGAAGTTTGGGATCATTAAAGGAGCTTTGTAATTTCCTAGAGGCAATGCAGCCCAATCTCCTCCTCTTGTTTCATTCTGAACCCCACTTGTCCAATGGTATGCTCCATCTCAGAGATCTGTACTGATGGATAAGTTCTATATTGACCAACCACAGGTCATAATCTGAGCAATGGACATCTTTCATCCACTTTGTTTTTATAGTATTGATAGATCAAATTCCTAGGTGATTTAGACTTATCACTTCTAGGAGTCTCTACAACTTTCTAGGGCCCTACACAAGAAATGATTTGCATAGAACAGCTTAATACATGCTTATCAAATGAAGAGACCAGTGAGAGCACCGTACACATAAGGACGTAGAGAAGGGGATAGAAACTGATGAATCAGTGGACTGGAATAAGTGCTCTATTTCCCCTCTGAGCCTCAGTCTGTTTATGTCTAAAATGGGCAGAATAATGTTTACATTATCTATTTCGTGAAGCTATTATAAATCTTCTAGTGGTTGAGAAATAGGAACAACCTCCCCATCCTCTCCCCACCCCCCATTGGATTAAGAAATCAGGATTAGTAAAATTTGAGGAGCAAGAAGTGGGGCTGGCTTTGAACCTCAAGAAAATGGATCCCAAATGGAATAGAGGCTTATTCATTCCAGCGTCCCTAATTCAGGTTCTGTGATGACTTAGGCAGGAGCCAGGCTGGCCAACTTTTTCACCATCAGTGGAAAAGAGGGACGGGCCCAGGGAAAGAACAGCATAAACAAGATTTGCAGCAGGGAACACTGAACTTTCTAAAAGAACCAGCTTTTCAACCTTCATGTTGGAAGCACAGTGCGTCCATTTATCCTGCTGTGCCAAAGGTCAAATCATCCTCTCCAAAGCATAATAATTATATACAGATGAAAATCTGAAATCAGATCCTAGAATCTGCAGCTTGAAGGGCCACAGAGACCAGCTTGTCTGTCTCCTTCAGGCCACGGAGGAGGAAGCTGAGGCTCACACAGTGTGGCTATGGTTAGTCCTCACGCACTCTTCAGTCCAGCCGAACTGGGTTCCTTATACACAATACTCAGTCTCCCACCTCCACACCTTTGTCCAGGGTGTCTCCAATTCTTGGAATGTACTCCCTTCTGGAACAATCTAGGCCTCGTAGAATGACTCTTTGCCTCCAGATCTCACTTAGTATGGCACTTCCTCCATGAGTCCTTTCCTGGCTCCCCCCGCCCCCAGCTCTGTATATCTTTCAGATTTGTTTGTCTGCCTACCACACTTTCATTTGTTTTTCAGTCATGTCCAGCTCTTTGTGAACTCCCTTTTGGGGTTTTCTTGGCAAAGATACTAGAATAATTTTCCATTTCCTGTTCCCCCTCATTTTACAGATGAGGAAACTGAGACTAACAGGGTTAAGTGACTTGCCCAGGGTCACCCAGCTAGTATGTGTCTGAAGCTGGATTTGAACTCAGGAAGATGAGTCTTCCTGACTCCAAGTCTGGCACTCTATCCACTGTGCCACCTAGCTGCCCCACCTACAACATAATAAACACTTAATAAATGCTGGTCAATTGATTGACTAAAGGATATTCTGCCCCTCCAAAAGCCAGTCAGGATAATTCGTTATTAATTTATATACAATGTAATTGCAACTGAACGCAAGCTAGCCCTGCTTAGGCCGAGGTTTTCACTGGTGGGCAGAGTTCGAGGGCCTCCTAGTAAAGACACTCCCCCCACCATCACTTATCTCAGAGGAGGGGCTGGAGGCATGGGAAGCCTGGGAAGTGATGGGCTCCAGCTCATACAGGCCTATTATGTGCTCTCATGGTAATATTCTGTGTGTTTCAATACAGAACCGCCATGCCTTTGCTCTGGGCAGTGCCCAGGCATGGCTAGAAGGCCTTCTGCTCCCCACCCCCACCCAGGCTGGGGCTGTTCTGGTCCCTTCCTCCCTCCAAAACCCATTTCATATTCCTCCTCCTGCCTAGGGTCTTCCTTAAAAACCTCCCAATTATCTTTCAATAGGTCATGAGCATTTATTAAGGGCCTACTGTATGCCCGGCACAGTGACAGGTAAGGAAACAGAAGCCTGCCCTCCAGAAGCCTGCAATCTATCTGAGAAAACGCATGTCCACATAGTGCCAGAGACAGAAGCTGGACCTTCAGCTTCATTGGGGCCACTAAGGAACCTTGGTCTGTCGACGAAGACAGGCACCTAATCTATAATTCACGAGCCTGGCTAGCTGCCTGACGTCTTGAGAGGTTGGGTGATTTACCCAGGGTCACTCAGTTCTGTTCAAATGCTGTAAGATTGACAATGAGTTCATGGGATAGTTGATGTAAGCATTATTATGGCCATTTTGGACACGAGCAAGCTGAGGGTCAGAGAGGCTGGTTGGTGTCACATCTCACTTCTGGCTCCCTCATTCATCATTCTCTACACTCTTCCTTTTCTCCCTCTTTAGGTAGGTTGGCTTTCCATCCACGACATCTGAAAAACGTTTTGATGTCCTCAGTTGAAATCCCTCCCACCTCCTGACTCTGTCCGGGACACCCCATCAGTCTTGTTCTCAAGGGCATCAGAGGCTCTGAAGTGGGAAACAGCGGCTGGCATCCAGCACTCCATCATGGTGGCCCCCACAGTGGGCCTACTCTCCTGCTTGGGCCAAAGGAGGCTGGTCCTCAGACATTTTTCTTCTCTAATCACTGCTAAATTGTCCAGTGGAGTGCCAACGCCCAAAGGGGCCAGAAGAGCATCTTAATCCTGCCTTGGGCACATCAATGCCTGTACAAGTACAGCTCAGACAAAAGTCCAGTCCCAATCACCTGGGCACAAAGGCCCTGATGCCCAGGCCTTCCTTTCACGGTATTAACATCTTGTTGTTCCAGTGAAGAAGAATATAGCCCCTTCTTTCCCATCAACACAAGCTATTATAACTGTCTGCACAAGGGAACACAAAGGCTTGAAGAGAAATCATGGTGTACTGGGTGTGGAGTTAGGAGACCTGGGCTCGAATCCAGACACTTATTAGTTGGGTAACCTTGACCGAGTACCAGCCCATCTCCAGAATTATTTACCATCTTAAAAAAAATAACAACGAAACAAAAAAAGCTTCATGATTTCACAAATGGGGCTTATTCTGGGTTCTGCCCTACCCGGCCGTAAAGGTCTGTCTGTCTGCCTATTTCATGAATCTGATTTAAATCTGATGTTTCTCATCAGATTTAAATATGGATATCCAGCTGGAAGGGACTCTAGAGGCTGTGCATTGCCCTCTGCCACCCTGGCCCACTCCTCTCATTTACAGACCAGAAAACTGAGGCCCAGGGATGGGTACTGAAAAACCAAACTGGTGAAAGCAGCAGTCCCCCGACATGTGGGCTGGGGGTTCCTGGGGCCCCCCAAGACCATGCAGGGGCTGTGAGGTCAAAGCTGTTTTCATAATGATGAGGAAACCAGTACTTGCATAAGCACCTTCCGATAGTTCTCACCCACACATAAGCTCTTTGGGGTAGGCGTCCTCCATAACTGCACAAACTAAATGCGTCCTGAGACCAAAAGGTCCAAGAACTACTTCTGTAGACCAAGAATGCATCGAGTCCAACAGGACATTTGAGTGTCAAGGATCGTGAGGAGGACTGATGAAAAGAACCTTCTGAAGACAAATCTGCTTCATTCTCTGGTCCCTTTCCTCCCTGCCCCAAAGCATTTAGGGGTTCCATCGATATGTTTCAGGCGACCAAGTAACCCCTGGAGTCAGGAGGACCTGAGTTCAAATCCAGCCTCAGACACTTACTAGCTGTGTGACTCTGGGTAAGTCACTTCACCCTGTTTGCCTCAGTTTCCTCATCTGTAAAATGAGCTGGAGAAAGAAATGGCAGACTCCTCCAGTATCTGTGCCAAGAAAACCCCCAATGTGGTCACAAAGAGTCAGACACAACAACAAATAGGTTTCAAGTTCAGAAGGGAACCAGGGCTAATCTCTTGCCAGGTCTTTCTTGGGAGGTGGTATGGCAGGGCAGGAAAAAGCAATGAACTTGGAGTCTGAGAACCTGAGTACGAATCTCACGTCTGCTACTTCCCACCCCTCCTCCCCACCTGAAACAAGCCGCCTCCCGCTCCAGCCTCTGAACTGGACAGTCAGGTTCCTAAAGGCTGGGGGTGGAGGGCTACCCCGAGAAGAATGTCGAGGTCCTGGGAGGGAGCCGGGAAGGGATACTGGGGCTCCATCTTCAAGTCAGACCTGAGTTTAAAACATACATTCAAAGCCCTGATGTCCTGGGGCCATTGTGTCTGGGAAAGTAAACATACCCAAGTCTAAACCTGGAATTCATCCTAATAACAGTTACAATGACCACAATATCATAATAATAAACACAGTCACTAATGTAATGGTGGCTAGCGTATCTACGGTGCCCATGAGGTGTCAGGCCCTGTGCTGAATGCTTGGCCAATATCACCTCCTTTAATCCACACAACGGCCCTGGGAGGCGAGTGTTCTCATCATCTCCCCTTACAGATGAGGAGACTGAGGTCCAGCAGCTTGCAAGTGTCCCAGGAAGAACTTGAACCCAGGTCCCTGACCCTCCTGGCACTTTGTTGTCCTTGACAGCTCACTCTGTCACAGCCAATCATTTGCCAAATCTGTAGTTTCTCCCTGAAATACCTCTCAGGTCCCTCCCCTTCCCTCTCTTCACACAAGCCTTGGTCACAGGCCTGGCCCCCCCCCAGGCTTATCGAGGTCGTTTCCTAACTGGGTTCCTGCCCCTAGTCTCTATCCCTTCCTGTGTGTACTCCACAGGTCTGATGTGGAGCACACCACAGCTCAAGGAGAGCTTCTGGGATCCAGCACTCACTGCTCTGTTTAGCATTCAAGGCTCTTTGCCGTCTGCCTCCACTCAACCTTTCCAGGCTTACTACACATTACCCTTCTTTATGGGCCCTCCATTCAATCCTAACTGACCTGTTTGTCTCTCTGCATAGCCCACATTCCACCTCCAGCCTCCACACCTCACCTTTACCTCTTGGAATACCTAGCACTCTTCAGAGCTCAGCTTAAGCACCATTTCCTACTGATTCCCCTCAACTATCAGGGCTCTCTCCACCTCCAGAAATGACCCGCCATCTACGTTGCACACATTTCCATTTTTCCACATGGACACGTGCTGTTTCTCCCCCATGGACTATGAGCTATGGAGGGCAGGCCTTGCTTCACTGGGCTCTGTAACCCCAGGGCCTGCAGGTTCATGACCACAATGGCAGCTATATGCTTTTAAGCCAATCATAAAAACACACTATGGATTCACAGAAATTGTCTGAAAGCTGTCTCCAAATGCAGACGAAGGCAGAAAATGGGCACCTCTGCTACTGGGAAAGCCACGTTCTTTCCTGTTAAATTCTCATATAAAGTAGACGAGCCATAGAGGAAAACTCTTCTGGGAAGCCCCGAAGATCCCCCCTGCCTTACACTTCTCTCACTTATTGTCTCTCTCTGGTCATATCTGCCTGTAAAATGCTGAAGCTTTAAGGGACCTTGGAGAGCAGTGCACTTGCAGATCTGTGGCCTCAGGAAGGGCCCAAGATAGGGCCCAAGCCCTTTTAGAGATGGAGGAACTGAGGTCCAGAGAGGGATCTCAGACCCAGAGGGCCAAGGGCCACTGGTGCAGGCCCCTCCATCCTCAAGAAGAGAAGGGCCTTGACCAAAGTGCCAAGAGGTCAGAGGTGGAACTGGACGCAGGGCATCTGCGTCTAGAGATGGACAGCTTTTGGCCGTGGTCACTGGGCCCACTCGCAAGCCTCGGGGAGAAGACGCCAGACCAGCACTCTCTGTCTCGACCAGAATACAAACACCAGCCTTAATATGGAGACATTTAACGCTACCTATAAACTGGACTGTCATAAACCATGCAGACCAAGCCTGGCTTTGGGCACCAGGAACACAAAGTCCAGGAGGGCTAAGCCCCTCGGCTCTAAGAGGCAGGCCCACCCCCGCTCTCCAGACTCCCTTGAAAACAAAATAATTCATCTTCAAGAGGGAGAAGCAGGGGGAGCAGGGACCTCGCCTGCAGACCCAGCTAGCTGAGAGCCTATACGGCTCTGGGCCTCAGTTTCCTCATCTGTAAAATGGGGACAACAATATTTGCACCATCTACCTCAAGGGGTTCTTGTCAGTGTTGTCACGTTAACCATAGTAATTATAATGGTTCTCATTTCTATAGCACTTCAAGGTTTACAAATAGCTTTGTGAATGTTTGGTCCTCACAATGGCTCTGGGGGTGGGAGATGAGGAATCTGAGGTTAAATGGCTTACCCAGGGTCACACAAAAAGTGTCTGAGGTGGGGCTTGAACTCAGATCTTTACCAGCACACCATTCAGTGGCCAACCGTGCCTCGGAAAAAGGTGGTAAAAGGTGAGGGTGAAGGCTGCTGCGTTCTCAGACATGGCCAGTGTGTTAACTGTGCCTGCTTGTTCCAAGGGATGTGGGGGATGGGGAGCCAGGGGGAACATGGGGGGGTGTTAAAGACAAGAAAAGGATCATTAATAAAACATTTTCTCAAAAAACCTCTAAAGTGCTTTAGAAACGTGTTATTAAATATCTTTCTGCAAGCTCAATCTCTCTCTCCCCAGTTTCTCTCTCTCTCTCTCTCTCTCTCTCTCTCTCACACCCATCTGAAGTCCCACCCTTAAAAAGAATGATCTATATTTATCTCCCTGGTGTTCTTGAAATGCGAACAGCTAAAAGGAGGAAGTGTGTCTCGGCAGCTGTTTATAGAGTGAAGGGAAAGGCAGCCATTTGCAGAAGGTGGATGTAGGGGGTCAGGGGTTCCCTGATCTGAACCTCAGGGGCCATCTAGTCCTATCTCCCCATTTGACAGAGTGGAAAACTGAGGCCAGGAAGGTGATGCGTGACCTGACCCAGGTTTCATGGGTCATAAGTGGGTTCAAATTGCCTTTCTAGAATACCAACAGATTTTCAAAGATTTCACCTTTTTCTTTAGAAAAAGCAGTATTTCTGGTTTCCTGGCAAACAGTACAGTTCATTTCAGAAGCAAAAAAAATCTCCAAAGGCCATTCCCTTGTGTGTCCCCCTAGGCTCTGTTATTAATCTGATAACAGTAAGAGTCATGGGATGGCCCTAGGATTTAGAGCTGGAAAGTGCTTAGGGATTGCCTGGTCCAGCCTCCTCAGGACGGAGAAGGAAGAGGCAAAAGGCACACTGGGAAAGTGTGGGATAGCAGGGAGGTGGGGGGCAGGAGGGCACAGGCAGAGCAGGATCTCAGGGATCTTTATAGCCAAGCCCCTCACTTTACAGATGAGGAAACTGAGGTCCAGACAAGAGGAGAAGCTTAGCAGCCTAGGACTCTGGATCTGGATCATCTTACAAATGAGGAAGCTGGGACTTGCCTGAGGCCACAACAAAGGCATTACACGTTAGAGGCAGGATTCGATTCAGGTCCTGCCACTCCAGAGCCTGTTTTCTTTCTGGAGGGTCAGAGATCTAGAAGCAGACACCTACTCTGATGCTCCGCTTTACATGAGACAGCTGAAGCCCAAACAAGTGATGTGACTTGTCACAGTCACACAGGGAGTCAGGTGTAGAGGAGAGGCTGGAACCCAGAGATTCTGAGCCCGAACCTAGGGCTGGACACCCCTGGGGAGGGCGTGTGTGCCTATAAATGCGTGTCTGAGTGAGCGTGTGTGTCTGTGTAAGTGTGTGTGTGTCTGTGTGTCTGTGTCGAGCATGTGTCAAAGAATGGGGAGCAGAGCGGGGTGGGGGTGCCCATGTAGGAGGCTGCCCACCCAGAACACATCCAAGAGCACCTCTGATCTCCATCAGCCTCCAACCAGAGACCTCAGCCACCCCTGAAGCAGAGCGGGGTCACCTGAGGCGACAACCCAGGCCAGCCCATCTTGGGGACCGTGGCTTACCTCCCTCTTTGGGGATAGCCTCGGATCACTCAGATGCTCCAGACCCTCTGAGATCCCCGGAGCTAGGGAGTCACATCTGCCCATGGTGGAAGCATTTCCATCTACAGCCTCCTGGGAGTTCACAGAGGGGGAAGGCAGGTACAAGGTGCAGGGAGTGATTCCAGCTTCTAGGGGCCTTCCCCAAGGTCTGGCTCCATCTCCAGGACACCAGGGAAGCACAAGAGCAGTCCATCAGCCATTCCTCCCTATTGGCCATGCCCAACCCAAACTCAGACCAACATGGGCTCCCAATGGCCTCTCAATCCTGTTTCAGCTAAAACCAGCTCTGGGGAAGATGCCTCTGAGTCTGGGACCTTCTGAGGCCTCCTTACTTCCTATAAGGGCAGTCCCACCCCTCTTCACCTTGTCAGTGCAGCAAGACCTGTATGAAGGATGGCAGAGGCAGCAAAAAGTGGACCACACCTGCTATTTCATCCCGGTAAGAAGCAAACGTCCAGTGAGGAAACTCTCTGTCAATGAAGGCTCACACCTGCTTCACAATTTATAGTCTGGTAGAGTTGCCTGGGAGGCAACACCTGAGGTTACAAAACTTGTTTAGAGTCCCACAGCCAGGAAGCAGAGCTGGACCTGAACCTGTATCCCCCACCTCTGAGGCCAGCTTTCCTTCTACCAAGGTCATTCATGGAGCCAAGTCTGGAGGGGATGTTGAAGGCCACTTGTCCGACCCTCCTCAATTTACAGAGGGAGAAACTGAGGCCCAGACAGGCAAAGTAGCTTCCCCCAAGTGATGAAGGGAGGAAGCATCGCCATCATCACCATCATCACAGCCAGCGTTTCTACAGCACTGACTCAGCTCCAGGCACTTCACAATTATTGTGTCATTTGATCCTTACAAGAGTTGTGAGTTCTAATCCGACTCTAGACAAATCCCCTCATTTCTGTGCCTCAGTTTGCCCACCTATAAAAGGGGGATTATTATAGTAGCTGCCTCCCAAGCTGCTTGGGATGACTGAGTGAGTTAACATATGAAGTGTTCTGCAAACCTTAAAGCTGTTTAGTCATGTCTGGCTCTTGGTGACCCATTTGGGGTTTTCTAGGCAAAGACACTGGAGTGTTTTGCCATTTCCTTCTTCAGATCATTTTACAGATGAGGAAACTGAGGCAAACAAGGTTAAGTGACTTGCCCAGGGTCAAGCAGCTAGTGTCTGAGACTAGACTTGAACTAAGGTCTTCCTAGCTCTATCCACTGTGCCACCTAGCTGCCCATCATATAAATACTACTTATTGTTATTACCTTGGAGATTTTCTAGTCCAAATCACTCATTATACTCATGGAAACTGAGGCCCAGAGAGAAGGGAAGATTCACACAGCCAGGATTTGAATCCCTGGGGTTCTTCCCCACCCCCACCCCAATTCAAATCCTGTTTCAGTTACAACCAGCTCTGGGGAAGATGCCTCTGAGTGTGGGACCTTCTGACATCCCCTCACTTCCTTCAGGCTTCAGCCTCCCTCCTTGCCCCCCTCCTCCTCCAGGAGCATTAGACTGGAATCACTGCTGCTTCCCATCATCTCTGCCCTTTCTCACCCAGGGCAAGGGTATTCAACCCTCACAAGGCTCAGGACAAGACCAACAACTCCAGGTACTGAGGGGTGAGCCCGGGAATGGATGAGCAGGGGGAGATTCCCAAGCAGAAAACGTGGGTTCAGAGCTCACGCAAGTCAGAGGAGAACCGTGGCACTCAGGGCTCTCTCTCTTCAAAATGGTTAACACCAGCTTGCTGCTTTGGATTACTGAAGACTTAATGTGGCCATTCGGGGCCTTGGGGACTTGAGAATATGGCCATTTTCAGACTTCATTGAAATAAAATGAGAATTTTAGAAATATCTACGATAGGAAGATATTTTCCCCAGCATTCTGGTTTCCGTGCTTTGTTATCTTTCAAGGATCTAGGTCTAAGAAAGGCCTAGGGATCATCTCATCCGGCCTCTTATTTTACAGACCAGGAAACTGAGGCACAGAGGAATTGAACGCCTTGCCCAAGGCCACACGGGGAGCAAACATCAGAGCTGGGATCCAAAGCTGGAAGCTTGTAGCTAGGACTCTTCCCCTGGGGTAGACTGTCTCCCTTGGCTCTGCTCCGGCCAGCCCATCTGGCCATCCAAGTCCTCCTGCCAGTGTCTGGGGTATTTCAGTATAGGCACTGAAGATGCAGCCTCCATCCTGGGCTGGGGGGCAGTTCCAGGGGGTTATGCCTTCACCTGAGTAGTTACTAGATCCTGGCAGGTCCTCCAGAGAAGTGGCCTGCCCAGTTCTGGGCACATAGTAGGCACTTATTAAAGGTATTTATGTCAAGTCCTGAGCTTGGGGACTTTAAGCAGTTCTATTGGGAACGTAATACAATGTGCAAGCGGGAGGAGAAGGGAGGGGAAGCATTGCTTCTTGCAGGCCCCACCCGACCTGGTCCATTGGGGTTTCTGTGCTCATCAGATATCCTAACAGCTTTCCCAGGCTCACAGACCAGCCAGGGGGGATTTGAGAGATCATCTAGGCCAGCCCTTTCCATTTGCAGATGAGGAAACTGAGGCCCAAGAAAATGAGGTGACTGCCCCAAGGTCCCACAGATTGTGTCCCAGGCAAGATTCGAGCCCAGGTCTTCTGACTCCAGCGCCAAGCCTCTTTCTGTCACAGCCATGACAGGTGCTGCTTCCATAGGCAAAGCCACCTCCCCTGCAGGGCCTCTAGAGCCTGGCGATGCTGCCGACCCAGCAGCAGCCAGACTTCTCTTGCTCTCAATGACACACACAGCTCCACTCCTCCAGCTCCAACTTTCCATCCCCACCAGCTCCGCAGTTCTTCCAGCCTCTGCTCCCTTCCCCTCCCTGTTGCCCCTCTTAAATGGCAGGCTTCTTCCAGCCCTTCCTTGGTAGTGACCCTGGTCCTGCCCAGCCACGTTGGGCCCTTCCTGGTCCCACACCCCAACCTCCTGGCACCTCTGGGGGCTGGCCTGTTCAGCACCAAAATGGGCTCAGAGCTGGGCAGCCAGGAAAGTCTTTGCACACTTAGTTACAGTTGCTAGGTAGGAAGGAACTTTGAGCCACACTGTGGTAGACACAGCATGCCAAGGAAGAATTATATACTTCAAGATGAAAGCTCGCGCGCGCGCACACACACACACACACACACACACACACACACACACACACACACACACACACACCCATGCCAGAGCCCTGTATACCAAACAGTGTGGGACTATCCCAGAATTGCAGAATTTGGGAGTTAGGGAATACTTCAGAGACCTTTCTATGAAGACAGACATTTGTACCATGACCCCTCAATCTTGGCCATCCCACTCCTGTCTTGGAGGCCTCCAGGGAAAGGGAGATCACCACCTCCCCAGGCAGCTCCTTCAGCACTAAGTTTGTCCAGAAACCCAGCAGACTTTTCTCATTCTCAGTCCTCCGTCTCACAGAAGCAATACAGCACTCCACCAATCAGCACCCTGGTAGCCCCAGGCCAAGCTTATCTTCCCCAGATTCTCAAATCCTGCCTGCCTCTCCCAGAGTCTTAAATGCCTGCCCAGCAGCAAAGCCCCAGAGAACTCTCCACACCCCATTACCTACCTATCTGTTCGATGAAAATCTTCCATGAATCGGCAGGAATAGGGTGGATCATTTTCAGGGCCTCGGTGAGAGTGGTCGGACTATCTGTAGCCAGGGCTGGGTACTCCTCTGGAGTGGCCAGGGTTCCAGGGGTAGAAGAAGATTCGCTAAGAGACAGAAGGAAAGAGAGAGAAAGAGGGAGAGAGAGACAGAGAGAGAGAGACAGAGAGAGAGAGAGAGAGAGAGAGAGAGAGAGAGAGAGAGAGAGAGAGAGAGAGAGAGATTCACTTTTAAGCAGGTACCTTTCCTTAAATAGTGGGGAAATGCACACAGTGGAAATTGGGGTATCAGCCGCTGGCGCCCGCAGTGGGAGCCAAGCCATGCTCATCAAGGCAGCACAGAATGTTACCGACTTTTACGTCTGGCCCCCTCCTCTCTCTTCCCCGGGGCCAGGAACTCAGAATATTGTGCTAGGAAAGGAATTATTTACTGGGGCAATATACCGTGATTCACCCATCCATCTCCACATGGCCGAAGCCCAAACCTTCATGTTTTCATTGCTTGCAAACAAGGTTTGGAAACTTGGCCCCTCCCTTCGCGGGGGCCCCTTGGAGAGAGTATTTTGCACTCAGGACTTGGGCCACTCTCCCCACCTAGACAGCACGTGTATGGAGGCAAATGGAAAGAGAGGCCCATTCAACCTCTGTCCCCTCCACCTCCAACCCCCAAACCCTCCACTCTGGCATAATCTCGTTCTGTGATAACGAAGTGGGGCCGGAAAGACGGGGCAAGAGGAAGAAAGAAGACAGCTGGTTGAGGCAGGGAAGAGAGAAGGCTCGGGAGAGGAGGGCGCAAGGGGCTGTGGTGGCTTTGGAGGTGAAAGGTTGGGGAGGAGAATGCTTTCAGGTGGATTGGCAGCAAGGCGAGAGAGCGCAACGACCTGCTCCAGTCCCGTCCTGACCTCCGCCTCCACTTCCCATGGCCCAAAGAGACCGAGAGAAAGTCACTTCTTCCCGAGAACAGGGCGGAGGTAGCGAGTATCCCGGGGCGGGGGTGGAGGGTAGGTGGGGAGGGGGACGAGAGCTGCAGCTGCTCCGCTTGGCTCCCAGGGCCCTGAGCGGAAGACAGAGGCAGGGGTCCTCGGACCGTGCGCAGTTTCCTGGGCCAGGGGCCCTGCCTGGAAAGTGGGAGGTGGGAAGGGAGACAGGAGCCCGATCCAGGCTGAAGTGCAGGAACGCAGCGTGCCCTCGGGAAGAACCGGGGCTGCAGGGGGTGGGACGAGCACCGGGAAAGAGGGGAGAGGGCAAAGAAAAGAGGGAGGGGGAGATTGGAAGGAGGAGACTGGAGAGGAGGGTAAGAGAGGGGCGCAGGGGAGCGAGGAGAGAAGGGCAGAGGGCCAAGGGAGCGCATGGAGGGGAGAGGACCCAAGGCTGAAGCCAGGGAAGCCAGGGAAGAAGGGGAGGCGGAAGGAGAGTGAGCCCCCAAAGCAGTGGGGAGCAGCCTGCGCTCTCGGGGGCGGCGTGCCGAGTCTGGCGGGCGTAGGCAGCAGCGCTCCGACGGGGCTGGTGGGCAGGGGAGGAGAGGGCAGTGCGGACCAGGGGCCGGGTCCCCCTCACCTGCTGGCCAGGTGCCCAGCCGCCGAGTCCCGGGGGTCGCTCTCCGAGGAGGAGCCCTCATGGTCCACGGCGCAGGCAGCACTGAAAGCGGCAGCCAGCAGCTCCATGAGGGTCCCGGGCCGGCGGGCGGGCGCGGGCTGGAGGGAGCTGGGAAGCTAGGGAGGGAGGTAGGGCGGGCGCAGCTCGCCGGCTGGCTACAGGAGGGCTGTGCTGGACGCAGGTTGGACCCCGAGCTGCCGCTGCCGCCGCTGCTGCTGCTACCCCTGCTCTGCTAGACTGCTGCTGCCGCTGCCGCCGCCGCTGCTGCTGCTGCCTGGAAGGCTCCTGGGGGTTGCCACGGTAACTGGAGAGGCGGGAGGCGGGAGGCGGGAGGCGGCGGTCACAGCGGCTGCGACGCGGCGCCCACAGCAGCAGCAGGAGCGCGCCGAGAGGAGGCAGCGCCGCGTAGCGCAGGGCTGGGCCGGGCAGCGCAGCGCAGGGCAGGGCAGGGCAGGGCAGGGCAGGGCCGGGCGGGACTGGGCTGGGCAGCTCAAAGCAGGGCAGAGCTAGACAGCCCAAGGCCGGGCAGACAGGGCCAGGCAGCGCTGGGCATGCAGAGCCAGTAGAGCAAGGCTGGGCAGTGCAAGGCAGGGTGGAGCTGGGCAGTGTAGGGCAGCCCTGCACAGGGGCTGCCCCCTGAGCTGGAAGGCCTGGTGGGAACACTGATGCATCTGCCTAAATGCTGGGCTGGCTTTGGCAGGTGACACTTGGTTCTGTCTCCCACTTAGCTGTGTGACCTTGGGCAGGTCTTTTCCCTTCCTGAGTCTATGGATGAGCTAGGTGAGCCCTAAGGGCCCTTTCAATCCTAAATCTAGTTTTGCCTTGGGTTTGATGAACAGGATTTGAATCTTGGCTTTACCACTTCCTAGCCTTAGACCAGTCCTTTAACTTCCCTGGACCTCAGTTTGCTCTTCTGTAAGATAAAGGAGATAGTTACCTGACCTCAGAGATCCCTTTTATTTATTTTTTTGCTTCTTGGAAGGGGGAAGGCAGGGCAGTTGGGGTTAAGTGACTTGCCCACGGTCACACAGCTAGTAAGTGTTAAGTGTCTGAGGCTGGATTTGAACTCAGGTCCTCCTGACTCCAGGGCCTGCACTCTATTCACTATGTCACCTAGCCGTGCCCCCCCCCCCCCTTTTAGCTCTGATTTATCTGGTTTTGCAGTACTTTCCTCACAATAGCCCATATGTTACAGAGAGGGCAAATAGCTTAACCAATGCCACTGACCGTCTGCACTGAGACCCCACTTGAGGTTTCTGCTGACTCTGAGGTCAGCAGACTTTTCACCTTAATTAAGAACTCAAGGTCTTCTAGTCAACACCTTCAATTTACAAATCAAGAAGCTGAGGCTCAGAGGGAAGCCTCTTTCCCAGCCCAGGACTCTGCTCCTGGCTCTTCTTCCTCCAAGGCCAGGATCCCCAGCTGCCTCTCCTTCCTGACCTCCACCTCTCAGGATCCCTGGCCTCCTTCAACACTCACCTGCCGCCTTCTATCAGGTACCTTTCCTGGCTCAGCACATGCTAAGTGTGGGCTAAATGCTTGTTGATTGAGAGCTGAAGAAGACCTCAGAAGTGATCCAGACTGACCCCTCATGTTAGAAGAAGAAGAAAGAGGGGAAGAGACCAGCCCACAGCTAGTTGGTTAGAGTCAGACTACAGCCGCTCCAAAGCCACTCTGGCCACTGGGCCACTGAATTGGAAGATGCCTACTCCCTTCAGGCTATTTTCAGCTCCTCCTCCTTCAACAGGAAGGGGAGGGGAGGAAGGCTGGGGCACCTGCTCCCAGGAGGGAAAGGGGATCAGATTCCAAAATGGGGTAGGAAGAAGAGTTTCCTTCAGGTCCTTCACCTTCTCTAGGAAGAAAGGGAAATCTCCCCGATTTGGCCTTGAAGAAATGGGGAGAAGGTGGTTTAACCAGAACCCTAACCCAAGAACCTTGGGGAACTCCTCCTCCCCACCCACCCTGCTCCCCTAACTCCTCCTCTTAGAGGGGGGGAGTTACTTTATCCTTCTCTTCTGGAAACGACCAGGAAGAAAAGAATTCTGGCTTCTGTGCCGTTGGCGGAGGCATCTGTGCAGTGTGCAAATCAGTCAACAAACGTGGGTCCTGCCTTTGTCTCTAGCTCACCCACACTCCTTGGGCCACTTAGGACAAGTTGCTCCTTCAGCCTGAGACCCCCCCAGGTTAGACTTGATGGTTCCCAAGTCTCCTTTCAGTTCTAAATCCAGAGGGCCCAAGGGTCTCTATCGAGGAACACTCTGCCAGGTTGCTGAGGGAGACCCAGATTCACCCTAGGACTGAGAGAGAAGGAACTTTGGGAGACCCTCGGATCCAAACTCCTCATTCTTACATGGAAGAGGACAGTGAGGTTAAATCCATAACCACAGTCACACAACAAGTTGGTGTCAGAGCTTGAATTCAAATTTGGGCCTCCTGACTCCCAAATTCGGATCTCTACCACTCTATCCGAAGGACTGGCCCCACTTCTTACCATCCTGACCAGCTTTCATTCAGAGAGGAGAAAGACAGCCCTTTCCCTCAATAGCACCTCCATTGTTAAGTTAAAAGGAAATGGGGGTGGGGGGAGCTGGGCCCTGGGCTCTAAGCTACTCCCTACTCAAAGGGATACAGGATGATGGAGAAGCTGGGGTCAGGATGCTGCTCAATTCCCACCCTCGGGCCTCAGAAAAGGAGGGGTTCTCCAGAAGCACCTTCCTTGGAGGGGTACCCATTCTTCAGAAGTTAGGGAAGCAGGGTGGGTTAGGGGAGGAGGAGTTCCCCAAGGTTCTTGGGTTAGGGAGATGGTTCTGGTTAAACCACCTTCTCCCCATTTCTTCAAGGCCAAATCGGGGAGATTTCCCTTTCTTCCTAGAGAAGGTGAAGGGCCTGAAGGAAACTCTTCTTGTGGAAGGATCTGTGGAGGAGAGGGAAGAGACACTGGTTTCTCCACCAGTCTTCTGTTATCTACTGGTCAGGAAGGGAAGAAGTGAGAGAGAGAGAGAGAGAGAGAGAGAGAGAGAGAGAGAGAGAGAGAGAGAGAGAGAGAGATGGTTGATTAAATTTGGCAAAGACTGTAGTATGAGGGGAGGGAGGGAGGAGGGAGGGAGGGAGGATGTGAAGAGGGAAGGAGAGTGACATGGGATCCTCAGGGAGCATCTGGAAGGAAGTGCAGAGCTGGTCCAAGGAACAGACGTGCCTCTGGACAGATCAGTGGGTCCCAGGACAGAGGGTCTGAAGCTCACAGGGACCATCTTGTCCAGCCCCCTCATTTTACAGAGGAGAAGATTGAGACCAGGAGAAATTCTTGGCTCCTGGACTTTTCGAAATGAGAAAAGGAAGGTTTGGGAGACTTGTAAGGGCCCGATGTCCCGCCGGTGGGGACTATCAGAGGTGTGCTTTGAGCTCAGGGCCTCATGATGACACAACACAATTCAGCAAACATTTGTTAAACTGCTCCTGAGGGGGCTGGGCACTGGGGTAGGTAAAGTGTTCTTGATGCATGGATCCCTGCCCTCGTGGAGTTTATAGTCTAGTAAAGAGGTGTGAGTTTTTAAATTTGGTGTCTGGTTTTAACTTCTTTCTGAATGGAAATCTGAGGATGGAGCTCACAGGCCATGACAAGAAACAGTGTGGGAGAAATACACTGAGTGCTAGGTTTGGGGTTAGAGGTCCTAGGTTCAAATCCTTCCTCTGACACTCACTGGATGTGTAACCTTGGGCAATACTCCCTTGCCCTCTCTGGGCCTTGGTTTATTTTTCTGTAAAATGAAAGCTATCCTGGGGGTCCTGAGGGCCGCCCCACACCCTCAGCTTCTCCAGGTGATTCTCCTGCCCCTTTACCTTCTCTCAGTAGAGCTGCCTGGCCAAGCCCTGATTGGAGGAAATGCCCATCAGACTCCTGCACCCCTCTCCTAGCTCAGAAACAGGGCTCCTCCAGGTCCCCTGGGCTCAATCAGGGAGTCCCGAGGGAAGGAGTTAAGGGGATCTCAGGGAATCCCCCACCAACCCCCCCCCCCCAGCTCCAGATTCTCTCTCAAAGTCTGTGTCTCATTAACTACACAATTTCTCACTTAAATTCTGGAGGGAAGGGGCCAGATGAATCCACTCCATGCTGGGCTTACCCCCCCCCCCAATTTTCCAACCCCATGGCTGGCTAAGAGCATGCCTCCACTCCCCAGACCTCCCTCCAATTCTGAATGCCCCCAGGCAGCATCCAGCTTCTTCTACCTTCTCCTTTGGAAGACCCAGTCCATTGTCAGCCAACATCCCTCCATCTTCCTCTTTTGCCAGTCTCTAGGTGTGTGGCTGTGGGGCTTCTTTCTCAGGTAAGGGATGGACTACAGCTGATATCCCTTACATCTGAAATTCTGTGGATAATCCCTCATCCCTGATAGTCTACATGGAAGGAAACTGAGGCAAACAGATGTTAAGTGATGTATGTTTGTGTTGGGGGAGGGAGTCCACACAGCTAGTGAGTGATGAAAGATGGGACTTGAACTCAGGTCTTTCTGATTTCAGATCTGCTTTGGCACTTCCACTGAATCGCCCAGCTTCTCAAGCAATGAGAATCTTCTGCTGTATGTCTCTCCCCAGCTCACCCCCACAACCACCTTCAGCCCTGTCTCTGCCCTTCTAGCTTTAATCTGAGTATCTAATTCCACCCCACTCCTTTTTCAGACCACGGAGGGCACCGTCGAAGTGACTTGCCCAGGGCCACGCGTAACTAGCTAGGGGCTGGATTAGAACCCAGGCTCTCCTGTCTCACTCTATCCACTAGCGCGCTCTCTCCTGGCTGCTTGGATTGCCTTGGCAGGGAAGGGAAAGCAACAGAAATCTCTAGAGTCAATGATCCCATTGGTGCTGAGAACCTTCTCTGTGTGCGTCAGATTTTGTTAGAGGCATTGCTGTTTCCCCCCTTCAACTCTGTGCCTGTTGCTAATGGCCAAGAGTCAGCAAACCTGGATTCCAACACTAGCCTACCCTGATCAGCTATGTGACCATGGGAGGTTCTTGTCTCTGAGTCTCTTCTTCATCCTTAAAACAGGTCTGATGACGATTGTAGCTCCTCCCTCATTGAATTCATGGGAAGAAAGAAAAGCCCTTGCTTGGCAAATCATGTCAACTGTCTGTGCCTCAATTTACCCAACTGTAAAAGAAGAGGGTGGGGCTGAGATCCTTTTCAGCCCTGTATTAGTATATGTTTATTGGCTGTTGACTGAATGATTTCCTTGGTAGTAGGACCCAACCAAGAAACTGCACAGGAGGGAGATAAGACAAGAAAGAAAATTTGTTGAAGAGGTCACAATCAGTAAATATCTCAAAAAAATGAGGAGCTTGGATGAAATTATATCGAAGGCCCTTCTATCTCTAAATTTATGGTCCTGTGTTCCCTCCTATCTCTAACAGTTGTGATACAGCTACCAGAAAAATGGGGCTGGGAGGAGAATGTGGGCTTTGGAGTCAAAGGACCCAGGTTCAAATCCCTGCTTGGCCCCTTGCTCCCTGTGTTACCCTGGGCAAGTCACTTAATATTTCTGATTCCTGTCTGCCCGTCTACAATAATGAGGGCTTGGATTCATTGATCTCCAAGGTCCCTTCCTGCTCCAGAGCTATGGAGAAGCCTCATGAGCCTCATGAGGCAGCACCATATAGAAGGATCTGAAAGAGGGAGTGGAGTAGGGGAAAGGGGGAATGATGGAGAAGCACAGTGAGAAATGGAAAGATGGCTGGTCTCCTTAAATGGAGATTCTGAGGGGAACCCTCCAAACTCCAGGTAGAGATAGGATTCCAGGGCTAGATGGTACTTCTGAGGTGAGTTTGTGCACCCCAAGGATCATGCTATCAAACTATTCACTTTCTCTGCCCTGGCACAAAGTCCCAGTTGCCCAACCTTAGTTATGCTGCCACCTTCAATGCTTCCCCACTGCCTGCCAAAAAGTCCAGTTTCCTGCAAATAACTGTGTGACCTTGGGCAAGTCATTTAACTGCTCTCAGTCTCAGCTTCCTTATCTCTCAAATGAGTATATATATGTATATGGATGTGTATATGTCTATGTATGTGTATCACCAACATCACAGAAACATCGTGAAGACTAAATGAGACAGCTTGCAATGCTCTGTATTATTATTATATTATTAATTTATAATATTAGAGAACTGCCAAGAGCCCTGATTAAATGACTTCTACAGGGCTGCAGAGTCAGTGTGTGTCAGAGGCAGGATGTGAATTCAGGTCTTACTGGATCTGAGGACACCTCTCTGGCCACTGAGCTGTGATACCTTTCTTTGGCAAAATAAACACCAAATGGAATGTTTTTTTCAGAGTAGACACTACCATTGGCACCGGGAAAGCCTTCAGTAGGAATGAAGATGTGAGCTGAGCTTTAAGCAGTTTGGGATCCCCAGAGGTAGAGGTGGGGAAAGCCCCTCCCAGGGCCAGCTTGTGAAAGGGCCCAGAGATAGGAGATAAGGTCCAGCAGCCAGAGTAACATCAAAGGCAGCGTGTGGGGGAGCAAAGTAGTGTGAGCCAAGAAAGGGGGGTGGGGACCAGGAGGCCAAGCCTGGTCAAAGTCAGACAGAGGCCTCCGAGTTGGATTCTAGAGGCAGGAGATTGTCCCTCGGTCCTTCTTAGCTGCATGGCCCTGGGCAATCCTCTGAGCCTCATTTTCCTCATCTGTAGAATGGGCACAATAATGTCGAAGAGTCTGACAAGGCTGTTGCAAGTGAGACCCCTGGGGGGATCATGCATCTCCCCATTTGTGTGTATGTTGTCTTCCCCTTAGAATGTAAGCTCCTCGAGGACAGGGACTGTTCTCTCTTTTCCTTTGTGTTCTCCATGCTTAGCATGTATAGTAAGCCCTTAAATGCTTCTTGACTGATCAATGGGCATTATTGGCCACTCAATTTGCCTAATGCTCGGTTCCCTGTTTGTAAAGTGGGGAGCATGATAGTTGACAGGTAGAACTTGGGTAAGAGATTCGTCTTCTCTTTGTCACTGACTGCTGACTGCATTCGTGACCAAGGGGAAGCCACTCATCCCTCTGGGCCTAAGTTTCCTCATCTGTAAAATGGGGAGCTTGGGCTCGCTGACAGTCCGCGGTCCTGTATGCGGGCTCCCTACTAAGGGTCAAAGGCGTTGACGTAGCTAAACGACTGGGGATGGGACAGTTGTCAGGGCCATGGCACCAAAGGGAAGTCAACAAGAAGACTTCAGTCCGGGCATGGTGTCGCTCCCTGGCCCGCACAGAGACCACAATTGTTCCTTGTTCTCAAGTTAAGATCTTAATTTGTAGCTGGCAGAGCTGCCTGAATGCCAGGGGCTGATGGCGACGATTCCACACATCAGAGGAGAAGGAAGCCGGGAGTTGGAGCCCCAGGAGGGCTGCCGGGCCAGGGGCGCTGGAGGCCAAGCCCACCCCCCCCCCTCCTAGTGTCTACCAGCGCTGGGGACTAACGTGCGTCTTTGGGGCTCCTCAGCCCCCCCTCCCCCCAAGATGATGGGGGAAGGGGGATGGCCGGTACTTGATCCGTTCTCCAGCTGGACCCGGCGCACCTCTTAGCGAAGGTCCCAATGAAAGAACAGCGAACAGATCCACCAGTGGGATTTTGCCCTTCCTTTGCTGGGTCTTCGCTCCTTCATCCAAGGCCTCTTCTTTTGATTTTAAGGGTCTGTATGTGAGTCTGCTGAGCTTGGGGCCACTTGGGCCACTCAGCAAAGTAAGGAGAACCCTAACGGATCTCAGTTTATCCCCAGAGCAAGCCCGGGAGGAAGGCACTGTGACAGCGCAAACCCCATTGGACAGATGAGGAAACTGTCAATGAGGTTAGGTGACTTCCCTAGGGCCGCTCAGCCCTAAGCATCTAAGACAGGATCTGAATCCAACAATCAATGAGCAAACATTCATTAGCAGCTATGGTGTTCCAGGCACTGGGTTGGGAGCTGGGGAGAGGGGAGGGGAACAGGGGCGGGGATTCATTGGTATGGAAACATCCAGTGAGGATGCGCTCTCTACCAATGCAGGTCAGCCCCTTCCCTGCCACCTAGACCATAAGGTCTAGGGAGTTGTCTGGGGCACTGAGAGATGCAGGAATGTACCCAGGGTCACACAGCCAGGATGTGTCAAAGGCCAGGCTCAAACCCAGGTCTGCGAAGCATCTCCAGTCCCTCAGGAACTCTCTGTTAGGGAAGACAACATGTGCAGCAAGCACCTCTCCCCCTCTCTCTCTGTGGAGGGCACACTGGCTGTCTCTGACCATTCCCTCAGTTTTAGCACACAGTAAGCACTTAATAAATGCTTCTTGATGGACTGACTGACATTGTTGGCCACTTAATTTCTCTAACCCTCGGTTCCCTTAGAACTTTAAAGGAGCGGGATGTTTTGTTTTGTTTTTTCCAGACCAGACTCTGGGTGAAGGTTTGATGCCCAGCCACTCTTGCTAATTCAATTGCCCAGAGAGACCACTCTGCGTGAGTTCTTTCTGCCCTTGGAAGTTGTAAAAATGAATTAACATCTTACTTCTTCATCTCTGAGTCTCCAGTCAGAAATCACATTCTGGCAAAGAACCAGTCAGAAGTTCCCCTCTCCCTTCCCCTCCCCTCAGCACCCTATTCAGCCATTAGGCCACACAATTCTATTCTTTACCTACCTCTTTTCCCCACGATCTGCAAGGCTTATCCCAGCTCTCTGAGACGAATTCAAGCCCACGGCCTCCTTCATAGATCTTCCATTTTCCAATGAACCTAGAACATTTAACAAAGGGCCCAAATCAGAGAGGCAATGCCCCCTTTCCTAGACCATCTCTGTATCCTTAGAGTAGTAACACCTGTGTGTCTAGAAGGAGAAAGGAAAAGGATAATAACTGCTGGCATTTGTGACCATTTAACAGACAAAGAAAGTAAGACTGGGAGAGATTGAATGACATGGTAACAGAGTTAGATATCAGAGACAGGATGTGAACCCAGCCCTTTCTAACCTGAGGTCCAGCATTCTAGCCACTACTCGAATGGCAGATGGGTAGTGAGAGACAGCCTAGCTCCTGTTCCCCCAAAGAAGAATAAACCGCACTTCGTTACACACCCCATGTCCAGGCACTTGAGTCTCCAATCTTTCATGAAAACAGTATGATCATGGGGATGCAAGTACAATAAAGAAAGTCATTCTACTGGACCCAGACATCTCTTTATTCCAAACCTATACCAAAAAATAGAAAATAACAACCTGCCCAAACACTAAAACAGATGGCTGGATTTTAAAAAGACTTTGGGAAAAAAACTAGAAATCTAATAGAGTGTCATTTTCCAGTTCTTTTTTCCTTTTTAGGAATAATTTTAATTATCTATGTAAGAGGGGTGTTCCGTTCCCTTAGCTCAATAATTATGGAGATCTGGGAATTCTCGATTGACTCAATCAATCACTCTACCTCACTAAAAATAACTTACAAGATGGTGCTGTCTTTGTCATGTAAAAGCACCTCTATTAGAGCTATCAATCAAAGGCAATGAACTAGGTGTGAAAGGTTATTGATCAGCTGGGAAACAGTGCAGGTCATTGGATGAGGTAGAGTGCTCCTGGCCATGAAACATACTGGGGCTGGCTAAAAGGAATCAGTCACATGCTGTGGGGTTTGTATTAAAATGGGAAGTTAGGTCAAAATTGAACGTCTGAGTGTCCTGAACCCTGGAGAAAGTCTCAATCCCAGCTGGGGTCTGTCTGGAGAGGGCATTGGGATGGGAGAATAAGAGCCTGTTTCCTCTTTCTCACTCTGCCATTTCCCTGCTCCTGCCTTGACCAGAGGAAGACCTTATGAACTTCCAAGGGTCTGACAGATTTTGGATTTCCCATAGGCACCCCAGGAATGTCCCTGGAACAGTCAATGTCAGTGACCTTACCAAACTAGACCCAGTGGGGAAAGGCTGCTTTAGGACTCTACAGAGATCCCAGCAGCAATGGACCTATGGAGAGTTCCATGAAAGCTCCACGAAGGAAAGAAAAAGACTTTTAAAAACAATGCCTTCTGGCTGGGAGTTTCTCTTGCCTGACTACATGATATTTCAGGGCAGTCAAATAAAAGACGGTATTTATAGAGCACTTGACAAGCATTTTGTCGTTTTCTCCTCACAACAGCCCTGGGGGGGGGTACTCTTGTTATCCCCATTTTACAAACAAGGAAACTGAGGCAGCCATTGATGCTTCCACCAGTTTTGCTGAACATTTTTTCCTTTTGTTAGGAGGAAAGGAGACTCGAGTCACCGAGAAGTGGGGGAGGGGCAAGGAACAGCTTCAGGAATGACTATGTTGTAAAAAAAAAAGCAACAATAAAATGTTTAAAATGAAAGAAATGAGGTCATGGACCTATGTTGTCCCTCGGGGCCCTTTCAGCAGCTCTCCCTGGGAATAGCCCAGTAACTCTTACTGAAGCTTGCCAACAGCAGCAGAGAGGTGGATTGTAAGAGCAGGACCCTTCACTTGGAAGCCCCACAGAGCCTGCCCGGCAGAGGCACGGGCCCAGGCTTAAGGAGCAATTTCCCCGAGATGGAAGAGGAAAGCCCTTTGTAAGTAGGGCAGCTTCATCTAACAAAGACAGCAGTGTGGGGCTGCTCACACAGGGGACAACACGTTTATCTTTGGGGCTAAGCGGGATGACATTTCTAACAGATCTGATTTCATGGAACCATAGAATTGGATCTGGGGGCCCGAAGGGTAAACCTCAGGCCCAGCGAAGCCAAGCAGCTTCCTTTGCTGATGCATTTGGCAAGCTGTAGATCTGCTTGGCAGATCCTGCTTTTTTGGCTAAGAATATACACCCAGTATTCTTGGTCTAATGCAGTGGCTGGCAGCCTTGCTACCCTTGCAGCCACACTTAAATGGCTTTCAAGGTGATCAAAATCATTGGACCTGGAAGAGGACTCAGAGATCGTCCAGGAATAGTCACTGAATCCCCAAACTGGAAGGGCCCCTGGCAGCCCTGAGATCCAACTGGTACCCACCCCTCTTGTGACACATGTGAAAAAAATAGTTACAGGATCAGAGATCTAGACAGGGCCTTGAAGGTCCTCTACTTCAACTCCCTCATTCCAAAGAGGGAAACTGAGGCCCACAGAGAGGAAGGGAAGTCTAACCTGTCACACAGGTGGTAAGTGAAAGAGACAAGATTTGAACCCAGGCCCTCTTATTCTGGAGTCAAGAGCTCTTTGTACCCATAACCACAGGACTCCCAGCCTCAGGGTATGTGTAGTTAGAACCCCTTCCCAGGTGTAGCCATGAAAGGAAAAGGTCTGAGATCCTGGCCTTTCAGCCATAGTCATCAGCCTTGGTCTCTGCCTTCAAAGGGGCCCAGCATCTCCCCTTCCCTCTCAGCCCACTCCTTCTCCATGAGAAAGCAGGACAGTCTAAGGAGGCTTACATTTGGGAGGGTGGGTGATAGATAAGCAAAGAAAAGGAGCATTGGTGAAATTTTATTTTCAAAAATACATAGAAGAGACCCAAGAAGTAGAGAAGGGAACACAAACACGGAAGTTGTGTTACAACGGTGTCTCTCTGTTTATATACATAGCATATTGGGGCAGCTGCAAAGAGTGCCAGGTGTGGAGGCAAGAAGGCCTGAGTTCAAATCTGGCCTCAGATGCTTATTAGCTGTGTGACCCTGGGCAAGTCACTTCACCTTGTTTGCCCCAGTTTTGTCATCTGTAAAATGAGCTGGAGAAGGAAATGGCAAAACCACTCCAGTATCTTCAAGAAAACCCCAAATAGGATCACAGGAGTCAAACAGAATTGAAATGACTAAGCCACCTGACCCTACCCCTTCTTTCCCTCAGTTTCTCCAGCTATAAGATGGGGATAAGACCCCCTATCCCCCAGGATTGTTGTGAGGGTCCAGCGGGATCATAATTGTAAAGTGCTTAGTAAGAGTAACCTGGACCATAGCAGGCACTTTGTAAACGTTAGCTATCATTATGAGACATACATCTATAGGGAGTCCTAAAAGTCTTAGTGCACTTTTAAACTATTAGAGCTTGTCTATCTCCATACAGATAATGCATATTATGCTTCATAAAAACAAACAAAGCAAGAGAAATCCATGGTTTCTTAAATCCGCCTTTCTTGTTCTTTGCATATGGAAACATTGATGTTTGTTGGTGATTAAGTTCACAACAAAAAAACACTTAAATTTAAAAAATAAAGACAGTGGGGGCTGGGGGTGCTGTCTCATTCCTCCCTCAGTCCAGTTTGAATAACAGAGGAAAATCAATTGTGTTAGCAGCAAAGAGGTGGCTGGGGCTGGTCATAAAGAGAGATCAAATGCTGGAGAGAAGAGAAAGCAGGCACGAGAGTTGACAACCAAGGGTTAAGGGAAGGACAGATAGGATAGAAGATGAGACTGGTCCTCACCTTGCCTGAGCGCCTGGGGGCTGCCTGACTGTGCCATGAGCTAGGAGTCAGAAATGGAAGCCAGAAGGCTCCCCCTTCCATCCATTCTCCCAGCTTGGGGGCAAGCATGCCAAGGTAGGACTGGGTGAGAGTTGGCTTCTGCCAGAAGAGTTCTTATACCCAGGACTGTGAAGGACCCTGGGACTTTCCATCCTCTTTGGGATCAATGGTCACTCATTCAAGAATGTCCCCCCTTTTTTCCTTTCTTGCTCTTCCTTTCAATAAAGTTTTCCTCAGGATGATGAGCTGTGAAATGGGGAGTCAGTCTCAGTATACTATGGGCACCAGGAAAACATTCATTGTCCAGGGTTTTGTGGGTGAGGACCAGAAAGGAAAAGGAGATCCTTATGAGGGCCACCTACACTCCGGGTCAGGAGAGCCTCTGACACGAGGTATCTAAGGTCACACATCTTTTCTCCTAAAGTAACTTGGTCACCATTGGGAGGTACCTGTAGCTGCCTCAGCCTTTCCTTTCACTAGATATATGATCACAGATTTAAAGCTTGGAGGAGTCCTAGAGACTGTCTATTCCATCTCTCTTGTTTTACAGGGAAGGAAACTGAGATTTAGAGCTGGAAGGATCTGTAGTGCAAACCTATAAGGAAACTGAGGCCCAGGAAGTGATTTGCCCAGGTAAGTAGGGGAGCCAAGATTAAGACCCCAAGTCCTTGTCTCCTTCCACTGCCTCCTCATCTTCAAGGCCACCCATAAAAGCCACTTTCTCCGTGTCCCATCCCTTCCCAATGACCCCAGACCTCACCAAGTATCACCCAACAGTGACCACTGACCTTGGTACTGACCTGGAGCCCAGCTGCCTCTCTTTTCTAAGTGATTCTTGCCTTTTCTTTCACTCCAGTGGCACATGGAACGGTAGTATATGGAATTCCTTCGGAGAGGGATGTGGCTCCGTTGTGATTCTCTTTCTGCAGTTGCAGGGTCAGCATCGTCTGCCTCCTCCTCCTCCTCCTCCTCCTCCTCCTCATCATCATCATCAGAGGAAGGAAAGACCCTCTCCTTGCCGGCCTTCCAAAGTCCACTGGCAGTGGTCTTCCCCTGGTATTGTCCAAACCTTTCTGCCTCCTCCATCTCCATGCTATTAAAGATCAGCAGCATAACAAAAGTCAGTCACCTTGAACTCCAGCAGATTGGCCTGCCTGAGAACAGTATTTACACATACATTAACATTCCACTCACTGTAACCCACATCCTTCCTGGGCAAAATGAGGAGCCATCTATATATCCTGATAGTCATTTTGGGTAAAAAAAATCAGTTTAACCCCAGAGACTTGGGTGGCTTTGGATAATATCTGATAACTCAAACCTGTGTACTATGGCCTAATCATGCCCTGTTCTAGAAGGCACAAGGTATAAATAACTTTCAAATACAAAATATTTTCTGAGCTCTAAAGTAGAATAATGACAGCTAAAATACCAAGGATGACTCAGAGACCAAAGATGGAAAAATAATTTTGGGGCTTGGGGGCTGCCTCCCATGTTGGCTACCAGAAAAATGATTCCTAGCTTGAGACACTCTGGCTCAGCCCTCGCTCAGAACCAGAAATCATTAATCCCTCTTGATGGCTGCATTAAAAAAAAGCCATCCCAAGTGCCCCCAGAATAAGATTGTCTCTTCTTTTGACTGCTCATGTTTGCTGCTGAACTGAAGTCGTGGTTCCAGACAGTTCTCTGACTTAGTGTTCAAAGAAATTCTTGTAGCTTTTGCTTAACCTCTAATGGGAATCATATGCTCCTAAGATCTATTTCAGAGACTTGGTCTCCATAAAACAAACCATAACCCGAGAGGAAGTATGTGATATCTAGCCAGGGCTGTGCAGGAGGTAGGTCAAAATGGTGCTCAAGGTGGTTCTGGGGCCAAACTCATTGGGCTTTACCCCATCTGCAGCAAGATAAGACTCCATATATTGTAATATCAGTCAAAGATGCGAGAGCAGACTCAATCCCTTTAGCCATCTCTCAACAAGCATGTGGGAGTTAACAGAGACCTTGTCAACCATCTAGTTCAACCACATTATAATAGGTTGTAATATAACCTCCAAAAATTAGACACAAATATAACCTAGCATTAGGCCATGAAAGATTCATTTTGTGTCCAGGATGGTCTAGATGGCTGCTTGTCCAAAGTCTGGCAGGAATCTTAGAGATTACCCAGGATGACCCCTCATTGGAGTAACACAGGGAACACACCTGACCTATGTTACAATGGAAGCTCCTTTCATGTATGGTGGGTTGGATTTGATGGCTGTGGAGGTAGCTTCTGATTCTCCTATGATTTTGTGATTTTTCAAGGGTCTGCAAGGTGTCAGTCACCAGGCTAAGTGCTGTGGATACAAAGACAGAAACAAAAGTCTTTCCCCTCAAGGAGCTTATATTCAAACCAAGGAAAGACCAAGCACGTGTATAAACATGTACAACATTTAATGGGATGGGGGAGGAGGCACTGGTTGTCTCTGAGATCAGGAAGACATTAAATATGGTGCTTAGCTGAGCATTGGAGGAAGCAGGGGATTTTGAGCATTGTTGGTGAGGTATTGTGTATTCCAGACACAGAGAACCTTAGAGATGAGAGATGATGTGTTGGGTCTGAGGGGTAGCTAGAAGGCCAGTATGGCCTTTGCAGAATGCAAGAAGTTCTGGGCAGCTGGGCTGGAGCTTTAAATGCTGAACAGAGTTTGTATTCAACTTTGGAGATAATAGAGATCTTAGATACTAGCTGTGTGACTCTGGGCAAGTCACCTCACCCTGTTTGCCTCAGTTTCCTCACCTATACAATTAACTAGAAGAAGGAAATAGCAGACCCCTCCAGTACTGCTGCCAAGAAAACCCCAAATGGGGTCATGGAGAGTCAGACATGACTGAACAACAAAACACTGGGAACCTTGAGTTTATTGAGCAGACAGTGACATGGTCAGAGTGGTCACCATTCTACCAATACGTCTCTCCATTTAGAGTGATGGCTTTCTGGTGGCTCACCATGGCCTTTCATGGTGGGTGTTGATAAAAAAGAGCTGAACCAGGTAAGCATTGGGAGACAGCTCCTGACTGCTCCATCCTTGGCTCATGGCAGGAGCTTGGAATTCTCCTGACTTCCTTGTGTCTATTGTCCCATCTGCAAAAGGCAGGTGATCTCTGGTGGTCCAAGGTAAACTTTCAAAGGGGTCCAGGATGTTCTGGGATCTCTTTTCTCCTTTCTTGATGGGTTCCCCTCTCACTCTTGGTGTAATCTCTTTCCACACAACCTGCCTCATCTCTGGTGCCTCCCTTTCCTTATTTCAGTGCCCCTCCTCCTTGCATAGGGCTCAGGGTAATCTTTCCTTTCTGCCTGCCTCCCCCATCCTTCCTTCCATCAAAGCAATTACTCTGAGTGAACTAAAGAAGAAAACAAAGAGACGGTGTGGGAAAGGTGCTGGATGTGGATCCAGAGCCCTCTCTGAGGCTCCAGACACTGAGGAGAAAGAAAAGTCCTCTTCCCTCAAGGGGCTTATGTTCTTCTGGGCAGAAAGACACAGATAAATAAACCCAAAATATGAACAAAGTAATTACAGGGCACACACATGATTGGGATGGGGACAGGGAGGCCCCTCCAAGGCCCCTCCAAGAGGTAGGCCAGGAACTGAGCTCTTCAGGAAGTGGGGAGGGGGTCATCTGAGAACTAGAGATGAGGGAGGAGAGTGTTGCAGGCATGGAAGATACAGCCTGTGCAAAGGCTAGGAGATGGGAGATGAGAGAAATCCTCGATCTGATTCTTGGGCAAGGATATGGATACAGCCTCCTCAGGCCTTCTTTTCTGCATCTGTGAAATGGGAACATTGGAAGCACTGGCCTCTAAAGTCCCTTATGGTTCTAGACACCTATGTAAACCATGCCTGAGCTTCGGAGGAGATGGAAAGCCAGAACTGTGACGACAATGTTCATGGACCGTCACACAGTGATCAGGCCATAGGACCTCAGGGCCATCCTAAGAAGGAAGCTCTACAGATTATTCCCATCTTATATGTGAGGCTCATCCAGCTGAAATGGATGTTTTGCCCAGGGTCCCACAGACGGGATGGGTCTGAGGCTGGTGTGCCCAGAGCTCTGGGCACTGACCCATGCAGAAACCACCTGGGTATGACAATCAATGCCTGGTCCCTCCCTGCCTTGCACCAACCAGCAGCCACCCCCTGAGTCCATGGGTGAGCCCAGGCCCTGACTCACTGCCTGGAGAATTCAGGCTGACCACACTTAATTGAATTTTTGGCAGGAAGGAGGAGCCGCCCAGCCTTGTCATCAGGGAATACATGGGCATGACAGGTTGGAAAAAACACTTATTCATCCGTGGAATCAAATGGCCTCATTGAGGACAGAGGAGAAGTGGCCAGAAGCAGCCCTAATGGTCAGAGAAGCTCAAGGGAGGAGACCGAAAGCTAGGGATAGGGGTGGGGCTAAAGTGGGCAGGGTCCCTGGCAGGCCTTCAACATGCTGGCATGCCAGGCTGCTGGGGCCTTTTAACAAATGAGGAAAATGAGGCCCAGGGAGGATACCTGGGGAATAAAGAAGGCAGGATTAGAAACCAGGACCTCAGATACTGGAGCCAACAGAAAAATGACTCCAAATCACTCAAACAGTGATGTTGAGATAAAAAAAAAAAAACAAACAAAAAAAATCAAGCTCTTTCAGGCTTTGACACCCACTGCCTCCTTTCCCTCCCTTTGGCCTCTTCCTGGGGCATCAGGGGCCTACATCCTGAGCTTCCTTTGGTCCAGAGGAAAAAGCCCGTGATTTTCCAAGAGTGGATTGTGAGGGGTCTCACTGGCTCAACTCCAGAACCCAACATGGCTCCCATCTGCTCAGGTACTGCAGTGAGCCCACCCTCTTGGCTCCTACCACCTCTCTAGCCCTGGTCCAGAGGATTTCTAAGGTTCACTTAAAGGCTTCCCCACCTCCATTCCATAGTATGGAGTTTCTCAAAGGTCCCCTCCCCTCTGCAGCCTAAGCTGAGAATCTTAAGAGGTGGAGGGAGTTATTCAGGAAAATTAGCATAGACTTCCTCTAATAGAATAGGTACTGATTCACACTCATAGTCCCCCAGCTCCTGAAGGGAGGAAGGGAACTTTTCCTATCTCTCCTCCAGCTTGGCTACTCTGTGTCTGTTTGGCCTAACCCATTCATCCCATTCTTAATGACACATGGTGGTCCAAAGAATCAAGGCAGGGACACTCTCAAGAACTTTGGAATGGACTGTGTGACATGGGAGGCACCAGTCCAGGATGGCCCAGTGTAGTAGTAAGCCCCCATCAGAGAAGGTGCTGTGCTCTGTGAGAGAAACAGCACAGGATGCACAGATTTGGAGATTCCACCCCAATGTTCACAGGGACTCTTTGTGCCCGCCTTGTGGCCAAGCACCCCGAGTTCCTATTGGTCTGATCAACCACAGTCGGACACACTGTGCCTTGATTCTAGCATAATGACATCATTTTGGTCCTCTTCAAGAATGAAGGACAACAACTAACCAACTGATGCCATGTGGACACATCTTTGTGACCCCCTTTGGGGTTTTCTGGGCAAAGATACTGGAGTGCTTTGCCATTTCCTTCTCCAGCTCATTTTAGAGATGGGGAAACTGAGGCCAACAGGGTAATGTGACTTGTCCAGGGTCACACAGCTAGTAAATGTCTGAGGTTGGCTTTGACCTCCAGAAGATAAGTCTTCCTGACTCCCTTCTAGCTACAGATTAAAGACCCAGTGATCTGTGCTGAGCTTTAGATTAGTATTGGAGACCCTTTAGAATGTGGCTGATCAGGCAAGGGAAGAATGAAGCCAGGAAAACAGCCCTGGGAAACGTGGTGACACCCAGAAGGCCCCAGAGCTGGGCTGAAAGAAGCTGGTCATTCAATCAAAAAGGCAATCAACCTGACAAAACAGGAAAATGACAAATCCTGGAGAGGATGTGGAAAAATTGGAACACTTATGCATTGTTGGTGGAGTTGTGAACTGATTCAGTCATTCTGGAGAACAATCTGCAACTATGCCCAAAGGGCTATAAATAAGTGCATAGCCTTTGACCCAGCAGTAACCCTTCTAGGGTTATATTCCAAAGAGATCATAGAAATGGGAGGAAGATCTGTATGTACAAAAATATTTATTGCATCTCTTTTTGTGGTGGCAAGGAATTGGAAGTTAAGGGGATGCTCATCAATTGGGGAATGGCTAAACAAGTTATGGTATATGATGTATTGGAATACTATTGTGCTGTAAGAAATGAGGAGCAGACAGACTTCATATCTACCTGGAGAGGCTTATACAAACTGATGCTGAGTGAGAAGAGCAGAACCAGAAGAACTTTGTACACAATTACAGACACAACCTATGTGTGATAACTAACTCTGATAGACTGGACTCTTCTCATCAAAGCAAGGTTATAAGACAACTCCAAAAGACTCATGATGGAAGATGTCTACACTCAGAGAAAGAACTAGGAAGAACAGAGTCTGGATGCAGGTGGAAGCAAATGACCTGCTCTCTGTCTTTTTCTTGTGTGGTTTTCTTTGTGTGGTTTTCTCTTTCCCATTGTTCTTTCCATCTGATACAATCCTTTACAACCTAACTAATGTCTAATGTGAAAGCATTTGCAGATCCTATACTTGATTGCATGCCCCCATGGGGGGAGAGGAGAGGGAGGGGGTGGAAATTTGAAATTTAAGGGATTGTGGAACTGAATCTTGTAAACTAAAAGTAAACAAACAAATTAATAAAGAAAAAATAAAGCACTATTAAGAAAAAGAACGCAATCAAGCAGAAAGCTTTGATTGACCACCCACTATGTGCTGGCACCAAGTTCGGTGCTAGAGATGCAGAGACATTTTATGAGGAGAGACAACATGGCCCCATATCCTGATATACAAGGCAGAAAGACGGGTAAAACATGGTAGTTTGGGGCGGGGGTGGAGTTATTAACTGGGTTAATAGGAACAGAGGTCCCCTTGGACAGGGTCTTCTGGAGCAGAGGAAGGTCAGGATTCTCAGAGGCAGAAGGAGAGAACACGTCACCGCCCCAGAGACAGCCTAGTCACTGTTTATGGGGATCTAGGAACACCCTGGCCAGCCTGCCTTCATGTTTTAAAGGAGACGCTCCCCTGGGATCCAGGAGCAGACCAGCTCAGTGTCAGCTGCAGAAGGGCCGATGAGGGGCGCCCAGTAACCCTGGCTCCCGACAGCTCAGTCCCTTTGGGAGAAGAGAACATCCCCACTTCCATCTAGACTTGCAGAGGACCCCTTCGGGAGTCCCGGCAGGTATCACGGCTCTACTTCTCCCTGTTCTGGTTTTCCTTATCCTGGCTCTTCTCCACACCTAGTCACAGAAGGTCAGAGCTGGCATTTCCTTCATCTGATTTGTCCCTGCCCTGGATCCCCTTACAATAGCCCCTCAACAAGTCATTATCCAGCCTCTGCTTGGCTGCCTTGGGGGGGAGCTCACTACCTCCTCGGGCAGTCCACACCACCAGAAGACAACTCTAATCTTTGGGAAGGTTTTCCCTGTGTCAGGCAGCAAAGTCCTGCTTCTCCATTGACTTTAACTCTGCCTTCTGGAGCCACACAGAGCCAGTCCAACCACGGTTCTTCCTGACAGCCCTTCAGATATTTCAAATATTTTAAGACAGTTGCATACTGTTGCCTGAACTCCTACCCCTGGGCATTTTTGGCAGAGTTCCTCTGGTTCCTGGAAGATGCTCCCTCCTGCCCTCCTTTCACAAGGCTTCTCTTCCTCGAATTAGAGTTAGGTACCATGGGGCATAGGGACTCCCAGGTGAGAAAACTCCCTCTACCAATGCTGATTGGCATCCTCTCTGCAACTGATGGTCTTAGGGAGCAGTCTAGGGCAGCAGAAAAATTTAGTGACTTGTCCAGGGTCACACAATCAGTTTGTGTCAGAGGAAAGACTTGAATCTTTCAAAGCCACCTCTCTACCCATTACATGCACTGCTTTGACCTCTCATTTGTATGAATGCGTGCAAATATAAATATTTTAATATCTACATATGGGGGAGAGAGAGAAGGAGAGGAGGGGAAGGAGAGAGAGACACACAGAGAGAGGAGAGAGGAGAGACAGAGACAAGAGATTTGAAATGAGCCTCTAATTAGGGAATTCCTAGAGTGCAAAGTCCTTACATTCATTGTAATTAGCCTCTCGTCTATGATGTAATCATAGAGCTGGAAGGGGTCTGGGGTCATCTTGCCCAACCCCTTCATTTTACAGATTAGGAAACTGAGGTTTATGGAAATTAAAGGGCTTACCCAAGGTCACATAAATAATACTTTTATGGGTGATACTTGAACCTAGGTCCTCTGACTTGATTGCCAGGCTCCCAGTCACTGGGGATTACTGGGGTTATACAGTATATGTTAGAAGCAAGAGTCAAGCCCAGTGTTTCTGACCCCGGCACCTGCTCTCCAACCACAACACTAACTGCCACATTATGTTTTCAATTCTAGGAGAGATCCTATCCTCTCTATTTTAGACCTAGCTTGGAACCCTAGTTCTGTTACTTACACCTGTGTGACCTTGGCAAGTCTCTTCCCTTCTCTGCACATAATTTTCCTGTCTATAAAATGGGAGGCTTGGATGAGGTGATTTCTGAGCTTGTGTCCAACTCTCAATCCTCTGGTCTTAGGGTCCCTATATCATCCCCACGACTCCCCGTTAAATCTGAATGAAAAGTCTCAGCAAGCTTTGATTCTTTGGAGGGATGATCCCTTCATTAATCAGGTTTGAGACAATATCCATGATTCAAGAATACTGCTGGCTTTCAGGTCCCCAGGCAGGGTCATGTTTGTTTCTAAAGTGCCATAAATGCTCATGGGCAGATCATTGTATCATCACCAGTACTGCTGACTCAGTCTTAAGGAATTTCCCATTATCACCAAAGAATTTCCACTCCTAGGTCTTCCCTAGACTGTGGTGCACCTGCCCTGTTTCTGCCCCTCCCCACCCAGGCTCCCTCACCTGCCCCAGCTCTATGCCCCCAGAGACTCCCTCACCTGTGCTGTCTCTGCTCCCCCAGTGGCTCCCTCACCTGCCCCAGCTCTGCTCTTCCAGAGGCTCCCTCACCTGCCGTCTTTGGGTTTCCTTAGGAAATAGTTGGTTCTTCACAGGTTAGCACCTCTCACTTGCCTGCTCAGCACATAAATTATTTTGAAACATAAAAGAAAAAGAAACAAGTCAGCCAGAATGCAACAGATTTGGGTTCGATTTTGGCCCTACAAATGGCTACTTGGTGATGTTGAACAAAGAGTTTGACCCTTATGAGCCTCAGTTTCCCTACTTGTAAAGCAGAAGGCTACAGCTGATGGTCTCTAATATTCTTTGCATTTCTAAAGTTCCCTGATCTTTAGTGACTGCCCTGATAGTCCCTGGTCCCTACTTAGTTGCTATGTGACCCTAGGCAAATGTCACTGCTCTGTACCTGTTTCTTATCTGTGAACACAGGAGTTGGAAGAAACACACGAGGTGAAGGTTATACTGGTTTGGGAATTTGGAGATCTGGAATCCAACCCTCAGCCACTGACTAGCTCCACCCCCTCCCCACCCTGCAATCCTCATCGACTAGCTGTGTGACCTTGGGAGAATTTACTTACCCTCTCTGGGCTTTAGTATCCTTCTCCATAAAATAAAAGGGTTAAACTCTAAAGTCTCTCACAGTTCTGGCATCCAATGGGGAGGGAGAGGAGAGAATTTATTAAGCACCTACTACATGCACTTTACAAATTCCATCCCATTTGATCTAATCTATCCAATAAAAAGCCAAAGGCAAAAAAGAATTCAAGGACAGTCGACCTGATTGTCTTCAAGTGGCACCTTCTTTTTTGAGCTCAAAGGCATTAATATAAACACAGTGAGATATCACAGATGCGTGAAAACCTGCCTCTCCCTGAGAGTTCTCCAAAATCACTTAGAGAAAACTCAGATTAGTGACAATAAAGGGACATTATCCCAATTCCCAGACAACAAAATGAGCAACCACCATGAAGATCTCAATAGAAACTCTCTTGTGGGGAAAGCTGTTTATCCCTAGAATAAAATTCTCCCAGCACATTTCAGCTGCTTGTTGGGTGGGGACTTAAGTATCTCTGCAGAAGAGGCAAATCAGCCAACAACATCTCAAAGCAACAGGCCTTTCATTATAGGTATATCTCAGAAGGAAAGGGAGAGGGGAAATCAGGAGGTGGGGGCCAAGGATACCTAGGGATCCCTGCTAGATTTCTAAATGTCATGTGCTTTGCCCCTGGAAAGCCCCATGTATGTGTAACAGGGGGCATGGGGTATGCTCAGATTTGCCCATCCTGGTGGGTTCTTCCAAGGATTCTCATCTATTCTCTACCTGTTTCCAAATGACTGTGTGGAAACACAGGGGGACCCCACTTCTGGCCATTTTAGGAGCCTGCATCATCTCCTAATTGGTGGCTGAGTCAGAGCTCCATCCATATACAAATGAAGTGACTTGCTTGTCCACCTTCTCCTCTCTCTGCCTGGATGTGAAGCTTGAGAGTCAGGTAGGAGAGGTGGCAGTTGTCCTGTCTCCTACTCAGACTACCTATGGCTACGGGCACATGACTTCCTTGGCTTTATTGGCACTTGTTCTTTTCCTGATCTTAGGCAAGCAAGTATCCCATGGCGGACACGTCCAGAAGTGGTAGTGATTTTGTGTGTTCTGGTAGATCCAAATGTCCTGGGAGTTGTATCTGACTCCTTAGGGCAGAGAGTACTAGAATACTTTTCCCTGGGGAACTATGTAAGGATTATCTGAAGAAAGAGCATTTATAGGTTCTGAGGCACCAGGTGTTATGGGTAACCCTTCATTCTATGTGTACATGTGCTTCACTAACTTCGGGCTTCCAGTCTGAGCCTTCTTCCCGTGGATGCTGTATATAATTATGGAAGAATAGCCATAGCTTTGGGGAAAGGTAGATGATCTTTTATGAGAACTATTTTTGTTATCACATCTTAGCAAATGGTTTCACTAAAAGCTACTTATGTCCACAGGCTGATTATTAATGGGAAGCACACTAGTAGGGGCTCAAGAACTAGAGAGTTAGAAATATAGTCCCCATAGAATCCTGAGAGTAGGAGTCAATATCCCTTCTGGGCTACTGACCTTTGAGTGTGGGTACAAGATAGAGAAGTAGGCCTACATAGAGGGTCATAGCTCCAGAGTGGGAAGGCATCTCTAAAATCATCTGGTTTGAAAACTGAGCACAAGAACATAATAGCTTAGACTTCAGTGGGAGTCAGGAAGCTGAGGTGGAAGAAGAATTAACTTTAGAGCCAAAGGATTGAAGAATGTGGGTCAACACATTCTCTCATTTTGAATCCCAGCTTTGCCACTTCCTGTGTGACACTAGTCAAGTAATTTCACCTCTCTGGGCCTCAGTTTCCTCATCTGTAGAATGGAGGAGTTAGAGGGAGTTGGTCCTTCCAGCTTTAGATCAATCATTCAGCAATTAACTTCCTGCTATGTGCTAGGTATAGGGATAGGCTCTGGGCATACAAATACAAAAAGGCAACAGGTTCAGCCTCCGAGGAACCTCAGTCCAAGCCCCAGAAGGATCTGCGGTTCTCCTACGCTGCCACCAAAACCTACCCCAAAGAGTGCAATGTAAGGTTTTACCGCAGGAATTCCTGAAACCCAGCCCTCTGCAGTTCCAGGCTGGCTCTAGCTTTTGGCAAACACTGTTAGAAAGCCTCCCTGCAGTATTTTAATTAGAGGCTGGGGAGTCTGATCTTCAACATCATGTGTCAGGAAGTAAGACGAGGTTGGCCCAGGGGACATTTTTTCCTTCCCTGCTCTGTTTTCTCTCAAGCTGTATAGCCTAACATTTTTATCTCTCGGCTTTCATCCTTTTCCATCTGATGCCCTAGGGAGTCACCAAATGGTCGAGCAGGCCAGGGCTCCCTTGCATGCTGGTGCCCAGGCACCATTAATGAGATCCTCATGGTCCATGGGTTGAACTTGACAGAGTTGTTAAAGTCAACAAAGTTTAATTTGCCCACCCACGGTAGGGTCAGAGGATCCTGGAGAATGAGCTAGAAGGGATGTGAGAGGCTACTTACCCAGCCCTCTTGTTTTACAGATGAACAAATTGAACTCCAAGGACTTACTCAAAATCACACAGTAAGCAGTCAGAGGTGGAGGATCTGAACCCAGGCCCTGTGACTCCAGAACAAGTGAGTTCTTTCTACTATACCACACTGCCTTAATTCAACAGGTAGTAAGGCACACTGTACCCCACTTTCCATTGTGCTTCCTTATCCCTTGCATGTACACATAATTGGCACCAAATATTCATTTATTTGTACTTATTCTCTTTATATCTGTACTTTTCCCTCTGCTCCCATTACAATGTAAGAGCTTTGAAAAGGGAAAAGAACCCATTTGTACAAAAATATTTATAGCAGCTCTTTTTGTGGTATCAAAGAACTGGAAATTGAGGGGATGGCTGTCAATTGGGAAATGACTGAACAAGTTGTGGAATATGAATGGAATGGAATACTCTTGTACTATAAGAAATGCTGAAAGGGGGATGGGGGAGGGGTATTTCAGAAAAATCTGGAAAGACTTATATGAACTGATGCAAAGTGAAGTAAGAAGAACCAGGAGAATGTTGTACACAGTAATATCACTGTTATAATGGTGATCAGCTGTGAAAGACTTGATTACTCTCATCAAGACAATGATCCAAGACAATGCCAAAGGACCCATAATGTTCTCCACCTCCAGAGAGAGATTGGGTGATTTCTGAATGCATATTAAAGCAGACTTTGTTTACTTCCAGTTTATTGTTTTCGTGTTTTCCTTTGCAACATGGTTAATATGGAAATATGTCTTAGACGACTTCACATGTGTAATTGATATGTTCCTTACCTTCTCAAGGGGTGTGGGAGGGGTGGCAGGAGGGATAGAATTTGGAGAAAATTTTTTTAAATGAATGTTAAATTTTTTTTACAGGAAATGCTTAACCAAGCAAATAAAAATATTTTTTAAAAAAAGAATGCAAGCTCTTTGCAAGTAGGGACTTGTGTCTCCAGGACCTAGCACAATGCCTGAAACATGCTTAATAAATACTTGTTGATTGGTTGACTGATTAATACAGAGAGAAAGATTCCTTGGTGGTTTCCATAAAGATTATGAACCAATCCACTGAAGAAAAATGAAGTCATGCCACTTGAAAACCTTTTCAATCAGCTCTGTCCCATCCAGCCCGTCAGAGTCTAGGCCTTGTCTCCTGGGGCTCTCCAATCAGATGCAGCCAAGAAGCGGGTCATAGAGCCGAGAAAAGAGACTTCATGGGCATTTGTCTTGGGAAGCCCTCCTCTATGTGTGCTGGGTGCAGGAGGAAGGTAAGGAACCCACCTGCTTCAGAGTGGAATTCAACTTCCTGCCCAGAGCTCTAATGCCTTTCCCAAGGAGACAAGTCTGACTTTCTTTTCCTTTATTCTCTTTTTGTCAATAGCAGCTAAGCCAAGGGAAAGTCTCCTTGGTCCCTCCCTGGCTAGGAGGGAGGCCCCTCTGGGAAGGGCGTCCACCCTTGTCCAAGACTCCCTCTGGGCTGTCCAAAGTCTGTCTTTGTCCAAATAGAAAGCAGTCACTGGGAAGGTAGCCAGCCTCCCTGCCCGGCTGCCCAGTCAACAGCAGGACATTAGCATCTCATGGACAACACAGGACTATCTTTCCTCTGGACAAACATGGATATGTATGAGAGGGGAACCAAAGCAAAAATGGTGACAAATTCTGGCCTTGTCATTTGTGATTTTAGCCCTGGGATTCTCATGGCACAGACTCCTTTGACAGCCTGGTGAAGCCTGCAGACGCCTTCTCAGAATCATGGTGTTGGGCGTTTCTTTAAATAATCGAAGGAAATACTAACTGTGAGTTCTGGGAAAGAAAGATGGAGTTCAGGGGCCCCAGGTTAAGAGACCTCGTCTGAGAGGGCTGTCTCACATAGGCAGTGGTTAAGAGGCTTGCCAGATTTACACAGCTGGGCGGAGCCAGAACCCAGGACTTGCAGACCCAGAGGCTGCTTCTCTCTACCCCAGTTTGCCCAAATCGCCCAGTATGGTGCAGAAGGGCGGGACGCTCTGCCCTGTGGTTGCCTCTGACACTCTCCCATGGAAAGGAGATTCCATTCTGGGACTGATTTCAGGTTTTAAGCAATCCCAAAGGAGAACAAACTGGTTTAACAGGATCCCCAAGGTGATTCCCCTCAGAGGCCTCTCTGTTCACAGTCTTCATGGAAGGGGAGACAGCTGGGGGAATGCCCACATTTTTCATTAACTCTCTAACAGAACCTCAGAGTCTGAAGGAACCTCAAAGACAAGTGAGCCTGCACCCCCATTTTCCAGATGGGGAAACTAAGGCACGGGGAAGATAAATGATTTGCCCAGGGTCCCACAGCTAGTAAGTGTCCGAGATGGGATTTGAACTCAGGTGTTCCTGACTCCAAGTAGAGATATTTATATGCTGCATTACACTACAACACTCTCCCAAAGGCAGAATTTGAATCCAGGCCCTCAGACTCCAATGTTCTTTCCACTATACCCTCAGTACATATTAAGTTCCTACTATGTATAAAGCACCAAGTTTACCCTCTGCGCCTCCTCTCTGCTCCTAGTTATCCATCCTTCTCTATAAAATGTTATAGACAAATTTACATTTGAAACTGGTATTGACCTTGGCTTGGAGAGCAGGAAACATCCACTCGCAAGGCTGAGTTTCAGGCTCCCCTGAGGTCTTCCTTGTGTCAAGAGATTGTTAGACTTCTGTGGGATGTTATTGTAATCAGTGTCTGGGCCCCATCTATCAGCATCAATGACTTGCTTGGATATTGTTTTGTGGGAGTTTTTTAGTTGAACACCATGGTTTTTTCTAATTTTTATTCTTTTTTCTTTATTCTATTCTTATTTAATTTTTGTTCTTTATTATTTTTATTCTTTTCTCATTTTGATCTTTGATCTCATGAGAGGAATCAGGATGATTTTAGGAAGATGCTCAGGATCAATCAGGAGAAATGTAGAATCACACAGATTCTCCAATCACAGAAACTAAGAGACCCCCTCATCTCACCGTCAACATGATAGGTGACTCCCCTTAACAACATCCCTAATAAATGGTCATCCAGTTTCCACCAAATAATGCCAAGGGGAACAAAATGCATCTTTTCTTAAAATATATTTTTATGCATTTCAATTAAATATTTCCCACTTACATATAAAAATTCTAACACTCATTTTTAAAAATTTGATTTCCAAGTTCTCTCCCCTTCACCTGCCTCTCCCCCACCCCTTGAGAAGGTAAGAAATATATGTATTATACCTGTGAAGTCATAGCACAATAGAATTCCTTCACAATTGTATACCCCAACTTGTGCAGCCAGTCCCCAGCCTATGGATATCCCCTCAGTTTCCAATTCTTTGCCACCACAAAAAGAACTGCTATGAATATTTTTATACATATATGTCCTTTTCCTTCTTCTGTGGTATCTTTTTGATACTGACCTAGTAGTGGTATAGTTGAATAGCCCTTTGGGTGTAGTTCCAAATTGTTCTCCAGAATGGTTGGTCTAATTCACAACTCCACCAACACTGTATTAGCATCCCAATTTTCCCACATCCCTTCCAACAGTTGTCATTTTCCTTTTCTGTTATGTTAGCCATTGTTATAGGTGTGAAAGTGGTACCTCAGAGTTGCTTTAATTTGCATTTCTCTAATGCTCTAAGAGCAATTTTTCACTTAACTATTGATAGTTATGATTTTATCTTCTGAAAACTGCCTGTTCATATCCTTTGATAATTTATCAACTGGAGAATGACTCATATTTTCATAAATTTCACCAAGTTTCCTATATATTTGAGAAATGATACCTTTATGAGAGAAACTTGATATAAATTTCCTCCCTCAGTTTCCTGTTTTCCTTCTAATTTTGGCTGCATTAGTTTTGTTTGTGCAAAACCTTTTTAATGTCATGTAATCAAAATTACCCATTTTACTTCCTGTGATCCTCTCTATCTCTTGTTTGGAAACCAAGTATCTCTTGAGGAAGTCAATTCCCTTTTTTGACAGCTATGCAAAAATAAACAAACAAACAAAAAAACCAACAAAACCCTACAGAATCTGGAATCTCATGACCTGAGTCCTGTCCTTGGTTCTCTCCATGTCACCATGACCACGACCTCTTTGGGCTGACCCCTACTGGTCCTTTTCAGCCCTAAATCTGTGATCTTATGATCCTCTCATTGCCATCTCCCTCATCCTAGAGGATTTCTGACCGTTGGCCATTGCTGACCCCCACTTCTTCCTCCCACTGTAGCTAGAAGCCTGGCTCACCCAAGCCGAAGCAACCACCTGGATTTCTTGTAACAGGCCCTCAACTTCACCTTCACCTCAAATTTCCCCCAATCTCTTGCCACATTGCCCCTCTCAGAAGGGTCCCTTCTCCCCATCGGCGACTTCTTTCAAGTGGAAGAGCTGAACCATGCCTCAGTATCCCCTTGACTCTTTTCTCTTCCTCAGTGGCTTTGTGCCTGAAATAATACCTTGCCCTCTACTTTTGTTGTTGTTGTTTTGGAGGGGCAATTGGGGTCAAGTGACCAAGGTCACACAGCTATTAAGTGTTAAGTGTCTGAGGTCACATGTGAACTCAGGTCCTCCTGATTCCAGGGCCAGTGCTCTATTTATTCACTGTGCCACCTAGCTTCCCCCAGCCCTCTACTTTCTAGTGTCCCTTCCTAGACTCTTCCCATTAGAAGGTAAATCCCTCACAGTCATGAAGGGGGCTACTTGCTTGCTTGTATCCCTGGCATTAGCCAATGTCCGGCATGTAGCAAGATCTGGATACATTTTCTATCAATGTACCTCCTCATGCTTTGTCTTGTGTGAGTTAAAACCTATCAAGGTAAAGGCTGGTTGCTTTACGCCTTCAATTACTGTCTGGTTCTCAGCCTATAACTGCTGGTAAGGATGGGGTCAAGCCATGGGGGTGACTGCTTCAGCCTGGGAGAGGCTGGCCCCTTCTCCACGGCCTGGCTCCACAGACACAGTCACTCAGCCATGCCATTCTTTGTTGGATAAATATAGAAATCAGCTCTAATAATGTTCCAAACATGGTCTCTGGAGTCTGTTTATCTCAGATTCAAGAAGCGAGATGACTGCACTCTGGACCCCAACTGTAAAAGTCTAAATCCATCACCCCTGACTTCCTTCCCAAGTGGCTGGTGGCCAGGCCACAGGCTTTGGCATTGATGCCAAACAGCGCCCAAAGAAGGATGGTCCGGCAGGGCCTTAGGTCAACCGAGCTAGTCCGACATTCTTTCCACAGCAATGATTAACTCAGCTCTGGTTTTAAAGGACAAAGTGAACTTCCTCAGAGGGAGTGCTTCCACTGGGTGGGGCTTAAGGGAGAAGCCAGCTCTTTTGTTCTCCCCCGTTCTTCCTTCAGCTGAGCTTCAGATACAGGGCCTAAGCTTTCCTCATCAGTCTGCTCAGATTACCATCTATCTACTGTGCATGTCTCTATTAAGGTAAACTGAGGTACAGTGGTCAGAACTTCTGAGCAGTATCAGTTCATCAAGTTAGGCCATCAGTTGGGCAGCTGGGTGGCATAGTGGCTAGAGCCAGGCCCGGAGTGAACAAAACCTGAGTTCAAATCTGGCTTCAGACAGTCACTAGCTGTGTGACCCTGAGCATGTCACTTTACCCCGTTTGCTTCAGTTTCCTCATATGTAAAATGAGCTGGAGAAGGAAATAGCAAACCACTCCAGTATCCAACTGTTGAACCTTGAGCAAGTCATTTAACTTGCAAAATGCAGATAACAGTAGCACCTTGAGCTCATCTCTGGAAAGTGCTTAGCACAAGGCCCAGCCTATATGCTTAATAAGTGTACCTTCCCACTCCTTTTGTCAATCCATGTCCTTCCTAAAATGGCTCCCAGACTTGACCCCAAGGTTTGGGTCATGGTCCTCCCAGGAGGGAGGACAGGGCCAGGGTCTCACCCTGTGACTTCTCTGGTACAGAAATGTCCCTCTGGAAACTAGACTGGCCCCTTCTTTGCCCTTTGGCCTCAGTGAGTCACTGAGGTGACGAGCAGCCAAGTGTGCCAAGGAGAGAGGGACGCTACCCCTGGACACTACCCCTCTGGTTACAGAGCCCCTGTCCTTCCCCTCTCTTAGTGCCTTGGCTAAAACTCCTCCAAGCCTTCCAAGGGTTTTTGCCAATATGTTTCTTCCTAACCTTGTAGCTGGGCCTTGTCCACATCTACTACCTTATCTCTTGGGCAGGTGACCATACCTTTTCTAGCTTCCTCCCTGCCACCACCTGGTCTTCCATAGTCTGGGTGTGAGTCACACCAATATAAGGACCCTGAATCAAGGTCAAAGGGAACAAATGAGTCATGGAGCTCTCCATCTGGAAGAGACTTCAGAGGTCATGGAGGCCACCCTCCATGAGGGGAAACTGAGGCGAGTCCATATAGTGAGGAGAGCCCTAGGTGTGGGGTCAGAAGTCCCAGCTTTGCTGCTGCATACCTTGTGCAGGGGATTGGCTGACATCACCGAGACTGTTCTTAAAACCCACCTCAGCCCCAGACCTAGCCATCAAAAAGGATCCTAAATGGAAGAATATTGCTGTTTTTCAATCATTTTTCAGTTCTCTGACTCTCCATAACCCCATTTGGGGTTTTCTTAGCAGAGATATTGGAGTGATTTGCCATTTTCTTCTCCAGCTCATTTTACTGAGGCAAACAGGGTGAAGAAGTGACTTGCCCAGGGTCACACAGCTACTAAATGTCTAAGACCAGATTTGAACTCGGGAAAGTGAGTCTTCAGACTTGGTGCTCTGTGCATTGCGCCATCTAGCTGTCCCTAATGAAAGAATATTGTTCTTAAAATAAAAAACTTTGTTTCAGGTTGCAATTTGGGATTATTTTAAGCACTACCTTGTTCCCCAAATGTAGCCAATAGTGATAGGGACTGGACCTGAGATTTCACCATTCAAGGAGACTCATGGGAGGAAACTCCCTCTACCAAAGCAGTTTAGCACCTTCTCTGAAAGTTAAAACAAGGTGAGCAGATTACTGAGATGTTAAATCCAGGGTCACACAGTCAGTATATTTATAAATAAACACACACATATACACATACATACATATGTACATACACATAGATATATGTGTGTATGAATATGTAGGCGTACCTATATATGTGTGTATAAATATTTATGCATATATATAAGTATACATACATAAGTTTTTCTCTCTCCTCTCTTCTCTCTCTCTCCCTCTCTCTCTCCCCCCTCTCTCTTTCCTCTCCTCTCTCCTTCTCTCTCTTCTTCTCTCTCTCTGTCTCTCCTGTCTCTCTGCCTCTGTCTCTCTCTCTCTCTCTCTCTCTCTCTCTCTCTCTCTCTCTCTCTCTCTCTCTCTCTCTCTGTCTCTCTCTCTCTGTCTCTCTGTCTCTGTCTCTCTCTGTCTCTGTCTCTCTCTCTGTCTCTCTCTCTCTCTCCCTCCCCGCCCTCTTTCCTGAGACTACCTGACTCAGCTGCTGCCTGAGCTGCCTCAGCTACCCCCCACCCCAAAGTGACATCACTGAAAATACCTAAAGGTAACCTCACAAAATTAGAGAAAGTCATGGCAATATTTATATGTTAAAAAAGAAAGACCAGCAGAATGATATTGGTGGCTAGCTGACTTGCCCAGGCAGATTTCGGAACATTCAGTCCCAAAGTTATGAAAGCAGGCAGTAGAGAAGGAACAGAGAAATCCGTCCGGGAGGTAGAAACCTCAGGAAAAGCGCCTGCTGAAGCCAGGAGCTTAGTCTCTAACAAATCCGTCCCCCAAGCCAGTAAGAGACGTGGAAGGAGCTATGCGGAGCCAATGGATGGACTTACACGATGACCACAATTGATGGAAAGGAAAACAACGCCGACAGACTTTAGCATTGTACCCACTGCACTGACGGAGTGATCGTGCCTCCAGAGGACTGGCGGGCCTCTGCCAGCTTACACTCACAAAGCCACCACCCCAGTTCAGACCCTTTAAATCCTTCTCTGACGTTACTGCAACAGTCTGCTCATCGGGGCCCCTGCCTCAAGGTCTCCCCACTCCTGTCCATCCTGCACACTGCTGCGAAGGGAGCCTTCCTCAGACACAGATCTAGCGGTCCCATTCCCCAACGCAGCCAGCTCTTTGGGCGCCCAACTGCCGTAGGGATAATAAGAAGCGCCCTCCTTAACTTCCCCTCGTGGAATATTACTCTCCCCCCCTCCCCCGCCCCCAGCTTCAGTAATCCAGCACGTCCCTCTGCTCCCTTCAGCTGAGGCTCGCCTCCTGTCTCCATCCCTCTGCACTGACCAGCTCCACCCTGCGCCTAGAAGGCTGCCCCTCCCAACCAAGCTCCATCTGATTCCCCCAAATGCTAAGGTCGTCTTTCCCAAATTAGATTGTATTTAGCTACCCTGGATACATTTTTATTGATTGTATGTATACATTTAATATGCAAGTGTGACCCACACAGACACACACGTGCTGTCTCCCCCATTTGAATGTAAGCTCCTTTGGAGAAGGAAATAGCATCCATGGTGCCTGATCATCACTGATTGATTATTAATGCCTGAAAAATGCTTATTGATTTATCTACTGTTTGTTATTCATTTTAATTCTTTTAAAAATAGCCATTCATTTCTTATAGATTGTTAAATTTACTAGCATAGAACTGTGTGTAGTCATCTCTGGTAATTTTCTTGATTTCTTTTGTTCTTGTTCTGAACTTTTCTTTCTTATTTTTAATCTTGGTTTTTTTGGGTTTTCTCTTTTCAAAAATTCAGATTGCCATTTAGCAATTTTACTGGGTTTTTAAAAATTCAGTTCTTGGCTTTAACATTTCCAATATTTTGTTTCTCTCAATTTTATTCATCTTTGCATTGATTTTGATTATTTCCTGTTAATTTTCAATGGTAATGCTCAATGAGCCATTTCTTACTGATATTGGCATTCAGTGCTACAAATTTGTCTGTAAGTAATATTTTGACTAAAATCCATACATTTTTATTCTTAGCACCCGCCATGTCATTATCTTTGACATAAACTATGGTGGATTTTTTTTTTTTTTTGTAATTCCCTCTTTCACTCAAGTGTCGTTTAATAAATTGACTTTTAACCTCCACATGGATGACTTTCTTTCTGGATTTCTTTCATTAGATGCATAAAGGCAGCAGTGTAATTTGTCTTTTTGAAATTTATATCAACTTTGTCACTTTGCATGTTATGTATATTACATATATCATATTATATGCATATATATATACTAGAAAATGTCCTTTGCTTTCCCATTGAACTCTTTCTACATCCCTAATAGTTCAATGCTCTGTTCAGCTCTGGCTTGAATTTCATTTTGTACATTGTGGAAGGCCATGTTTGAAATATCTTGGAGCATTAAGGCCTGAGGAAACTCAGAGACCTAGGTTAGATGTAGGAGGGAGCAAGGTCCCCTCTGATAGCCTAAAACTGTTCCCTCAGATAATTATGTAAAACCAACACAGCAAAGAGTTATCTTGTTCTCACAGATAACTGAAGGAGGCATTAGAAGCTAGCCTGTTGTGAAAAAGTTGTTCTTGGGAAAGTACATTGGAGCACAAGCATCCTGAGCAGGAAACAAGACGTTCTTTAAACCTGTCAGCAAGTGCTCTATATATACTCAAGAGAAATATCAAAAAACTGACATTGGTCTCATCACACTCCCCTAGCCTCACTCTTTTGTTCACCATCTATCCTACAACATCAGTTGCTGGCAGTGCATTAGCCATTCCACTCTCACTCTCTGTGAGTTAGAAGGGCTATAGTAGAGGTCATGAGATCATAGCTTGTAAACTTGTAGGGCATCTCAGAGGCCACCTTGTCCAAATCTCCCATTTTACAGATGAGGAAACTGAAGCCCAAGGAAGTTAAGTGACATGCCCACAGGTAGTAAATGTCACAAGTGGGATTAGAACTCAGGTCCTCTGACTCAGGTTAGACCAGTCTTACTGTTTAAATCTGTGTAAAGCTTTCTGGATTAAATAAATTTCCTGTAAACAAAATGTTGTTGGATTTTCCTTTTTAATCGATTTTGTAACCCCTTTCCTTTCTATTGTAAAGTTCAGTCCATTTATGTTAAGTTATTACAATTTGTCAGATTTGTTTCTTTTTAAATTATTATTCCCTCTTTGGCAAGGGGCTACAATCTTTCCTAGATTTATTATTAATTCAAACTTGACAAAGACACTCTAAATAAAATCCTGATAGTTTACGTTGCTAGGGAAAAAAAACCAAGTTTCTTTAGCTACTCCTTTTATAAAAGACAAATTAACACGTAAAAGTTTCCCTTTGGGATGACCCCTCCCCCATTCTCTGAGGTGTCATCCTACTTTTGGAATTTCTTTGAAACACTCTTTAAAAGCATTTAGTGATTTAGCAACAACAAAAAGACCTTGAAAGTTCTTGTTTTTACTTAGTAGCTGGTTAAATTTTTGTTAAGAAAAGCAAATTGCTCTAAATACTCATCTTTTGGGGCTGTTTCTCAAAAGTTGCTTTGACATGAATCATATATTTATTTGAGTAAAACAATTTATTTGAATACAATTATTGAATCATATATAATTTTTAAATATGCGTTACTTGCCTTCAAATAGTCCATCCAGTTCTGCTGGAGAGACAGTTTCTGAGTTTGTGGCCCGCACTCCATTATTCATGTGTAAAACTTTAATTTCTCTGATTGTTCCTGGTGAAATCTGCCATGACCCTCAATAAACTCATTGGCATGCCGTACAGCTATCTTCTTGCAGTTTCTTGTTGTCATAGTTTAACAACAATATGTCAAACAGAGTTGAATTTTAGGTTCTCCTCTGTCAGGCTCCTGTGGATTTTTTTTTTATTGGTACAGAATGTGAAGACATTGAATTTGGCGTTAAGAAGATCTAGGCTCAATTCTTGCCTCAGAGACTTCCCAGCTATGGACCTTTAGGAAGTCACTTCAGCCTCAGTTTCTTCACATTTAAAATTGGAATTAATAATATTACTTCCCTCACAAAGTACTTCTGAGGATCAAATGAGATCATAAATATAAAGCACTTTGCAAATGTTAAGTGTTCTATAAATACCGTTGTTGTTATTATTCAGTTATTACTTGTTTTGATAGCTCTGAATAGCTTTCTGGAACAATTTCATTCTTGTCTCATTTATCTGTTTCTTGTATTCAACTCTCTTAATGATTGTGTTGGTTCCTAAGCTTCTTTCCCTACTTCATCTGCATTTGCAGATGCCACAAATCTGTTATTAGTTTCTTCTTTTAATCTTTTCAGGTTTTCTTTTCTATTATCCATATTGGTCATTGCCCCCCTCCCCATTCTAAAAATCTTTTAAAGCTTTTTCTTCATTGTAGTGTCAGTTGCTTTCATAATTTTTAAAAATAACTTTTATTGACATCTCTTTATTTTTACCTCATGACCATTCTGTATAATCTGACCATTCCTACCACTAAGTGCTACCCCAGAATTGAATCCTCCCCTATGATAAACAGCTAAGCAAAAAACAACCAATACCAGAACCATTGCTGCACATTGGCTACATTCTGCCCTTACATCACCCCTCTCATGAAATTTCAAGTGTTTGCTAGTTCTTTCGATGCTTTCCTTCTGTTAATTCTTTAATTGGGCGGTTCTTAAATCATGTTGGCCATCCCTCTGAGGACATCTCTTGAGAGGTCTTATCTTCTTTCCCATCTGTTTGTTTCTGGTATTTTAAATGGCTCCATTGTCCCACAGTGTGTGTGTGTGTGTGGGGGGGTGGTTTCTAAAGAGGATGTAAAGGAGCCTCTCAGGTTGCCCTTTTTACTAAAAGTCACCAAATTCTTTTTTAAACAATAAACATACACACACACACACACACACACACACACACACACACACACCCTTACAAACTCTCTGACTTTATTGCTTTTTCTTAAAGAAATTAAATTTATATCAATCTGTTGCCACATTAATTGTGAGTGAGGACAAAAGAGCTCAGAAACTAGTTCAATCCCCAAATATTTGATCACTTTGCTGAAGATACAGCAGCCAAGGGCCATAGGGATGCAAGTGATTTCCAAAACCCTAGAAATGTGGATGACAGAAGACATGGAGCACAAACCAAAGCATTCAAGGAGGAAATGAGGCAGCCCAGAGTCTTATATGAAAACCAGCTAAACCTAATCATCAGGAGGAAATTTGTAGATGAAACCAGGACAAGCAGTTATAACATGGAACAGATCTGCTAAAGTTCTTAGGGTAATATATTCTTATTCAACAAGATAGTTGGACCCCCCACATTTTTCTGTTACCTCAGTACCCCATCCTATGATAAAGAAAGGAAATAGCACCTAAAAAGATAAATTTGGGAGAGAGGATGGAACTGAATATACAAAGAAACCATTACTAGTGAAGATACAATTTTAAAGTGACTGTGGATTGGTTTTAAAGCTATTTCAAAGTGTGGGAGATTCCAAAGAACGGAAAGGTTAAAAAATGATACTTTATCCTCCCATACCATTTACCCCCGAAAAGACAGCAAGAATTATATAGACTCTTAGACCTGACTTCTCATCTCTCTAAAACCTTTAGTAGAATGGCCTATTTTAATAATTGAGAGTATCCTTAAGGGGAGAAAACAGGAGAAGGGAATGGACAAGCTTTTACAGAATTTTCTACAACGGACCTTTCTTTATGGTTCCATGTTTGGAGAGTTGTAAAGAATGAGTCCAATTCCCCTTATCCATGAAGTTTTTCTTGACTATTCTGATCTGACTGAGAAGTCATATATATGCCTAGCATATCATGTATATGGTTAGTGGCAAGACAGAGACTGATGATGGAAGCTCTTGCCAAGAGAAGAAAGGTCAGAGGGTCCGATGCTTCTAATGGAAAGAGATCTTGGAGTCAATCAGGTCCAACCCCTAATTTTATGGATGAGGAAACCAAGCCCTCAAAGATGTTAACTGATTCACCAAAGGTCATGCTGGTAGGAGATGTTTATTTATGACTCTTGTTCAAGGAAGCCACAGCCAGGGATCTGCTTCACCCTCTTCTGATGTCTCATTGTGGCCTGGAGGTTTCTCAAGGCCAGGACAATAGGAGGTGGCCAAGTTAGGGCAGATTCTACAAAGATGGAAAAGTTTTCATTATGGGCCTGGTGACCTGATGACCAGTTCAGTCAAGCAATACCATGACTTTGGGAACCAGGACAATTCTGGAACCACAGGGAGCTGGGGCCTTAGTGGAGGTTAGATCCATGCCCGTCAAATCACAGATCTTTGCAGTTCTGGAGACAGATAGATAGATAGATAGATAGATAGATAGATAGATAAAATAAGATAGATGAGAGACACAGTAGGTCTTTTTTTCTTAACTTTTGCTCCAAATATAAATGTATGAGGGGGAAAAGGTGGGTGGGATGGTTCTTCCTCTTCAGCACTCATGATATGGCATTGTTCTCAGTGAGAACTTGAACCTTATTCCATATCCACCTGGAACATTACTAAGATGAAGTAACCAGGCCTCTGCACTCAGGTGCTGGAATTTAGAGGGTCACATTTCCTCCCTTGATGCTGTTCCATTGGCCCTGCAATAGGGCACCATAGAAGAGAAAAGAAAAGGAGAGAAAGGCAGGCCTGCCCTAGAGGAGCTTCCAGCGGGGCGACACCTGGCACACTAAGGCGGGAATGCTGTTTGTTACAGGGCTATGGTCCTTGGTCCGGGGCCAGGCTGGCCGGCCACAAAGGTCCTTCTCACCTCTCAGATTATCTGCTCCTGTGACAGCTAAAGAAATAGGCCCTATGGCAAGCACACCTGAGCAGGGAAGGCCAGGGTGGCTCAGGGGGACCAGAGAGGCAAAGACTGGGAGACCAGAGATGGAGCATGGTGGCTGTGGAGCAGTAGGGTCCCGGGAGGTGGTCCCGCTGTCCTTTCCTCCCGAGCTCCCTCCTCCCCACCTTTCCAACCATTCCCTTTCCAACCTGCCACCTCCCAGGGCTGGGAGGGTCAGGGGTCATCTCTCTGGCCCTGGATGGGAGGGGAGGAGGCAAGCTCTGGTGGCTGGGCAGGTACATGAAGGTAAAGGTCTGTATGAGCCAGAGAGGGCCCCTCCCAGTCAGGCCCATCCTGCTCCCTCCCCATGACTGCTCCCCCAGCAGAGGCCCAGAGGTCTCTGGGACAAGGTCCAGAGAGGCGAGCTGGGCAGGGTCTCTTAGTCTCATGTTAAGAGGAGAGTGAGGCACAGAGAGGCAAAGACAGGGCTCAAGGTCACGCAGATAGTCCTGCCTTCCTGCCTAGCTTCCCCTTGGGCCTCCCTGGTCCTTTAACTCCTAGCTCCTGGACCCATGTCCCTGCCCCCCAGCCCCCTGCTGATTCTGGACCTCCATCCTCTTATTCCTCCACTCAGCCAATGCCCCCAAACCAAGACCTTTGAGCCCTGTCTGACTGGCTTTCCCCAGACCCCAGCTTTGGGCCAGGGGGCTGCCTGTCCTCTGCTGAGCCCAGGAAGACCAGAAGGCTCAGAACCACCCAGCCCCCTCCTAGGCTAGGAGTAGCAAGGCATAAAACATTCCTTCTCAGGCTTGATATGACAACTACAATCACTGCCCTTCATACAGCACCTACTATGTGTCTGCCCTGTGCTGAGCACTTATAATTATTAGCATATTTGCTCCTCACAGCAATCTGGGGAAGTAGGTGCAATTATTATCCTGATTTTGCAGATGAGGAAACTGAGGCAAACAGGGTTAAGTGACTTGCTCAGGGTCACACAGTAAGTATCTAAGGCTAGATTTGAACTCAACTCTCCCTGATTCCAGGCCTGGCCCTCTATCCACTGTGCCACCCAGCTTCCTCATCCCTTTAATTTTATAAGTAGATGAAGGCCCAGAAAAGGGGGAATGATTTTCCCAAAGTCACATAGCCAGTAGATCACAGAGCTGGGATTCGAGCCCAGGTCTTTTGAGTTTGGATGTGGGTAGTACTCTTTCCTTTATATCATGCTTGATTAACCCCTAGAGGGGCTCATTACCTTTAGTAGTTCTTCCCTTTAATCCACTGGGCAGACACAGGTTAATGAATCTCCCAGAAACCACATTGCCCAGCCCTAGAAACTTCAATAGGCACCCATGGTCTGCCTAAGAACTCCTTGGTGTGGAATTCAAAGCCCTTCCAATGGGGCTCCAGACTTTTCCTTTCCACCCTTGCCTCTCACAGCTTCCCTTGATGATAGTAGTGAGCTGTAGTGTGTTGTAGTGCATATACCTGGTATCAAATCTCACCTCTTAACCTACCCATGTGACCCTGGGCAAGTCTCTTACCCTCAAAGGACTCTAGGAACACCCTAACGCTACAGTGGCCAAGAAAATGCTGACCTCCATTGGTAGTGGGAGTGTCCTTGGTGGCTCGGGTCCAGCCTCCATTCACTAATAATCATTTTAGTCAGAAGAATGAGAATTTAGTTATGGTTGGATACACTGAGACTTCCTCATGTCCTGAAATCAAAAGAACATGTTAAAAGTAATTAAGACCTTCTTGGTATGTACTCTGAAACTATAAACAGGTCTAGATCATAACTGGTCTAGAAAGTGTCCTAATAAAACCCTATGTAATCTTAGCAAAAGATGGGATTCATTTCCCTAAAGCAGCCCTAGAAAGAGACTCCTCATTCAAGAGGAGGAAGAGACTGGATGGATATTTTCTGAGCACAGGAAAAAGAGGTGGAAAACCTCTAGAAGCACTTTTGGAACAATTGGACACCACGTCCCGAGGCAAAGAGTGCCATCAATATGTCAAATGGGACCCAAAGGGTCAGTCTTCCCTATGGACCCCATGAAACAGCTAGGATGTCGGAATCAAAAGGCCCTCTGTGGCCAACAGTCCAATGAATTCCACTAACAATATGCTGAGAAAGAAGTGTCCCAAATGGCGGAGTCATCCAAATTCGTTTGTGAAAAGGAGGCATCAATGAGGGTAATTTGGGGCCAAGTTATGCTCACCAGAAATGACAGAAAGCTGATTCTTAGGGAGCCCAGACTTAGTGATTAATGTAGGTGATGAAGGAAACAGTAGCTATTGCGAAACACGTCATGACAGGCTGCTAACCCACTAACTACTAAGAAAGATGTAACTATTGGCCAGAATATACAAGAAACTCATTATCTTTAATAAACTAAAAGAAAATAAATTCCCATACTACAAAGAGACCACAAATTAGCCTTCAGACTAAACCAATCAATTGCTCTGGAGCCTGGGCATGATTGTAAACCAGAACCAGAGCCATATCCCCCAGGCTTAACATTGATTTGCAAAAATTGAGGAATAATGCCTCCCACATGTCTTGAATCTGGCATAAAGAGAGAGATTTGAACTTGGGTTTGAAGATCTCCTTTGACTCTTCCTACCTACTGACCAAGGCCAAATCATTTCACATACTTGGGTTGATTCTGTTCCTTTGTCTGAAAAATAAGGGTCCCTGTCCTTGGAAGAAACATTTACAGAGTTTGGCTTTGGAATTTGAAGAAGAGTCCAAACAAAAGGAAATAAAGCCTGCCAGTGATGCCTTTCCCCCGGCTAGTCTGGCTGCCTGGAAATGCTTGCCACGTTTAGGCAAAGGGTAGGCAGCCAAGCCAGGGTATCATGTCCTGGGTCTGTGCCAGAGCATCCAGAAAAAGGGGTGTGTGTGAGTTTGTTGCCCTGTCCAGTCTGGATCAAGGGGGTCAGGCAAGAGGGATTTCATTCAAGCTCTCACATCCATGGCAACCGTACAGCAGCCCAGCTTGTGTCCGCGCTGACGCAGACAAGAAAGGGTGTGGGGCCTCTCCTGAGAGCCAGCTGTAGATGGCACTTTCTACACTGTGCTCTTAGGCTTAAAAATGGAAGGAATCTCGGAATTTAGCCCCCTCATTTTACAGTCATGGAAGCCAAGGCCCAGGAGAGGATATGACTCCCAAGGGTCATTCAGTAAGAGAAGGAGTTCAAATCTCTAAAGCTAAGAGTTCATATTTACACAGCTCTCTACAGTCCTCTATCTACATTATCCCCACTTTACAGAGAGGAAGCCTGAGGCCCAAGAGGTGAGGGAACTCAAACAATCATCTTTCCACAAACGTTCATCAAGTGCCTCCTGTGAACGGGTGAAAACTAGGCACTGGGGCCTAAAAAGGAAGCAGGGCCTGCCCTCAGAGAGCTTATGTTCTCTTGAGTCCAGACAAGTGCCCCCATCTAGATGGGATCTGAGGGAGCATCTGCTTCATGCCCAGCAGCTGACAGCTGACATAGTGACACAAGTCAGTGAAAGTGATGCTTCCAGATCCAGGAGGATTTGGGGGCTGGGCAGGTCCCAAGAGGCCGGCTCCTTCAAATCCTTCATTTTACACACAAAGAAATGAAGGCCCAGAGACCTGGAATTTGCCCAAGATCACAGAAAGTAGGGCTTCTTCAACTTTTATCACTCAGACCCTTTTTCACCCAAGAAATTTTTAGATGACCGCAGGTGTCTAGATATATAAAACAGGTATACAGAAACCTTTTACTGTTCCCAAACATTCCACGGCCCCATATTCAGTTACACCACCCCACAGAAGGTCTCGACCCACAGTTTAAGAAGCACTGACATGAAGTTCATACAGGGAAGAGCCAGGATCCAAATACAGATCATCCTTCTTCAAAGCCAGGGCTCTCGCCAGCCCACCACACTTCTCAGACATGAAGAGATTTGACCATGTAACAAAGCCAAGGCTAGGGCCCAGATCTGCCACTTCCTAGCCTGGTACTATCACCAGACTGAATCCAGAGCAGTCACCATCTTTCCGAGGGCCCATCCTGCCAAGATTCCCAGGGCCCTCCCTCCCAGTGGCCTGTACAGGGTACAACCCTGTTGCCTCTCAGTATGTTATGGGAAGAAAAAGAAATCTCACTCTCTTACCTGCTGGAGGGGGGCCTCAGTGCCCCACAGAGAGGGGCGGCTCTGTACTGCCCAGGTGAGGCAAAGCTAGGATACCTGTGTCCACAGCCCAGTGCCTTCCTCTGAGAAATGTGAAATCTCTGCCTGAAGCCTCCCTGACCTTCAGCCCCGCTTCACCCCGCCCCTGGCTGCCTGGCACCCAGCTCTGTTTTCCCTTGGACTCGGGCTGTTTACTTTCATTGTAACAGTCACCAAATGCCAACACAACAGCGCCAGCAGCACACCAGCAGCACTGCCCTCAGAGAGTACAGGAGACCCTTTGGGAGGACAGCCCCAGCTCTTCCCCAGTATGGATGTGAGGATGTCTTATGCACGCTGAGACTCTCAAGCCTTCTCTGAGAGGGGCAGTTGGGTCAGTACAGGACTGGAAGTTGGAGGGCCTGGGTCCAAATCCTAGGTGTGTCTTCAGGCAAGTTAAACAACCTCGTGGGCCTCAGTTTCCTCAGGTGTTAAATAAGGAGGTTGAAGCAGATGACCTTGGGACTCCCTTCCAGTTCTGAATTTCGGGGCCTCTAGACTTTTCAAGGAGCAAAGGGTTCAGAGACAGACGGGAGATTAGAGAAGGACTCATCCAAGCCTCTGGCTCCAGAGCGGGAGGAGGAGTCAGAGACAGAGCCAGGACCTGAACAGTTCTGAGCCTCAGAACCTAAACAGATGTTCACAGTCATCTTGTTTTTCAGTTTAGGAAACTGAGGCCCAGAGAGGTAGGTGACTCATCCAGAGTCACGTGGGAAGTAAGCAGAGCCAGGCTGTAGTATCATAGGCTCCTACATCTAGGGCTGGGGGGGACCTTGGAGCTCATTTAGTTACCTCATTCTACAGATGAACATGCTAGAGAACTGGAGAGACCCAAAGTGGTACAATCAGGATTCGAACCCACGCCCCCTGACTCTAAATGTAGCACTCTTTCCAGTATAAGCAGGGGAAACACACACACACGCACATGCTCGATTGTCAATGTGGAGTCAAGAGAAACTCCGGGTTCCATCCTGCCCCACTATTTCCTGTGTGACCCTGGGAGGTCTGTGAGCCTCAGGGTCCTCATCTGGGACACTAATGCCTGAAGACCTCGCTTTGCTCACACGAGGCCGTGTTTCTGTGTTTCCTGCGAAGTACTCTGCTAACCTTCCCAAACCAGATGCATTGAGGCAGGGTTGAGGGGTCAGCAGGTATTAACGGGACAGCCTGAACCCTAATGGGTTTTCACGCATATGCCAGGCCGCCAAGGCTGCAGAGTCTCAGGACCAGTATCTTGGCTTTTCTGGGTGGCGCTTTCTTTTTGGCCTGGTCTTTGGTGAAGGATTCAGCCAGGATCCTGGGCTGATTACATCAGAACTTGCTGACTCTGACCAAAAGGGTGCCTTCGGATTTCAGGATTCTTCCAGATTTCCAGAGCAGAAAGGGCACTGGTTCCCAGAGGAAGCTGGTGCAACTCTTTGTTACCTTGAGACAAAAGGGAGGCTAAAAAGTGAAGCAAGGTGCCCCTGCCTCTCACTGGAGAGGTGGAGACTGTGGGTGTGTAATAGTGAATGCTTTGTCAGATATCCAAGTCACTTGTCTTTCCTTACTAGCTAAGGGACAGCTCACTAGGGTTGGGGTAGGGGCAGAGGGCAACAAGAAGAAATACCTGGAGATGAGATGCTGTGAAAAGCCAAAAGTGCAAACAAATGTGGTTTTTACAATGGAAGCTCAGGCGTCCTTTTCTCTCCCACCTTCTCCCTGATCCTTGACTCTGAAACACTGTGAATGTGGCCTCTTGGAATCTCATATCAGGCACGGGGGGCAACGACGGGCGCTCACCACTGGGCTGACTCAGGCTCAGTCTCTCTGCAGAGGCCTCCTCCAGTGTGGAGGGACCTTCTGGGCCACTCGGGGCAAATCCACTCATCTTTCTGGGCCTTGGCATCCTCGCCTGGTCCTTCCCAGCTCCTGGCGAGCCCCATGCTGGAGGAAGAAAGTGAATCTGCCTAGTGAGTGGCATCAGTGTTCTGTTCTTACAATGCTTACACTTCGATGCCACTGCAAGATTATTTCACTTTACAAATGAGGAAACTGAGTCACCAAAGGTTAAGTGACTTACCCACTCAGCTTGTGTCTGAATCAGGATTTGAACTCAGATCCTTCTGACTCCAGGTCCCACATTAATACCCACCATGTTCCCTAGCTGCCTGGAACTCCAACCTTGGATTCCCAACCCCAACAATCCATCCCTGTTTTTAAAGGAGCCCAGGGAATTATAAGGCAAGAGAAGGGAGACATCATTGCTAGCTGGTGGCATCAGTTTGAACTGGGCTCAGAGGAGGGATATAGTATGTCAACAAGCAGAGACAGGATGGCAGGAAGGCATTTCAGGTGGAGGGAACAGTGTGAGCAGAGGCCTGGAGGCAGGAAAGTAAGGGGCGTGTTCACTTCAGAGCACAAAGTCAGCGTTCTGGGAATCAGCTTTTCTCTGGGCTCCCATGAGGATGGTCCTAAGCATTTGGACACCCACCCTGCCCCTCGGGGTTTGCAAGGCCCTGCACCCATCATTCCCTCTGACCCCCACAACACCCTGGGAAGCAGATGCCAAAGGCAGCATGATCCTTGCTTTGCAGATGAGCGAAGAGACACTCAGAGAATTCAGGCAACATGGCTGCCTGAGAACGGCTGATAAGATGTGGACCCAGCCTCTCCTCACTTCAGATTCACCCCTTTTTCTGAGACCCCACAGGACTTCTTTCTTCCAAAGTCCAGATCCCATGTAAACAGTGTAATCAATTGATGGTAATAATTAAACACCTACTGTGTGCCTAGTGCTGTGCTAAGATACAAAGAAAGGTACAAAGAGTCAGTCTTTGCTCTGAGGAGCTCATGGTCTAAGGGGAGAATCAGCACATGCCTGTAAAATTAATGGAATTTAAGATCTTCCTGGGTCTCCTGTGGAGCCCATTAGGGGAGGCTTGCTGGGAGGAAGGCTTTCACACCTTTTGCTAGTTTCTAATTAGGTACTGAATCAGGAGGACTGTGATGCCCTCTGGCTCTGAGAAGTGCATGTACACTCCTCATTGGTATTTTGCTTTGGGGGCTGCTTATGAGAAGGATCTTGTGATTCCCTGGTCACTCTCAGTGGCTGTGTGTTCAGAGCTCCCGACTTCTCAGATGTAAAGGCTCTCTCCATCCAGGGCTGTATGTAAAGTATATAGCAATATTGCTTTGATTCAGGCAATCAGAGCCCTGTCTGTTGGTCTTTATTTCACTGTTTGTATTTTCTCTGAAGTTCAGGGTACTGACTCTTCCCCTGAATTAGTGATTGTAATTGAAAAGATCGTTGATCCCTTGAACAACTCTCTTTCCTAGTGAAGCAGATCTAGGACCTTGTGCCCACAGCTGTCCTGGGCATGCCAGTGTGATTGCTGCTATGGGGCCTAACAGGGTGCATACGGTGGCTTCCTGTCTTTAAGGGCTAGTGGGCAAGTGCTGCCAATTATGCCTCTTGGAGATCACTCACCCTGTTGTACCTGGCCCCATTCTTTCCCATCTTCCAATCAGCTCTCCCTCACAGAAGTGAGCAGACTGCCAGGTTCAGCTCCGCCCTTCCCCCAACCTCAGCTCTCCCTCATGGAGGTAGGCAGGTTGCTGGTCAAGGAGACTTGGCACTGGCAAGAATTTCAAAATTTACTGACCAATCACTGATTTTAGCCTCTGCCAGTTCCTGCTTACATAATACCTAACTGTTGGCCACATAGTGTCTCTTTAAAAGCTAAAGCTTTACCTGAGATCTCTGCTGTACTATCTGGGACAGTACCTTGTCAGCACGCCATGTGTCCTGATCAGCCAACATGGTGTAAAATAAAGGGTCCATTCTAAATTATTACTTGGGTCTTGCTCATGTTTTCTGGGTACAACAACCCAACCCTCTCATTTTGCAGATTGGGAATATTGAGGCCCAGAAAAGATGAGTGAGAGTCACATAGCTAGGCAACAAGCATTTATTAAGTGCCTACTATATGCCAGGCACTGCACTAAGCTCTGGGCATATACAGAGACAGGCAAAGTCAGTTCCTTCCCTGAAGGGGAAGAGCTGGGACTGGACCCTGGAGAGGCAAAGTCTTTCCCGGTCTCCTAAACTGAAACTCAGAGGTTAGTTAAGTGACCTGCCCAAGGGCACTCAGCATCTCTAAATGTCAGAAACAAGATTCAAACCTAGGGCAGCTGACTCCAAATCCAGCCTCTCAGTCTCCTTTTCATGAACTCTTTAGGCCCTTTTGAGACCCCAGGCCCTACCTGGTGGTCTGGCTAGGGATGGAGTTAGAATAAGAACGGGAATCATGCATATTCTCCAGTGTCCTCAGGCTGAGGGCTATTCCTCAGCAGAGCTGTGAAACAGGCCGTGCAGGTGTTAATATCATTCCCATTATCCAGAAGAGAAAACTGAGGGTCAGAAAAGCCAAGGGACCTGTACACGACCTTGCAGCTAGTAAGTCACAGAATCAGGATTTGAATCCAGAACTACCAGGCTAATACTAGAGGAACAGCCAGAGAATTAGAACTATGGATCTGGGCAGATTTGAGCTCAGTGTCAGGAGAAACTGCCTAACAATGAGGGCCACCCCAAAGAAGACCAGACTGACTCACAAGGTCATTGATTTAGAGGTCATCTGGCCCAACCCCCTTATTTTACAGGCAAGGAAACTGAGGCCCATAGGTCCTATGGTCATAGATTTAAACTAGAAAAGGACCTCAGAAGACTTCCAATGCAGCCTGCCCCAACCCCCAAACGAAGACTGTGCCCTGTTGTGCCCAAACGAAGACTGTGCCCATGAGGAAACTGGGCTTGTCAGGTTTCAAGTGACTTGGTCAAGATTTGAACTCGAGTCATTTTGTTTTTGGAAGCCCTGCTCTTCTGTGATGTAACATCTGGCCCACACAAGCCACCTCCTCCCACACACCGAAGAGAAATTTCATCATGAAGACTGGCAGCTTCAGACTTCTTGCCCCTGACTCATGTTATCCCCCTCTAGGCAAGTTGTCTCCAGGGGGAATCTACCTGTGGAAGGCCTGACTTCATAGGCCAAGCCTTCTGTCCTTGGCTCTAGGGCAGGAGGGGTGGGTTTGGGGCTGGGGAACATGGGAAGGAGCCTTTGGGAGGGAATCCCTGCAGTCTGGAGGCTCCTGAGTCACGGCCCATGGAGGAGTCCTGGGGCTTCATTCAGTTATGTTCAGTTCAATTTAGTTCAGCTTAACTGAATTTTCAAAAGTTTGTGACTTTCCTAAGGCCTGATGAGAATCACCACTTTCCCCTCAGGACTCCTGAGCCTTTCCATATGTCCTGCCCCTGTTATCTCCCCTAACTAGGATGGGCTTTCCTTGAGATTAGGGACCGTCTGATCCTTCTGTTTTTATCCCCAAAATTGAGGCAAACCAAAAGCCTTCATAATTGCTGTCCATTGCATCTGGTCCAGGCCCCTCCTTTTATGCAGAAGCAAATGAGGTTCAGAGAGGGGGGGGTCACTTGTCCAGGATCACACAGGAAATAAGTGGTCAGGATGTGTCTGGGGCTTTCCTCAGACCAATGAGCATCTCTCTTATCATCCTAGCCTGGGAAGGGTGTACTTGTTCCACCACACCCTCAGACCCACACATGACTCAGGTACACACAAGGAGTTAGGCCTGTTTCTACTGGTCCCTGGAGATAAATGGGGCAGCAGAGCTGGGCGCCCCAGAGGACACCATTCCTGAAGGGCGGGGGCTCAGATTTATGTAGGCATGGGCCCAAGGTAGAAACCTGTGCCTTGGGTTGCCTCATTAAGCTATATCAAAGGTCTCATCAGGCAGCATCATTCTTTGACAGTCCTTATTCCTATCCCTCCTGATCACCCAGCACCAACTTTACATCCAGCCTGCATGAGCTGAAGGGGCATCCTGGGTATGAGGTAGGTCTCACCATCCTCTGAGATTTTCCTTTGGTAGCAGAGCTAGAGATCTTTGGTGACAAGACTCTGAGTGAGAAATCTGTGGACTAGACCCAGGACTGATGACAAACACCTTGTGAGCTTCTCAAGGGGAGGTTTGGTGCTTCCAGAGAACTCAGAAGTGGGCACCTCCTGACCACTCACTGGGCTTCACTGCCAGGAAGGACCAGAGTAGCTCACTTTGGTCATTCTCTGAATTATTCTCTCAGAATTCTCTGATTATTGCCTGGAAGATATTGTTGACCTGAAAACCCAAGGAGGTGTTTCAGAATGGGGCCCTCGATAGTGGAGAGAAGGGTTCCTTTCAGTCCACTACAGCCTGTCTTTGACAGGATGGCACAGGGAGGGGGTTTAGCCTCATTCTGCTTAGCCTTATAGGGCAGAACTAGACAGATTTGGGCTAATGTCAGGAGGAACTAATCATGAGAGCCGTCCCAAAGCCGAACGTGAGGGGCCATGGAGGCCAGTTTGTCCAAGTTCCTCATGTTATAGATAAGGACACTGAGGTCCAGGGAAGTCATGAAATTCCCAGGGTCACACAGATGAGAAGACAGGATTTGTACCCTGGTCCTCTGACTCCAGATCTCAAGCTCTTGCCTCTCTAACCATATTGCCACCTGAGGTAGCAAGTTCTCCATAGCTGGAGGTCTTCAGGTGGAAGCTGGACGGCCACATCTTAAATTTTTTTTTTGCTTTTTTTTTGCAGGGCAATTGGGGTTAAGTAACTTGCCCAAGGTCACACGGCTAGGTTTTTGTTTGTGTGTGCGTTAAGTGTCTGAGGCCAGATCCGAATTCAGGTCCTTCTGACTCCAGGGCTGACACTCTAGTCACTGCGCCACATAGCCGCTGCGCCACATAGCCGCCCCCGGGACGGCCACATCTTGAAGGGGATGCCCGTTCAGGCATGGGGTAGACTCCTGAAGGGGCCTCTTGGGGGGGTGGTCTCTTTGTATTCAGAGGTTTTGTCATCCAACAAATAGACCCTGGAATGTGCTCATTTTAAGTGTCTTCTTTTGTGGGACAGAAAACCCAAATAAATTATCATTACTGTTGCTATCATTGGCAGTTGGGTTCCTGGTAAGCTTGATGATGCCAGGTCAAGCTTATTCAGTTCATGTGATACTCACATAAGGGCTGACAGGAAAATCCCTATAAAAATAAAGAGCTGGAGTTGATGGTATCAAAGATGTCTTCCAGCTTTGGACCTATGATCCTAAGGCACTTAATATCCCCAAGCCTCAGTTTCCCCATCTATAAAATGAAGGGACTGCACTGGACAACTTCTAAGGTCCCTCTCCATTCTGGATCTATTCTCCTATTACCTGAAGCAATCTATCTGGCCAAGAGAGGAAGCTGATGGTTGGGAAGAGGGTGGATCTAAGGACAAAACCTCCGGGGAGGATGGGCAGAGAAGAGTAGGGGGTCTTCTTTGGACAGTCAATGTTGGATTGTCTGGATTCCAGGACTTGAATGTGGGCAGGTGTGAGTCTATAACCACCCAACTTCATGGCTCTAGAGAAGTAGGAAAGGCTTAGAAATCTCCTCTCCCCTTCCCTCCATCCCCCCCCCCCCCCGCACCTTCTCCCCAAGCCATACTTCTAAGAGCTTTTTAATTAGCATCATAGACAAGCCAAGCTGGAAAGGACCTGAGAGACCACTTAGTCTGACTCCCTTTTTTTACACAGAAGGAAGCTGTACTCTAGAGACCTTAATTGACCTGGACAAGATGGCAATGCAGCCAGTTCCTGCTCCATCTGGGACAGAATACTGAGGATAGATTTTTTTTAAACTCTGGAAAAGGGTTTTATTTCACCATAAAAATGCAAACTGGAATAAACACAACCTTTTATAACCCAAAGGTCACAACTACTTAAAAGTATTTCTGAGCTTCATCTTGAGAAGCAAAAAATCATAAAATCGAACAGTTTGCAACTTTGAATCTGTTTGAAACATTGCAAGTAAAAAAATTTAGCAAAAAGCTTCTTTAAAAAACCATGTACACACTCATTTATACTCAAAACACAATTCTTTAACTTTTTACTCTTGATTATTTAATTTGTATTTCAGAATTAAGGGAGCATCTCCAGCCCACTTTGTCTCAGACCCACACTTACTGGAATCTTTAAAAAAAAGCACAGCGGGCTTACACTTTCAGTTTTAAAGGCATTCTACTTCCATTTCATATGCGCTGGCTCACTCTGCCATGACCATTTTGTTCCTACGTCTTTCCACCATCTCCATGTTTTTGAATCAGTTAAATACAAAATCAAATCAAACTAGCAAGATCTTTTTTTAAGTGGTTGTTAAAAACCCTTCACATTTGGCAATTTATCTCAAATTCAGTTAAATTTGCCCTTTTTTCCAAAGTGTGTGTCAACTTCATTGAGGGCATAAAGAATTTCTAGTCAAGAATTTTGCCTACGTTTATGTAGCAGGTCTGGAGTTCTTGAAATGTCACTTCCATTTCTCCTGATTAAAAGAGAATTGGAGAGGAAGAAGCAGAGCCAATGACAAACCCCCGACACGCTGAAACTGAAGCACAAATAATCATGCGATCTTAAAAAAAAAGCGAATCCATTTCCAATGCAATTGTCTTTACTTTCAAAAGGAGTTCATTTTTAGTCACCACACAGAGACTTTCTTAAGGTGGCCAAGAAGCCAGAAGCTTTTGCTGGTCCTGGCCTATCCCATAAATGGGAATTCAAAAGGCTGTCCTTTACTACCTGCTCCAGGTACTTACTTGTTTGCTCAGGGATCGGAATCTCCCTCCTCGGGATCTCTCTCATCGTTGGCTGCGCTCCCCACCCACACTGCCCTCCCGGCTTCCATCCCTTCTACCACACCTGTCTCTGCTGTAGCACCTCCGGTACCAAGACTATGGGCCTTACACTAGATCGGTGAGAACTATACTCTGTCAGAGGGTCTTCTCTGGCGTTGTCTTTCTTCCTCTTGCTCACATCCCTTCTACATTCTTTTTATGTCGCTCTCTCCTCAGTACTTCTGTCTCTACTGGACCGATGTCCCCCCCTTCCTTGGTTCTGTACTACATTTGTCTTGTTCAGAAGGTGAATCTTTTTTGCACGTGGTCTGGTCACCGTTAGATGGACCCTTTTGTGGGTCGTAATTGGCAGGAATACAAGAGAGCACACCTGAACATTTTTTTCCTGTACAGCTTTCACTCCAAATACAGTTAAGATTCTAACTTTCTTTGCCTTGACTTAGATTTCCACTCCCATTTTTGGGAATTAAAATCAATCTCCTGATTTGGGAGCATTTCCCTTTGACAGACCTGGGTCGGCTGACCCATGGGGGAATGCAGAGGTGGAGGGATCACAGCTTGAAGCCCCCCACTGGGGGATATCTAGAGCAGGTCATGATGGGGGGAGGGGGGCTGAGATGCCGCCGCTTCTTCCATCTTCGGCCGGGGCTCCTCTAAACGCCCAGAGCTCGCTGTCCTTGCTCCCTCCCAGGTCCGAGCTCAGCCTCCTGAAAGCGGCTTCTCTCCTCGAGCTGCGGCAGGCGGATTCTCTCTTCTGTCCGTTCATTCTCCAGGCACTTGACTGCCTTGGCTCTGCGTAGCCGCTCTGCAGTCCATCTAAGTGCCTGCAGATTCCTTCGAGCCAACGATCCTTCCCTCCTGTCATTTGATCTTCTCGTCTTTCCTGGTTTTCTCTTTCAGTTTTTTTCTGATCTTGACGGACTTCATGGGCTTGGGGTTTGCTCTCTCCCGAGCCCTGCTCTTCTCCCTTTCTTTCTTCTTCTTGCCTTTCTTCAGCTTCTTTTTCTTTCCCTCTCTTCTCTTTGCTCTTTAGGCTCTTGAAGTTTCTGCCTTTCAAGGTGCTGGGTTTGGGTTTGTTGTTGTGTTGGGTTTTTAAAAAGTTTTTTGAAATTTTGGTATCACTGAGGTATTAAATTGAGTCAAAAGAAGCCTGCTCTAGTCTGGCTCTGCATCCCACCATCCCACAGAAACTGGGAGCAGTCCCACTCTCCCCCCCAACAACACTTCTCTTAGTCACCATTCTGCCCAAGGCCAGATTCCTAAGGGGCAGGGGAATGTGACGAAGAGTCAGAGGATCTGAGTTCAAATCCATGCTTTCTCACCTGTGTGACCTGGCCTCAGTTTCCCCATCTGTAAAATAAGGGTTGGGCTCTATTCCCTCTGAAGTCCCTTCTAGATCTGATGGTTCTAAATGCTCAGAGTTATCAAGAATCATTTACTGAAATGCCATCAGGGGACATGTAGCATTTTAAGCCTTGTAAGAGAGTCAGATTTTAAATTCCAGGTCAACATGCTGACCTCTTAGTGAGATCATATCAGATCAGGGGTTTAGAGCTGCGGGGAGGGGTCACAGAGGCTTTGTAGTTCAAGCACCTCCTTTTGAAAAGAAGGAAATTGAGCCCAGGTCTGACCCCCCCCACACACAACCCCTAACTCGCCTGTCTCCCTACTGCCTCCAGGATCACACATAGATACCATTGTCAGGCTGGCATCGTGAGCCCTTCACAACCCTGTCCTTTTCTACCTATCCAGACTTCCTACCCTTTATGATCAAGCAAGACAGAGCTACAAATCGTTCCTCACACAAGACAGGTCATCTCCAGACTCCACACTTTTCTACCAGCTGCTCCCCATGCCTAGAATGCCCTTACCACTACCTCCTGACTTCCTTTCTGACTCAGCTCAAATCCTGCCACCTGTAAGAGGCCTTTCTTAGTCCCCTCCCCCAGCTCCTACTGCCTTCCTGTCTCACACTGCCTTCACTCAATTCTGAGTGTTGTACAGTTGCTGCCGTATCATCTGTGCCATTCCATTGTAAGCTCCCTGAGGAAAGAGACTGTGCTTTTGCCTTTCTTCATAGCCTCAGCACTTAGCACAGAGCCCAACATAGAGTAAGTGTTTTAGCAGTGCTTGCTGACTGCTGGCCTTGTAAGAAGGAAGATCCCCAAATTTCAAGTCCCATCTCCAACTCTTGCTAGCTGGGTGGCCATGAACAAGACCTGCTCTCTGTACCCCTGGTGTGTGCCCCTGGTGACTCTCCAAGGCCAAAGGTCATAGAGAAGCTGCCCATCTCCAAAGGGGGGAGGTGTATGTACCCTTGGCCTCATCTACACCAAAGGAAGCCCCTGTCTGGTCCCTGCACTATGAATGGTGGCCCCTCCTGCTGCAGCCCCTGAGCCTGGAGAGGGCAGGGATGGGAGTCAAGTCCTAGCCTTGGATCAGCATCCTGGACACTCAGGGGCCCCCACATTATTTTGTTGGCTGGTATGTCTGGCCCCTCAGATTCGATCGACACAGTAGGTTGGAAAAATGCAGCCAAAGGGCCCAGCATCGGAGGGCTCCTGAGGACACATTCAGTCCCCTCTCTTTGGCATAGAGACTGTCCCACCTGGGTAGGGGAAGGGGGGGGTTCACCTGGGGAATTCTAGAGAGGCCTCTTAGGATGTCACTGAGGGGAAGGAAGCCTGAAGAGAGGGGGGAGCTCTGCTCATGCAATGGTCTTATTGTCATCTCTGTGAGGCCAGGGGCCACTCCCGGCTTTCTTTGTAACAACAAGTGTTCCTTAAGCTCCTACTGGGATGAGAGTACAAAGAAAGCCCAGGCCACTCCCTGTCCTCACAGAGCTAACAATCAAAATTGAGACTGTCTGATTGAATCTTACAGCTCAATGAACATTTTTTGATTGACACCAACATTCTAGTAGCTTCTAAGAGCCAGACCAACCAACCCCAGATTGGAGCTGGAAGGGAACAAGGAGGATTCTAACCCCCCTCATTTTACAGATGGGGAAGCTGAGGCCCAGAGCGGTCACAGTCTCTGCCCTCAAAAAGTTTATTTTTTGCTAGAGGAAAACAGGTACACAGATAAGTAAATACAAAAGGAAAGAAGGAAGGGGGAGGGAAGAGAGAAGGTAGGAAGGAAAGTGTAGGTAGAGATTTTCTGACCCGACCTGTGATTTTCTTCATACTGGGACCTCCTGGTGACAGATCTGCTTCACCCAATGTAGATCATCCTCACTCTAAAACTCCCTGTCTGAGGCATTTTTTAGGTGAAGTGACTTGCTCAGGGTCACACAGCTAGGATGTCTCAGGAGTAGACCTTGAACCTGGGTCTTCCTGACCTTGAGGCCAGCTCTCTATCATGCCAAATTCATATAGATTAAATACCAAGCAATTTTGGTGGGGCCGTGCAGGCTGGCACAGACCCCTGTAGGGGCCAGGGAGGGCCTCATGTAGGTGGCGACACTTGAGGAGGCCTTGGGAGGTGGAGGAGGGGAAGGGGCACATTCTAGACAGGTGGTGGGGTGAGGGGAGAAGAGGTCAGGATGCAGTCCTGTTTGGCTCAGCTGGAGAATTCATAAAAGCCACATGAGGCTGGGCCCAGATTGGCGGGGGGCTTTAAATGTCTCCCAGAAGGGGAAAAAAGCCCCTGAACTGTCCCTCCTTGGGCCTTCTACCACCCTCCTCCTCTCTTGACCCTGCTCTCTCCAGTCCCATGGCCCCATCCCTAGTGGTAAAGAAGGAAAGCTTGTTCAAGACGAATTCCCAGGTCTACAGGATCCCAGCCCTGCTCTACCTGGCCCAGCACCATGTCCTCTTGGCATTTGCTGAGCAGAGGGCCAGCAAGGCCGATGAGCAGGCCAAGGACATCGTCCTGCGCAGAGGGATATATGAACCATCAACCCACCAGGTGCAGGTAAGGAAAGAGCGGGGCTTGGGTGAGCAGGAGCCAATGAGCCAATGCTAGGCTTGGGAGTCTACATCACTGGCATTCCTCATGCTGTAGGAGGCTTGGGGTGGGCACTGTGGATACCAAGAAATCAGGCGATTGCTGAGGAAGCCGACAATTCAGAGAAGGAGGTGACTCCCAAGTCACCCAGTATAGTCTCCATATAATGATGTGTACACAGCTTGTCTCCACTAATAGAATACAAGCTCACTGAGGGCAGGGACTGGTTCCTTTTTTGTCCCTGTATCTCCATTGCTTGGCACACAGCAGGCTTTTAAAAATGCCTGTTTTAATGGATCAGTAGATTGTCAGCTCCCTGAGGACAGACACTGTTTCCTTTTTGTCTGTTTCCATAGTCCATAGTATAGTGTCTAGTGCACAAATACTTCTTGGTTGACTGAAATGTCATAGAAGACTTTAAGCCAGATTCAGGAGACAGTGCTGACCTCAGCGTCAAGGGGGTCACCATGTCTTGCCCCAAGAAGTCCCTCTGCCCTGGTCAGACCCTGTGGGAAGGTGGGTGCTCAGTCTGAGGAGTCACGTTTTCAACAAGGCACAGGGCATCAGAGAGAACCAGGGCCTAAGAAATTAAAGGCCACAGAGAAGATTCAGGGGGCATGATGGCTGTGTCTAAATACCCGAAGGACTGCCATTGAAGAGTGGCTTGTGGTCTGGATGTATTTTTATATACATTTGTACACATTTGATAAAAATAATAAAAATCATAAAATAACAGGCAGGCATTGACATGGTGCTTCCAAGATTACAAAGTGCCAGCCACCTGCTCTCATCGGGTCCTCACAACAACCCTGGGAAGGAGGTATTTTTATTATCTCCATTTTAAAGATGAGGAGACTGAGGCTGAGAGGGTTTCAGTGATTCCCCCTGGTCTTCTTATCTCCAGGTGCAGCGCTCTGTCTTGCTGCTGGGCAGGGTCTGTATTATTGTTATTTTGTTATATTTAATATTTTTATTATGCATTAACATTTCATTGTATTATTATTCCCATTTTATGGGTGGGAAAACTGAGACTCAGAGAGGGAGAAAAGTGCCTTGCCTGAGCAGGATAACAGATAGGACTTGAACATCGCTCTCTGCTGACTCCTGGTCTAGCTTTCTTTCCACTGCCTCTCTCTGCCAGATGGAGGAAGAATTGACCATTTTTTGGCTTGAACCCAGAAGACAGAACTATGGGACGAAGTTTGATTTCTTGTCTTTTTGCCCCTTTTGACAGTGGAAAGAGATGAAGGTGGTGAAGAAGGCACGGCTACCAGGCCACCGCTCCATGAACCCCTGCCCCGTGTATGATGAGGTTACAGGCACCCTGTTTCTGCTGTTCATAGCTGTGGAGGGCCAGGTTACTGAGGACCAGCAGATCCACACCAAGACCAATGCCGTGCGTCTGTGCTGCGTGACCAGCAAGGACCAGGGGAAGACCTGGAGCTCTGTCCAGGACCTCACCGATGCTGCCATTGGACCAGCCCACAAGCAGTGGGCCACCTTCACCGTTGGGCCGGGCCATGGTGTGCAGCTCCACAACCAAGACCAGACCTTGGTGATCCCTGCCTATGCTTATCGCATCCTTGGGCCTCAGAAGCCCATTGCCCATGCCTTCTGCTTGCTCAGTGATGATCATGGGAAGACATGGAAGAGGGGAAATTTTATAGCCATGGGGAACACCCTGGAGTCCCAAGTGGTGGAAGTGGACAGCCACGGCCAGAGGGTCCTGTACTGTAACTCCAGAAGCACCCTCAGGGCCAGGGTCCAGGCGGTCAGCCAGGATGGTGGAGTGCATTTCACCGGGGCTCAACAGATCAAGAAACTGGTTGAACAACCATTTGGCTGCCATGGAAGCGTGGTGGGCTTCCCAAATCCCACCCAAAATGCCTCTGGCTCTGCAGATACCTGGCTGCTTTACTCCCATCCCAAAGACCCACTGAAACGGGAGGATCTGGGTTTGTATCTTAACAGGGATCCCTTGGACCCTGCAGGCTGGACCAAGCCAGCCATCCTGATGAGGGGTGCCTGTGCTTACTCAGACCTCCAGTACATGGGGCCAGGCCCCAACGGGTCACCCCAGTTTGGCTGCTTGTTTGAATATGGAAATTATGATGAAATCCTTTTTGTCAAGTTCACTCTTGAGCAAGCTTTCCCCTCCTGAGTTCTTGTGCTGTTAAAGAATTGGTTCTACTGCTGACTCCTTTCTTTTCCTCTCTGAGTAATGGCCCCAAGATGAATCACTCTCCTTCCTCTCTGGGACCCTCAGGACTCATGAGTCTTCATTGTCAGTCTTTGGCTTCCTCCATTAAAAGTATGTGATCATACAGGGCATCTTTTTTTTTCTTGTATTTTCTTAGCATTTACCATAGGATTCCCCACTTTCAGCTCCACCTGGTCAAAAGAAGCTTATTAGAGGCAGACCTTGGATCCTCATCTTCAAAGTTTTCTACAGCATATTCATGGTGCTGGGGCAATATGGGACGCTCATTTGGCATGGAGGGTGGGGAAGGGGCCATATCTCCATATCATCACACATGGTTTCATCTGCCCTATTTGTGTGGTTCCTCTGTGACTGGAACAGAGTAGGAGAATGGGCTGATCCAATAATAGGGATAAATAGAAATTCCTATACTTGGGCTCGAAAAAGCTGGCACAAGGCCCAAAGAGACATAACAAGACAGCCGTATGTCTGAAAATGATCTAGGGGGGGCTTAGCAGACCGCAGTCTCAGTAAAAGCCAAGGCTTTGAAAAGGGGTCAAGAAAGTTCCCTTTGGTTCAGGCTATAGTATGAGAGTCAGAGGGTCTAGAAGAAGGGAGGTCACAGTCCCACTGTATTATGCCCTGGTACGATCACATTGGGGATATTTTGCTCAATCCCAGGGGACACATTTTTAGGAAAGGCATTGATAAGCTCCTGTACAGGAAGCAGCTGTAATGTTAATGGAATTTAAGATCTTCCCCGCCCATTACTAGACCTCACAGTAGAGCCCATTAAGGGGAGTTTGCTTAGGGGAGGCTTACTTGCAGGAATGCTTGCTTGCAGGAAGGCTTTCACACCTTTTGTTAACTTCTAATTAGGCCCTGAGTCAGGAGGGCTGTGAATCCCTCTAAAAAGGGTATTTATACTCTGAGGTTAGTATTTTGCTTTGGGGCTCACTCATTGGAACAATATTCTTGTGACTTGACCAGCTGAGACTCTAGGTAGCCATTAAGGAGCCCCCCGGTTTTGAAAAACCCAGATGTTGGTGCTTCTCTCTGGTAATTATATATGTATTGCCTTGGTCAGACAGTTGGATCTGTCTCTTGATCTGTGCTAATTTCTCAGACAGAAGCCCTGTCTTTTGGTCTTTATTTCTCTGCTTGCATTTTCTCTGAAGTTCAGGGTGCTGACTTTTTCCCTGAACTAATGAATATAATTTAAAAAGATTGACCCCTTGAACACCTCTCTTTCTTAGTAAAGCAGATCTAAGAACCTGTGCTAGCAGCCATCCTGGGTATGCCATTGTGGTTGCTGCTACCACAACCAGGATCATGAAAGGACTGGGGACCATGCCACATGAGGATCGGGTGAGGGAGCAAAGGATGACCAGCTCAGAGAAAAGGAGACCAAGAGAGGCCAGGGTAGAAGTCTTCCAGCATGGAACAGTTTGCCATGGGAAGGAGAGATTGAATTTCTCCTTATGGTCCCCATTAGGTGGACCTAGAATGGTGGCTACAAGGGACAGAGACAGATTTAGGCTTCTTTATATCCCAACAATGACAACTGTTCATGGATGGAGTTGGCTGCCTCCAGAGGGGAGGGGTCTGAAGGTGTGTCTTTGAGTAGAGACTGGGTGGCCCCTTGCCAGGAATGCTGTTAAGGGGTTGGCTCAGTCAAATACGAATTGGACTTAATGACCTTGGGATCCCTTCCAACTCTGAAGTTATATGAGTCTTGGATGGTAAATGGTCCCAAGACTGTAGAGGACAAAGATGCTTGACTGCATTTACTCCTAGCCTCCAGGGTGGCAGGGAGGCATGAGGAACTTCTGTGGGTCTCATGAAATTTGCATTGACCTTGTCCCTATTTCTCTGTGTTCCCCCTAGACCTTGCAGTCAGCCCAGCTATACAGTTCTCATTTCACTGGACTAATAATATCTAAGATAGAGAGATAAAGTGTTTTAAGGTTAAAAAAAAGTATTCCTATGTATCTGGCACATCTTGCCATTCACCCTGCTGCAGCTCCTCTGCCCAGTCAAAATAGCAGAATAGACCAGACCCCCAGAGACCACACACTCTCCTCCCTGGGGAAGTTAATACCCTCAGTTTTAGCATGCCACTGCCACCATAGAGCCAAGCTCTCTTGATTAGTGAATTAGTGAATGCAAACTCTCCGACCCACTATCTCTAATCAAGATCAGAGATTTCATCAGTGAGAGGAACTTCTGGTATGAAAAATCTCTCCATCTCTGCTAAGACAATGGCCATCATGGCTTGGTCAACCAATGAGTAAGTGCAAACTCCCATCAAAGACTATTTAGCTGACTCTGCTTCCCATCTTTTGCCCATGGACATCATGCCATCTGCTCCTCTGCTGAAGTAGCCCTTCTCCCTTACTCCTTCCCTCTAGCATTAGTAATCAGCAATGCTAGCCTTGCTTCCGTAACCATTCTGGACTTGCCAGACCCATTACAGTGGAAGTTCTTTGAGGGCAGGGGCTGCCTCACTCTTGTCTTTGTATATCCAACAACTAGCTGCATGTCTGAGCCATAGTGAGGATGGGGAGCAGCCCTATGTGCTGTCAGATCCCTTTTCTATAGTGTTTTAAGATTTATAAAGCATTTTATTTGAGTCTCACAGCAACCCTGTGGGTTAAGTGATCAGATGATCACTTTGCAGATAGAAAAAATAAAGTTAATTCAGTTAATTAACCTCAGAGAGGTTACATCATTGCATAGCTAGTCAATATCAGAAGTGGGGTTCAAACTCTGGTCCCTCTAAAGCTTTCTCCAATAGATGAAGCTACTTCTATTAGAAGGGTGGGCAGTGTCAGTTGGTGTGATAGGAGGAACCCCTAGGACACCCATCTGGTGCCCACCTCCTCCCTTTGCCTGGTTTCACTGCCATCTATCTATTTCTCCTGCTTGGCCTGGCATCTCCACTATTCTAGGAGCTCCCTTGGATTAGAGAAGATGCAGGACTGGGAAATGGAGGCGGGGGGGCTTTGGAAATTCAGTGGCTCTGGGCATGCAGTTGTTATCCTGAAAGGTACACTGAGCCTGGCCCTGGGTGGGGAGTGGTACAGGGAGGTGATAGTGGACATTTAAAATCACAGTCTCTGAATTGGACAGACCTCTAATGGTGATCTCCAGTCCTAGATCTCTCCTAAGATCACAAGCAACCTCTTCTGGTCATTAATGATCATTGATGATCACAGAGCTAACCTATCTGGTCAATGACTCCAGAGAAGCTTTTCCTTCCATCAAACTTATATGTGCCTTAAGACAGGTCAGGTTCAATGAGACGGAAGAGAAAAATACAGGGTGGGGGGAGTTCTGGATAGTGATGAGTAACAGGAGGTCAGGGAGGATGGAATTAGGACAATGGGGTGCCCAGACCAGGTGCTTTATGGGGATCCCTTTGTATTGGAGGACCAGGGAAACACAAAGGAGGATAAGACCCCCCCAAAGCAAGAAGGAACACTCTTTGCTCACTTTGTCACTCTGGTTGGGGATGGCCCTGCCAAAAAGCAGATTTTCATAACAGTTGACATTTCTGTAGCACTTAAGGTTTACAAAGTATTTTCCAGGCATTCATTTTTTTAATTTGCACTTAACAAGCACCCCTCAAAAAGAAAGAGCATTCTCAAATGTAGGAAAAAAAGAAGGGTTGGTATCAACCTTTATGTGTAAATCCTGTACCCATTTTGACCTTATCTTGAGATGTTGGTCTATACCTAGTTTCTACCATATTATTCTCCAGTTTCCCAGTAGTTTTTGTTAAAAAAAAAACTTAGACCTTTGAGTTTATTATATACTAAATTATTATGGTCATTTACTATAATATAATTTGTATCTAATCTATTCCACTGATCCATGCCTATATTTCTTAGCCAGTACCAGATTGTTTTGATATTACCACTTCATAATACAGTTTGAGATCTGGTATGATTGAACCACTTTCCTTCACATTTTTTTCATTGATTCCCTTGATATGCTTGACCTTTATGTTCTTCCAGATTAATCTTGTTGTTTATTTTGTATCCTGTAATTTTGCTAACGTTGTTAATTATTTCAAGTAGTATTTTAGTTGAATCTCTAGGGTTTTCTAAGTATACCATCATGTCATTTGCAAAGCATGATAGTTTTGTTTCCTTGTTACCTGTTCTAATTAATTTGATTTCTTGTTCTTCTCATATATATATATATATATATTTATAGCTAGGATTTCTAGTACAATATTGAACAATAGTGATAATAATGGGCATCCTTGTTTCACCCCTGATTGTTTTGGGAAGGCTTCTGAAGACTTATCCCTATTACAAGTTATGATTTCTGACAATTTTAGATAAATATTACTTATCATTTTAAGATAAACTCCATTTATTCCTGTTCTCTCTAGTATTTTTAATAGGAATGGATGCTGTATTTTGTCAAAGGCTTTTTCTGCATCTATTGAGATAATCATATGATTTCTGTTGGTTTTGTTATTGATTCAGCCAATTATGCTGATAGTTTTCCTAATATCAAAGCAGTCCCACCTTCCTGATATAAATCCCACCTGGTCATAGTATGTGATCTTTGTGATAAAGTTGCTGTCATCTCCTTGCTAGTGCTTCCTTTAGAATCTTTGCATCAGTGTTCATTAGGGAAATTGATCTATTTATAGGATCATTCTTCCTTGAGAGTGAGACTGGCCCATGCTCTCAGGCAAGAACATGGATAACCCACTGGAGGGCCAATTCTTATGAGATGACCTCAATCTGGGCAATCTTTGTCAAGGATATGTGTTACCATAGCCTTGAGAGAAAGCCTGATGTGGAAGATAGAATTTGACTGGGCATCAGAAAGACTTGAGTTCAAATTCTGCCTTTGACCCTGGTGAGCTGTGTGATCTTAGACAATTTGTGCAACCCCTCTGAGCCTCACTTTCTTCATCTATAAAAAGAGGGGTTGACCCAGATGACCTCAGAAATGCTTCCAACTCTTATCTGATGATTCTATGGTCCCCTGATCACTTAAAGACAAGCATGTACTTAATATATTGAATGATAATGGGAGATATGAATATCATCATCATCATCATCATCATCATCATCATCATCATCTACTGTATCTCTGATTTCTTTGGTACTTCCTCATCATCATTGCCATCACTGTTATTGTTACTACTCTGAGAGCTGGGAAACATTTATGTGTATAGCAGAGGTGGCCAACAGTGACTTGCGATAGCCCTGAATGCAGCCTGAACCAGATGAAAATGTACTGCGGAGATGCTTAAGAAAATAAATGAAAATACAATAGCACATATAAAATAGTACATTTTGGGGCTAAGTCAACATGCAGCCCACAGAGATCCTCCTTTGGCACTGGTCTACATGCAGAATGTGTTAGACTAATTCTTGTGCTCCCTGTGGTGTCCTGTTCCTCCACTAGGAGGCAAGAAGGGCTCATGTCATCCTGCCCCAGAGAGCCATAAGAGCCCAGAGGAGGCATCTTTGCTGACGCAGTGCCTTTGGGCAAAGGAGCCCTGCCCAGGGCACAGGGCCCCAACTCCCAGAAGGTGGTCTTTTCCCCCAAATCAATGCAGGGTTCCATTTGCTAAGCCAGGAAGGGCAGAGAAGGCTTGGGCTAGGGAGGAATGCCTGGAACAGGACATGGGGAGGTAGTGGACACTCTGCATCAGCTTTCCCCCCAAATATGGAGAACCTAGGGATTGTCCCAGGATCTATGGTGATTGGCAAGGCATTACAGGCTATCTGTTACCAGGAGGACATTCTGGAAATTGCCACTGAGCCATGTTCTGCAGCACCCTCTCGATGATTCATTGTAATATCCTCATGTATCCATTCATCCTACCTGTTAAGCTCTTTCTATATCTCAGAACTGCAGAATCCCAGTGTTGGGATGTGTGTAGGTAGAAGCACCCCAAAGGCAGGGACTGCTTCCTTTGTGTCTTTGCATGCCCAGGACCTAGCACAGAGCTTCAGCACTGTAGATGCTCAATAAATCCTTGGTTCTGTTGACTTCACTTTGCATCAGGAAGTCTTTCTAGGCTTCTCCATATTTATTAAGTTTATCATTTCTTTGCCTTTTTTGTTTTTTAAAATATTTATTTGTTTTTTGTTTTACTTCATTTCATTCACTGCCATCAGATTCTGAATTCTAAATTTATCCCTCTTCCTTCCTTCCCCACTCCCCAAGATGGTGTGCCACCTGATATAGGCGCTACATATACATTCATGTTAAACACATTTTCACATTAGTCATGTAAAGAAGAATTAGAACCAATGGGAGAGAAGAAACAAACAGGAAGAAAGAGAACAAGTCGTCTTTGATCTGTATTCAGACTCCATAGTCCCTTTTCTGATGTGAATAGCATGCTCCATCAGGCTTCTTTTGGAGTTGTCATAGATCCTTGCATTGCTGAGAAGAGCTAACTCTATCCAAGTTAGTCATCACATGATGTGGCTGCTGATGTGTGCAGTGTTCTCCTGGTTCTGCTCACTTCACTCACATTAGTTCATATAAGTCTTTCCAGGTTTTTCTGAAGTCTGCTGCTCATCATTTCTTTTCTTCTTCTCCTTCTTCTTCTTCTTCTTCTTCTTCTTCTTCTTCTTCTTCTTCTTCTTCTTCTTCTTCTTCTTCTTCTTCTTCTTCTTCTTCTCCTCCTTCTCCTTCTCCTCCTCCTTCTCCTCCTTCTCCTTCTCCTTCTCCTTCTCCTTCCTCCTCCTTCTTCTTCTTCTTCTTCTTCTCCTTCTCCTTCTTCTTCTTCTTCTTCTTCTTCTTCTTCTTCTTCTTCTTCTTCTTCTTCTTCTTCTTCTTCTTCTTCTTTGCTTTTTTTTGGAGGGGGTAAGCTAGGGCAATTGGGATTAAGTGACTTGCCCAAGGTCACATGGCTAATAAGTGTTAAGTGTCTGAGGCCGGATTTGAACTCAGGTCCTCCTGACTCCAGGTCCAGTGCTATACTCACTGTGCCACCTAGCCGCCCCCTGCTCATCATTTCTTATGGAACAATAAATATTCCATCACATTAATATACCACAGAAAGTCATCATTTCTCACAGCATAATGGTATCTCACAACAGTCAGACATCTCAGTCACTGTTCAGTCACTGCCCAATAAAGAATCCCCTTTCCTCCCAGTTCTTTGATGTCACAAAAAGGGGCTCTGAGACTGCAAATTGAAGAGCTGGTACTGATCTCCATTTGTAGAGGGAATTTTCTTACTGGGAGCACCTTGTTTATTGGGAGGTTTCCACTCTGGGAGTTTTTATTGGTCTCCCAGGGAAACCAGCAAAATCATAGGTCTGACTTTTTACAAAAAAGATAAATGTTTGCTATGATACCTCATTTTAAAATAAAAATAACATTCCAGAATTGAATTGCATTGAAAATGTCACAAGAGTTCTCTGCTTCCCTCCTCCAAAATAAGGTCACTTGGAGTATCTGGTATTTCCAGGCCTGGCACCCACCCAACACTGGGGGTGGATGGAATGGCTACTAGACTAGATGTTCATCTGTTAGAGGGTTTTGTAGGCAAGAGCCTAGTTTCCCCTGCTTATATCTGCCATAGGCAGCTAGGTGGCATAACAGATAGAGTGGGGACTCAGAATCAGTAGAGACCTGAATTCAAATCTTGCCCCAGACACTTCCTACCCATGTAACTTTGGAAAAGTCACTTAACCACTCTGAGTCTTAGTTTCCTCATTTATAGGAGTTGGACTGGATGACCTTGAAGTTCCCTTCTGGCTAGGAAGGGTGACACATAGCTATTTGCAACTTGGTTTGCAAAAGGAGAGGTTCTCCCTGTCTTTGTGAATCATTCCTTTAGACCCATATCAGAGAAAACAACAACACACAGCGTTGGACTGGGGGGCAAGAGGCCTGAGTTCCTCTCCTGGATCTGGCACTCAGAATCATAAGTAGGAATTTTGGAGCTGGGGGTGAGCATCATGAAATGGGGAGGGATGGTTGAGAGGGAAACACTGAGAGGGCTGGAGGAGGGAACTAGGAGGAGCTCACCTGGGGTACATCCTCAGGGAGGAGGGAAGAAGAGCCTCACAGTACATTGTAAAGTTTCTATACCGATGAAGGCATAACTAGGGTGGGAAAATAAGAACTTTGTTCCTGGTGCCAATATTTAGAATACTGTCAGTGCCCATTAACTGTTAGCCCCTGGGGGCAGAGTTCTGATGATCTCTCTCTAGTTATGCTTTTGCTGACCAGCCATGTGACCTTACATAAGCCTCTTTGTCTCTGTGGGTCTCAGTTACCTCATCTATAAAATGATGAAATTGAACTGACTGACTCGAGGGTCCTTTCCAGATCAAAATTCTATGATCTGAAAACGATTTTCAAGAACTTGATCATATTTCATTTTCAATCCACACAAAATCTGTTAGGTTTCCAATATTTCAGCTTCTTTCATGGGGTGTGGTGCCCCATTGCCTCTAGGATAAAATACAAAAGCCATGGTTTGGCATTCAAGGCTCATCACAATACCTTTCCAGCCTTGTTTCTCATAATTCCTCTTCAGATACTTCACATTCTAGCCTAAACACATTGCTAGTTCTTCCTTGACCTCAGCAGCCCATCTCCCACCTGTCTCTTTTTACATAGGCTAACTGTTATTGTTCAGTCATGTCTGACTCTTCATGACCTTGTTTGGGGTTTTCTTGGCAAAGATCCTGGAGAGGTTTGCCATTTCCTTCTCCAGCTCATTTTACAGATGAGGAAACTGAGGCCAACAGGGTGAAGTGACTTGCCCAGGGTCACACAGCTAGTGAGTGCTGAGACCACATTGGAACTCAAGTCTTCCTTCTCCAGGCCCAGTGATCTATGCACAGTGGCAACACCTAGCTGACTACCATGCCCGGAATGCACTCCCTCCTCACTTCTGCCTCTCAGAAAGGCCTTCCAGACACAGTTCAACTCTTCCTAGAAGTCTTCCCTGATTTCACTCTACCCTTCCCTCTCTCCTCAAATGTTCCTGGAGTTCTTTGTCTTTACTCCATCACCCCGTCTGCTACTTGTGTGCAGGTCACACAGCCCCAGGAGGATCAGTCAGCCAAAAACCAAAGCACCCACTTTGTGCTTGATAACTGTGCTGGCACTGAGGATACAAAGACAAAGGCTGAAACAGTGCTTACATTCTATAGAGAAGACAACATGTATATATACATATACACTATACATACGTGTGTGTGTATGTGTGTGTGTGTGTATATACACACACACACACATATTCAAAATATATACCAAATAAATACAGCATAATTTGAGGAGAGGAGAGACCAGCAAAGGCAGCAGAGAGCTGTGTCTGGGGACAGGGACTGTATCCTTTTTGTCTTTAAACCCAAACCACCTAAGTACCTGGCACATGGCAGGTGCCTGATAAAGATTTTATTGTTGCTGGTGGGGGCAAGGAGCTTCTGAAGGCATCAGAGATGGGAGTGATGACCAGGAGGCAGAGGGGTAAAGCAAAGAGGCCTGGAGAGACTGTGAAGATAAACAGTGCTTGTGGATACAGAATGGGAGAAGCCCATGGTCATTAAATTGGAAGGGAGTCCACCTGTTAGAATGCGGAGGGAGAGAGAGGAAGACTTGGCAAAAAAAAGGGGGGGGACACAATGAATGAGGGATGTGCATAGAGGAAGGCCATCCAAGCTGCTGAGGCATCCAGTTAAACATAATGGCAGAGTTGGGAGGGCCTTGCCCCTGGTCCAAGCCCTTTTGTTTTCCTGGGGAAGATTCTGAAGCCCCCAGAGGATAAAGAGCCCCTGGGAAAGCCCCTGAGGCCAAGGGGCCCCTGCTTGCTCCACAGCTAACTCCTCTGCCAAGAGCCCTGAAGCAGGACTGTGCATTCAGAACATCCTCGTTATTCAATACATGCATCCTTCCAGGAAGGTCTGGCTCTTGGCATCAGCTTTTTTGAGGAAGGACTTGCTTCTAGGAAGGACAATGTTCAAATAAGCCAGACATAAAATCTATGGACTTAACAACCTTTTTAAAAAATTTCATAAGCCACCCCATGAAAAGGCAGCACCACAATGATGAACAGTTCCTTCTAATGTCTAACCTAAGTACCTCCTATGGTAATGTAAATTCACTCATTTTTGCTCTATCTGAAGAGGAGACAGGAAACAACCCCCAACCACCACCTACTTACATGCCCATCTTTGATACCCACATCATATCCCCTGAAGACCATTACCAAATGCCTATGAGTCCATACCCTGGCACTTAGTGCCTGTGTGACCTTGGAAATGTCACCAAACTTGGCCTCCATTTCCTCATCTATGAAATGGGTGGGTTGGACTAAATGACCTCTAAGGCCCCCATGACCCTTTGTGGTCCCCACTTTCTTCTCTCTGCCTTGGGGGGTGCCAGCTATCAGTCAATGATCCTCTGATGCCAGGAATGCCAGGCCAGCTCCTCACTAACTGCTCCTTACCCCTTTGGTGATGCTATTCTCAATCACAGGAAATGATGAAACTCTTCTGGGTCATTAAGAGCCCGCTGCTCTTAGCTTGATCTGCTCCTCAGTATTGTTGGGTCAGAGCCCAAAGCATCCACTAGTGGCTGGAAGCACCAGCTACCTACCTGACCACTTGGGGCTATTTCAGCAAAGGTAAAGAACCTTCTGATGGACACTTAGTTCTTGAAAAAGGTGGTTTTGTCACCCAAATGACAGCGGGTGCCTATTCCTGCTGCCTAGCCCTCTTCCCTCTGAAGGCCAAGGCTAATGGTATGGTGTCTCCAAGGTATTGTCTCCATTTCATCACCAGAATTCTGAATGCAAAATGGATGGCTTGTAGGGATGTTCTGTGCATCTTGGCTCGTCACTGAAAATCTAGTGATGAATTTGGACAAATGTTGATTTAGAACCAAAGGACCCAAGCTTTGTTTGCTGGGCCACTTTTTGGGTCACTTTGCCTCTGTCACTTTTTAACTATGAGAACTTACACCCATCTCTTCTCCCTGGGCCTCAGTTTCCTCTTTTGAAAAACGAGGGAATTGAAGATGGCCTCTAATGTCCCTTGCAGCTCTGGATCCATGCTATAGGCCTCCTCTGTTCTCTGGGCCTCTTTCCCATCTATAAAATAAGGTGAGTGGGCAAAATGGCTTCTGAGGTAGCTTCCTGCTTAGGCTGGGCTGAATGAGAGGGAGGCATTCGCTCTTAACCATTCCTCCCTGAGCTAAAAACAGAAAAAATCCCCAAACTATGCTTCTTTACCCAACTGGATATATAACCAGAAGCTTGGAGAGGTCATGGGGAAAGGCCAGGGATGGCTTTGCATAAAGAAGGGGGAAACTTGCTAGCACGGTGCTTAGCTCATGGTACGTGCTTCTTGAAGGCTGCTATGTGCAAGGAAGCAAGGGGGTCCTGGGGATACAAAAATATATGACCTGGTCTCTGCCCTCAAGGAGCATACCTTGTCCTTGAGGCAGGGAGAGGGATAAGTAGATACATGGCAAGCTTGGGAAAGAAAGAACACTTAAGGATAAGGGAGAAGCAGGAAAGGCTTCTAGGAGGAGATTGCGGTCTCTGAGCTGAGCCTTGAAGGAAGATACAAACTCTGAAAGACAGAAATGGGAAGGGAGTGAATTGCATGCATGCAAATTAGGTAGCCTAGAACCAGCTGATGGAAAGGACAGGCTGATGAGCTTGTATCTAGGCAATGTGGCTGCAGTTCTAGTGTTGGAAGGAGTCCAGACTCAGCCTCAGGCACAGGGGATGGGAGGGGCTACTGAAAGTTGTTTAAGGACAGGGGAGACCTTCACATTTGTAGGCATCAGGGAAGGAACCAGTGGATAAGGAGAGGCTGAGGATGAGAAGTGGGAAAGAGGAGAGAAGATGGGAAGAGGAGGGCACAGGGGCATGGGATGGCATTGGCCGGCAGAAGTGCCACAAAGGAGAGAATGTGAAATGCCAGACAAGGGTTTTGAGTTGTGAAGGAGGGGAGAGATGGAGGCCATGGCTGATGGTGTATATTATCTAGTTCTAGTAGGAGGCATGGCTCTCTGCTGAGAATGAATGGATTTTAAAAATCATTTATTCATAGCCTACTATGTGCCAGGTCCTAGGCTTTGAGCAGGAGTGCAAAAGAAAGACAGTCGCAACCCGCAAGGAGCTTACATTTGAATAGAGGGAAAGAACAACCATGGTGGTTTGGGAAGGGTGTTTTGCTTTGGGAAGCTACAGGGAATAGAGAGTGAGTCCCCCATCTGTGCCCCTTCATTCACCTCTCTTGCAATGACTGAGCTGATTGGAGGGAGAGGGGAAAGGATGTGGTGTGGGGGGTTGGAGGAGAGAAGAGATATCATGTGTGAAAGTTAGTCAGAAAAGATAAGAGAATGGCTCTGCTGCTTTGGGGGCCCCATGGAGATTAGATAACAGAGGGTTAGAGTGGATCTGTGGGCATGGTTGTGGGACTTCCCCCAGCTGTATTCTGCAGCATGAAAGTAGAAGCAGACATGGCAGATGGTAGGAAGTAATCCAGGACTGGGAAGGTGACAGGAGGCAAAGGACTCAAGCACAGAAGAAAGCATCATTGAGCAGATTAACAATAGGCTAAAGATTTGGGGGGAAGGAGAGTAAAGCCAGGGCAGGGATGATGGTCTGGGCCAATGGGCAGGATTAAATGATCGGAGATTAGGGTCAGGATGCAGAATAGATCTTAGAGGAGGGAAGTAGAGGGAGAGATAGAACAGGAGATTCTGATCATAAACCCATCAGAATTCTGGATTATGGGCAATGATGAGATCCAAGCTATGACCATGGAGGTGGAGGAAGATGGCAGTTGAGAATGTAGATGAATTAGGAGTCCAGGACGTCTGAGGGGATAGAAATATGTAAATCAAAGTGCCCATTTGTGAGGGTGGAGGAGACCAGGTGTCCAGTAGAATGTAAGCTGGGGGGGCAGGAACTGTTTTGGTCTTGTCTTTTATACCCTGCACTAAGTGCAATGCCAGGCATATAGCCAGTGTTTAATAAGTGCTTATTGAATTGAACTGAACTCCTCGAAGGAGACAGAATGGCCTGGAGGCTGGGGGATGACTGCCCCAAGGAGATGGATAAAGTAGCAATAGAAGAAGGGAGTGAACTTCAAAGGAGACACCTGTCTGCTTCACTCTGCAGAGGAGGAGATGAAGAGTTGCATGGTTGCTAACCACAAAGTGGGGAAAGGGCCAGTTAATTTCGGCTCCCCCTCCAAGATCCTGTGAGTATGGAAGGGGCCACTGGTTTGTTCTCTCCAAAGCCAAGAGGAAAAAGGGTCAAGGCAATGGGGACACTAGATAAGTATCTGATGAGAGGGTCTTAGGGTGGAACAGAACTCATACTTGGCACCAGTTCTGTGATGGGCACCCCTGGAAGATGGGAGTCACATGGAAACATGTGTAGTCTGAAGGAGCTCTCATATCTTGGAGGCCTGAGAGCCACAGGTGACCTCACCTCCTTGGTCCTCCTGATCTGAAAAATGAGGAGGGTCACCCTAAATGTCCCAATGCCCCTTCCAGCTCCGGGGCTAGGATTCTCTGGTCTTTCCCAAGTTTCTAGTCCAGAATAGGGGTAGGGGGCCACCAGCCTCAACCAGGGATCCATCCCAGGTTCTGCTGGGGCACCACTCGGTTCTAGAAAAGGGAGGTGCCTGGTTGTTAATATAAGTCTATGTGTGGAAATGTGTGGGCACTGAGAGAGGGCTTTCTGGCCCACAGGTTCTGAAGGAGACACTGGTCTCTGAGCAGATTGTGCTCCTGAAGGGATGAGTGGCTGGGCATCCTGGGTCATGAATCACAGACTGACTGACTCCCCAACCTGAAAGGAAACCAAGAGACCATTCAGTCCCACAGCTACCTGAACAGGAACATCTCTCTCCCACGTTCCAGACAAGTTCTCAGAGACTTCCCAGGAGAGAGAGAGCCCCTCCACCCGCCTTAGTCTCAGCTCAAATTCTTAACTCTTTCCTTATCTGGAGCCCACCTTGGTTTCCTGGGGCTTGCCCCCACCCCTCCAGGTTCTGTCCTCTGGGGTCAGTCAGGATGGTCTAATCCCTTCTTCATATGGCCACCCTTCAAACTCACGGAGACAGCAAGCTACCCCTTCCCTCCTGAGTCTTCTGGTCTCCAGGCCAATCGGAGGGAGGGGTGTGGAGGAAGGAAAAGAACTTTGTACTTGGAGACAAAAGGGTGAAAATCTCAGCTCTGCCACTTCAATCAATCAATCATCACCATCTACGAACATGTATCAAGCACCGCTGTGCTAAGGCTGGGGATGCAATAAAACAGAAACAAAAAACCAACCAACCAACAGAAAAACAGCCCGTGCCCTCAGGGAGCTCCCGTCCTAATGAGGCACCTGACGCCTGGTCCTGCTGGTCCGGGCAATGTCAAGAAGAGCCCGCATTTCAGGTTTGCAAGGCGGTTTACTGATATGGTCTCATTTGGTCCTTATAACCGCCCTAGAAGGTAGATGCTGCTGTTATTCCATTTTAGACGAAGAAAGTGAGGTAGACAGAGATTAAGGGACTTGCCCAGGGTCACACGGTTAGGAAGTGTCTGAGTCTGGATTTGAACTCAGATCTTCCTGACTCCAGAGCCGGTGTTTTATTCCCCTGTGGCGCCCCCTCGCGCCTGCAGCAGACGATACTGTCTGATCCCGGCTGATTCCGGGAGCCGGTGTTGGCCTTTTCTTTGTAACCGCAGCGCTTTGGGTCGTGCCTGGCGCAAGGTCTTAACGAAAGCCCGGGCAACCTCCGCATTTCCTCCAGGCTCTAAGTCCTATGATTCTGCTCGTGGTCAGAGGGGTCACTGGCTAATCCCGTCCCAGTCTCCATGGCAACCGTCCGAGAACCAAGTCCTTTCCAGAGGCTCAGGGCAGAAGGAGCGGTCCCGGAGAAGGGCGTGGTCCAGTGTCAGTCCCTGCGTCCCGGGAGGCTTCATCAAGCTGACGAGGTAATGCGGGCTTTCTGATTCTCCTGCTCATGGGGGGTCCTAGGAGACTCTGTGGCCTGGGCCATAGACAGCGCCCGGTTAGTGCAGGGGTCTGAGGACCCGAGTTCAAAAGCTGCCTCTGCTCCTCATAAGCCGCTCCAACTCCGGCAAGGTACTTAGACTCATCGGACTTGACATTTGGAGCTGGAAGTGGCCCTACTAAGTACGATTTACTGGAGACTGAAACCCTGGGAAGCTAAGCCATTTGGCCCCAGGGCCTCTGACTCTGGCTTCCCTGGGTTTGGTTTCCTTATCCGTAATGTGGGAGATGGGAGTGGGGGAAAGGGCAGTCACTGATGACTTCTGAGTCTCTTCCACCAAATTCAATGACGTTTATTAAGCACCTACTATGTATCAGGTGCTATGTGTCTACCGTCAGGGATTCGAAGATAAAAACGACGCCCCTCCTCCCTCTCTTTCTCCTCTCTCTCTGTCTCTCTGTCTCTGTCTCTCTGTCTCTCTCTCTCCTCTCTCTCTGTCTCTCTCTCTCTTCTCTCTGTCTCTCTGTCTCTTTCTGTGTCTCTGTCTCTCTCTCTCTCCTGTCTCCCTCCCTTTCTCTCTCTCTCTTTCTGTCTCTCTGTCTCTCTCTCTCCCTCTCGCTCTCTCTTCTCTCTGTCTCCTCTCTCTCTCACACTCTCTCCTTTCTTCCCTCCTTCCTCCCCTCATTTCTTTCTTTATCTCTCCCTCTGTGACACATACACAAGGACTGAGGGCAGAGAGTGTTCTTTCCAAGAAGGCTCCTTGAAAGAGGTGGCATCTGACAGGAGCCTTGAAGGAAGACAAGGATTCAGAGAGGCAGGGAGAGGTGCTACATTCAGTGGGACAGCTCTGAATCTTCTCCTCCCCACAGACAAGAGGAGCCACAAGGGCAGGGATCTTAGAGATTATCTGGTCATGGCTGAGGAAACTGAGGCCTACAAAGGGGAAGAGCTGGCCCAAGGTCACTCAGGCAGGATGCATCAGGCAGCATTTGAACCCAGGGCCTCTGACTTCAGGATCTTGGCTCTTTCCATTGTTCTAGGAAATGATCCAGAGAGAGTCAGTGAGTTGTCTGAGGCTGCACAGCAGAGTTAGGCCTGGAGGCCAGGGTTTGGGTCTGAGGCTTAAAGAACTGCTCTGGTCACTGCTGAGGCTGGGCATCTGCCCATCCTCCCTCTGCCCCAGCCCAGTCTGCCTCAGAACTGGCCTTGAGCCAGGAGGGGTCAATGTGAGTCCTTATCACAGAAGCAAAAAGGCTGTGAGGGTCAGGCAGGGGAAGCCGCCAGACGTCCCACAGCAGGGCAGGGGAAGGGCAGCAGCTGTCTGTCTGTTTGGGGAGCCCAGGGGCAGGAGGCAGCTCTGCAGGAGTCTGGTGGGCCCTGCATGATGCCTGGAGACAGACTTGGCATCACATAAGAGTTACTTGTGAGATGACACCCCAGCAACCATCCTCATGGAAATCTTTCCTGGGAAACAGGGAAGTGTCTTGAGCAAGCCTGGCTTCTCCATGGGGGTTAGCACCAACTTTTCTTTGTAACCCCAGCACCTCAGGCAACGTCTGGCACAAAACAGGTGCTTCCGTGTTTTTCACTCATTCATGCAGGACTGAAGGCAACCTTTTATTTCATTAAATTCCATTTGATGGGCATTTTTAGGCACCTAGCCTTTGCCAAGGACTGTATAGGAGCTAGGCATATCAATGCACAAGTCAGACAGGCCCTGAACTCAGGAAGCTTGCACTCCACTGGAGGGAGGAGGCTTCAGCAGCCCCTGGTCTCCACTTCCCTTGTAAGACTGTTGGTAAAAAGCCCAAATTAGGTAAGAAAGGACCCAAGGCAGCTCTTTGGGGCTGGGGGGTGCTCCCCTCCCTCTTTTCTTTCTGGAGACGCAGGCTTTGGACCCAGCTTCTCTCTGTAGCCCTCACCTGGACAGGTGGTGAGCAATCATTATGGAACCGGGCAGCCTGCCACCCCTCTCCCTCCTCTCCAGTCCAGCCTTCACCCAGCTGCCAGGTTCACAAGCCCTAAAGTTCAGGTCTGATGAGATTCATGGCCCAGCACACAGGGAGCCCCCAAAAGGCCCCAGGCACAGCTCCTCCAAGGCAGCTAGTGTTCCTGTGGGCCCTCCAGGGAGGAACGGGGAGCCCACGGGTGAAGGAGGCATGGAGGGAGGGGAGCACTCCTGGGCTCTCTGAAGGATTCTGGCCCCCACCCATTCCTATCTCCCCTCAGACTTCCAGAGCTACTGTGCCAGCATCCTTCTTCCAGACTCGGCCACACCACTTCCCATTCCCCCAACGTCATCACCTCTCTGACTAAAAAAAAAAAAGAAGCCCCCATCTTCCTGCCATCCTGCAAGTGGGGGGAGGAGAAGGATGGACAAGACAGCCTCCACCCCTTCTCATTTCTGGGAGTTGCCAAGTGTCCTCCTGCCCTCTCCTTCCTCCTCCCTCATTCATCTTGGCCCAGAGTCAAGCCTGCTGTATATGGGGGTATTGTGGTGGGAGGGCAAAGAAAGGGTGCCTCACTTTGTTACAAAAGTGCTACTTTGGGGTTATTTTTATTGATGTCTTCTGGTTTTCCATCACCTTCATTCCCAAATATATCCCTTCCCACTCTCTTATATCAAAGGCTAAAAAAAGAGAGGGAGGAAAAGAAATTCAACAGAACCAACCAACTCATCAACCAAGTCTGACAGTATATGTAATGTTCCACACCCATGGTCCTCCACCTCTGCAAAGAAAAGAAGGAGCTGCATTTTCTCATCCCTTCTTTGGGACCAAACCTGATCATTATAATGACAGCATTCCATTTCTTTCTTCTTCCTGTTTCTCTTTCTCTCTCTTTTTCGAATGACCTATAATTCCATTCCCTCTGACTTCCATTCACAAGCCCTCACCCTTTGGCTCCCACAGCCCTGTATATATTATTTTTCTCTTGGGCTGGGAAGAGTGTGGGTTTGGCCGTCTTATTTTGCCCTTGTAGGTTATGTGAGTCCACATGGTTCTTCCTGGATATGGTTCAAAGGGAGGAAAAAATAGACAGATATCTGTCTAGTCTTCTCCCCTTCCCCTTCTCCAAGGGAGAATTTGATTCTTGACAGGAGGGAAAGCAAGTCGGGGCCAGAGGCTGTCCCTCTGCCTTCCTCAGAGAGAGGACATCAGGCTCTCCCTTTAATATTATTAGTCTAGGGGGTGTAATTTTTAGGTTCAAGTTCAGCTTCGGATTGCTGCCCTTTAATGGAGAAGGAAACCTCCAAGGTATATAACCAAGGCTCAACGCTTTTCTCACCAAATGCCAGTTCTTTGTTCAAGTCAATAGCAAAACAAAAACCAGCGAAAGTATACACAGGAGAATACAGAACAGACAATAAACAGAGTGAATGAGCCCTCTCATTGGGAGTGAGATAATTCAGCTCAACAAAGAAAGAGAGTCTCAGATCTCACCCAGGGAGCCATTCTCTAAAGGCTCTAGTGAGCTAAGCTGGCAAAAGAGGCTGGATCAAAGGGCAGTTCCTCTACGGGTCGGCTTCTTCCCAGGCTTTCTCCTTCCGGGGATCTGAAGAAAGTCTCTCTGGAAGCTAGAAGCAGAACCCCAAGATCTCTGCTGCTTTAGCTCTCACCAGTCAGCCCCCACCAATGAGGACAGCGCCTGTGATTGACTCCAAGCCCTGCGGGTTTTTGTGCCCGGCTCATCACCAAACTGGTTCTGAGCAAGTGCTTGTCCATGAATCCATTTGTTGTCATCTCAGTCACTGTCCTGTGGTTTCTCTGGGTCCACTTATGTGGCTCTGCGTTGGTTCATCTAAGTCTTCCTAGGCTTCTCTATATTCTTCATTGGAATAGGGGCATTCCATTATGTTAATGGACCACAATGTGTTCAGCCTTTCTCCAACTGATAGGGTGCCTTTTGTCTTTACAATAGTCATGTCTGGACAGCCCCTCTCTCCTATCCCAGCCCTGAACCCTCCTTGTAACCAAGAGTAAAAGTTATGCACAAACAAGCAACAGTAACTCCAGCTGTGGTATAGGCAGTGTTCTGCCCGTGTTCCCTCACCTCTCCTCCAAGAGAAACGAGGTCTGTCTCGTTATTTGTACTTTGGACCAAGGTCTGTCATCACGATTATTCAGACCAGCATCCTCTTAATGTCACATTATGTATGTGTATATATATGTATATATATATATATATATATATATATACATATATATATATATGTTTTTTTTTCCCCAGTCACATTGTGTATATATTTTCCTCCTGGTTCTTATTTCACTCTAATGGGCTACATAGAAGTCTTCCCCTATTTCTTTAAATTCTTCCTATTTGTCATATGAGTTCAAGTCCAGCCTCAGACACTTAGCTGTGTGATCCTGGGCAAGTGACTTTATCCTGTGTTTGCCTCAGTTTCCCCATACATACAATGGGGGCAAGGATCTCGCCTACCTCCCGGGCTTGTGAAGATCAAATGAGATAATATCGTCGAAGGGGCAAGCATGCCTGGCCTGTAGCAAGGTCCTTCCTTGCCTGCCTCTGCTCTGGACGGTCCTTGATTTCCCCTCCCTCCTCCACAAGGCCTTTCCCTGTAGCATCAGGGATCTCTCCCTCCTCAACATAGCTGGAATTCATTGCTTGTATGTGCTGTCTCTCAGCAGATCACAAGCTCCATGAGGGCAGGGATTGGTTTGCTCTTTCATCCCCAGCACTAGAATGCCTTGCCCATAGTCTGTTTTTGAATTGGTGGACAGAGCACTGGATGTGGAGACAGGGAAATCTGAGTTCCAATACTGCCTCAATCACTTCTTAGCTGTGTGACTCTGGGCAAGTCACTTCACTCTGCCTGCCTCAGTTTCCCCTTCTGCAAAATGAGGAGAATAACAGCACCTAATTCCAGGGTTGCCAGGAGTATCAAATGAGAACACAGAAAGCTCTCTGCAAGCCTCAAAGCGCTCTATGTTAGCTGTTGTTGTTACAAGGAACAGAAATGAAGTATAGAACCCTACAAATCAAAGGCCAGGCTTCTGAAGTCTGTGGACATCCAGGCTACCTCAGTGATCATCAGGAGTCCACACAGCAGCCCAGCAGGTGTGTCTGGGGCCAAGCGAGGCCAGTGGCCCAAATGCTCTCCCACCTGGACCTCTGTGCATGGACACTGGGTGGAGAATGTCTGGCTCCTGGAAGGACGGGACAGACAGGTGGTAGGCCTGCTCAGGCTAGCCTCTCTCCCGTTTGGTCCAGCCATGTTTTGCATGTCTCAGGGGCAGGAACAGGAAGGAGAGTGGAGGCGAGGCTGGGAGGGGGGACTTAGGGGAAGGGTGACTTGCACATTTTAAATAAGGCCGACAGTGTCCACGGGTATCCACACAGCATTCTCCCTGCAAAACACTTTCTCCCCTTCCTTTTTCCCTGGCTTCACCCAGGGTCATCCTCACCTAAGCATAGGCCTGGGGAAAGTCCCCTCCACAAGGGCCGATAAGTTTCACTCTCAGGCCTCGAATGCCTTCCTTCCTCCAGGTCCTTGGCTCCCTCCACAGGCAGACCCCCTCCCTACCCCCAAGGTTCTGAGCTGTGGAGACCTAGCTGCTGACCAAAAAGAAACCAAAAGCTACTGACCACCATGGAAAAGTGCTGGTTGTATATATTGGACGTCGAGGGCACAGTGGTCAGGACCCAAGCTATCATAGTCAGAGGCAGAGGCAGCCCTGAATGGGGGACATCATGGTGCAGGGGAAAGATCCTGGGTCTGGAATCAGAGGTGTTGTCAGCCGTGTCTGACGCTTCGTGACCCCATTTGGGGTTTTCTTGGCAGAGACACTGAAGTGGTTTGCCGTTTCCTTCTCCAGCTCATTTTACAGATGAGGCAGATACAGTGAAGTGACTTGCTCAGGGTCACACAGCTAGGAAGGCTAGATTTGAACTCAGGAAGATGAGTCTTCCTGACTCCAGGCCCAGCACTCTACCCACTCACTGTCTGCTCTATCCACCTAACTGCCCATAATCAGAGCACCTGACTTTATAACCCATCTCTCTGGACTTCAGATTCTTCCTCTGTAAAAATGAGGGGTCAGACTCGGTGGCCCCCCACCCCAAGTCCTTCCTAGCTCCACGTCTGCATGTCTTAGGATAGGGACGGTCTGTGCTGAGTTAGACTTTGCCCAGTGCTCCTCGAGCTTCGGGCCCAGCATCCTACATGTTTGGAGGCATGGAGTAAAGGACCACTGGAGCTGGAGAGAGGTGGTCACTGGAAGGCAAGGGAATCTGCTTTGGTAGAATGGTAACTGAAGTCTCTAGCCCAGCATTCTGGGTGGGGCAGCTCAGGTCAGCAGATGGAGCCTGTGGAGATATAAAGAAATGGGAACCAAGACAGAAAAGTAAGCTCTGGCCTTGGCAGCTGCAATGCCCTCTGGGGACACGAATTTCCTACTCTTGGCTGGCTCTCTGGCTGGGTTCCTGCATTGGACAAGAGATAACAAGATTCCAGAGATGAAAGTGTGGCCTTTTCCCTGGGACCTGCCTCACTTGAAGGGCTCCTGTGAGGCGGGGGCTCCCAGCTCAGCTGTTGGAGCCAAGAACGACAAGGGACTTAAGGCGTCATGTGAATGGGCTGCCCCTGTCGGCTCCTTTGTGTCATTGGCCACAGGGTAGGAAACCGGGGCCTGTGGCCCGCCCCTGGGTCACTCAATCCTCAGAGGCTGCCCCGGTGGCTGAAAAGGCCCTCCCTTTGTCTGGCAGCTACATCAACATTACAGCAGGATGGCCAGGCTGGAAAAGCGATGTCAAACCTGGAGACCTGTCTACAGGCTTGGAGGACAGAAACTGACCCTCCCTGATCCCCAGAGTATTCTCCTTAAGTGGTGGTCAGGATTAACCGATTAGCAGGTGCTCTCTGCCGGGCTCCGGGGCTTCTGAGACCTGCCCTCAGGGTGCTTTCCTAAGAGGAGGTACAGAGCTTTAGCTGAGCCGGTGCAGTTTGGGGAGGGGCTCGAGTGGAGCCTTGAAGGCGTTTCTCTCTTGGGTTGTCCCTACCTACCCTGAGTCAGATAAAAGTGGCTCTCTAACCTGTAGGTCTCCCCCTCCCCCCAGCTGTGTGTGTGTTTGTGTTCAGCCTCTGGAGAAATGGATTTGGCTCCAGCCCCCAGCAGCGTATGCTTTTTTCCTACCAAGCAAGTCCCTGGAAATCAAATAATAAAGCATGAAACGGCCCCGCAGTGTACAACAGCTCAAGTTTCTTGTAGTGGAAGTATGATGGAAGGAAGGAAGGGAGGGAGGGAGGAAGGGAGGGAGGGAGGAAGGAAGGAAGGAAGGGAGGAAGGGAGGGAGGAAGGGAGGGAGGAAGGGAGGAAGGAAAGGAGGGAGGGAGGAAGGAAGGGAGGGAGGAAGGAAGGGAGAGAGGAAGAAAGGGAGGGAGAGAAGGAGGGAAGGAAGGGAGGAAGGGAAGAAGGAGGGAAGGAAGGGAGGAAGGGAAGAAGGAAAGAAGTCAGGGAGAAAGGGAGGGCAGAAGGAAGGAAGGGAGGGAGGAAAGAGGGAGGGGGAGTAGAAGGAAGGAAGGGAGAGAGGAAGAAAGGGAGGGAGAGAAGAAGGAGGGAAGGAAGGGAGGAAGGGAGGAAGGAGGAAAGGAAGGTGGGAAGGAAGGAAGGGAGGGAGGGAGGAAGGGAGGGCAGAAGGAAGGAAGGGAGGGAGGAAGGAGGGAGGGGAAG